>OX031009.1:157857366-159107366 GCA_943735925.1 Pollenia amentaria
AGTTGTTAATTTTGCATCTATTACCAAAATGATTATATTGATTACTAAAAATTTTAAAATTTTGAAAAAATATATCAATAAATGATATTTTCAAACAATGTGTTCATTTATTTAATAAAAAATTGACAATTCTACAAGTTTAAATTATTTTATTTTAAACGAAAAAAATCAAGTAATATTTTTAGATATTTAATTAATATTTTAATTAAAAATTTATTTCAAAACAACTAAAATGTTAATTAAATCAAAATTATATTTTTAATTTTCTTTCAACAAGAAAATAATTGATTCAATTATCACATTAATTAAATTGAAATACTTTTTAAACCATTTTTTAATTGATAAAAAACTTTTTTCTGTGCAAGTATTGGCCACACCTATTTTCTACAGTTAATGTAACATCAAGAAGTCAAGGGTTCTCAAAGTGGTTTATTTTACCACCTGGGATCTGCACATTTTCTGCCAAGTAAAGACATATATTTTCAAATTTATAGAATATAAACAAGTTAATGAGGATTCATAGTAGGGCACGCCATATTTTCTAACTTTTGGCCAGATTCTAAATACTATACATGAAATCTGCTAGCCTTGATATAGGTGTTTAATATATATTGTGGGTTAAAAGACATTCTGCTATGAAAATTAAAGGTTTTGTTTTAGATCGACATATGTAACTGCAATTTAGAAGTCCTTTCCATAGTTGTAGGGTATCATTTATTTTTTGGCACCCTTTTTCCTAATACAGATCCCACTGACTCAGCTGGAATACTCTTTACTATTGATGTTTTGTTTTTATAATAAAAAAAATTTGTTATAAGGTCGCATGGCAATCTTATTGTTAAATAATAGCCAGGGGCCTAGAACCTGAATAGCATTTAGAATAGCGAATATAAATAATGAAATTATTCTCGCGTGGTTTGCTTAAAACAAATATATTTTTTTTCTCTAAAAAAAATCCTAAAGATGCATAATATATACTTAAATATCTTTTCGGTACAATTGGTATAACCAATTCTAAGTACATATTAAAAACACTATATTAGATTGCCAATAAACTTTTTTGTATAGTAAACTAAGGAAATAGTAAACTTAATATTACTCTCTTTTTCGGTCAACAGTATAACAAGTAGATTGCATTTCTTCCTTTGGAAAATACTTAGATGGTAAGTATGTAAATATGTTGTACATATAAAAATTCCATAGATATATTTGCTTAAATTTCCATACAAATATTGAATATAAGAGAAAATAAAAATCAATGAAACTTAATGTCTCCATAAAAATTGGCAACTTAGCAATTGTATGGAAGTTTTTTTCTTAACAAAATTTATAATATTTTGTTGGCAAGACAAATGGAAAACAAATTGTCTACAAATATAATAGAATTTAAACACCAAAAAAAAAAAAAAGAGATATGAGCTTAGTAGTTTGTTACTTGAAGTTTTTTTCGTTTTGTTTTTGTGCCCAACCAATAAAACAAAAAAACTTACTACGGAAAATATACAGAAGTAGTAAAAATAAACTACGAGAAGAGTTTTATTTGTTCATGGTAAAAGTATATTTGTTTTAATTTCAACTGAAATAAATGGGTTTTTTGCCAATTTTTTTTAATTTCAATATCAAATTAAAAGGACACTCAAAAGGGTTTAAAATTTTTCTTTATATTTAAAAAAGAAACAATAAAGATCACTTGGGTAGATAAATTTGATTTTAAGTCTAGCCATATTGATTCAGTCACCAAAGAGTATTAATTTTACAGTAGGGCATAAATTTAACAACCAACTTGAGTAGATTCGTTACTTAATAAAATGATAAAATAGAAAAAAAAAATTTTTTTTACATGAACATTTTTATTTAATCTTGATATGAAATTTTTGTTAATTTTTTAAAATTTAAAACACTGTTAAAAATAGGGATGTAACTAGAGTATCCAATTATTTGACTTTTGATTTTGCTCGAATAAGGAATTAACTGATTTTTAAATTTTAATTTTGCTCGATTAATCAAATAAGAGTTTATTAAATAACTCGAATAATTCCAATAATTTTTGTTTTGATATGATACTTTTATTATATTAATAAAAAAAACAATACAATAATTATAGATATTTTTAATTAGGCTTAAGTTCATTGAATTTAATTTTCTTTAAATTAAGAAAAAAGAAAGACAAAAACATGAAAAACAAAAAAAAAAGTACTTTGAATTTCAAGAAGAATTCTTGACAAAAAGTACGAAAAACAGAAGTTAGTAAGAACATGTAAATCAATTAAAATAGATAATCAATCATTCAAAAGCAAATTTCGATCTACCAAGGTGAAATACCATTTGGTTTAAAGATTGATGTTTGACTATTGATGTCATCCGGCTTCAATAGCCCAGTGAGTAAAACGGCAAAACCCCACTGACGAGATTGTGTGGCTACAATCGAAACTAGTCTGGGCAACCTGTCCGTGAAAGACTGGGTTCAAATCTCAGCTCAGTCAAGAATGACAAATTATCAATAAAAATTTTAATTAATTTCATGTTGTAAAATTTCTGTCTTCATAAAAAATAATTTAATGAAAATTAAAATCAATGAACTTAAGCCTAATTAAAAATATCAAAATTTGGGTTAAAAACCATTAACAGTTCAATAAAATAACCTAAATACTAATACTACTTAATGACTTTGATATGTATATGTTATTTCCGCGTTTGCTGTGTAACTTGTCAATACAATTTTACACTTCGACTCTTTAGGCATAAACGCATTGAACGCTTGGTGTGGACCTGCAGCATCAGCCGTTTTGTTTTTCACCATAATAGTAAAGCGTTCTCACATTGATAAATCATATATGTATTTGTACGTTTTAAGAATTTTCTGCCAATTTTTAATGATTTTTGTAAAAAAAAATCATTTCGCTACAAATTTTGGTTTACTTAAAAGAGACCACAAACTCCATAAGGAAATCCACTGCTACATTTTCAGATGATATTTCGCTAGCTAACAGTCTTCGTACATTATTAAAAACTATGATATATTAATAAACTGAGATGGGGTCTTCATTCGGACTCGAACTGTTCCATAACTTGGCGACTTATGTAGTATAGCTCTGAATGAAAGATTTGAGGGACTCTCTAAGCCCTCAATGAAATCTTTTGTTTATCTAAAATTCTTTACCCTCGATAAAAAAAACTAGAAAATTTCAAAGACAATCGATCGAAAACCCATCTTATTCGGCTACTTAACATGACTCTGCATTCCGAAAGTGTTACAGTCACGGTCATCCCTACATCTAGTAAAAGTTCTGATAAGTCTACACGAACTGACCTTTGGAGTGTTTGGGAAAATCTTAAAAGAAAATTTGGAGTAGAATGATCCTCTGTCTATCCTGGTTCAGCTAAATAATAAGTCTAGATATACCTAAGATCTTCTAATTTTTCTACAGACGCAGATGCGTTTGTTTGCTGGCGGTAATAAATATTAAGTTGCCAAATGGGTTCATTCACTACTGAGAGATTATTTTTTACTGCAGACCTGCCTCAAATTGTGAAATTATCTCTGCAAAAGTTGGGAATACTTTGTTTTTTATACAAAAATCTTATTAATATTAATTTGGAATATTAATAATCGCATACACTAAAAATGTTCATGATATCGCTTAAAGTTGCCATTTGTGCAAATGGGCAAACTTGCAATGCTCGTTTTATGAAGACCCTTTATAGTTTTTGTGTAATTTTAAACAATTAATATCAGTTTGTAAGAAACGTCAATGCAAAAAAAAATTAAATATATAAAAAATAAGAGTTGAAATTTGTGATTAAAATGTGAAATTTGTTTTCAAAAATGTATAAAGAATGCTAATAGGCTAATTTATACATACTATTGAAAGAATTTATTGTTTGTGATTTATAAACACTTGAATTTTTCATTGAAAATGACGGTAAACATTACGAAATACTTTTTATATAAATACACAGTTGAACAAGTTTGCGTGTTAAAATTATTGGACAAATTTACGAAGTTTGTGTAAAATAATTCTCATACAATTTTTGACATTTCATTTGCGAGGGCGTAAAAATGCACAAATGCGAGCCTTTTAAGCGATATCATGAAAACCCCTATTTTTTTTTATAAATTAATTAAGCATGAATTTAAATTCATTTCGTTGTTTTTAAAATCTTATTAAAATAAATTTTAAATATTAATAATCTCTTACACTGTAATTTTGTATAATAAAGAAATTACTCTACATGAGTTTTACTAATTTTTCCTTAAATTTAAATATAGTATTCGTATCGGTTTCGCTATCGGTATCGCCGATATTTCTTCTTCAGTATCGGTATCGCAATCGTATCGGCAAAAAGGCGTATCGTTACATCCCTCGTTCGTTAAAACCTCATAAATATTAAACTAAAAACTCTAAAACAACAAGTAAGAGTGCTCTATTAGAGTATTTTGAATCTTATATACCCTTCACCATGGTGCGATAACGACATAAAATTATGAAAATACCGTTCTTTAGATATAAATAAATCTATATTGTGCTACGGAGGCTTCTCTAATCTCTTATTTTGTTCGTTTTGCCGTTCTCCAGTTAAACAAAAAATCTATAATGTCTTTGTATGGAGGTGGAAAAATGTTCTCTTACCGTTCTTTAGATATAAAAAAAATCTATTTTTTGCCACGCCCATTTCTCCAATCCCGCGAACATTTTGTATGTTGTTTATTGATTAGAGATATGTTTGTACATTATTTAAGAACTTTATCTCTTCCCGTTCTCCAGATATACAGAAACTTATAATTGGGTTGTTCACAGAAAGCTGGTTATCAGGTTTTAAATTTTATTTACAACAACAATATACATTTATTTAAATTTTTTTTAAATAAATTTTGTTGCTATTAATATAACTACATAACCATATAACTTGATAATCCGCTTTTTGTGAACAACCCAAATTTATTTGTATGAGAAGTGTCACGCCCTCTTATATATAAGAGAGGCATTAATCTTGAGCACAAGTCCTTAATTGCCACCTGTAATTTTATTCCAATCACACTGACTATTTCCAAAATCCAGGATTATTTCCATTTTTTATCCAAAATCCCGCACTTTTTATTCTGCAACTTGAATGCAAAATCAAACGAATGTTTAATACAAATGGTGTGTGTGTGTGTGTGTGTGGCACCAAAAAACATTCTTAAAAGAGAAGAAATATAGTAATAATTAAAAAAAAATATTGCACCAATTATAGAAATGCAATTACATTTTATGATATAATAATAAATGATTTTATTATGCACTATGGCATTTTAAGAACTATATGGATAATACATTCAACTACTTGCGTTTCCTTAAAGAACTCGGTACCCTCTAGTTTTGATTACAAGCAATGTATCAGAGAACATAATGAATTCATTCGCTTTTTCTGAGTTTTAATACATTGATTGCTTTTGCGTTGCATTCCAGCGACAACAAAAACTAATTTGTTTGCTATACTAACATTTATTGTTACAACCGATTGCATTTCTGGTTATCTTTTTGTATAATTGCGTTGTATGTCACTCACCGACATGATGAGATGTTTTTAAATAATACAGAAAAAATTAAAAATTGTCTCCAATCACAAAATTTATACCAAATTCATAATATCAAGCAAACAAAATGTTGATTTTGCACCTATTACCAAAATGATTATATTGATTACTAAAAATTGTGAATATTTTTTTTTTCAATAAATGATATTTTTAATTTTAATTAAAAAAAGAATCAAAAAACTCTAACATTTCAAACAATGTGTTAAATTATTTAATTAAATATTGACAATATCCTACAACAATTCTACAAGTATAAATTATTTTATTTTAATCGAAAAAATCAATTAATATTTTTTGATATTTAATTAATAATTTAATTAAAAATTTATAAATTATTTAGTTTTATTTTCTTCGAACTTTAAATATAAGTTTGATGTTATAAATATTCATGCGCAAACGATTTATTCAATTATATAAAAAATAATTTATTTTTTAAAATTTTATAAAAGAAAAAAAGAAAAAAAACCAAATATCTGAATCCCTGAAGAAGCTATCCATTGAGATTGAATTGAGAAATATTAGATAAAAAACAAATCATTTTTGATATAATTGACCTTGCGCTTGAATATTTATTACATCAAAATTAAAAATTTATTTTAAAACTACTTAAATATTAATTATATCAAAACTATATTTTTATTTTTCTTTCAATTAAAAAAATAATTGATTCAATTATGACATTACCATTTTTTTAATTGATAAAAAACTTTTTCTGCGTAGCCGTAGAGTTAAATCTTAAATATCGATTTTCAAATTAAAATTTATTTTTTTATTAAAATAGAAATTACTTGGAAAATAAAAAAAAAATCTTATAGTTTAAGAAATAATTCACAATAAGTAAAAAATTAATCCCCATATTCATTAAAAATATTTTAGGATTAGAGCAAGTTTATTAAACAAAAACATGCTATATACCTGAAATATTTTTTATGAATACGGGGCAAATCTTTAAGTTATAATTCTTTGCCGTGAAGCAAAAAGGTCTTAAGTCAAAAAAACGCATTTGGAGTTTTTGACTGGCTTTAATAAAAAATTTTCTCTTTCGTTTGGCATCAATTACTTACGTGTAGCACAACTGCTTCGAATCACAATCGTCTGCATTTTAGGCAAAGAGTCTATGAAATGCACCAAATAAATAATTTTCAATTCAACATTACGAAAAACTACAGTTTCTGACTTTAAGCCCTTTTTGCCCAACGTAAAATAATTATGAAAAACCATGTAATTGGTATTTATGTGCATAAAATATGTGTAATAATTTTTAAATATTAAGTTACATTTGCAAAATATTATTGTTTTCAAATATCATTGAATCTAAAATTGTTACATTCAGTTCATTCCGCTCTAAAACCATGATCACCAGGGCTTGGATTTTCATGAAAATGCATATTTGCAGTCGGTAATCCAAAATCAATTTCGATCAGTTATTTTTCCATACCAAAGGATTTTCAAGAAAATGGCATCGATTTGTTTTTGCATATTTCTTCATATTTTGTTATAAATGCATATATTTGCATATTTTGTTGTAAGTGCATATAATTTGCATTTTATATTTTTGTGATGTATTTTAAATATTTTAAAAGAAATTAAAATCAAATAGTTAATATTTAATACTTTATATATAGAAATATTTGACTAAATTAAACATAACTTGAATCTGTATTGCAATAAAAAAAAATTTAAGATTACATGATATAAAAAAAAGTTGTAAGATTATTTGTTTTTAATTATGCAAATAAAATTAAAAAGGAAACTGGCATCCTTCAAATATGCTCCCTTGACTTCCGTTGACGTTTCGAGCGTACATTTTCAATGTATAAAAACTTTTTGCGTCCGAATAGACAGAATTTTGTTTTTTTTTATTTTATTTTTTTTTTTTTTTATTTGTTATAATTGTGTAATATAAACGCCCTTTGTGGCCAAAATACATATTACAATTGAAAATTAATGTGATTAACTATATAGTAACCCAAAACAAAAAAAACTTATAAAATACCAATAATGTAATGTTTTGTAAACAGCTTTAATTTTAACACTACTTAACACTTTTAGAAAACAAGAACATAAGTCCACAACTTTGAAGAAAGTTTTACTTGTTCATACTACTAGAAATTTAAATTACATCTAATTACCTATTTTAAAAAGAATTAACAAGTGATTGAAGTTTGTTTTTGGTCTATTTTATCTTACTTTTGTGTATATATTTTAATACACATATATGTATGTTTACTAGGGAATTTATTTAATCGGGTTTTTGCTTTAATCGATTTAACCGAGGTTTTGGTTTAATCGGTCAATAATCGGTTAATTTTGTAATTGATCGGTTAACCGATTAATAAAGTTTTTTTTTTATAAATAAGGTAATTTCAATATATAAAAATGCATTAATTATTTATTATTTGGAGTTAATTTAAAAAAAAGCAATAACATAACAAACATAACAATTCTTGAACTAAAACGAGAAACTAAAAAGTAATTCATAAATATGTAATACATATTTTTTAATTAATACATAACTATTATAATAATAATTAAAAAATATACTGTTTGATAGTTTTATTAGTTATTTCAATAGTTTAAGGATACCATAAAAATAATCTTTTAGAAAAATATTTAGGATCTAAGCGATTCTGTTCTTTATTTTTGATAAATCTTGACTTGGAAAAAATTCTTTCACTTATCGTTGATGTTGGATTAATCGAACACTATCCATATTACAGAGTATCTAATTTCTCAGTCCTTTTCCTGGATTTCTCTAAACGTATAAAATCTTCCAATATGTCATTAGAAACCTGTTTTAATTTTTTTTAATTTTCTACTCTTCTAATTGTTTCGGTTAATTCTGTTAAAAGTGTGAGAAAATATGAGAAGAAGCAAATAACTTAACATATACATACATATGGAAAGCTCCAGGGAAAAGTATCCTTTTTATAACGCAACGCCAAAAGTAATTTAAAAAGTTTATCAAAAACTGTATGCTTTTAATTTACTTTTTTATATGTTGTGTAAAGCGCAACTATCTCTACATTAAGTTACAAAAGGAGTAACTTTTTAACAACATGGTCCTAAAATACAAGCTTATTTGCTTTCTGGGGTAACATTACAAAAAGAAGACTTTTAGCTAGAAATTTCAAAATGTAACTAAAACGAGCAAATATTTTTAAATTTGATAACTTGGAAAATAAATCTTTATAAGTCCAAAGCTTATTAAAAAAGGTTTTATACAAAAAGTCTTGCCTAATTCGCAGACTTATGCAGTTTTGTAATGCAAGTCAAAATGCACTTCTGTTTTTTGTTACATCACGCCGGCGCATATTTTTGCTTATATCTTCAAATCTTCAGGGTTGATGGTTGTATTTTTTTTTCTGAATATAGTGCTGCTTTTTCACTCTGTAATATATAAAAAACTTTTTACAAACTGTACTTCTTCATTTAGTTTTTTTTACATTTTGTCGAAAATAGCCAATTTTAAATTAACCGATCAGTTAATCAGGTAGTAATTAACCGAATGCATACCATTATATATGCATATACACTTGTATGTAAATAAGAATGTGTATTTTTTAATTTTAAAAGAAAGAATTTAAATGATGAAAATAAATAAAACATAATTTTTATATTTTTTTATATTAATTTTTTATAGCCTTTCATTGTTCTCGTTTTATGCAGGACTGCCAGATAAATTTCTGAAAAAATCGTTATTTTTCTAAAAAAAAAAAAATAAACAAAATCGCCTTTTTTGTTTTTAAAAATCGGAAAATTTAAAATTAATTTATCAAAACATAAATTAAACATAGTTAAAGTGAATGGGTATTTTATACATAAATACTTAAGCTTGAGGTCTATTTGTATAAAATAATTTATTTATTTTTTCGGTAATCCGATTACAATTTAAAATTTCAGATTGTTTTTTTTTCTGAAAAAATCACGCCGGCGCATATTTTTGCTTATATCTTCAAATCTTCAAAGTTGATGGTTGTATTTTTTTTCTGAATATTGTGCTGCTTTTTCACTGTGTAGTTCTTCATTTAATTTCTTTACATTTTGTCGTACAAATATCACGCCACCGACTAACGGTTAACCGAATGAATACCCTAATGTTTACGTAGTTACCTGAATTATTATTTTTGTTATTAATAAATATAATTTAAACAAATAACTTTAAATGTTTTTCATATATTTTTTAGTGCATATTTTTCATATCTTAAATGCATATGTTTCATTTTATAGCGCATGTTATAAGCGCATATTTTTGATTTTTTAGTGCATGAAAATCCAAGCCTTTTATTTTCATTGTCTTTGTGAATGTTTAATAACATTTACAGTAGATATGCAATGCATGCATTGAGTTTCGATTTGCTCATTTTTTTTTCAATTGTGCCATGTGTTGTCTTACTCAAATGATACGAATTGACAAAAAGTTATAATTTTTTCTGATTGTAGTCGGTAGCATTAAAAAACGAACTTAAACAGTTCTCTGGTACGTATGAGTAATAGGTATTATAATTTGGTATTTTTTATATTACTCATACGTAATGGTTGGAGTTTCAAAACTAATAAATTCTACTCGATGTTGAATACACAGAAAAAAGTGTTTTATTAATTAAAAAAATAGCTTAAAAAGTATTTAAATTTAATTAATGTGATAATTGAATCAATTATTTTGTTTAGTTGAAAGAAAATTAAAAATTAAATTTTAGTTGTTTTGAAATAAATTTTCAATTAAAATTTTAATTAAATAACAAAAAATCTTAATTGACTTTTTTCGTTTAAAAAAAAATAATTTAAACATGTAGAGTTGTTGTTGGGAATTGTCAATATTTATTTAAATTAATTAACACAATGTTTGAAGTTTTTTGATCACTTTTTTAATTAAAATTAAAAACATCATTTGAAGCCCTGCCGCGAATAACGTTGTAAGTTACAAAATTATTATTTTTCAGGAGATTAAAAAAACGTTTTTAACAGGCAGAATTATTTAATTTTAATTTTTTTTTTTAGATTATCAAAAATAATGATAATAAAAACTTGTATGCAAAATATCAACAAATTTTAATTTTAAATTACATGCAAATTTATAGTTTATAATTTTTTTTATAGAAACACGTTTCATATCCACAGTCGTGATGTCATTTAAAACGTTTTTCCACTGCACAAGCGGCTTTTAAAACGTTATTCCACTTTGCAAAACCAGTTCGTTTGTATCATTTTGTTAGTAACTTACAACGTTCTTCCACTGGCTGACACTTTGTATCGCATTTTGACGGCGTTAAGGTGCATAATTTTGGGTGATTTGATGTTTAAACAGTGCAAGAGAGTATTGTTAACGCTAATCTGCAAAAAAACTGTTTTTGAAAAAGTGGCTTTTACAACGTTATTCGCAGCAATTTTAAAATTTTTAGTAATCAATCATTTTGGTAATTGATTGCAAATAGGTTGCTTGATATTATGAATTTAGAACAAATTTGGTGATTGGAGAAATTTAATAATTTTTTCATCTATTTTCATATTAATCATAGTACAATAAGTACCAGGAGGGCTACTCTCTATTGCGATGCGAATACAATTTCGATGCGAAAGCTAAATGCCAACTTGGTACTCTCTATCACTTTCGCAAAATTGTTTGAAAATTAAGCAATACTGGTAATAAAAATCAAAGATAGCGCAGATTTGCAGTTGTGAACTAGCAAAATATGTAAAAAAATTTAAATTGGAAAGCTTAAACTAAAGAAATAATGCTGATTTACGAAAGGAAAAAAATAAAAAGATGCGAAAGGCAAATGCGCAAACGCATTAAAGAGTACCAATCACTAGATTTGCGACAATTTTCTTTCGCATCGCAATAGAGAGTAGCCCTCCAGGTATGTTCATTTAGGAGAGTTGTCAATATTTACCCATGTAATGTCAAACAACGAAATATTACTCATTTTCAAATATGTATTTGAATTTCAACAAATTTTCCATTTTTAAGTTATTGCAAACTTACTTTTTTATATAAAACTTATATTTTATTCAATATTTTGCATATTTAAAATTGATTTTTAGTTTAAATTTGTAATCACAAAATTTTTATATTAAAAAATTTTTCAAAAAATTAAATCAATTTATTTGAATTTTTGACGCTTGTTGTAATATTTTTCCTTATATTCTTTTGTATGACGTTATATCGCTTTTAAAATTGAGAACAAAATTTCTAATGACTATACCTTGTATTTATTCTACCATTATATTTATTATAATTAAATCTTAAAAATGTTTATATTAATTCGAAGGTGTATTCTAAGCCAAATTAGAATTTAAAAAGCACTATCCAGTTATAAGATACAAAGAATGCTGACGAAGGCCATATCGGGCCACAAAATGCATTACATTCTACTGGTATCTAATAGTTGTATAAATATTCTGTAAGCCTCGTAATAGAAATATACAAACAAACAAAATTGTGATAGTGCATAGAAAATATTCCTGGAAAATATTGAAGGAATAAGACAATTATAGTATAAAAGGTTTTTATATTGTAATTTGACTTAGAATACACATTCGAATTAATATAAAAATTTATAATGAAAAAAGTTTATCCGAAAAAAATTAACTAAATCCAAGTTCCTATTATTGCCAACGTTTAAGAAAGCCTTTTTATGTACTCTATAAAAGAATGCCAACCAACAAAATGTTTACGTGAGTATACGTACACATATTTGTATTATTATGAGGTTTTCTTATTTATTTATTTTTTTGCATAATAAAATTCGTTTGCAAAATTAAAGGAGCAAAAAAAACGTATAATTTTATTATACTCGTACTCTGAGTTGTACCTGAAACATAAAATTTTGAAATTTTCTTTCATTTAAACGGAAAAACTGTTGATGTTGCTTTATAGTCTGTAGAAAATTGTGTCACTTATTTTAAATGTAAAACCGGAAATTCTTAGGAAACTTTAACTTTAATTATTAAAAAAAAATCGAATTAAAAGAAATATTTCAAAACTGAAAGCAAACAATAAGAACAATTCTGTAAATTTTCTTAATTTTTGCACTTTATGCTAGAAACACAACACGGTTGTACGCCGTAAGAACGTAGGACGTAATGCCGTAAATTTCTTAAAACACGCTCTATTTACACACAATTCCATCGTAGATGTATTTTGTTTGCCTTTGAAAATAACATGTATACAATTTATAGAAATCATTGATTGTTTTCATATATTAATTTGATAATTTTTCTTTTTTTAAGAAATAAATTTCTTATAAAAAAATAATAACACGTATAAAATTTATAGAAATTGTTCTTTGTTTTCATATATTCAATTTGATAACATTTATTTTTTTAAGAAATAAATTTCTTTTAAAAAATAATTGCTTAGAAGAAAAAAAAAACGCTTATAAGAAACATTTTCATGTTTCAATTCTTATATCTGTTACCTGCTGTAGTAGGCATTTTAATCAACAAAGTGATAAATAGTTTCAGCCTTTAGGGATTTTCTTAGGAAGGGTTTCCTTTCGAACGAAGGCAAAAACCCAACATGAGAACTAAAATTCCCAGATTCTATTGGTTACAATAAATCTTAAAGCTAAAAGCACTAGTAGCAATAGCTATCGGCTTACCCTTCACCAGACGCGGATCCAGCTTAAGTCTTAGGGGGGGGGGGGAAATTGTTTATGATACAAAACAAGTAAAAAATTTGTTTTTATAAGTTTATTGAAAACGATATGTTTATATTGTATTAAAAAAAAAACTCAACAATAAGGTAAAATAAAATATAAGATCAGTTCAATATGAATTAAAATAAGTTAATCTTTTTAAATAACGTTTTTGCTATAAAAATAATTTTATTTATTTTTAATGTTTTTTTTTTTTTATTTGAAACAATTTATTTGACTTCATCATACTAAATTGTTTGAACAATTTTTCGACCAAAAAAAAAAACATATGCAATTGTTAACAAAATTTTGGAAGAAGGAATATGCTTCACTAATTTTAAAATTAAGTTATGAGTTTTAGTCGAACTGTTTGGGTTTTAATCTAAAGATACATATACATATAATTATTCTGGTTTAAGTTGATTACAGTTAATTTTTTTATTTAAATTATTTTTATTTACAAAGGAATTTTAAAGCTTATAACAATGGAAAGACAAAATAAATAATTTTGGCTGCACATACATACATACCTTCAGTTGTAAATGCGCTAATTTTTAATTTTTGAAAATTAAGTTTTTGATGCAGTTCAATGGAGTAAACAACGATATGTTGTTTTGCAACGATATGTTAAAGTTCTAAGTCCAAAAATGCTAAAGAAAAAGCGCTAGGGCCCATTAAAATGTGAAAATTTAAAAAAAAATTGTTAATATTTGTTAATAGTCAACATTGAAATAAATAAAATAATTTTATAGTATATTTTATTTTTTGCAAATTGACATACTAAAATGTACATTAAAAGTACAAAAAGATATGAAAAACAGTAGTTGGTTTGCAAGCCAATAAAGAGTCGGCAATGAAGCAAAACTGGATTTACAGACTTCAAATATATTCAGAACTAAAGACTTTAGAAAGTTTTTCTCTCTCCTATAAAGTGTATACATTGAACTTACATCCTTTACGACAAAAGGTAATGATATATACTTATATAGGTACATTATATTAAAAAAAAATTACTGACTCCCCATTGTTTCACTAATTTTTATGTATTTTTGTATATCAAAGATCTTTTCTTATTAATGCACTTGAAATTTAACAGTTATATAATTCTTCTTTGGTGAACTTTTACTAGACCAATACATATATTCATATGTATATATGGGAAGGTAGAATGGTAATGCATATAAAATTCCAATTCAAATCCTACTATTATGAAAATATGATACGAAAAACGGTTATATTCAAATGTATATAGTAAATAATTATCATAACACAAATAAAAATATTGCATATACTAAAGCTTATTAATAATTCAACCGCTCGCATTTTCAAGCCAAACGTTTATTTTTCGGATATAGATGGCACTTGATGGGATTGAATGTATAATAATATATATTTAAATAACTATAAGGATAAATACTTGGATACTTATTGAAAATTTGATTACAGATTCAATAAAAAACAAAAAAAAACTTGAGGGAATTTCCAAAAATTTTGTACATTCGGAAATTTGTGTATTATCGAAATAAGCAAAATATATTTTTATAAATTAGGGGGGGAAATTTCCTTTTTTCACCCCCCCCTGAATCCGCGCCTGCCCTTCACCGAAGGTAAAAGGGTATATATAAGTTTGTCATTTCGTTTGTAATTTATACAATATCGATCTTAGACCCTTTAATGTGCACATATTCTGGGTTCTTATCAGTAGCGAAATTGGTTTAATGATGTCTCGTTGTCCGTCTGTCCGCATGTCTGTTGAAATGGCCTTTTCGCAGACCACAAAAATAATGGGGACTAAACTGGCCCACAAATTGTCCGTGTAACCTTGTGCGCAAAGTACGGGTCGCAATTTTGAAGATAATTTGATGAGATTTCGTAAATAGGTTCCAATTGCCACAACGACCTAGCCTATTGAAAATGAGGCGAATCGGTCCATAATTTCATAAAGCCCCAATTTTAATGAAATTTAAAACATAGATATTTCCATATTTATACGGACACATAAGCTGTGTATTTAAAAAAAACAAGTTAGAGTGCTATATTCGGCTGTGCCGAATCTTTGATACCCTCCACCGACAGGAGTGGGCTCTATATGATAAATACATATATATTATTAACTAATCTTCACAAAAACGAGCGTCAGCATTAAAATTAGTTGCGGTTTAGACCTGAATTAAATTATTGACCGACATTAAGAAAATTTTATGCGTTTCTTGTTAGGACTTTGAACATGCTTGAGTAAAATATCATGATTCGTAAAAGTTTTAGCCGAACTAAATTAATTTTTAGGAGGGTAATTTGTATTGGACCTATGATAAATTATGGACCAATCATCCCAAAATTCTGAAGACTGATTTCTAGTATTACACAAAATAAAATAGAATAAATTGCAATACAGCAGTGTAATTAGTTTTAGAGTTAACAGAAAATTTCACAACTTTGCATGATATTTTTTCTGGCCATATGAATTTAAGTAAGACATTTTACCGCAATATCTATATCTGTGATGGTTTAAGGCGAATTTTATTATTTTCCCAAAGTGAGCTTTATTTGGTTTTAGGCGCAATAAACTGTTTTCCGAGAGTAGGGTTTATATGTGGCCTAGGGTAAATTATGGACCAACCTTCATGAAATTTGGCAATGTGATTTCTCGTCCTATAAAACTGTGACGTACCGAATTTTAGTATGCTAGCGTCGTTTATTACGGTTTTAAGCGTACTAAACTGTTTTCCGGGAGTAGGGTTTATATGGGAACTAGTGTAAATTATGGACCGATCTTCATAATATTTTACATTGTGATTTCAGCTCCTATAAAACTGTGACGTACCAAATTTTAGTATGCTAGCGTCATTTATTACGGTTTTAAGCGTACTAAACTGTTTTCAGGGAGTAGGGTTTATATGGGAACTAGTGTAAATTATGGACCGATCTTCATAATATTTTACATTGTGATTTCAGCTCCTATAAAACTGTGAAGTACCAAATTTTAGTATGCTAGCGTCGTTTTTTACGGTTTTAAGCGTACTAAACTGTTTTCCGGGAGTAGGGTTTATATGGGAACTAGTGTAAATTATGGACCGATCTTCATAATATTTTACATTGTGATTTCAGCTCCTATAAAACTGTGACGTACCAAATTTTAGTATGCTAGCATCATTTATTACGGTTTTAAGCGTACTAAACTGTTTTCCGGGAGTAGGGTTTATATGGGAACTAGTGTAAATTATGGACCGATCTTCATAATATTTTACATTGTGATTTCAGCTCCTATAAAACTGTGACGTACCAAATTTTAGTATGCTAGCGTCATTTATTACGGTTTTAAGCGTACTAAACTGTTTTCCGGGAGTAGGGTTTATATGGGAACTAGTGTAAATTATGGACCGATCTTCATAATATTTTACATTGTGATTTCAGCTCCTATAAAACTGTGACGTACCGAATTTTAGTATGCTAGCGTCGTTTATTACGGTTTTAAGCGTACTAAACTGTTTTCCGGGAGTAGGGTTTATATGGGAACTAGTGTAAATTATGGACCGATCTTCATAATATTTTACATTGTGATTTCAGCTCCTATAAAACTGTGACGTACCAAATTTTAGTATGCTAGCGTCATTTATTACGGTTTTAAGCGTACTAAACTGTTTTCCGGGAGTAGGGTTTATATGGGAACTAGTGTAAATTATGGACCGATCTTCAAAAAATTTTACAGTGTGATTTCTGGTCCTATAAAACTATGATGTACCAAATTTAAGTATGCTAGCGTTTTTTATTGCGGTTTTAGGCGTACTAAACTGCTTTCCTCGAGATGGGTTTATATGGGGCCTATGGTAAATTATGGACCGATCGTCACGAAATTTACCAGTATGA
Organism: Pollenia amentaria; assembly: GCA_943735925.1. Lineage (NCBI taxonomy): Eukaryota > Metazoa > Arthropoda > Insecta > Diptera > Polleniidae > Pollenia > Pollenia amentaria. The sequence continues at coordinate 157,874,452 of OX031009.1, forward strand.
TTTGCAGTCGTACAAACCAATTTCGAGCAAAATGTTATGTCATTCCGTGAATTAATAAACCAATTATGTTAGTTTTTGTATCAAAATTATCAATTTTTTCAGGGTGGTGGTTCCACATTTTGATTCATAGTTCTGATCCTACTGAACCGATGTTGCTGGATTTCAATCCCAAGCTGCTTAGGATAACTACAAGCAATTTGAAACCAACTTTGTTCTTTTCTTTTGCATTTTCAAAAGTGAGCGTGTTTTCAGCAGACGGAAACGGCTAAATCGACTTAGAATTACTCAAGGAGCCAGAATATATATACTTTATGGGGTCTTAGATGTATAATAAAAAAGTTTCACACGGAATGACAAACTTAGTATAACCTCATTCACCACAGTGGTGGTGGAGGGTATAAATTGAAAACATATAGCCACATTAGCTATGCATTTTTCAAAACTAGGTCCAAAACCTGCAAAAATTTTTCCTCATATACTGTGGTGTAGAGTATCATATGTTAGCCCTTGGCCGACTATACTTTCTTACTTGTTTTTCTTTTTTTTTTTACACATAACAAATACAAACATGATTTGCCGCTTAAATAGAGACATGTACTCTAAACGAAGAAATGTACTTAGCATTAAAGACTTGCACAGATACAGCTGTTCGTACACTAAGTTTCTGTGAATTTACTAGGGTATTCATTAATTACTTCCCGATTAACTGATCGGTTAATTTAAAATTGCCGTTTTTCGATTAACCATTAAACCGGTTAATTTCAGTCGATTAACCGATTAACCGATGTAAAGAAGTTTTTAACTTTTTGTAGTATTATAACATATTTTTTTTTGTTTTTAATTAAATGTTTTGCCTCATATACAAAAGGTTTGTGTTAAGAAAATATTTTTCCATACAAAAAAAAAAGAAGGTGTTTATTGATCTTCATTTTAAATAAGTGATCGCTGTCCACTGCTTTTTGTTTAACGTACTTTTTATCTGTATGCGTTTAGTTAATTGTTTCTTCTCATATTTTCTCATATCAGTCTTTTAACAGCATTTACCGAAACAATTAGAAGTGTTAAATTTTTTTTAAAATTAAAACAGCACTCTAGTGAAATAATGGAAGATTTTATGTATTATTGATTGCTTTTGATTTCTTCAACATCTAAAAATGTATACAATAAATTAAAGAATTTTTTCAAAGTCAAGTTTTATCTAAAGTTAAGAATATAAACGCTTGAATCCTAAACATTTAAACAAATTATTTGTATAAATGATTATTTGATAAGATCTTCTTTAACTATTGAAATAACTAATCAAATTATCTTAAAGTTAATTTTTTAATAAATACATAAGTTGTATTAATTAAAAAATATGTATTATTTTTTTGTTTGTTCGTTTTAGTTCAAGAATTGTTATGTTTGTTATTTTATTAGTTTTGTTTTTTACTAATAAACTCCAAATAATTAATAATTTATGCATTTTTAAGTATTGAAATTTATAAAAAAAATATTAATCGGTTAACCGACCAATAACAATATTAACCGATTATTAACTGATTAAGCCAAAAGCTCGGTTAATTAATCGAGCGATTAACCGATTAAAGCAAAATCCCGATTAAATGAATGCTCTAGTGTTAACTTAACTGAGTGCGTATTGATGAGTGGTCTAGGGTCTCTGATATAAGTTCATATTCTCAAATAATAAAAATCTCGCATTGAGTAGGTCCGTTTTTTTTTTTTTTTTTTTTTGACTAAAGCTGTGGGAGAAAAATCGAGAGAAACAGTGACGTTACAGACAAAAATATTTTAGTGTGTGCTTTGTTCGTTATAGTCAATAAAAAAAAGATAAACTAAACAATTTTAATTATGTGTACTAAAATAATTTTTTTTCATATATGAATAATTACTCAAAAGTTTCATAATGAAAAACGCAAAACAAATTTAAAAAATGAATTTTTAGTAAAAATTGTAAACAAAAATTATTTTTACATTTATTTTTAAAAGGAAAATAAACTCAGGAACACATGCGGAGAGAGAGCAAAACTTGGCTTACAGTCTTTGCGTATTCTTAATTATTTGATTCATGATTAATATTGTTACTATTTGTAGCAGAGTGTATGTGAGTGGATCAAAAGAGAAGGAGGGTAACATATATGTTTTCCTGTGCTTCGTAGATAATGGTGCCGTTTTTCTGTGAAAAACAACATATAATTTTTTACAAAAAAAATACATATCACTCATTTACTTCAACAACGTCATAACTCAAAAAAATCCATTTCGAGATAAAGGCATTTAAAGTTCTTAATTTGCTTTAACCACATAAAAATAATAAAGATACATTCTCTTCAAACGATAAAGATGAATTTTATACACAATATAAAGAAAAACAGCGAACAATTCTGCATCACTAGCTTCAAAATTTAATTTTTTGAGTTATGACGTTGTGGAAGTAAATGAGCGATGTGTTCAGTTATTTTAGTCATTTTTTCAATAATTTTTGCCTAAATGTGTTTCGAACGAGAAAAAAAGCCGAACAAAAAATTTTTACAAAAACAAAAAAAAAACATGTACACTAGACATGTAACTGTATTTTACGATAAATTTGGCATACCAATACATAGTGTCAAGTATTGTACAAGCAATGATTATCACTTTTTTAGATGATTTGGGTTCAAAAATGTTCCCCGTCAAACGAGATTTCTAAAAAAAGACAAAGTTGTTTTTGAACTATTTTTATTTCGAAACACAAATGTTTTCAATTGTTATATGAAATAAGTTTTATATTTAAAGTATGTGATGATTTACACAATAGCAAAATGTCTAGCACAATTTTAGTTGCACGTTCTGCGCAGCGGTTGCTTCGCTGACCTTCCTGAATAGCTGATCGTTTTTTGATCCAATGTCTGAGAAAATATTAACTTGCATTTCTGAGGCCGGACAATGATTTTTGTTGTGTGGCGACATTATTTTTGTTAGAAGTGTGATCGGAAAACCAAACTACGCTCTAGGCTTCACATACAACTTTACAAACAAAAAATAATTGCAATCGATATTACGGAAAAAGTATAGAAAAAAGGGTCAGCTCTAGAATTGCTTTAAAATTTTATATAGGGAAAATATTTATCTTTTCAAAGTATTTCAAAGCTTGGACCAATGCATAATGTATTTCATGTCAAATTTATGTTAAATGTATATCACTTTTTTCTAAATATTTTGACACAAATAATATTTATTCAAATTTCTAAATTTAATGATAAAGCAAATGGCTGTGTGATCTTATAAAAAAAAGTAATTGCGTTTGGTGCGAAAACTTTTATGCGATTTCGAAAAAATATATAATGGGTCTTCATACTTTTGTGTGCTTTATTCGACTATGCTAAGCCAGTTTTCCAAAAATTGTAAAAAGTTATATGCCTAATGTACACAAATTGCCGAGCAACATCAGTTTCGTTGATAGTCGATGATTGAGAAGCGTCGCAATCGTAAATGAATTTTTCTAAACTGTTTTATTTACATCAACTCACCAAGAAAATTTAATATACGTATAGTTATGCTTCTATACTTGTATTAAAAATGGTTATGACATACTCAATGCAAATCATAAACAATTGTTTTTACTTTTAAGATATAGTGCATGTGTAAAAGCAAGACCATACAATATCAGTTACTCCCATTCTCTAGTTTAAATCCACAGTAAATGATATGTATTTGGTATATCTGTTTTGACCAGTGTGACCATTTCAAAAAGAAGTGTTACAGCTAAATCTGGCATTAGACATGGCTAAAAATTGCTAAAAAAAAAATGATTTAAAAAATGCTAAAAATAAATTTCAAAAATTTGTTACCAGTAACAATTGTGATTTTTAATTGAACTGTCGGTTTTTAATTGAAGTTGTGGGTATTTAAATTAGGCTTAAGCTCGTCAAATTTAATTTTCATTAAATTATTATTAGAGATGGAAGGAATTTACAACATGAAATGAATTAAATTTTTTTTGATAATTCTTGACTGAGCACGGGATTTAACTCGGGCCGAATCCATATCATCAGAATTACTTGCGTTATACCTTTTGCGCCACGGCGGCACCTGCCAGTCTATAGTCAAACATCAATCTTTAAACAATGGTGTTGGTAGATCGAAATTCGCTGCAATTGATTATCGATTTTCAATTTTTATTTACATGTTCTTTTATAGGGCACTGCCTTATTTTTTCTATTTTTAGTAAAAATGTACGAGTATTATAATTTATAAAAAAATTTAAATAAAGTCAATAAAACTAGTCGTCCAAATTCTTAAAATAAATTAAGCTAAAAACATTTTCTAAAAATGGTACATAAAATGCCAAGTGCTAAATAAAAATTTTGCAGATAAATAAAAAAATTGTAATGCTAAATTTAGCTGAAAAAATGCCAAAATGGCCACACTGGTTTTGACAATACCTTATGATACACTCTTTGACGTATTTACTTTGCTTATTTTATAATTTTGTTATACGTTTCACTGACTGTAGAAGGGTATATATAAGTTTGACATTCCGTTTCTAATTTTTACAATTAATACCCTATAAAGTATATATGTGACGCGCAAAATAGAAAGGGACCTAAGGGTAAAAACTATTTAAAACCATTTTGAAGATTTAAATACGTGTATCTTTGGTGTTCCATCACTGAGCGTGTTGGTATTGGTCTCATTTGAAAGCGACACATCTCATGACGTCAGGAACGTCAAAAATTGATTTTTTTTTTACCCTTAGGTCCCTTTCTCTATGCGCTGTCACATATATATTCTGTGTTCTTATGAGAAGCTAAGTAGTTTTAACTACGTCCGTCAGCCAGTGCGGTCTGCAAATCGCTAAGATATGAGCAAAAAACAAAGACTGGCTATAACTGTTTGCGTAAAATCCCATGTTGCTGTTGTTTTGTATATCCATCACTGAAAGTAACAAGGTAAATTACATAAGTTGCAGTTATTATGTTTTCTTTAAATTTTTTTTTTCTTTTAGACTTTTTTGCGTTTTTTTACATAAAACAAACACATACATGTACATCGTTACAGTTTTGTTTAACCATACGCTTCGCGGGATTAAGTGTAGGAATAATAAAAAAAAAATTATCGATTTTTGCAAGTACCCATTCGTTTTCCTGTAGATGGCTTTACTTTTTAAATGCTATTCTCCTTATTTACAGCCGATCCTAAATAGGTAAATTCTTCTACTTCCCCAAAATTTCACTTCACACACCTGCTTGTCCTTCGTCGCCTTGTATTAGTTGCTTTGATTTTTCTGCAGTTTAAATCAATATCTTTGTTTTGTGCTCATTTTATGCCAGACCACTTTTAGCTGAGTCCTTCTCAATCATCTCATAGACAGCAGTTACATCTCGCATGTGTCTTCGTCAATATCATAAGCGAGAATTATATGACTTTTGTCATCATCGTTGCGCTTTTATTCCCAAAAAATTTTTTACATTAATATGTTGCCCGATAATTTGCCCCGTTGCCTGAGACGTCTTGTGGTAGTAAATGGTTTGGAGATAACAGTTCTAATTCTTATTTCTTACAACGGCGCACTAATTTAGTAGAATACCGTAATCACACAACATATACAACAAATATATTTTATTATTAAGCATTCCTTTAATTGTCCAATGTGTACAAAATACTCGAAAGATCTAATGGTGTTTTCTTTTCTACAAAAAAAATACCACCTTGTTAAAAGGTACATGTATAAAATGTCTTGCCGACCCAGTAATAATGCAATTTTTTATTTGACGAGAACAAAACGCAAAATTGGACCGCGCTGTTTTAACAGCTGACAAAAAGTTTGTTCTTCAAAATTAAAAAAATATGTACATAAATTAAAAAGTTTGTTCTTCAAAATATAAAAAAATATACATTCATAAACCAAAATTTGTTAATATAGCTTTTTCAGTTAAAATAAACCTTTTTTAAATTAAACGAAACCTTTTTCAAAATAAACGAAACCTTTTTCAAATTAAACGAAACCTTTTTCAAATGAAATGAAACCTTTTTCAAAATAAATGAAACTTTATTCAAATACAGTTAAACATTTTTCAAAATAAATTAAACCATTTTTAAAATTTGTTGGGAATTTATTTTTTGGATTTGTTTCAATTACTAATTAATGAAGAGGTGACACTTACAATGTTACGATCAGTGGTAAAATAACTTAATAATTGGGCATGAAATTTTAACTTTGAAAATGTCTTCTCTATCGGGTTCAGCATAGGAGAATAAAGTGATAACATTTTAATGTACATTCACTATTTTCCACCATATGTCAAATTACTTGGGATTTATGGATTCTGGCATACTCCATAATTAAAAATGAGTTTTGTAGCATTGGGCTGCTTTCAATTTTATCTAAGAGCTCCCGAAGTAATACTTGGAAACGGGCCGAATTCACAGTGGATACAGAAATAACTTTATGGTAAACAACGCCAGTATTATCTGTCGCAGCAATTAGAGTCATATTCTTTCTCTTTAGGGTTGGCAAAACACCATGAGCTCTTTCACCATATTTAGCAAAAAAAAAAAAAACTAAATTCCCACAAAATTTTAAAAATGGTTTTATTTAATTTGAAAAATGTTTAACTGTATTTGAATTAAGTTTCGTTTAATTTGAATAAAGTTTCGTTTATTTTGAAAAAGGTTTCGTTTATTTTGAATAAAGTTTCTTTTATTTTGAATAAAGTTTCGTTTATTCTGAAAAAGGTTTCGTTTATTCTGAAAAAGGTTTCGTTTAATTAGAAAAAGGTTTCGTTTTTTTTAAAAAATGTTTTATTTAAACTGAAAATGCTATAGATTGATATTACATATCGATGCCTTACTTTCTTAACCTCGTAACTTAAAAAAATACGGGTTTGACTTTTTCATATCAAACGATTGCTATTTTTGTGTTCTATTACTATTATTCTGTTAATATTAATAAGCTATTGAATTAATAAGTTGTTGCAGTAATAGAACACAAAAATAGCAATCGTTTGATATTAAAAAGTCAAAACCGTATTTTTTAAGTTACGAGGTTTAGAAAGTAAGGCATCGATATGTAAATAAATAAATGAACAAAATGAATGACTAGAATCTGGGAATTATTTCTTTTCTGGTAGTCTATAAAGTCATTCCTACAAATTTTAGGAATATAACTATTACAAAAAGCTTTATAAAATACATAACTGAAATTTAGCTCATAGAATAAAAGTTCGAAAAATAAAAAATGTTGAACAAAATGAATGACGAAATTCCAATTTCTTTAGTTTGTTTTTTATAAAACATGTAAACAAGAAAATACCTTTGCCAGATTGCTAATTTATTAACACCAAGTTTTTCAGATATCTTGATTTGACGTTTTTTTTCAAAATCAATTTTATAACACCGAATCCACTTAAATTTTATATTACTGATGTAATGCTTTCTTATGTTTTTACAAATTAATAATAGAAAAATAACTAATAAAATTTAAAATTTTTACTGTCCTTATTAGAGGCGGTTTTTTCCCAACTACGTCTGGTAACCCTATATATAAACGGAAGCCATCTTTTTACAGGGCATTATCAACACTGTCGATTTATACGGGACGTAAAGTGCAATGCCTTATTCTATTAGTAAGGGTGCATTTTTTAGAATAAAACAAGCCACCCTTTTAGAGAGCGAAGTATTTTTAAAAAAAGAATACCAAATTGCATTTTTTTTAAATAAAATGTCACATTTTTTGTAGAAAAGAAAACACCATAACTTATACTCCATATATTTTGTTCTTATTATTTATTGAAATTTTGTTTTCTTTATGTATCTGTTTTGTATTTCATAAACTGAACTGTTAACGTTTATATCTTATATATGTATGTAGAATATCAATAGTTTATATAAAGCTACTAACAATTTCAAAAAATATACTTTCAATTACAGCATTCCCATACCCGGTTGCACATTTAAGTGTGCAAAGAATAAATTGGTGTCTCAAGCAAATGACAAAAATAATTTTAGCTGTACGGCTGCAAAAATACAAAGTTTTTTCAAAGTTAGAAGTTCTCAAGAAATTTCAGACATAAGGATTATGAATTTCAGCGCAGTGTTTGTTTTAAACAACAAAGGCACACGGGTACCTAGATGCGCACATAAGGGTCAAGTGAATTGATTGAAAAAAATATAATTTCTAGTGATAAAATCCTATTCTTGTTAAGCAATTGTCTGTAAAATTGCAAAAAGCTCTAAATATATATTTTTTTAAATAAGCTAAATATGCAATCGTTCTTCTTTTACACAATAGCTCAGTAAAAACTTTGCTTACTTTTTCAATATGATTCGCTCATTATTTAATAGCTTTCTTGCATAACTACTTCCATAACTACATACTTTTCAGATGTATGTAGATAAAAAATGGTGACTTACTTTTTAATGTGGTTATTTTGGGATATCCCTTGTAAAATTCATTAGTTCTTTCAGTAGAATTGAAAGTAGTATTTTTACTTTTTTCTGATTACTGAACACATTATTTTGAAGGCGAAGAATCGTACGATGTTTCATACTGTTATGCGACCAATATTTAATTAAATCAGTTCAATCAATGAAAATTTGAAACAAAATTTCCAACAAAACAAATTTAATTAATAAAAATCCTAATATTCATTTTTATAACATGAAAGAACAAATTTCACCACAAGACTGTCTGTGTTGCAACTCATGCCAAACATAAATAAAATTTCTTTTGATAATTTTGATAAGTCAGGATTTCCTTGTACATAGTTTGGTTTTTTTTTTTAATATTAATTTATTACATTTTCACAAATAATTTAAATAAAAATGTTAAAGTGATTTATGCTCAAAATAAGATTTGTTAACTAAAAAAGGAAATTATAACATTCTTTTGTCTTCTTCTCATCCCTTTTCTTACTTTCTCTGAAACACAACAGTTTCGAAGACAAAACAATTTCAGAGAAGTGTAGAGACGACACTGTTGCTTTGCGTATTTCAAAGTAATTTAGATGTTAAGTACGCTGTCACTAATAGATCATAAGTGTCTTCAGCAGCACATTTAAAAAAAATTAACAGGTGTGTGTGTGTTTGTGTATTAAACTTAAAGAGACATAAAGAAAAATATTTAACTTTGCGTGTGTTTGCATGGCGTTTTGAAAACGCCAAAAAAAAAGATAAGCAATCAAGTTTATTAGTAAAACGTCAACTTCTCCATTAACAAAGCAAGAAAAGAAACACGGTAAAGGAAAGAGGAAACGAACGCAAAAAAAATCCCAGTTAACAATTTTTGTCGGCAAGCCTGATGTTAGAAAAATCTTCGAAAAAACAAAATTAATTAAAACATTTAACTTTAAAAAAGGAAAATAAAAATATCTTAATATTTATGTAAAAATCTTAAACTTTAAAAAATATTTATTTTTTAAATTTTCTAATGACATTAACAGAATGTCCTCAAAATTAAATGTTAGCAATTTTTTTTTTAATAATATAAAATTACAAAAAGATAATTCTCTTCAGGTGTTTTCAATAATAATTTAAAATTCTACTTGATGAGGTTGGTTTTTGATACCAATCTATCAATAATCTATTTCCTTTTTAGACACATTGGTGATAAGGAAAGGAAATAGATAATTCATATTATTCAAAATTATTATTCAAAATACCCAATGAGAATTATCATTAACACAGCTAGGAATCTTATATTAACAATTAGTAATGATTGGTTTCGTATGAAAAATAAGGAAAATATTGAAAATATATTGAAGAATAATAGTTTTCATAACAAACTTTTTTGCAAATTGGAAAAACAATGCAATATAAGAAGATCTCGTCGTATTGATGAATTTTTGGATCCAAAAATCTATAAAACATTAATTAATGTACCTGGGGTTTGGGAAAGATTAGAAAACTCATATATGTATGACATAGGGAAATACAGAATGGCACATAAGGTGAATAATAATATTGGGAGATTATTCACAAAAACTAAGGATAGATTACAAAAGTCGGATATGTCTAATACTACATTTACACCTAGACAAAATCTAGTAATGAAGAGCTTTTGAGCAAAATCTTGTTCATTTCAAAATCTAGTTCGTCACTAGATTTTGGCAAAATCTCACGAAATCTTGCGATACTCAACGATACAACTATGAATTTCATACTAATGTACTAAAAAATACAGCTCTGAACAAGAAAAATCTGACAGTTTGGCAAAAAAATAAAAAATTTCAAAAATATATAAAAAGAGCGGGGAAAATACATTTTCGGTAAATTAATAATTAACAAAAATAAACATTTGTGAAAATGGATAGGCCAATAATAAATAAGCGGTATGAAAATTATATTAATATAAACTGTGTAGCATTACAAAGGCCTTAATTTACAGAAAACGTACCTACAAAAAGGAAAAGCGGTGCAATTCCAATGAAGACGCGCTTTTAATACTTTCAATATTGTTTTTTAAGTTTTTATTTGTTTTGCAATAAAATTGATACATTTAAAAATTTGCAATTTTGTATCTTTTTTGTTCACCTTTTGGGTTATAGTAGTTAGTATACTCCTCGCCATTTGGCTGCTCTTTTTCCGTATCAAACGTCTTTCCCCAGGTATCATTTATTGCGGCTAGTATTTTTGCAGCAGTTTGTGAAATCTTATATTAAACAAATGCTGGTGTTTTTTTACGCAACAATCTTAATTCCTATTCTATTTTTATAATATAATAAAATTAGTTTTTGGCTTTCCATTTTTGCTAACAAAAGTTTACAATACAATTTCTTTCCTTTTTCAATCAGCTGTTTTTATTATGAAAATTAAATCCGACAATATGTCAAAAATCTCTGGTGTAAACGCTAAAAAATTTCTTCAAGATTTTAACTATAATCTACTAGATTTTGTGTAGGTGTAAATGTAGTATTGTGGTGGCAATGATAATGAAGAATATACGAAAATATATGTAGGGACAAGTGGGACAAAACTGAAAATTAGATTAGCAGGACATAAAGATGACCAAAAATATAGAAATTATAATTCGGCCCATGGAACGGCATTGTCAACACATTGTAAGGATTTTAATCATTATCCTGATTTTGAGAACACATCTATTTTGAACATAGAAAATTTTAAGAAACGTAGATATTAGGGTATTCATTCGGTTAACCGTTAATCGGTTAGCCGATTAATTACTCCCGATTAACAGATTGGTTAATTTAAAATTTGCTATTTTCAATTAACGATTAAACCGGTTAATTTCAGTCGATTAGCCGATTAACCGACGGAACAAAATTTTTAATTTTTTATATTATTATAACATATTTTTTTGTGTTTTTAATTATTTGTTTCGTCTCATATGCAAAAGGTATGCGTTAACAAAAATATTTTTTCATACAAACAAAGAAGGGATCTTCGTTTAAAATAGGTTTTTGCTGTAAACAGCTTTTTGTTTCACGTACTTTTTATATGGGCATTTCCATTGTAACGTGACGTCATATTTGTAGACAAAATGTAAACAAATTAAATGAAGAAGTCAAATTTGTAAAAACTTTTTCTATATTAACAAAGTAATAAAGCAGCACTATATTCAGAAAAAAAATTTACAACAATCAACCCTAAGGATTGAAAGATATAAGCAAAAATATGCGCCGGCGTGACGTTACAAAATGCAGAAGTGGATTTTAGCTTGCATTACAAAACTGCATAAGTCTGCGAATTTTTTAATAAGCCTTGGACTTATGAAGATTTATTTTCCAAGCTATCAAATGTTGCTCATTTTAGGTACATATGGGAATTTCCAGCGAAAAGTCTACTTTTTGTAATGTAAACGACAGAAAAAAAAGCAAATTATACATATACAATTTTTGATAAACGAATTAATAAATAACTTCTGGCGTTACGTTACAAAAATAAGACTTTTCCCTCGAACTTCCCATATGAATGTATGTGTTAAGGTATTTGTTTCTTCTCATATTTTCTCATATCAATCTTCTAACAGAATTAACCGAAATAATTAGAAGAGTTGAAAATTTAAAAAAATTAGCACTGGACTCTAATGACATAATGGAAGATTTCATTCGTTTAGAGAAATACAGAAAAAAGACTGAGAAATTAGATACTCTGTATTATTTATTGCGTTCGATTTATCTAACATCAACGATAAGTGAAAGAATTTTTTCCAAGTCAAGATTTATCAAAACTAAAGAAAAGAATCGCTTAAATCCTAAACATTTTTCTTAAAAAATTTGTTTACGGTCTCCTTAAACTTTTGAAATAACTAATAAAATTATCAAACAATTTATTTTTTAATTGCTACATAATATTTTTGTATTAATTAAAAAATATGTATTACATATTTATGAATTATTTTTTTGTTTGCTCGTATTAGTTCAAGAATTTTTATGTTTGTTAAGTTATTGCTTTTTTTTAAAATAAACTCCAAATAATAAATAATTTAAGCATTTTTATGTATTGAAATTACTTAATTTATAAAAAAAAACTTTATTAATCGGTTAACCGACCAATTACAAAATTAACCGATTAAACCAAAACCTCGGTTAATTAATCGAGAGATTAACCGACTAAATCCAAAGCCCGATTAAATGAATACTCCAGTAGATATGTGCTTGAAATGGTACAGATCAATAATGTTTCATTGGAGAAAAGGATAACTTTTAAAAAATATACTGAGGGCTTAGCTCAGATTTATAGACATATATTTTTTTTTTTCATTATTTATTTATCGAATCTTCATAAATTAAATATGAACTAACAATTATTAATCAAATCTTATACTAATACTTTATTTTTGTCCTGCCAATGCTAGACGAAAATTTTTCTCCTCACGGTTTCTGTTCACATATGTAGATGTTTAGCGGTCTTCTCGTCGGATGAGTCCTGCATTATCTCTTCTCCTTAATCTAGAGTGTCCATTATATGGCATTTCCATGTCAAACGCCGATCTAGATGAAGACCGAGATATTTTACATGCGATTGCTGGGGCACTAATTGATTATTGATTTTAATAGGGGGACATGACTCCCGACGCAAGGTGAATGTTATATGTACGCATTTTTGCTCATTGACCTTTATCCTCCATTGTTTTAACCACTTTTCCAGTTCAAATATATGATCCTGCAAGTAACGGGATGCTTCATGACAGTTTTCGTGTACGCTTAAAAAAGCTGTATCATCAGCATATGTTGAAGTAAGGGTGTGGTTGTTTGTTGGCATGTCTGAGGTATATATTAAGTATAACAGTGGGCCCATGATGCTTCCCTGAGGGACTCCAGCGTCAATTGGCTGAGGAGAACTTATAAAATCACATTCTTTAATAATAAACCTTCGACCGACTAAGTAGCTTTCTAACAGCTTGTGTGTGTTTACTGGTAAGTTTAACTTCAATTTATGTAATAAGCCTTCATGCCAGACTTTATCAAAAGCTTGAGAAACATCGATGAAGAGAGCGGAACAATATTTTTTTCTTCAAAGGCTTTTCTTATGGCGTTTACTATACGATGTGTTTGTTCAATAGTGCTATGTTCTCTTCTAAAGCCGAATTGATGGTTAGGAATACATCTATTTACATTTAAAATTGGGGCTAATTTTGACACTAACAGCTTCTCAAACAGCTTTGATATATTAGACAATAAGCTTATATGTAGGTCTATATGACTCAACTTTTGTAGGATCCTTCCCTGGCTTAGGGGTCATTGTAACTAAGGATACTTTCCATTCTTGTGGGTAGTATTCAAGGCGTAAAATAGCATTAAAAATTAAAAGAATAATTTTCTTTGCTATGCTGGGTAGCTCTAAAAGCATTTTGTTGCTGATCTTATCAAAACCAGGGGCTTTCTTGGGGTTTAAATTATGAATAGCCTTTTCGATTTCTTTTATTTCAAATCTTAGTGGAACAGCAGCTCTAACAGCAACAGGTGGCAACTCGACTGCAATATCGGGAGATGTATGCGGGGTAAATACGTTTTTCAAATGATTAACAAAAATATTTCCTTTTTCTTCATCATTTCGTGCCCAACTTTCATTTAAGTTTCTTAATGGTAGTTTAGTGATAACTGGTCTATTAAGATTTCTAGCTGCACGCCATAATGAGTAGTCTGATTGACAAGTTGCATCAAGTTCCTTAAGATATTTTTCCAGGGAAGCCGTTTTCTGAGATTGCAGTAACTTTCTTAGACTTTTTGTGCACTCTTTTAGTAAATTCTTAAGTTGAGGGGATCTATGCAATTGCCATTCTCTTCGAACTCTCCTTTTTTCAGTCAAGAGACGGTCGACATCTGCAGAATATATTTTACTATTTTTGGTTTTTTTGAGGGTTATACTAGAATGTCGAACAGACATATATTGAATAAAATAAAATAGGTTGATGGAAGAGAAAATTATAAATAGGTATTTGTCTGTGATTATTTATAAATATTAGTTCAGATGGCATGGCACAGATTGAAAATATACATATATTAAATTAAAATAAGTAGATGGACGGAAAGGGAAATTAAAATATGTTTTAGGTTTTGAATATTTTTTTAAAATTTGTTTGGTTTCCTCTTTTTATTTTAAGTTTGTTAATTGAAATTTTAAATTTATTTTTCCACTTTTTATTTTTCCATTTCTTGTCAAAACAATTTTTTTATATTATATTATTTAAAAAAAGATTTCCTGAAGAAGATTTCCAATGCAAATCGAAATATTGACAAATAAACAATATTTTAATTAATTTAAAAAAAAAACAATATTAAGAAACAAATTGTTTAATTGCTTTCGCAAGAAAATCAAAATAAAGCAATTTGCCAGTTCAGTTCTTATGCACGGGCACTTGCAAGTTTATTATCAAAGGTATCCCCTACTTTTTTTAAACAGGTTTTACACTAATTTTAGTTCACATCTGAGTTAACTAGTATAGAAAAAATTTTTAAATTTTTATGGTTTAATAAAAAGCTACAACTTATTTTATCTTTTGCATTGAACCAGACATTCATTCAAACAGGGATATGTCAAATAGTTTAATCCAAAGCTCTGAATCTGCTCTTGGCAGCTTTTACCAGTATCAGATGATATTCTCTTAGAACAGTGAATAATTTGTTTTTTATTAGAGCGATCAAAACAAAAATAATAAGAGATATAAGATATAAAAACAATTTTATTGACGTGTTGTTTAGGAGACACTACAAAAATATAACAAAAGTCTTGAGATGGTTGTTTTTCAGACACCTAATTTAATATTGACTTGGTGATCTTGAAGACACCTTTCATCCCACCGCGATGCGTGCGCTCTCTTTAGTCGCGTTCTTCACACCAACACTCACATGAAAACGTAGAAAGAAGGGACTTGAAACGTGAGAGCCGATATTTGAAAAAGAACGGGAAGAAGGTTATAAATGCGGGAATTTTGGCTTAAAGTATTAGCCAAAGTATTGGCCATCATTAACTATGACCTTTTCCCATCTTTCTGGCAACAGCTAAATTTAATACCCAGTTTTAAAGTAAAGCGTATTCCCGTTAGAGCGTTCTGCCTCGTTTAAAGAAATTATTTAGCAAGATTTCATATAAAAGATCTGATCCCAGCAAATATAGAGCATAACTTTTTATCTTAGCGCACTTCAAATCGAACAAATGCTGCAGCATATTTTATCCTTAAATGAATTTGACCGCCATCATTTAAACTATTTCAAGCTAAGCCTTATAGCCGTTTTAGATAGATTTATTGACAATCTTGTGATCATAGTTTTTACGGATGGCACATTGAGATCTTTGTATATATTTTATATAAATACGGTGCTCAAATAAAAAAAAAGGATTCCCTAAAATTTCATAATAGTTACATGCTTTACCTTTAAATGTTTGGAAAAAATCGAGGCAAGCTTCAAATACGAGGGCGGATCAATAAGTCCGTGACTTTTCGGAATTCCCTCGTAGTTATATGAAATGTAACAGTGCTCTCATCAAGAACCACCTGTTAATAGACTACTGTAAAGTTTTGAGCAAGTTCCGTCATTTACTTTGCGTTTAACAGCTGTTCAAAACATACAACCTCTAGGATTTTTTTTTAAATCTCATTAAACATTATCAAGGAAAAGCTTGATAAATACTATGGGGACTCTGCACTATCCATTTCAATGGTAAAAAAGTGGTTTACTGACTTTCGTTGTAGTCGCACAAGTACAAATGACGCTGAACGTTCTAGACGGCCAATTGAAATCAATACACCCGAAAATGTCAAAAAAATTCAAGAAATGGTATTGGCCGATCGAAGAATAAAAGTGCGTGAGATTGTTGATGCCATAGGCATTTCATATGGCAGCGTGGTTTGCGATTTTAAATGATCAGCTGGGTTTAAGAAAGCTTTCTGCAATATGGGTGCCGCGTTTGCTCTCAATTGACCATAAACGTAATCGTGTGACAACTTCAAAGGATTGTTTGGAGCTGTTTAACCGCAATTCGAATATGTTTTTGCGGCCTTTTGTAACTGTGGATGAAACATGGATCCATTACAACACTCCGGCCTCCAAAGAAGGCCAAGGTAAGTTTGTCGGCCAATAAGGTGATGGCAACAGTTTTTTGGGATGCCCGCGGGATAATCCACATCGATTACCTTCAAAAGGGAAAAACAATAAACGGCGAATATTATGCCAACTTATTGGACCGATTTAACGAGGATTTAAAAGAAAACGACCCCATATGGCCAAGAAAAAAGTTCTTTTTTATCAAGATAATGCACGGGTGCATTACATTAATTGGGCTACGAATTGGTACCTCATCCGCCATATTCTCCGGATTTAGCCTCCAGTGACTATTTCCTATTTCCGAACCTAAAGAAATGGCTCGGTGGAAAGAGCTCCAACGATAAAATTATTGGTCAAACAGATGCCTATTTTATTGACCTCGAAAAATCCTATTTTTTTTGGAAGGGATACACATATTGGAGAAACGTTGGACTAAGGGTATTGAGCTAAAAGAATATTATGTTGAAAAATACATTTTTTTTTTTTTTTTTGTAAAAAAAACTATGTTTCATTGAAAAAGTCACGGAGTTATTGATCCGCCCTCGTACATTCTGGCTTCGACGCTAAATTAATTTTTGCAATTAGCAAATTTTGCCATCTGTTTGAATACTTAATTTCTATCAAAGGCAAAAGTACGGAAACACAAAAAACAAAACTATTAACGCAAAGTAAAAAATCAAAAAATTTTGATATTATTTTTTATTAAAAACTTTTTGTTTTATTAAATAAACCATTTTTAGTACTTTTATTATATTGTTTTAACGAACACTACTTTTTGTTTACCTTTTTTTATTTTTGTTTATGCTTTAACAGCCGTTTGATCATTTACACAAGTTGTACGTTAAAAAGCCTTTGCTGTTTCGGTCATGAAGATGACGACATTTTTTTCTCTAGCCCGTTCTAATTTACATAAATTTAAAGTATGGTAAGGGATCCCAAAATAGAATAATGAAACAAACCTATTATAAAGACAGAATACCAGAATTTCTTATAAGTTTTGAAACCTTTCATTAAATATTGATTTAAAAAATGATATAATTATAATGGGGAATGTAAGAAAAGATAAACTCACTGTTTTATTGTTGGAGTTTTGTTTAAGTTTTGATATCGTTGGAAATAAGACTTTTTGAGTGTTTGTAATTCTCATTCCCTCTGCAGTTTTATTTAATGATAATTTTAGCTTTTCTAAAATTTTCTGTAAAAACGTTTCCTGATAATCTGGCCTAAGGAGCCAGTAAAATGCGCATAGAAACAGCTTATCCTCCAACAATAAATTTCAGTAATTTTATTAAGTATAAAAATTGGGAATTAAGCACAACAAACAAAATTTTTTTAATGAGAAATTATGTATTCCCAAAAACAACTTTCATAAAAAATGCAATTATTTTTAACTTAAAAATGAAGAGTTTAAAAAGAAATTTAAGCGTTTTACGATATTTATTCTAAAAAACGACGACTATATGTATCAAGAAGAATGTAAGGAATATTCGTATTTGTTCGGTTAACCCAAAGACTTTTCAGTATTTTTAAGGCAAAGAGTTTTGACTTTTTGTCACTCTTATATACAATCCTCGGTACGTTTTTTCTGAGACATTAAAAGTCATACAGACAACTCGTGCAAATTTTCAGTTTGAACTAGAGTTTCCAATACCCAGCCGGAAATGGAAAATCGTTTTTTTGAGTTTGAAATATTAAACGTATCGAAAATTGGGTATTTATTCGTAAATATTTTTATTTCATTAAAAAAGTTTTTTTTAACATAATTTTTTTGTTGAGATATTGCGCTCAACAAGTTAAATATTTAATTGCACTGTTTCATCAAATATATTCTTTCGGTTACTTATATTTTTCCTTGAGTCTTAATACTCGTTAAATATGGAAAAAAATTACTAATGGGTTTATATAAACACAGTTCTAGTTTTGACTAATTTTAATAGGTTTTACTGTTATTAAATATTTACCCCCATATTCATAAAAAATATTTTTGATTAATAAAAGGTTTACTAAGCAAATTTTCATAGAATTCGTTTCATAAACCTGCTATAAGCCTAAAATATTTTTTATGAATATGGGGGTTATTTTACATTAATTTGAAACTGACCTTAATAGTAATATATCTTCCGAGAGTACTAATAACATGTAAAATAGTTCATTACTTTTGAATGCTTAACACATTTTGGTTATGTGGGTAGGATTTGTGACTTAAAAAAGTACAAGAGTAACAAAATATTTTAATTTTTGTGGAAAAAATAAGTCGAAATCGAATCTCGAATAAATTCGGTATATCGAATTTAGAAAAAAAACTAAAATTTCAAAGACGTTATTAACGCCAACTTAAGTTTGAATTTTGACAAAACTCGTAAAAAAATGTTTACGTGGCATGATACAAATGTAACGGTTTGTGCAATTATTATTGTTTCCATACACACAAGGCACACTCACATATTCAATAAAGCGTATCTGTGAGCCTCTGTTTCTGTAGACAAAGTGTGTATTTTTTAAAGGTTGAATGTAATTTATAATTTTTTTTTTTTTTTTTTTTTTTGTTCTTTTGTATATGCGTGTATGACAGATTGTCATAGCCAGGGCCACCAACTCTACCAACTGTGGCTGACTACTATTTCTAGCAAATCGTCTCGTTTCTGTGATGTTCAAAAACTTAACGAATGACTGAGTGGCTGTCTGTCTGGGTGCTTGACTGTGCTTTAGAGAAATGAATTTATAGATGACTATAAGAACATCTGAATACATACTTGCCTGACAACCGAACCGCGTGGCAGACTGGCTGGCCAAGCCTCTAGTTCACTAAATGTTCTTTTTACATTATTTTTTGTCATGTTACATTCTCATCACATTTAACGTCATGAATAATACTGCAGAAATTTATAACACTCTTGCTGGCTTAATTTAAAGATTCTTATTCTAAACAAACAAACAATGGAGGTTCCTATTTTCTTTATATAAAGCCTATTAAACAATTTTTTACTTCATCTTTATTTAATGTAAATGTTTTTATGAAAATATTTAGTAAATCATTGTAGTTTTTGCTTAAAAATTTTGGAGCTTTATGTTAAGTAATTCGTTTGTCTGTTAGATTTGTCGGCAAATATTGTAAAAAGAACGATTGTTGCAATAAAAATTTCCATAACTTATTTTCAGTGATTGACATATTAATTTTTTTAATATCAGTACAATCGCAAGATATCCTCTCCACCTTTGCACGGTTTTCAATTCCGGCCAAAAATACATAACTAATTAAATAAATGTAACACCAAACAATATTAAAAACGAGTAAAGCACCACCGAAATATTTTAAAAAATGCAATAAACACATTCCTTACAATGTAATCAATACTGCAATAATGCAACATTAAAATTATTCATATGCAAAAAAATTTTAGAATCCAAAGGTAAATCTTAAAAAACAACTCTTCCAAAAACAAAACAGACTACATACATATTTAAAGCTGCCTGTCTCTTTTTTATTTCTCATTTTCTACAGTTCTCCAATTTAAAGCATATGAGAGAACAGTGATGCATTTTGGGTTTTTTTTTGTTTGGGGCCACATTGACGATTTAAAAGGGCCAAAATAACTTTGATAATTTACCATAGGCTCCAAACAAAGCCCACTCTCGAAAAACACTTTAGTACGCCTTAAACCGTAACTAACAATGGTAGTGTAATAAATTTTTCTGTCACATTTATATATGAACTAGAAATCACACTGTCGAATTTTGTAAAGATCGGTCCATAATTTACCATAGGCCCCCTTTTGACCCTGCTCTCGAAAGACAGTTAAAGTACGCGTAAACCCGTAACGAAAAATGCTATTGTAATAGAATTTGGTCAGTCATAGTTTTATAAGACTAGAAATTACACTGTTACCTTTCATAAAGATCGGTCCGTAATTTACTATACGCCCCATATGAAGCCCACTCCTTAAGTATTCTTACTGCCGTTGGAGGTTAAGAAAGAATAGGCACAGCCGAATATAGCACTTAATTGTTTCAGAGTATTTTTGTCCATTTATGTTTCATTTTAACACAGCCAGCAAAACAGTCCGAAGTCTTCAAGATATCAGCAAGAAACGTCGAATTCATAGAAACATACTTTATATGTTTTATTATATCATAGATCAAACCGCTTATGTGGTTTATTTGGCCCTGAACAATCAACACAATTTCGTAAATAAAAGCAGTGTTCCAAGCAGTGAAAATATAACATTCAAAAATGTATTGAACGATAAAAGAAGTTAGTTAAATTTCGACTTGAAAGGGCCAAAATAGATTTCCACATGGCCATCAAACAATCAAAAGTGCCACAAATGTGACATATTTTGCATCACTGGGAGAGAACTCTTATGTTGTTGTCCTTTTTTTACTATTTATACACAAATTGGAGAAAACTGGTCTGCTTTTATTTGTTAACTTTGTTGTTGCTCACACGTACGTGAGTCACTTCTATGTGTTAGTAAGACTTTATAACACCAATAACTCCGAAAAATACCGAACCGGTTTTTAGACTCTGCAAAAAAAATATATCCTGAATGGTGTATCTTTTGTTAAAATCTTATGTGTTCTGTATGTGTAAGAGGATAAAAAGAAATCACCCGGCCTATTAGTATAAACTAGTGTTTGCCCAGTTGTCGAAATTTTACCATAATTATTTATGCGAATATAAATATTGAAATATAAAATAAAACATACATACAAGTATAAAAGAATTAAATGTTTCGAGTATAAAAAATCTGAAAGTACCAATTGATTAACATAAAAGTACAAAAAGAGTCTCCTTTTATAATTTCTCAGTCACTCTGAACTCCGCATGTTGAGTTTTATGTTACTAGATGCATTATTTAAAAAAGAAAATTCAAAAAGTACCAGTTAAAGAACAAGAAAGCATGTTGTATGTTTAATTTTTTATTTCTAACTCTAATACTAACGAAAATTTAAAAGAGGTGCCAGTAGAATAACAAAAAAGTACCAAAATCATCCCCATCTTAAAGATTCTCATCCACTTAAAACATTGCATATTTAATTTTAAATTTCTAGGTCGAATATTTATTAAAATTAAAAAACTACCAGTTGTAGAACGAAACAGTGTCAAAAAGCTCCCCCTTACAGATTCTTATTCTCTCAGCACCATGCGTGTTTAATTTTATGTTGGTGAACAAAAAAGTTCCATCATTTTTCATCTTTAAGCTTCTTATTTACTCTGGACTCTGCACCTATTTTATGTTACTAATTCACTAATTCAATATTATAGGAAATTAAATACACCAATACCCCAGTTTGTGTGGCTTCGGTTTGCGTCGTTTCGAAGATGCGTCTTTTAACAATTTTTGTGATTTTGAAGTTGCGTCGTTATTGTTGCAGTTTGCATCGCATGGCTTCGCAGTTGCGTCGTTAGTGCTTCCATTTGCTTCGTTAATATAAAAATGTTTTTACAAATCTAAAACAGAAAAACGGGAATTCCCGTTCCCGTGCTAAAGTGAAGTTAAATCCAAAATTTTGCAACAATGATTAAAAAAGGCAAATAAGCTTAGAATAAAAACTGGATATTCTTAATCAGGGGAAAAGGCGGTTTATATTGGAAGCAACCTTGGACAAGCCCCTTCTACAATAAAATCCATTTGTTGTTCCAAAGACATATGTAAACAGGTTACAAAAAAAGAGAAGTCCTTTAATGAAAAAATGGAGTCATTTCTTATCATTTGCATTGTCGATCAAAATCAGCAAAGAGATACCTTAAGTCAAATGGCAAAAAAAAGCTTTAGCTTTATTTGATGACCTTAAAGAAAATTATCCATTATTAAGTCTACCATGGTAAAATAATGAATCTTGGAACCAATTAAAATTCAATGTATGGAAAATCGTGCTTCGGTTTGCGTCGTTTTAATTTGCGTGCGTTTCTCCGGTCCCAATTAGCGACGCAAACCGGGGTATTGGTGTAATTAACACGTGCAACACGGAAAAGTAAAAGAAATAAATCTAATTTCCCCTTTTTGATACTTTTTCGCTCCATTGAAGAAATGTCAATATTGTAGTGGGAGCCCATAATTTAATATGTGCATGGCAATGAATGGAGACAAATAGTTTGTAAAAAAAGGTACCAGAAATAGATTCGATTTTTACACCTTAAACGTGCGAATTTCGAAAAAGTATCCCATTTATATTTTTTAGATAAGTTACGAATTTGGTATAATATTTATTTCTATGTTTATTGGTTGAAAGGTCAAAGAAGTTAAAAGATATAGAATATACCCTTTTACTCCCTAAAAGGGCCGAATTTCAAAAAGGACCAGACACCTGCCTGCTTTTCTTTTCAAATAAACAACGATATTTTTTTAAATTATTTCGAGAGAATGTTAGAAAAGATAAACTCACTGTTTTATTGTTGGTATTTTGTTTAAGCCATGATATCGTTGCAAATAAGACTGTTTGAATGTATGTAGGTAATTCCCATTCCCTCTGTAAACTTGTTTGCTGATAGCTTTGGCTTTTCAAAAATTATTTAGGAGAACGTTTCCTGATGATCTGACCTAAGCAACCAGTGAAATGCGCATAGGAACAGCTTATCCTCCAACAATAAATTTCAGCAACAAACAAAATATTTAAATAAAGAATTGTATTCCCAGAAACAACTTTGATAATAATTTTTTTCGTATCTAGTTTAGTTTTTTAGATATGGTGTTAGCGAATTTACCCAGTTTTACCGTTGTTACCCCTCAGATTTTAATTAAATATATATTGTGCACTTCTGTAATAGGATCAAAACGGTTGACCAACAGAGGAGGTTATTGTTTTTAACTGTTTTGTCTTTGCCGAATTATTTATAAGATGATGATGATTATTCAGCTTAACATTTACTGTCTTATGCAAAAAAGTTAAAGGTCACATTAGTTAACCAATACATTAAGCTTATACAATTTTGATAGGATTAATGTAAACTTTCACTTATTTTGCATAAGACCGTTATTACTAGTTTAATCTTTACGTATGAGTGTTGTATGAATGTTGTTAACTTGCAATATTACTCATACGTACATACGTTGTGATAAAAGTAGAGTATCCATTATTTGACTTTTGGTTTTGTTCGAGTAAGGAATTAATTGATTTTTAAATTTTAATGTTACTCGATTAATCGAATAAGAGTTTTAATATGTTCGAATAACTCGAATAATTCCAATAATTGTATCCACTGGTAAAAGCATACATGTCTTTTTGATTTGATACTTTTATTATATTAATAAGCAGAAAAAAACCATAAAATAAAAATATAGTTAAACAATAAAGTATAAAATAACAATTCATTTCTACCACGTATACAGTTTTAAGACTTAAATAAAATAAATAATTAAAAATTCAAAGCCCTCCTTGAAAACATTCAGTTTTTAAGGCGGTAAAGAGACCGAAACAAGTTAGCACTGCTTCGGTTGAACAGACTATTAAATGATTTGAAAGCCAAAGTTTAATACATGCAGTAGGTTCAGCAGCAATCGGGGTCCATTAATTTTATTTCAGCGTATATTTTGCTAAACGTATATTTTGCCCGCCTGCTAAACTTAATACGGGAATTCAATATAGGGTTTCATCCCATATTTTTTTAAATTATTTTTTAATTATCTATTTTATTTTAGACGTTTTTGTCGCGGTATTTTCATGAGAGCCCCAGCCTATTTTCACAAATTTATTATTCGTATAATAATATATTATTCCTGAAAAGCAAGTAAAATCAATTGAGATTCTCAGTTAATATTTTTTTAAATCTCCGTATTTTCCTGATTTTAAGAGAAATTTTGGTTAAGATAAGAACTCAAAGTATGAAGAAACTTTTTGAATTGGATCGTTTTAAATTGGATCGTATTTTTATGAGAGTTCCAGCCTATTTATACAAATTTATTATTCGTATAATAATATATTATTTCTGAAAATCAAGTAAAATTTAAATCAATTGAGATTCTCAGTTATTTTTTTTTTAAATCTCCATATTTTCCTTATTTTAAAAGAAATTTTGGTTAGGATAAGAACTCAAGGTATGAAGGAACTTTTTAAAATGGACCGTTTTCAAAGTTTTTTCGATTTCAATTTCACTCATATGTATTCGATTTACCGAACATGGCTGATAACTTTATTTTCTTCATTTAAAAGTTCTACTCTAAAGGTTTGGGTAATTTGTTTCTTTAACGTATTACTATTTTGCGCCCACAATCCGTGATTTGGTTTTCAACTTCCTACCTAATGACACTTCGGTTTTTTAAGACGAATCTAACAATACCTAAAATGTTAAAATTCTTCCAGCCGTTTGGATAGTAAGAGCTAACCCATAATATGACAGTGCATAGTTTACATATTTGTAAATGCTGATGAAGTTTTTCAACGAACGTCAAACTTAATATGAAAAATTCAAACGTATGGAATTAGTAGTTAATGGTTTATTACATGATTTGTCTCACACACACCCACTTCCAAAAAGGGACTAAAATATGTTCAGAATATATACAGAATATAACAACATGTTATTTAGTTGTTATGTATTTTATTAGTTAAAAATCGAAAAAAAAATATTATTATATTAAAAAGTAAAATTTTCTAAGAAATTAATTTTAATTGATTAATTGACATACATTGTTCGAGTTGTTCGTTGTTTGAAATTGGCTATTTTAATTATACGATCAAATAATGGCGAAAAACACTTACAAATGATTAGGAATAAAAAGTTCTTTAAATCATTAAAAAAAAATTTTGTTATATTTTCAACTGTTTCGGAGTCATACAGAAGTAAGTTGCGATAAATTTTGCTTTAAACCCATACCGTCCCAATGTTCGATTTTTCGAACAGTCAATTTCACGTGTTTTTGTATTTTTTTTTTACTCTTTTTAAGTAAGACAAAGAACTAATTTTTTTTTTTGCAATTATATATTGTAAGTGGTTAGCCACAAATATAAAAACAAAAGTTCTTATACCCACTGCACTCCTTCTTTTTAAAATAATGGGGAAGAAAATATATTATATTAGCATAGTTTTGAAAACTAAAAATTTTGTATTAAGGGCGTGTGTGAAACGGTAGCAAAGGACTCACCAAAGTAAAATTTTGACACTGTTGAGGTGAATTAAATTTTACTAGCCCAAGGGGCTAGTATAAATTTTTACATTAGCGTAGAAATTTTTGACAACCACACAATTATCATAGGCACACTCCCAGGATGTGCAGCTCAAAGTGGTCTCTAAGCCGCCGCCGAATTTAAATTTTGAGTTGAAGTCGCCGCCGGTTCGAAAGGCATATTTGCCCTAATTTTTTTTTTTTTTTTTTTTTTGTTAAACTTTTCTTGTTAGTCATGTTGCATATTTATATAAGCCAATATAAGATCTAAATTAGTTACATATTTAATTTTTTTATTAATAACGTTTTTGTTATAATAATTTGTGCATGTTGACATCAGTGTCAAATAAAAGTAAAATACTTTTTTTTAATACATTTAAAATTCAGTAATAGACTACAGAACGCTAATTGCATTTGCATTACAAGCATTTTGTTTTATTGCCAAGGCACAATCTTATGTAAGTGTAATTGTAAGAAACCAATCACAATAGCATAGAAATATATTCCATTGAGAGGTAATCTAAATAAAGAAACTAGATAAATAATGTTTGTTAGATCAATAATCCCATAATCAGCTTATTAGGATTTGGGTTACCTAAAACGCGCAATTCGCGAAGGTTTAATAAAAATGAAAAATTTCTTAAAAGTTTAAAAAAGCATAAAATATCTGTTTATGGGTTCCAACCAGTAGAGAATAAAAAAAATTGCAGAAAAGCGTCGAAAATTAAAAAAAAAAATGCAAAAATTTTTAAAAAGACAATTGTGCAACCTCCAAAAATTCCTCAAAATTTATTCACATTTGCAACCTTCCAGCAATTCATATTAAAAGTAAGCGCGAATTCTGAAAATTGGTTTATAAATTATGGAGTAGCTAAAATATGAAATTTTCGGACAGATAAATTGTCCGTATGATTTCCAAAATTTTTTTGTAAGTACAATCTGTTGACATATCTTATTAATATGCAAAAAATCGGTTCACAAATGACAGATTTATGTCGTAACAAACATTAAAAAAAGCAACTGAAACCCTCCTTCTTTCTTGAAGTCGGGTTAAAATATATTTATATTAATAACAAATACATATATTTAAAATAATAAAAAATTGTAATAGATAATTTTTTTCATTTTTAATAACTAATAATTTTGTCAGGTGATCCACCACCAGCAACTTTTTCCTGAACCGCCGCCTCCAAAAAGTTTGCCGACTTTGACTTCTGTTATGAAATGTCAACAAACAATTGTTCTTTTCTTTATGTCAAAATGTTTGCGTTGTCAAAAATGTTTTAATTTCACACAGCACAAACATGAAATTTGTCTACCACAGACAATTTTTATTTCCCCACAGAACTTTGCTACCATTTCACACACACCCACTATATAAAAAATAAAAAAAGTACAAATGTAGTTCCATTGTAAAACAACAGCACAACAATTTCCGTGTTTTTCACTTGTGTTTTTGTTATTTGACATTAAAAAGCAGTGTTCGATTTGTCGCACACTGGGCACTATATAGCACTTTGGTTTTTCTCAGAAGGGCTAACTGAATCATCGCGTATTACGTTTCTGGAATTTGAATTAACAAAAATAAATTAATTTTGTTTAATATTTATAAAGTTATTTTTTTATTATTTATTATACGTACTTTGTACGAACTGATCCATAAAAAGTTAATTTTTTTTTTAATTTGGTAGGCCAATAGTGCCATATATTGGACTAAAATCTTGGAAATTTGTTCCCAATTTGTGCCAGTTAAAAATTATGATGACTCTATCATTTGATTGTTAGAAAATAAAGAGTTTGCAGACAGCCATATCGTGTATTTTACTTTTTACTACCTCATGTGCCTACTGACTGAGAGAAGATTGCGTGCAACAGGTACTGTGCTAGCAAATCGATTCGGGCGAGCTGAGCTGGAACTGAGAAAAAGTCTGGAAAGAGGCGAACAAGATTTTCAGATTGACAGCAAATATAAAATTTTAATTGCCGCTGGCAACACAATAAAGAAGTTACAGTAGCCAACAAATTTGATCACCTCTACCGCACTGTGTCAGTGAAAAGATCGAAGAAGAGAAATAATAGTGCTGGCATCATATAGAACTTCGTGAATCATAACAAATCCCAACTATAAAAAAACAACCGGGGAATGTTAGGAATGAATTTTCATGACAAGGTGTACAAAATTATCGTGTTGCATTTCGAGCAAATAAATGGTGTTGGCCATTATAGATCTCAACTGGAAAATCTCTGTTTCTGAACGCTTGTAAACTTGACTGTTTCCGTCATCGTAACCAAAACCAAAATATTGAATAGCAAAAGGAATTTCGAGTAGAACTTGCGTATTCTTTAATACCGGGTTATCCATTTCGTGGTTTCAAAAGTATAGGGCTGGAATTCGACATCTGTCAAACTAAGTTGTTAAACCCTTTTTTTTCTTTTCAGCTGGAAGTCTGATATTGCCGAAAATGGATCGCTTAACTATCACACAACGCGAAAAATTATTAAAACCTATTACAAAAAATGGTGATTCTGGCACAGCCACACATCGTGCTTTAAGAGGAGATTATGGTTTACATAATCGTCCAACTACGCAAGTAATTGGCAAAATTGATTGTGAAGAAATTTTAAGAGCCTGGAGTGGTTACAGATATTGTAAGGCCAGTGCATCATCGTTTCGCTCGTTCCGCTGAAAATATCGCTGCTGTAAGTGAAAGTCTTGCCGAAGACCCGATTGTGTCGATTCCTCGTCGTTCTCAGGAATTAGGACTGTCTTACGGCACATTATGGCGTATTCTGCATTTGGATCTACACCTACATCCATATAAAGTCCAGCTCACACAACAACACGGTGCCACATGCCACACAACTCGAGCAAATATGGCTTTATTGCAAGAGACATTTCCTGGCCGTTTAATTTCTCGTCGTGGCGACATCAACTGGCCACCATGATCATGCGAATTAGCACCATTAGACTTTTTTTTTGTGGGGCTACGCGAAAGACCGTGTTTATGCAGATAAACCTTTAACGCTTGAGCACTTAAGAACCAACATTCGTCAAGTTATGGCTGAGATACCGCCCAATATGTGTCAAAAATTGGTCCAAAATTACCTCAAAAGAATCAATGCTTGCAACACTTCGTGTGGTGGTCATTTAAATGATATAGTGTTTCACACATAATGTCAACGTTCAAAGTTTATAATAAAAAAAGAAATATCATGAAAAAAAAAATATTTTTTATGTGTTTTATTTACGTTTACTTTTGAAACCGCAAAATGGATAACCCTTAAGTTAAACATAAAGATATTGATTTATAGTAAAAACAGAGCACAATAAGAAATAGAGTTGTAAGCAGTGATGTGTTTTTTTTTTAATGGGCATAGGGAAAAGGACAGATTTTTTTACAACTTGTAAGCACCGCCATAAGTCAAAATTATTTTTATGCAAAACATGCAATGATGCACATTGTATTGAGCCATATCAGAAAAAAAAATAATAAACAATTGAACCTGGGTTATCCGTGCCTTTATTAATCGATTACAGCTTTTAACCAGCATGCTGCGCGCTTTGTTTTACAACTCCCATATATTATTTAAGTTCTTTTATCCGCGTTTCATTTTTTATACTTCTATTAACCGTTTTTTACCTCTATTATCCATGCAAGACAAATAAGTTTTTTTCTCTTTCAATCATTTACAAATAAGAATAATTTTATTTTATTATTAACTTTTTTTTTTTTAATAATGTTCTTCCGGTCTTGGCTGAACTGTTAGTATTTTGTTAAAACTTTGATATCGTTGCAAATTAGACTTTTTGGGTGTTTGTAATTCCCATTCCCTCTGTAGTTGTATTTACTGATATCTTTGGCTTTTCTAAAAAAATTTTTGGGAAAATGTTCCCTGATGATCTGGCCTAAGCAACCAGTGAAATGTGCATAGAAAGTAGCTTTCTCTCAACAATAAATTTCAGTGTATTTATCAAAAATAAAAATTGGGAATTAAGCATAACAAACAAAATCTTATTAAGGAAAAACTATCTATTCCCAAAAATAACTTTGATAAATGTATGCACTTTATAAGAGCTGGAAGCTGCGTTATTAAACAACGTTTATCTTAACCCTTTCAATTCGACTTTTGGCCAGTGCAGATATTTCTGTATAATTCAAGTAAATGTGCTGTAAATAAGTAAAGGAGCATGTTTACATAATTTCAGATTTTTAGAAAATAGGGTTTTTGAAAAAAGGTGTGGGACACATATGTCCCTGCAGTAGTTTAATTATGGGATAAATATATCCCAGCAGTAAATAATCAGACCTTAAATTAAGGTATTCAAGAGTAGAAAATATTTATTTTTATTGAAACTGTTACATTATGTATGGTATGGTGTAAAACAATCAATACATAAAGCTACTTGACATTTTTGGCAAATGAGTTTAGTCCTTTTTTTAATTTTCCTGGATTGGCATCTTATGCATCTGTTTCGGCCGCCTTCTTCAACTGGAAGATGATCTCCAACATTTGTGAAAAGTTTGACATTCTTTGAAAGTCTGCCCTGTCTTCTGGACCGTTTGTACAAAAATTCTGATCGTCTATGGCTAATCAACTCTTCAGCTACATCTACTACGAAATCGATAAATGGAATTTTTTTGCGGGTGACTTCTTGATACAACATATACGAAATTTAAACACTGGTCATTAGGAACCTGGAAAATACTTTCTTCCACCATTTTGCACTTCTTCTATCTAAGTCTACTGTTTAGTCCCATCCCAGTGCTTTAAAAGCATCCACTTTTCGCACCAGTAATTTTTGAACATTCTCTGGGACCTTCGCAGTATTGAAAGGGTTAAATCTTCCAGCTTAAAGCTCAAATTATACGTGACGTAACCATAACCATACAAAACAGCTGTTTGAATATAGGTGACTTAACATAATGGCATAACCATAGAAACCATTTGAACTTTGGTTTCAATGGTCATCGTTACGGCAATGGCATTATGTTTATGTCACCGTCTAACTGGACCTTAAGATATTAGCCAAAAGGAATGCCGTACGCTTAACGTCATTTGTGCGACATGCGCAGAAGATTTCAATTTTCTTTTTAGGATGGCGTAAACTTAATTTCTATCCTTCTTGTTTTGATGCAATACGTTTTTGACACAAAAAGCGCTTTTTTCAACGAATATAAAAACTGGTGAGTGTAATAATCAGCTTTGTTTTTGTATGGCTTAAAATAAAATGTTGCAGGACAGCCGAAAACTCATTCTATATCGAACTATAGAATATGTATTGAACCTGGTTATTAGGTAAAAAATCGGAATTGGTTCATATTTTTTCAGAAATTTTTGTTTGCAATATGCGTTCAACATCTCATAATCGAAAAAAAAAATGGACATACGCGGTTGCCGACGAATAGCTCAGATTTACTCTTTGATATTCTCCCTACTCAAACGTGGTTCATAGTAACGGATTGCCGTGGCCGTCATATTTGTTAATAAAATTTTTTAAGAATTCGTTCCCATATTTTACTGTGTATCTGTATGTCTTATTACGTAGCGCATAAATATTACCTGACTTTTTAAAGTGTACCACAAGTGATTACCATTTTTTTCAATGCTAAATAGTCATCCTTTTAATTTAGCTCAACAATCAAATATGTGATTTGTTAGTTGTAGAGTATCCGATATTTCTGTTTGATCGGCCTCCAATTCGCGTTTATTTGCTTGTTTTCATTTTGATTAGTGGTCATTATAACTTTTCTGTGGCGGCATCGTGTAGATAAAAGGTATGAGGATTTTGTTAGTCAAAGACACTTTGTTATTATTGCATGTAATTTATTTTGTCGTTTATATAAATAGAGGACATTTGCACTAAATATGGAATGTAATGAAGAGAAAAGAAAAACAGACAATATGCTTTATTTATTTTATAAATTGTTTTTTTAATGTTGTCTCGTTAAGTTGTTCGGGCAAATTAATATAAATTATGAACAAGAAATTCAAGGGAAGTGTTTTTTATTTTTCAAAGCAAAAAGTTGTACTTTTCCTTGTTTCCTTATTTCTCTATTAAAGTTTAAATAATTTTTTTTATTAAATATCAAACAAGATATTAATAATTAATTAATTAAAATTTTGTTTGTACTTAACGAAAAAATAAATTAATTGAGAAAGTTTCAGTCAAATGGAACAAATCTGACCGTTATTTAATTTTTTCTTTTCGTTTATTGCTTGAAAAAAATATACGCTATAATTACAATAAACAATAGTTATTAATATAATGCTCTTATTAGGGCTCTCTAGTACATACCCATAATAATTATGGTTTTTTCAAAGAGTTATTTTATTATTTGTTTAAGGTTAACAAATTAAACGTATATAACCTACTTTTTGCAATGAAAATTTAAAAAAAAGCAATGCCTATTTAATTATAAGGGTGTTTTGTCAAGTGCTAAAAAAAAAGGAAAATTATATTAATCATTCGTTAACCACCAAAATTTTTTACTTTGGATATTTTTTTTTATACGACCATAAGTCTTTAGAAGATATGGTTGCATCATGTTTCATGTTTAAATTATTAAAATTGCAGTCTATTGCCTTTGTAGTCGGACTTCTATATTTATAAAAAAAATTGGAGAACTGTTTTCATCTTGTATAAATCTAATTCTATCTAAAAAAAGAAAGGCTTCAGGTGGTATAAACTCTTTTGGTAGAATTTCAATTATATACGCTTCATTTGTAAAATACGGAGCCATTATCAAGTTATTTTTGTGTGCATCTTAAAATATTATTTCGTATTAAATTTATTATAAAATTGTCTATTCTTATTATATTAGCAGTGTTATATAATTTCTTATTCGTAAAATATTTAATATAATTGCACATGCTTTTGGACATTTTCTCTCTAGAATTGTAATTTTTTTCATGTAAGAAGGTAAAATGTTAAACCAAATGGGGCAACCGTATGTAATAATAGGCCTGATAAGTGATTGGTACATAAAAGGGAAGCCAATCGGGATATAACATAAATTTTTAAAAAAAAGAAAACAACAAAACAAATTAGTTTATACATATGTTTATCACACTGGCCTTACACATGATCAAACTGATTAGATTCTGAAAAAAGCTTAAAAAAATATACGCATCTCTTAGTTTTTCTAGATCAATTCATTTCGGGTTATTGACAGCAATTCAATTTTTAATGTGAATTAAGTTGTGACGACATTAATACACATCCAGGTTGAGGGCGAGATTCATAATCAATAATTTAAATACGTTTGAAATTTATTTCAAAACAAAATGTTTATACAAATATTTCTTAAAACAGATTTAGATTTTAAATAATTTTTTTTATGAGTACGTCAGATAGTGTTTATTTATAAAAAAAATTCTTTTATTTGCCGTATGTTTTTTAAGCAAATTTTTTATTATTATTGGACCGGAAGGAAATTTTCCATTAGTTTCAATAGGTCAAACATGTACAAATTGAATCAAATTGGAGAGTTGACAGTTTCCTTCTGTAACCCGTTGACTATTCTGAATATTCTACTACTTATTGAGTCCCTATAGTAAACGAGAAATTCCTTTTCACTAATCATGTTGTATATTAGCCTAATAAGATGCTGGGGAAATTTATATTTAATTAGTTTATATATAAGACCTGGAATCCATATACTACACTATGCTAGTTGAAAAAACAGACAAGCCGGGCACATGGCGCAGAGAAAAACATGTTTCATTATGGTCCCAACCAACAAAACTATTTTTAAAGAAACTAATTTAACCATAAAATGGTTGTTGGTGACAATGATTTGGTTAAATGAAACATAATATGGTAAACATTTTTTTAAAAATGGTTTTGCTGCTTTTTCTCTGGGTGTATATATTAAATATATAACGAAAACACTATTAGGCGCAAGGATTTTCTCCTCTATGGTATAACAAATACCGGCTTCGCTAACTTAAGCTTCTCTGCATAGTCGGCTTTCGTTCGGAAACAAGGCAGATTTTAGAAGCTTTACTTAGCGAAGCCGGTGTTTGTTATACCATAGAGGAGAAAATCCTTGCGCCCGGCCGAATACCAGCTGTGCAGAGAAGCTTTAGTTAGCGAAGCCGGTATTTGTTATACCATAAAGAAGAAAATCCTTGCGCCCGGCCGAATGCCGGCTATGATCCCAAATTTGTTTACATTCTTGCTTGCATTAGGCATTATACTTACTTATTTTGAATATCAACATAGACTACAAAGAATTAAAACTCCACACATTGATTATTTAACGGTATTTCAAAACAAATTTTACACATTTTAATATTTTTCATTATAAGTTAAGTTGTGGACATTATGACACTTTGCAAAGTGTCATAATGTCCGCGGACGCTACGACATTTCTTTGATGGACGTTATGACACTTTTGAAAGTGTCACAATGTCCATGGACACTATGACACTTCCAAAAGTGTCATAACGTCCATGGACACTATGACACTGGACGTTATGACATGCCACCTTTTTTAATTAGGCTTAAGTTCATTGAATTTAATTTTCATTAAATTATTTTTATGAAGATTTATTTCTTTTTCTACCTTTTGGTTCTTTCTGGTATATGAATATTGGATTGGGTAAATGATTGGTTCTCTTTTCACTGGTCACGAGTTCTTTCTTTTTGTACTTGTTCTATTTTCACAAATCGCAGAACCAGTCTGTTGGAACAATTTACACAAATTTCCCGCTGGGAGTTTTGAAATGATGGAAGCTAAATATATGACATTTTTCTCAAAAGACAAGTTTAAACATTCCCTACACATAAAGCTCGTTCGTCAACATTACTTTTTGTCTCGCTAAGAGCCTATTTTTGTAAATCCTTTGGAAATCCGAAAAATATACAGGCTAACAGGAATCCAATCTGCTACTGTAGGAAATAGGGTCCAGGACTTACTTTAGAAAATAAACTTCGCGCATCACGTGATGGGGTCCTAAGGATGGCAGACTGATGTCTAACATTCGTTCGTAGTTAAGAATAAGCTCGATCTGTTGGCAAATCTACTTGTAAGCTGCGACAGAATCTTATTTTTATACTCCAGCATTCTCTTGTACTTAAAAGGGTTTAGATATAGATTAAATCTCTTCAGTAATTATGTGTTGTAGTGTAGGAGAGCTTAATGATGCCGGACTAATTTCTAATATTTTCTATTATCTGAAAATGTTTTCAGCAAGCGGGGAAAATCTCTGCGTGCTGTTCCTAATAAACAAAAAACGACTTTTAAGCTGTATGTTAAATAGTCTTGTTTTCAAAGGTCATGGTGCTGACAATTAGGTACTGAAATTTTTACCACATTAGCGGACAATGATATAAAAAATTATTGTAAGAAGATTTTAATGTAGTCTTAATTTACTGGTACTGCCAAACTAAATTTCCTTTTTCATAAATTCCAGTATTTTCGGAATGAATAAGATCTCGTTCCCTGGAATTTTTTTTAATATTAATTTCCTGTAATTTTCCGTATTTACAATAGACCTAAATTTTAACCACCTGATTTATTAACCCTTTCAGGGTAAAAAATAATTTTTGGCGAGATAAATAACTGAAAATTTGTATTTAAGGTGATGTGATGGCGCTGAAGCCGTGAAAAATATTCGTTTTTGCCTCATGCAGCTGCCCTGGTTTTAACGGAATGCTGAATATATTCAAAATTGACCTTCAAATGTCCAAGAAAATACTTATTTACGCATGTATCAATAATTAAAATTTTTTTTTAATATCGCCTGATCCCCGAAATTATTATTTTTTTCTTTCTTTCTAAAGCTAAGCTTTTTACAAATTTCCTGACTTGGGTACGACAATGCACTCAATAATAAGAAAAGAAAGTCAATGTCTACTATAATAACAATTTAAATTATCAAAAGTGTCCCTTTTTCAGATAAAACAAATAAAATATAATTAACTGTACATTTTTATACAGTAAAAGTGCGTAGAAAGAGAGTACAATGCAATGTCGAATATATTCGACAAAAACACTAAAAGGGTTAAGAATGAAACAAGTCTATAAAGATGTTATTAAACAAAATTTCATATAAAATACCTTTCAAAGACTCGCTGAGCTTAGTATCCTGAACTTACAACCGATTCATCTAGGAGCGGAAGGGACGGCAAGGATATCTGCGTTCCGCTTAAAAGCGACGGGACAACTTGCCTTAAGACCCTACGGTCACGGTACTATTGTAAGGGGTATTGACTGTAGCAGTGATAACATCATTCGAAAACTGCTTTTTAATAGAAAACCACGTATTGCTCTAGAGGAGGACGGCTGCTTGGCGGGACTCCAATCTAACCATAGGACTTTCAGTTTTTCTACGGATGGTTCCAAAATGGAAAAGGGAGTTGAAGGTGCAGTTTACTGTTAGGAACTGGGTATTCGGAAATCTTATAAGCTTCTCGATTACTGTAGCATTTTCCAGGCTGAAACCTTTGCGGCGAAAAAGGCTGCTGATTTATCTCGTTATTCTAAAACTAGAAATTCACATGGTAACTTATACGCCAAAAGGGCGAGCCAACTGACTAGTGACAATTGTAGATTCTGTGGGGTACCAGCGGAGAAAGAGACGGTGGAGCATATACTCTGCTACTGTCCGGCACTCATACGCTCTAGAGCGAACTCTCTGGGAGACAATTACTTCCAAGATCTAAAGGAAATCTCTGGAATTGGAGAATACAGATTCCTGGCATTCGCAAAGAGGGTGTTGATTACTCTGGGTACTATCACTTCGGACTAACCTTTTCAACTGAGGGTTATCGTACATCGTAATAACGCTAGGGACCAACTCGGTCTATGCGGGGTCTTTATGACCGGCCGCCTAACCTAACCTAACCTAAGCCTTTCACAATACTGGGTATAAAAAGTTTTATTTTTTAGAAATTAGACCGTTTAGACTCAGTTAGTTGACAGTAACAGTAATAAAACCGTACAGTTAAGAATTAAGAAAAATCTATTTTCCACAGATTTAGAAGTAACGTTTAAGTTACATCTTACTGCTTAATATAATCGTTCTAATTGCTTTACTTACAACAATATGAAGCAGCTGATTTGCAACGCTACTGATACTGCTTAAGTATTTAAACAGAAAAGTGTCAAT
Organism: Pollenia amentaria; assembly: GCA_943735925.1. Classification (NCBI taxonomy): domain Eukaryota; kingdom Metazoa; phylum Arthropoda; class Insecta; order Diptera; family Polleniidae; genus Pollenia; species Pollenia amentaria. The sequence continues at coordinate 157,911,161 of OX031009.1, forward strand.
ACCACATTTTCCATACAATTTGACATTTAAATTGGTCATAAAAAGCCGTTGTGAAATACAATCAATTTTATTAATTAATTCATTTATTAATGATGTGCTAATAATCCCAATTTTTTTTAAATGAAAACACTGAAATTTATTGTTGTGGGAAAGCTAGTTCCTATGCGCATTTCGCTGGTTGCTTAGGCCAGCTCGTCAGGAAACTTTTTCCAAATACTTTAGAAAAGCTAAAAATATTATACAAGTAAGATCATAAAGTGAATAAGAATTTTAAAACACTCTGGTCTTAAATGTAACAATATCAAAGCTTCAACAAAGTCACAACAATAAACCGTCAATTTTTTCTTTCTTACATTCCCCTACAATTGGCTGGGTTTTTTCCAACACAAATTGTAGTTGTAAGAGGATAGAAAGAAAAAACAAAATTAAAAAAAAACAAGTTACTTAAATAAAGCAGCTTGCCATTTCAGTTTTTTATTTGCCGGGCACATGCAAATTTATTATCAAAAATTATTTTTGGGAATGAAATATTTTATTAATTAATTCATTTATTAATGATGTGCTAATAATCCCAATTTTTTTTAAATGAAAACACTGAAATTTATTGTTGTGGGAAAGCTAGTTCCTATGCGCATTTCGCTGGTTGCTTAGGCCAGCTCGTCAGGAAACTTTTTCCAAATACTTTAGAAAAGCTAAAAATATTATACAAGTAAGATCATAAAGTGAATAAGAATTTTAAAACACTCTGGTCTTAAATGTAACAATATCAAAGCTTCAACAAAGTCACAACAATAAACCGTCAATTTTTTCTTTCTTACATTCCCCTACAATTGGCTGGGTTTTTTCCAACACAAATTGTAGTTGTAAGAGGATAGAAAGAAAAAACAAAATTAAAAAAAAACAAGTTACTTAAATAAAGCAGCTTGCCATTTCAGTTTTTTATTTGCCGGGCACATGCAAATTTATTATCAAAAATTATTTTTGGGAATGAAATATTTTATTAATTAATTCATTTATTAATGATGTGCTAATAATCCCAATTTTTTTTAAATGAAAACACTGAAATTTATTGTTGTGGGAAAGCTAGTTCCTATGCGCATTTCGCTGGTTGCTTAGGCCAGCTCGTCAGGAAACTTTTTCCAAATACTTTAGAAAAGCTAAAAATATTATACAAGTAAGATCATAAAGTGAATAAGAATTTTAAAACACTCTGGTCTTAAATGTAACAATATCAAAGCTTCAACAAAGTCACAACAATAAACCGTAAATTTTTTCTTTCTTACATTCCCCTACAATTGGCTGGGTTTTTTCCAACACAAATTGTAGTTGTAAGAGGATAGAAAGAAAAAACAAAATTAAAAAAAAACAAGTTACTTAAATAAAGCAGCTTGCCATTTCAGTTTTTTATTTGCCGGGCACATGCAAATTTATTATCAAAAATTATTTTTGGGAATGAAATATTTTATTAATTAATTCATTTATTAATGATGTGCTAATAATCCCAATTTTTTTTAAATGAAAACACTGAAATTTATTGTTGTGGGAAAGCTAGTTCCTATGCGCATTTCGCTGGTTGCTTAGGCCAGCTTGTCAGGAAACTTTTTCCAAATACTTTAGAAAAGCTAAAAATATTATACAAGTAAGATCATAAAGTGAATAAGAATTTTAAAACACTCTGGTCTTAAATGTAACAATATCAAAGCTTCAACAAAGTCACAACAATAAACCGTCAATTTTTTCTTTCTTACATTCCCCTACAATTGGCTGGGTTTTTTCCAACACAAATTGTAGTTGTAAGAGGATAGAAAGAAAAAACAAAATTAAAAAAAAACAAGTTACTTAAATAAAGCAGCTTGCCATTTCAGTTTTTTATTTGCCGGGCACATGCAAATTTATTATCAAAAATTATTTTTGGGAATGAAATATTTTATTAATTAATTCATTTATTAATGATGTGCTAATAATCCCAATTTTTTTTTAAATGAAAACACTGAAATTTATTGTTGTGAGAAAGCTAGTTCCTATGCGCATTTCGCTGGTTGCTTAGGCCAGCTCGTCAGGAAACTTTTTCCAAATACTCAATTTTATTTTGAGAACGTTTTTTCTAGTGCTCTCACATAGAAACACTTATTCTCCCAACAATGCTACCATATTTTCATTATATTTTATACATTTTGTAAATGAAAAACAACAGAAAATGAAAAATTCAAACAATAAAATGGGGAGAATTTGATGTTACTGCCAAAGTATTAATTATGTCAGAACGAGAGAATTTTACGTACTTTTTTAAACATTTTCCGACCAGTCTTAATATGCAAATTAATTTGGTTTTTATCTTTGAAAAAAATAGACTTTTAAATGTAGATAAGTAGTTGGCTTTTTAACAAAACAAAAAAAATAAAATACTAATAAGTATGCTAAAATCGGCAATACCGAATCTTTGCTACCCTCCAGCGAGAGATCGAATATTTAAGGACTCGGCTTTTATGGCTCAAATGGTTCCTCTGCTGACAAAGTAACTAGCATTTAGCTAGAAATATAATGGTTGGTATTCACTTTGGATTAGTTGAACTTTAGATTTTTTCCATATATCAAACTATCGTATTTAACGTTGGGTTTTCATAGGAGGCAACTGGTTCATTTTTATGCATTTCTATAATAGTTTAAAACTAGTTGCAAAAGCAAATTTTACAATTCCCCTCAATTTTTTTTTCATACTTTATTACTTTTTTAATAGTGTTTGTATATATTTTACAATAATTCTATGCACTTACCCCAGAAGCCAGATAAGGCATTTCACTTTAGTCCCCATATAAATCGACAGTATTGATAAAGCCCCGTTAAACAGGTCACTTCTTGTTTATATATAGGGCTACCAGATGAAGTTGGAAAAAAATCGATTCGAATGAGCGCACTAAAGAAGTTAATCTTTTAAAGTTCACTTTCCATTATTCTATAAAGAGACATAAGAGAGCATTATATTGTTAATAGTAGGTTGTCAGTAAAATAATATCTAGATGGGTTTGCTGTCATAAAATTGTTCTCTTAAAAAGTCTTCAAAGCCAAAAATCTTTGAAGCTTGGTGTCGATAAATCGATAAACTGGCAACGGAATTTTCATGTTTGCATATTTTATGAAAAAAAAAACTTAAGAACCTTTTTGAGTATTTTTAAAAATGTTTAAAGGAAAAAGTTAAAATATGGATATTATTGCATCCATTATATTTGATGAAATGGGAATAAATCAATTATTGGATTCATCCTCGTCATCTGACGAGGCAAGACATTTTATTCATGCTTTTAACAAGGTGGTATTTTTTCTAAAAAAGAAAACCCTATAAGTATATCCTCTTCGCAACTAGTTGTGGAGGGTATAATGAAAAATAATACCCATTTCTGGTGAGAACCCATTTTGCGCAATGTAAAATAAAATAAAAAATTTTTGTTGTATTAGATGTTCACCTTTGCAAATATGTTTTATTAAATTAAAGGACTTTTTTGGAAGTGAGTAAAGGATAAATATATTTTTTAATTTTCACTAAAAATTATTTTCATTTTGCCTTTTAAATTTGAATATTTCTATTAAATGGACTAATTATATTCATACTTTTTTTATAAATTAAAAGTTTCAAGCAGAACATCCTTATTGGTTGAATTAATATATTTTATTTTATTGCTACAACATCCGTCTGTATAATTAATATAATTAAAAAATCGATATTTATAAATTATTTAATGTTATTTCAATTATTTTTATTTATAAGTTGGGTTTGTTCCTGTATTCTAAATAAGGATTCCGTGGAATCCCAATGTTAGCAAAAACCGTTCCCGTACTCAAAAGTTGTGTAAATGTAAGCGGTTTTGAGAGAATGATTTTCTTTTTCTTCGGCACAAAACATCCTTAACTTGTTTTTCGGGCAGATTTGGCAAATTTTCAAACAACCAGCTGTTGTTAGAAGTAAACAATAATAACAAAGGGATATTAATAAATATTGAACATTACATTGGAAGTCAAATGTCCCCTTCTCTGCATACGAGAACCATTTAAAACTTATTAATCTTCCAACCCTAAAAGATCAGAGGATCCCGCAAGCTAAATTTGTAAAACGGTGAAATTCTTTTAGAATACCTACACCGTAAATAGAGCCTGAAATTCTATTCCCCTTAGAATTCAATACTTTCCCATGGAGAAGCTCTATAGTATTCTGTATATCTATAGAACGGTAGAATTTTTTTCAAAATTATGAACAGATAGCTGGGTCATCAACTCGAAACCTTTCTGAACAAAGGGGCGAAATTGCAGAGGTGGGCGTGGCACCTTACATACAGACATTAAAGATTTCTCTATATATATGGAGAGCGGCAAGAGATAACGTTGCCAAATTAGGCAAAAGCAACATAGTTATCAATACTCAACATCCGAGAAAATGTTTGCGGGATTCCAGAGCTGGGAGTGACACCTCCCATACAAATACAAATTAGGATTATGTATATCTGCAGAACCGTAGCAGTAAAAGTTTCCAAATTTGGTACAAATATTTTCAATGTCAATGAATACCATCTAGCAAAAAGTAGGCGGGATTGGAGAAGTAGGCGTGCTACAGAAAAGATTCCTTTATATCTCGAGAATGAAATGAGAAAAATTGTCTTAATTTGGTACACACAGTTGGATTGTAAATACACAAAATCCGTCAAAGTGGACGTTATTGGATAAAACATACAAAGACAACATGGGTTTCCGTTGGGGATGCCAATCGGGACTGGTTTTCGCAAATCCCGGTATTCGGGATTTCAAAAAATCAAATCCCGGGATTTTTAAAAGTCGAAAGATATATGCTTTAATTTATTTAATATGATTATATGGATTATATGGATTAGTAAAATTTTTAAAAATTTAAAATTGTGATTATTTTTCTTAATTAATGCTTATTTCAATGAAAAAAATGATAAAAAAAAAACAAGGTATGATTTCCAACAACGTGTTATCTTGATTCAATAAAAAAACTATTCACATAAAATCTATAGTTTACTCAATTAGCTCAGTTGTTTCAAACTTAATAATAAAAAAAGTTATTAATATAGTATTTGAATAGAGCAAACTAGTAATTGATATATTTGTAAGATTCTATTGACATTTTTATTAAATAAATTAAGATAAATAATTGAAATTTGAATTCGAAATTAATTAACAAAATAAATTTTTTTAGTTAACCAAAAAAATCTTATTTTAACAAAAAACACATTTTTGTACCCACCACCACTAGCGGCAAGAATTATGTACTTCTATATATATTAGAGATGAGCGATATTTCTGTACCTGTGATTTAATCACTGTTATTGAAAAATCACGAATCACAGTTGTGACCAAATTTGTCAAGTAACAGGTACTTGCTAAGTCGTTCTTTTTGTTTTTTGTTGCATACAAAAATTTATGATATTTCACTGTTTGTGTGGGCAATAGCGTATTTTGAATGCAATGGCGAATAATGTTGCTGTTCCTTTCATTCTTTCTTCTATCTTATTAGTATATTTTTTAAGCAAAAGTTTATTTCTTCAAGTATGTATGCATATGCAAAAAACAGCTTTGAAAGCTCTTACAATTTGTTGTTGCTTCTTTGCAAAGTACTCACAAAAGCTTATGCGAAAGCACGCGCATTGAACATATAACTTGGATGCACTTGCTATAGAATAACTAAAAACTGACAAACCGTGATCACAATCACAGTTTTAAGGAGTAGTGATTTTAAAATCACGTTCACTTATCACGATGTTCTTTAAAAACCACGGGATCGCTCATCTCTACTGCAAACTAACAAACCGTGATCACAATCACAGTTTTAAAGAACAGTGATTTATAAATCACATTGACTAATCACGATGTTCCTTAAAAATCACGGGATCGCTCATCTCTTATATATATAAAATTGTAACGTTACTGACTGACTCACTCAATGACTGATTCATCATCGCACAGCCTAAACGCCTGAAGCTAAAAACTTGAAATTTGGACCAGGGGTTGGTCTCTCCCCAAATCGATCCACTAAGACGGGATTTTTGGAAATTCGAATGATTAGGGGGTAAAAAAGGGCAAAAACGGGTAAATTCGGTAACCTTATATCTCTAAAACTAAAAGAGATACAAAAAAAATTTAATGCTTATCGTTGTTCTTTAGAAAAATAAGCGGACAGGTGTCTGGTACTTTTTAGAAATTCAGCCCTTTAACGGAGTAAACGGGTGAAACCTGCATTTTGGTACTTTTTTGTCACCCCATCTATCTTTTAAACGCATAAACATAGAAATAAGGGTTATATCACATTTGAAACTTATCTTAAATAATCCAAATACGAATTTGGTACTTTTTTGAAATTCGGACTTTAGGGGGTAAAAACCGTTACTATTTTTGGTACTTTTTTACAAAACTTTTTTTTTTTATTCATTGACATATACGTATTAAATTATGGGCTGCTACTACAATATTGAAATTGTTTATGCTTCAATGGGGAGAAAAAAGTACCAAAAAGGGGAAATACGGGAAATTTTATTTTTTACTTTAGGTTTTTGGTTCCACCACAGACAATTTTTTTTTTTTGGTTAATATTGGACCTAGAAACATAAGCTTCAACATGCAATGTCCTGAGTGGATAAGAACCTCTGAGGGTACTTTTTGGCATTTTTTGATCTTCAACTGGTACTTTTTTAATTTCTGTTAGTATTAGAGCTAGAAACATAAAAGCAAGTTCCCAAGTGAATGAGAATCTGTAAGAGAGTTTTTTTTGGTAGTTTTTCGTACTGTATTGTTTGCCAACAGGTACTTATTGAATTTTTGTTAGTATTGCAGCTACAAACATAAAATTAAACAAGCAAAGCGTTGAATGAGCATCTGTAAGAGGCAATTTTGGTACTTTTTTTTACTTTATTTTGTGCTTTTATTGTTGTTCACTAAATAAAAAAAGAGAACAGGTGTCTGGTACTATTTCGAAATTCGGCTCTTTTAGGGAGTAAATGTGTAAAACCTGAATTTTGGTTCTTTTTTGTCCCCCATCTACCGTTTAAATCAATGCACATAGAAAAAAAATTGTATTATCTATCTATTAAACCAATAAACAATGTAATAAAAAAATATCACATTCGTAACGTATCTAAAAAATACAAATAAAAATTTTCGAAATACGAACGTTTAGAGGTACAAATCGTCCCTTTAAAAAGTAGCGGGTTTAAACCTAGAAACATAAACTTTGGCGTAAAAATATGTCCACATAAGAAAAAGGGGCGCTAACGAAGTAGCGGGTTAAATGCTAGTAGTGTATAAATTACACTACTTAATTTCGTGAAATGGCTCCATGAATTACCTTAGGTCCCATGCCCAGTCTTGGAAAAGCCTAAACGTGTAAAGAATAAAGTTTAAATTTTGCATTTGGTGCACCAGTGGAATCAATTACAAAATAAAACCACACGTAACTTTTGGTATTTCTAATGCATTTCAAAAGACATTTCATTCTTTAATTATTTTTCTTATTAAAATTTCTTTATAATTGTTGGCCACGCTGAAAAATAATAACAAAGTTTGACTTTTTTTCTTTCGTTTTCAATGACAGTATTAACGGAGTTAATAAAATAAATATAAAGGATCAATATTGTGTTCCCTATCCTCTCAAGGGAGAATGATTTTTTTTTTATCAAAAGCGAAAACAAGAAAATTAAGTTAGCGATTTCGGGATTAACTTAGTCCCGGGATTGAAAAAATCAAATCCCGGGATTCTGGATTCGCTGAATCCCGAGATATTCGGGATCGGAATTTCGGGATTGGCATTCCTAGTTTCCGTACATCTGGAGAATGGTAGCAGCTACAGTTTACAAATTTGTTACAAACAGCTTGGTTATCAATCCACAATATTTGTCAACCTGTGGGCGTGATTGGTAAAGTGGGCGCGGGAAAAAATTGATTTTTGTTTATCTGGCGAATGGTAAGAGTAAAATTGTTCTAGTTTGTTACAAATATCTTGGTTATAAATACACAACAACTGTTGAAAATTGGACTGAATTAGGTAAATAGGCGTGGTAACTCCCATGCAAAGACAATATAGATTTCTATACACTCCTTGCTATACCTTTTGATATTTTATGAGTAGAACAGTTTACTACTAGCGGATAGAGTATTTAACTGAGCTCAATATCATAAACGTAAAGTGCGATTTTCAGGATAATTTTTTTGAAAAATTAAGAAAATAAAGTGTTATATTTTTTGTGTGAATTCAGAACAGGCCCGATTGTTTTGTTTTGTATTAATTTTGTTTTTTATTAGTTGTGAATATACCCATTAAAATAATTTGACCTAAAACCTTATTTATTCATTATTTTACAAAATATTTTTAATAATTTAATTTATTTATAATATTATAAACATATTAATAGTGTGTGTCCTGCACGATTGACAATTACCTCAAACATACGATCGTTTAGTGAGCCATAAAGTGACTTTAAATGATATTACTTGCCAACATTCTTTTATAGCTTCAATAAGTGACTGCTTGTCATTGAATTGCCATTCTCCTTCATATACAGTTTCAATTATATTTAAATCTAGTGAAGGAGGCGGTCAAGGGAGAAGGCAAATGTTTTGGCTTGAAATAAATTCTATAACAGCTCTGGCGTTATGTAAAGGAGCATTAAACTGCTGTAACATTTAAGGAATCGCACCATTTACTTGTGTAAAAGCTGCATGAAGTCCAGTTTTATAGGTTTCCCTAGTAATTCTACTGCTTGGAAATTATAATTCAATTGTTCCATAGTACGTAGCAGCACCCTACACCATAACACTTCCCTCTCATGGAAAAAGTAGTATGGCCGATCGATGTTGAATTTCTTTTTATGAGTAGAAACCACAACTTAAGCCATTTTTCGCCGATCGGTGATTAAAATCACCAGCACTCATACTCCTGTCACTTACTTTAAGGCCGTAATCATGTAAAACGCAACGCCATTATTATTTGAAAGCACAAACAATGTCATAAATATTTTGTAATATTGTTGTTGCTTTCTATAGGAATTCACATTGCGTTTTAAAATTGTAAACGCTGCTTAGCTTGTGGCGCTGAAAATTTTAAAACTGTGCATGAATTTCTGTAGAAAGCAAAAACAAAATTACAAAATATTTATGACTTTGTTTGTGCTCACAATGTTATTCTTTGGCGTTGCGTTACATTTTACATGATAAGGGCCTAAATCTTTTGTTATTATATTGTCAGTTTAGATAATGCGGCGAAAAATGGGTTAATGTGGGTCTAATCAACTGAACAGACATGTACATATGACGTACTGTTCCAATTTTGTACAAATAGTTTATATATAAATACACAACATCTGCCATAAAGTAGATTCAATTGAAAAGGAGGCATGAGACCTTAAATAAAAAAGACTCTTTAAATTTCATTTGATCTGTAGTATAAATTGTTCCGTTTTCAATATTCAAGATCTGTTTAAAGAAAAATACTCATTATATTTCGATGGGGCTAGTGAAGCGCACCGTGTTAAGCTTGTACCATATAAAAAAAGTCTGACTTTATTCTTTGTAGCAAAATATTTGTTTTTGTCGTTCCCGTACTTTTGTAGTCTTTTAGCTCCTAGTGTGTAAAAATTTATTATGTTTTAATTTTCCCTTATTTAACAAGAAGAGGAAGGAAACAAATCTACAGAATAAATCTATTTTATCAGGAAACCCTTTATATTAAAATAAATATTATTTAATTCTTGTTTACTTAAATAATTATGAATGTCAACAGGGATTTTTTTAACAGCGCTGAAAAGGACAGTGGATCTTTCGGTTAAAATACATAATTGCAGAACTCATTAACTTATTATCTTTAAGCATGTGTAAGTTAATAATTTGTACGATAGTGAAAGAAGTCTGCAGAGCTAAATGTTTTGCCTTTGAAATAAAAAAATGACACAGATATGCGAGTATTAAAATTAATAACAATATTTATTTCGTATGCAATGACCACGGTAAAAATTAAAATAATTCGTATTTTTGCATAATTAAAACGGAAAATTCGTGTTAATAAACAAATAAATGGCTTAATATTGAATTAATAGTTCCTGCAAAAGAGGAATACTGCAAAATGACGACAAATTAAGAATGAAGTTCTACTCTTTTAGAGGGAGTTCATAGGCATTCTAAAGCTGGGAGAAGTCAATGGTAAAACGTGGCGTATGTGCATTTCATAATTTATCAACGAAACAAAAGTTGTGCTGGGCAAAATGCGACCATAACAACCTTTTGATACCCTCCACCACTAAAATAGTGAATTAGGTTATACTGAATTTTCCATTCCACGTAAAACTTTTTTAATATTCACCTTAGACGTGTCCGTCTGTCTGTCTAACCAACTCTTGAAAACATGCTTATTTTCGAAGGACTCAACTGAAAGGAACAATATTAGTGTAATGTTTTTTGTACTTCTCTTAAGCAGTTTAGGACTGAAATTAGATCTCCCGTCATACACTAGTTATCTTGCTCTAATAAAACTTCCAACTCTTAGAAGACGAAGGACTATGCTGAATGTGTCGTTTTTATAAATTTTAATTTATTGTGATATTTTTGTTCTGATTTCCTGCTCGATAACATTTCATTTAAAGTTCCGCATCGACCATCTCGATACTTTGAACTGTTATCAATTAAATACTTCAGAACTAATAACACAAATGCTGATCCATTAAGAAGGTTGTGCAGTCAATTTAATAAATTTTATAAAGTTATTGGTTTTTCTTTTAATGCAATTGTTATTAAATGTAAAATTATCGTCTTGCTAAACAATCAATAATTTTGTATTTTATTTGTATTTCCTATATGTTATTATATTGTTTAACTCTCTGTAAGGATATGATATCCATAGCCACAATTTTAAATAAATAAAGTCCTTTAGGAGGGACAAAAGATGAGGAAATGAAAAATCAAAAAAATTCGGGACTATCGGTTTAGTAAGAAAAGAGTTATGAACATAAATATAGAACAACCTCTCAAAAATATTGATTGTTTTTTTACAAAATTTACATAAATTGGTGACAGAATGCACCGATTCTCTTGAAATCTTTCACAAATACCTTTTATATGACTGGATCCTTTGTGAAGATCCGTTCATATTTAACCATAAGTCAAGGTTTCCTATATCGAAATCGGCAAAAAGATTGCCATTAAAAAAGTTTGATTTTTCTTAACTATTCAAAATTCGGTTAAATTTAAAAAAAAAAATAAAATTTTATTTTTTATACCTTTCGTTCTTTATATAAGTGTGTTACTTAGTTTGTTATTTTACTTTATTGATCTTAGACTGTAAAAAATGTATATAAGCGGAGTAGATTTGACGGTGTCCGTCGGTTTGTCTGTCTGTGGGTATGTTGAAATGGGTCTTCTGAGGACTCCAGATATGATGGCAACCAGGTTGTTCTAAATATATATATTAATTAAGTAACGAATGAAAAACAAATAAGATTCTAGTTCTTATGCTAAACATTCTTCTTTTAACAATTCAAAATCTAATAAACCTTGAGATACAAATTTCCATAGCACTTTCTCAGAATTATTTTTCCCCTTTTTAAACATTTTAGCTGCAGGCGAAATATAAATTGCACGATCAAAAATGATTTTTTCTTCTTGATTTCAAATTAATGCAAAAACTTTTCAAACGCCAGTTGAGCTTGACAAATTACTTTTTTCTTGATTCTTGACACACATTACAAAATCTTGACAATCAAGCGTCTGGCAACCGTACATAGGTCCCATATAAAATTTCGCCTGTCATAGTTTCATAAGATTAAAAGTCACTGTGAAAATTCCGTGAATATCGGTATGTCATTTACCATAGACCCCATATAAAGCCAACTCTCGCCTAAAACCCTTAGTACGCCTTAATCTGCAGGAAAGGAAATCCGGGGAACAAACTCTACTAAAAAGGTAATAGTAAAAAAACTTGGCCAAAGTTGGTTTTGAAACTCATATTAATTAATTTTGAGCCTTTGAACTACCCTGTGGTAAGGCCCTTTTAAAAAATCCGCTCAGCAAACTTTGTATATTTTTTATTGATGTTATTCTTTTTGAAAATTTTTCATAACAGAAATTTTTTATGAACGATGTGGTCAAAATTATCAAAATTTATTTGGTTGGCTCTAAAGATTGTTAGTTTTCAAAGATTTATTTTTCAGTATTTATTTATTGAATCTTCATACATTAAATATGAACTAACAAAAATTAATCAAATCTTATCCTAATATTTAGTTTATGTCCTGCCAGTGCGAGACAAAAAAATTTCTTCAAAGATCGAAGAAAAAATTTAATTTATATGAAAAATATGAAAAATTATCCTGCCTCGATGTCGTTGTTCAAACAGCCAAATAATTGTTTTAAAAACGAATAACGAAATATGCCAACTTTCCGGCACTTCTGCAGTAAAGTAGCCTGTCCCAGCAAAAACTTGGTAATGTCTTGAAATTACTGAACAATTTACTTTTCAATGACTACTTTATACCATCTGCATTACATAAAAGTAGTTAAGTAATGGTTTTCATATAATCTGATACATAAGTACTTGTTTATGAGTTGATTAACGAAATTTATTATTAATTCATAATAAAATACATTTAAGGTTTTATTTATTCAAATCTCTTACAAACTGATTTTAAATACATATTTGTTCTTACAATTTGTTTTTTTTTTTTATTTGGTATAAATTCATAAGAATTTGAATATGAAAAATTTAAATAATTAATTGATTTTGATATGTATTTTAAAATTAAAATTTTGAATAAAAACTACACTAATCAATCAACCAAACGATATTATAACGGTATCGTATGATTTTATAATAGAACAATAATTATTCATCTATGCCAAGGAATATTCTTAGGAGTTATTAAGATAAATAAATGTAATATTTTAAAAAACATACTGTCAACATGTATTAACTGCTGCTATTTGGCCCACTGGGCTTACAGCATGCAATTAAACAAAATAAATAAATAAATAAATAAATATAAATTATAATATATGATATCGATCTTGTATCATAAACGATAGTATTTAAATTGTACATTTCCTTATAATATCGATTTTCCATGAATATATAATCGTTTTTGAAATCATATCGTTCTCTGGTTTATTGGGTATGAATATGTCCTTGTTGCAGAGTAGTAAAATTTTGCATTGGGAAGCAAATTAAATTAAAGACATAATTTGTTTGACAAATTCAGTTGTAGTGATAATAATGTGAAGTGTCTATTTGTAAGCAAACGTGGTAATGACTTATTTACCTCCCTATTTATAAGCGATTGTGGTAATGACTTATTTAACTCCCTATTTGTAAGCGATTGTGGTAAGTACTTGCCTCCAATGACATCACCGTGTTAAAATAATGAGTTAAAATGCCAATGTATAAGTGGTGAAGAGTAGTTATATTAGCTTTTTAACTCATTACTTTGCAATGTAAGTTCTTGCTGGGGTACTTTCTGGTCGAAATCTGTAATTACATGTTTTGAATGATGTGTTAGCTCTAATATTTCTTCAACATTTTTTTATATATATATATGAAACAATTTCTTTTGGGAGGTTTTGGCCATTTTAGAGTCATACTAAATTATCCAAATTACTGAGAGAATCTTATCTAGCAATTAACAACAAAATATTTAAGGTTTAGGCAGATGTTAAAATCCAAAAGTAGTTCCAAGTTCCCTACGCAATTCGCTGTCGTTACTAAGTATTGCGAAAAAATAAAACAATATTAACATCAAATATTCTAACTACAGACAAAAAATATTTCTGTAGGTTTTTATCAATTAAAAAATTGTTTGAATAGTATTCAATTTAATTAATCTGATAATTGAATCAATTTTTTTTTAGTTGAAAGAAAATAAAAATAAAATTCTTAATTAAAACATTAATTAACTATCAAAAAATCTTAATTGATTTTTTTCGCTTAAAATAAAATAATTAAAACTTGTAGAATTGTTGTTGGGAGTTGCCAAAACCTAAGCTATATTTAATTAAACCAATTAACGCATTGTTTGAAATGCCAAAAATGTCTTACCACTTTTTTAATTAAAATTAAAAATATGATTTATTGAAAAGCAAAATTTACAATTTTTACAATTTTTTGTAACAAAATATAATCATTCTGGTAATATGTGCAAAATGAACAAATTGTTTGCTTGATTCTATGAATTTGGTGATTAGAAACAATTTTTAATTTTTTCTGTGTAGGGGATTTATTGAAATTAACCAAAAAAAACAACTCAGTTGAAATACTTACCAGAATAAAAGTAAGATAACATATTTTGAATGACATTATCTCCTTTTTTATATATATTTATATTTCATCCAAAAACTGTTTACACTTGTTTTAATATTTTAACGCCGATAAAAATCATTTCCCTTAGTATTCAATCCCATTGTATAACATTTGTATATGTGTAAGTGTAAGTCATGATCTTAAACTTAATTGCAATTTAACAACATTTCCCTAATAAAAATATTTTTTTATTAACAGCCACAAAAAAAATTATTTTACATTTGTGGATTTTATGCTGTAAAGTGTTTAATAAATGGAAAAAATACATAAACGTATGTGTAAAGAAAATAAAATAATTCAATAAAAAGTATAATGTGCTCTTAGAAATAAATATTCTTATCGAAAATTTCCATTTTCCAACCACAACAAAATCAAAAGACAACAACAATTTAAACAAAATAAAACATAATTTTAATGTACCCATTTCTGGTAAGACGAAAATTTGTAAGTCAAAAGTAAAAAAGTACATAAAATTGTTTATCGAAAACATTTTATGAAATATTAATTTTAAAGTGCCATAAATGCGAATGTCTGTAAAACCCTGTTACAGTGCACGTTGGGACAGATTATGGGGGTTCTTGGCAACAATTCAATTTTCAAATTTGCGATTTTTAAAAATTTTTAAGCTTACACTTTTCTGCACTTGACTGCGTTTATTTTTTATTTATTTGACTGCTCACCTTTTATTGATACAGTGTTAAACTTGGAATATAAGAAAAATAAAAAAAATTATAGTGTTAAGTTAAAAGATTAAAATAAAACTTAACATTGTTTCAACTATTCTAACCATGTACATTAGAGCGACTCAAAAAAAAAAGTGATTTTGTTACCCCTCTGAAAATAAAGGTTGATTTGTTTTATGATGATTCCCAAAATATTTTGGTTCTAGCGCTGACCATCCGTGAGCTGGACCATGTTTAAAAAAGGTCTTTTTTAAGTTTTTCGAATTTTTTTGTACTTTGCTCCAAGACGACATAAATAATATTTTGTATCATCAAAAGTTTTTATTTTAAAACAGATTCAATTTGAAAAGCAAAACATTACTTCCAAATACGTAGAATTTGTATGAAAACCCGAAACTAAATTATGTATTTAGCTTAAAACCTCAATTAGGAGGTCGCAAGTGGTCAAGTTTTATATACCATTGAATGCTGCTTCAAAAACTATTTTCGATGATACCAAATTGTATTTATGTCGTCTTGGAGCAAAGTACAACAAAACTCGTAAAACTGAAAAAAATACCTTTTTTAAAAATCCTTAACCTTTATTTTCAGAGGGGTAACAAAAACACTTTTTTCAGCTCCATACAAGGTGAGTAGGTCTAATGTACATACATACTGTTGAAGGTAATTTTGCCAACAACTATTAGATTAACTCTTATCAAATTTTATCTATTATTTTAAGAGTTACGCGCATTTTAAGCAGTTAAATTAAGAAAAGTGAAAATTCAATGCTCACAAAGTTTAACAGGAGCCCCCCTATTCACATATAACAACTTCGCAGATCGGTAGGCTGAAATGTTTTGAACTTGAGCCAGTTTTAAAATCTTGCTCGAAAATTTAATTTTTTTGTAATTGCATTTTAAATATTTTTCACTGATTTTAATAGTTTTTAGGTTATTTTTTTATTTTTTGCTTTTTGTTTCATGTACTTTTTATATGTATGTGTTTAGTTATTTCCCAGCGGGAAAAAGGAGAACGGATGCCTTCTAGAAGGCCCTTATACTCCTTCTTTTGGATGTACAAAGCCTGCTTGCTGCATTCCATACTCATATATATTTGAACATGTTGTCTTCGACAGAGCTTCTAAAAGAATGGTGATTTTATAACGGGATCTGTATTCTTTGGCTTTTACTTTGGCAAAAAAAAAAAAAAACGTCGTACTCCTTCTCTTCTCCCTTCTTATAGAAGGGAATGTGTATCTTATCTTTCATACGGAAGAGCCGATGCCTTCTATAAGGCAGTTAGATCAGAATGATATTGAAAAAATAATGGTATTGAAGCAGGCCTTCAATAAGGCCTGAAGTAAGAAAGTCTTCTAAGTTTTCCCGCTGGGTTGATTTTTCTCAAATCTTCTCATATCAACCTTATAACTGAATTAACCGAAGCAATTAGAAGTGTTACAAATTAAAGCAGAAAATTAAAACAGAATGGTAAAATGGAAGATGTTATATGTTTAGAGAAATCAAGGAAAAGGACTGAGAAATGAGATATTCTGTATTATGGGTAGCTTTCGATTTCTCCAACATCTACGATAAATGAATAACTAATAAAATGATCTCACAGCTTATTTTTTTATTAATACATAATATATATTAATTAAAAATATGTATTACATATTTATAAATTAATTTTTCGTTTGTTCGTTTTAGTTCAAGATTTGTTATATAATGTTTTTTTTACTAATAAACGCCAAATAATAAATAATTTATGCATTTTTATATATTGAAATTACTTAATTTATAAAAAAAAAGCCTTATCAATCGGCTAACCGATTAATAACAATATTAACCGATTAAACCTAGATCTCGGTTAATTAATCGAGCGATTAACCGATTAAAATAAAAGCCCGATTAAATGAATACCCTACTGTATAAGCTTGAGATATAGACTGCTGTTTACCCAGAGAGCCACGCCTAAAAAACAAGCTCCTCAACACGCATACGAACAACTCACGGAAACACTTAAAAACGCGAGTGTAACTTGTTTTTCTTTTGGGTTTCCTACGTTTCCATATGACAAGGAACCAGCGCCAAGAATAGTACGGAACAAAACTTTAGCCATTATTTTAAATGCAATAAAATGCAAACAAAATTTAATTTGTTTTTCAAAAATTGTAAAGAAACACTTAAAATAAATGTTATAAAAAATCTGTTTTTTAATTGTTTATTGCTAACAAAATATTTGTCAAAAATTTAAGTTAAACTTTTGCATGTGTGTTGAACTCACACGGTTCCTATATGTGTGAAGAGGTAAATATATTTTTTCTTTTTTTTAAATTTAAAGGGAGTTTCATATCTATGACTATGGGCCCGTCTGTAGAATTTTATTTATTTCAATAAAATAACTCCAAAACAAATCTCCACAATCTCCACTGTTGTATTATGCGTTTGTGCTGATGTGTATAAAAATACAGGTTAAAGACCCACCTTTGAATATACCGCTCAATGTAGAACCACTTTTACAACTTGAGAAAAATTTCAAAAATAATCTCGCCATAAAAGAATTTCCAAAATATCTCTATCGGATCAAAAGTGACAAGCTTTTGGCCGATGAAAAACTATTCTGAGCCACTGTGTGCTATATAAACTAATTTTAATTTAATTTGATTTTTAATAAAATTCACATTTGCAATACTTCTATTTAAACACATTTCCTTGTCTTAAAAATTTTTAAAAAAGTTGTGTCCCATGTATGTATGTCTATATCGTAAATTTAATAAAAAAAAAAACATACAAATAAAACATTTTGAAACACTTGGTAAAATAAATCAATAATTATTTTTAGCAAGTAAATTTGATTACAATAACTGGCAATATCAGTTTTATTTCAATATTCATTTCATGAAATGCAAAATCTTTACAAGTATCCATAGAAAGTTATCAAAAGCATTTTTTATGCACAAATACATACGCACAAAATTCATACATATATGTACATTAATATACTTACATACCCAGTAGGAAAAGCCAATAGTGAAACTGTACTTATTATACCCTTCATATATGTAATTTTGTTATTCCGTTCGATAAATACTTCTAAAATATTGATGTCAGACCCATGCTGGGGCCTTATGAGTAGCGAAGTATTTGTATTTGTATTTATTAATTCGATTTTCGAATACAACAAGACACAATATCTTATAAATTACAGCATTAGAATCAGACAAGTTAAAGTATACATTGATAAAAAATATTTTTTTAAAAATTTATATTTAAATTTAAATAGAGTAAAATAAATAGAGTAAAGGTTTATAAAAATAAAAAAAGTTTACATTTAAAACATTAAAAAAATTTACGAAAAATATTCCCTTAGTAATTTTCTAAATCTTATAGCGTTGCTAGTGATTTGCAAATCATTTGGAATTTGATTCCAGAGACGTATGCTTAATATAAAGTATTGGCATTCAGAAGCATGGTCACGATGACGAAATTGTATTAAATTTTTCCCTCTACACGATCTAGAAAACTGCAGACGTTCATAAAAATATTTTGGCTTCTTTGTCGTTATTATTTTGTGAAGTAATATTAAGTTTTTGAATTGAAGATAGTTTGAAAATGACATCTATATATATAAAATTGTAACGTTACTGACTGACTGACTGATTCATCATCGCACAGCCTAAACGCCTGAAGCTAAAAACTTGAAATTTGGACCAGGGGTTGGTCTCTCCCCAAATCGATCCACTAAGACGGGATTTTTGGAAATTCGAATGTTTAGGGGTAAAAAAGGGCAAAAACGGGTAAATTCGGAACCCTTATATCTCTAAAACTAAAAGAGATACAACAAAAATTTGATACTTATCGTTGTTCTTTAGAAAAATAAGCGGACAGGTGTCTGGTACTTTTTGGAAATTCAGCATTTTAACGGAGTAAACGGGTAAAACCTGAATTTGGTACTTTTTTGTCACCCCATCTATCTTAAACCCATAAACATTTGAAACTTATCTAAAAAAATTCAAATACGATTTTGGTACTTTTTCGAAATTCGGACGTTTAAGGGGTAAAAAGCGTAACTATTTTTGGTACTTTTTTTATAAAACATTTTTTTTTATTTATTGACATAAACGTATTAAATAATGGGCTCCCACTACAATATTGAAATTTTTTATGCTTCAATTGGGAGAAAAAAAGTACCAAAAAGGGGAAATAAGGGAAATTTCATTTCTTAGTTTAGGTTTTTGGTTCCACAACTGACAATTTTTTTAATTATCGTTAATATTGGACCTTGAAACATAAACTTCAACATGCAATGTCCTGAGTGGATAAGAACCTCTGAGGGTACTTCTTGGTATTTTTTGAACTTCAACTGGTACTTTTTTAATTTCCGTTAGTAATAGACCTAGAAACATAAAACTAAACATGCAAAGTCCTGCGAGAATAAGAATTTGTTAGAGGGATCTTTTTGGTACTTTTTCATTCTTTAACTGGTACTTTTTTAATTTTCGTTGAGGCAGGCCTCTCGTTAAATCGATCACGCTGACCTCATATCTGCTAAACTAAAAGGGATACAAAAAACTTGAATACCTATTATTGTTCATTAAAAATAAGCGGACAGGTGTCTAGCACTTTTTTGAAATAAGGAGTAAACAGGTAAAACCTGTATTTTAAAACTTTTTTGCTATGCCATCTATCTTTTAAACCAATAAACATTAAAATAAAAAATATATCACATTCGTAACTTATCTAAAAAATACAAATACAAATTGGATGCGTTTCGAAATTCGAACGTTTAAGTGGTGAAAATCGTACCTAATTCTGTTATTTTTTCAAAACATTTTTCTTCATCTACCTATATAATATAAAATTGTAAAGTTACAGCCTGATTCATCATCGCACGACCTAAACGCCTGAACTAAAATGCTGAAATTTGCCCGTGAGGTTGGCCTCTCGCGAAATCGATTACCTATGATGGGAGTTTTGGAAATTGTTATGGTTAGAGGGTAGAAAAGGTTAAAATGGGACATTCCCTAACCTGATGTTCTTTAAAATAATAAGCAGTTAGGTTTGGTGGTACTTTTTTGAAATTAGACCCTTTTGTGGAGTAAACCTGTATTTTAAACTTTTTTGCCACGCCATCTATCTATTAAACCAATAAACATTGAAATAAAAAAATATCACATTCGTAACGTATCTAAAAAATACAAATAAAAATTTTCGAAATATGAACGTTTAGACGTACAAATCGTCCTTTTACAAAGTAGCAGGTTTAAAAAAAAAAGTTGGCAACCCTTGTGATAAAGTGTACTTTTTGTCTGTGCTAAAATAGTGCCTAATAAATTGTAAAATTTTATATTAAAAACTGCATAAAAAATTTTGCAAATTTGTAAACAAATAAAGCTTATCATACGGTATTTAAATAAATTGAAATATGTCTAAAAAACCTGCTCGCCGCAGTATGGCAAATAAAAAAATAAATTGTGTTATTTGCGAATATGAAATTAAAGAAGAATCTGATAACTTTATTGAATGTGATAAATGCGGGAAAAATTTTCACTCTCAATGTACTAAATTGAGTAAAAGAGAATTTGAGAGACTTCTTAAGAATGAAAATGAATTGTTCATCTGTCACTTGTGTAAAGAAGGAAGTGGAGAAATAAGAAAAGAACTTAACACAATAAAAACAGAACTAAAAAAATTAGAAAAACTTGAAAAGTTAGATCAGCTGACAGAATCGATCAATTTTATGTCAGCAAAGTTTGATGAAATTTTTAAAGACGTTGCAGATAATAAGAAGAAGATTACAGAAATACAAAAAGAAAATAAAAAATTAAAAACTGAAGTACAAACACTTAAAACTTCAATGAAAATATTAAACGACTATAGAATTAAAAATGACTGTGTTATAAGCAATTTAAAAGTGGGTGACAAAGTTAATGCTATGGATGCTGTAGTAAATTTGTCAAAGGATGTGGGTGTTGTTTTTGAACAAAATGCTTTTGATGCTGCTTATTTTCTTAAAACGAAAAAACAATCTGAGGATGGTAAAAAGACTGTGGTGGTAAAATTTTCTTCTAAGATGCATAAGGATCAACTGATGTCATCGAAATCCAAGTTAAAAGAAAAAGAGGAAACAAAGGATGTGTATGTCCATGATTTTCACAGCAAAGAAACTTTAAACCTGTTATATTATGCAAAATCGTTAAAGTCAATTGGATTCCAACATATTTATGCTCGGAATGGTAGAGTTTATTGCAAAAAAAGTGATCTGGGAAAACAACAGATGATCAGATGTGAAGATGATGTGGATCAAATGTTGTTGGAAGCAACAACAAATAAACATTTTAAAAGAAGATCTATGATAATCAATAGAGAAGTAGATGGTGCAAATGTGAGTGATGATGATGATGGTGCTGCTTATGTTTCCCCTTAATCAGGATGCATATGTATTTGTTTTAAAAAAATTTTTTTTATAGTATATTTTTAAACTTTTTATGATTAAAAATCAATATTTTAAACAATTTTCAAATTTTAAAAATTATATTTGTAAACTGAATTCTAATTTTTTTAATATAATTTGTTTAAACATTAGAAGCGTTTCGTCTATTGGAAAATTCAATCAATTTAAAGAAATTATAGCTAGTTTACCAAAGTTGCCAGATGTTATTGCAATTCAGGAAACATGGTTTCATAATGAGATTACACAAATTTATGAAATTCCTGGTTTTACTAATGTTCATTGTTGTAGGGCAGATGGTTATGGTGGTACCTCGTTGTATGTAAATAGAAACATTAATTTTGAAGTAGACATTTGCAGGAGTGAGAACTTTGTTGAATGCATAGCTGTTACATTTTGCAATTTTAAAGTTGATCATAAACCATTAAAACTTATTTCGTTTTATCGCTCCCAAAGATGCAACGTGGATGATTTTATAAACATTGTTGATGCTATTTTAAATGTGTGTGCTCGTAATCCAATTATTGTAGTTGGGGATTCAAATGTAGATTTTTTTCAAAATACTCGTTATATTGATTTGCTCACGATGTTTCAAAATTATGATTGTGACAGTGCGCACAATTTAATAACGAGGCCCCAAAGTAAAACAAGTATTGATCAGGTTTTCAGTAACTTTGCCGATAGAATTTATGTTGACTCTGTTGAATGCGTTCTGTCAGATCATAACATTGTCTGTTGCAAGATTGAAAGTAATGTTATGAATAATGAATATGCAGAGATAACAAAAACGCACTGCGATTATATGAAAGCAAGAGAAATTCTGCAAAATAGTTTACCTGAGAATTATTCTTTAATTGATGCATCAGAATTGACAAATACTTTGGTTTATTGCATGAAAGTTGCTTTAAATAATTCAACGACAGTAAGTAGTTGTAAAAAAACGTTAAGGTTTGAGCTTACTCCATGGATTAACAAAAATCTTCAAGAGTTAATTTTATTAAAAGAGAAACTATTAAGAAAAAGAAGGAAGTCTAAAAGTAGACAGGGCTTAGAAGTTTTCTTGAAGCGAATTAGCAAGGTGATAAAAATTGCTATGAAAAAGTGTAGAGATAGTTATTATTCGGAAAGTTTATCAAAGATTGGAAATGACCCAAAAAAATCTTGGAAATTTATTAATACAACCCTTGGTCGTAATAAAAATAATGAGATTCACCTAAATGATGCTCAAGGACAGAGAATAACAAGTGATCAAGCTAAGGTTGATTGTTTTAATAACTATTTTCTAACAGCCATAAAGAACCTTAAGAGAGGAATTGAAATCTATCCTGGAGACAATTGTAATTTGCTGCGAACGCTTACCCGTGCAACGAATCGATTCACCCTTGAGAACATTAATTGCAGTGACGTAATTGGGGTGATATTAGGTATGGATATTAATAAAAGTCCAGGCTATGACAACATTTCCCCGAAATTTGTCAAGGAATGTCGAGAAGAAATTGCTCCAATTTTATGCGATATTTTTAACAAAATGGTTAATAATTCAGTTTATCCTGATATTTTAAAAGTCCACAAATTAGTACCAATACCAAAAGGAATAAATGTATGTACTGTAGATAAATATCGTCCGATTGCCGTTCTATCTTCAATTGATAAGATTTTTGAAAAAATATTGTATGATAAGCTATTATTATACCTGGAAGAGAATAATTTTTTGTATAATTTTCAATTTGGATTTAGACGAGGATGTGGTACCGAAGATGCTGTCCTTAACGTTGTTAAAAATATTTGTAAGGGTCTTGATGATGGCTTTTCTGGAGTTGCTGGAATATTTTTTGATTTTACTAAAGCTTTTGACCTAGTAGATCATCAGATACTGCTACAAAAATTGAAATATTATGGTATTCAAGGTCGTGAACTTTTGTTGTTTGAAAGTTACTTTACAAACAGAAAACAATATGTAAATATAAAAAATGCTAAAAGTTTTATTGGTACTGTTGAATATGGTGTGCCACAGGGAAGTGGACTAGGGCCGCTATTATTCTCAGTTTATTTAAATGATATTAAAAACCTGAACTTAGGTGGTCAGCTGTGTATGTTTGCTGATGATGTGTGTGTTATGTATCCATATAAACATGAATTGGTGCTAAAAACACAAATAGAAAGGGATGCTGCACTTATTTATGAATTTGCGAGATTAAATCGATTACTGTTGAATCCTGGTAAAACCAATCTTATTCGATTTAGACCTCATTCTTTGAGTGTAAATAATAATTTTAATGTATATGTTGATGGAAAAATTGTGTATGAAACCCATTCGATAAAGTATTTAGGAATTATTCTTCAAAGCAACTTATCATGGAATATGCATATCAGTGATGTGAAAAGAAAGATAGCTCCAGCGATTGGAATTTTATATAAATTAAAGGACAAATTGGAAAAAAGATCAAAACTGATGATATATCATTCCTTGATACAATCTCATTTGAATTACTTGGCTATAATATATGCTTACAATAAAAACAATAGTTTACTTAAATCCCTCCAATGTATGCAAAACAAGGCATTAAAAATTGTATACAATTTACCAGTGTTGTATTCAACTATTTCATTATATAAAGAAATATGCAAAACCATATTACCAATCTATGGGTTGCATGAATATCAAGTTTTAATGTTTGTGTTTAAATGCATTAATAATATTGGGTACCATACCATACAATTCACACAAAATCAAATTAATTTCAACACACGGAACAGAACAAATTTTAGAATTCCTAGATGCCGGTTAGAAACAACCAAACAGCGAATTGATTATATTGGTGGAATTAAATTCAATAATTTGCCTATTGCTTTAAAATCAATTGATCGAATTTCCATTTTTAAGTCTTCTTGCAAAGAACACTTATATAATACAATTGAAACGCTTTTAATATAATTTATTTTTTTTTTTTTTTTTTTTTTCTTTTTTGTTTTAATATAACCTTTTTTTATGAAAATATATTTGTAATATATTCTATAAGTTACTTTTTACCTTATATTTTATTTGTACATTTAACTTTTGAATATTTTGCCAACTTGCCTCTATAATGCCTTCTTGGCGCTGAGGCCAAATCGGAATTTGTAAAATTTATTATGTCCAAATAAAGTAAACAGCTACATTTATTTGTAGTTGTCAAAAAAAAAAAAAAAAAAAAAAAAAAAAAACCAAGAAACATAAACTTTGGCGTAAAAATATGTCCACATAAGAAAAAGGGGCGCTAACGAAGTAGCGGGTTAAATGCTAGTATTAAATACACGACAAGAGTGCTGCGATATATGATCAAATCTTTTTAAAGAGAAAATGTAACGGATGATATAGTTGTATGTTACGGTCAGCTTTCTCATATCATTTGTGTTACAACCAGTAAAAATTTCAGATGAGTATAAAAGTGTCGAAAGAAGATATGTTTTTGCAAGTAATATTCTTACTTGCAGAGGTGTAAAGTACTGAGTAGCCCATAAACTTCGCAACATGCCATATACTTTACCACAAACTTGTGTAATGTGATTCGACCAGGTTAAAGTCTTGTTAAATAAAAGTTGATTTAAGGATGTCCGTCTGTCTGTCCATGTGTAAGTTGAAATGGGTTTTCCGAACACCAAAGATATGATTGGCACTAGATAATTATATATGTATTTACATCCCAAATGGTTCCGTAAAGTTTGCTATCGAAACTCAGCCAGACCGGTCTACAAATGGCTGACAGATGAACAAAAAAACACGACTGCTTCTAACGAGAACGCTAAGAACCAAAGTTTCCAATTAAGGCACAAGTATCTTGGTTATCAATACACATCCTTTTAATTTATTCCAATTTTTGTATATCTGGAGATCGACAAGGGCCAAAGTTTTCAAATTAGGTACAAACATCTTAGTTATCAATAGATAGCAGCCGATAAAATGAGGGCAGGTGTGGAGAATTGGGCATGGCACACAATAGATTTATTTATATCTAAAGAACGGTATCAATATAACTTTCTACTCTTGTCGCATCATGGTGAAGGGTATATAAGATTCGGCATAGCCGAATACAGCACTCTTACATGTTCAGTATTGAGTTTGTCACCAAGATCACTAACCAACTACTGGCCAGACAAAGCTTTGTGCTAAATACATTTTGCATGTTTTTTCATTTGGAAACCACTTCTGAGGTTAGAACTATTGTCTACGTAGTTTTTGCAACGGAGACACTGGATCCAGAGTTTCGCCAGTACATTTTAAAATCTCTAGTCTACATTTTTAAGGCAATTATTTTAACTGCCTTATTTATTTCATAAAAAAAAATTAAAATTTTATTATTTTAGTTTTACGGCTTTTTCTCAAAGGCAGACTAAAGTGTTGACCCTTCATTGACAGTGTAGTGTACCTCATAAGTCGCCACCGCATACCCTTAAACTACTCTAAAACCAACACTTACCAACTTATATAGAGTAGGGTATTTTAAATATCAAATAACGGTATAAACAAATGACGACAATCGGAATGTAAGTGAATGGCATTAAAATTGAGTGTAAATTGAGTGCATTCCAACGTCCAACATTCCGATTGGCGAGACTGGTCATGAGGGCTTGTTATTGATACAATCTATTGATATCTCCATATGACCGACAAAGACAAATAGAGAAATGTAAATAATTAAACTAAGTTAGAACGGTTAAGTTAAAATCTCATGTATAGTATATAAGCACCAGTAAATTGAAAATAAATTAGACTTAAAATTAATAACTTAATTCGGCAATAACTTGCCTGGTTTTAATTTAAAGACTCATCCAAATTCGGCAGTTCCTTTGAACGCCTTACAAATCAGCTGGTACCCTAACAGCTATTTAAACAAAATAAGGGCTATAGGGACCAAAGCACATTAGAGAAAAACACGCTCACACCACAACACAAAACCCTACTACAACAGTGTCACCACAAAGTCACTAAAGATGCTCAATGCTAATCGACAACAGTGGTGACTTGGAGACACTTTATCCCAGGTTTCCTGAAGGGTATGTATACTGTAACGAATGTAAGTACACTTTCATTTTGTTAGTATTTATTTGCCAAACACAATCACTCTTTTATAGACAATATTTTCATATATTTTTAAGCAAGAATGAACGCACATGTTTCACAATTCAATTCATATTTTACAAAAATACAAAAAAAAATCAAGCATATCTGTTTTAAAAGTATTACTTCAAGTTAAGTGGTAGATGCTTTTATCAATATTAAACAAATATTTACTTATAAATATTTTATTTACCATTATTATTAGCAAATGCAACTGAAAGGTTCAATTTTATTTTACGGAAGTATAAAACAAGACGTATAGGATATTGAAAATGTTTGTCAAACACTTTGCCATACTACAAACAACTTAAAACGTATAAACATATTGCAATGGGGTTTCAATTATGTCTGTCTGACATTGCGAGTTTTCTACATGAGAATTTAAATTTGCTTAAAATTTCTTTTTTTTTACTAAAATTTTCTACAAAAAATAAGAGTGTTTGCCCTTTCCCAGTTTCACAATAGAATTTAAATAGAATAAATGGGTGAAGGGAAAAAACTCCCGGGGAATACTTGTTCATAGTTATGTCGATAGTTGGGCCATAAAATAACATGCACCAGGTTTGCCGATAAAACTTTTCAGAAGGGGTTGACAAAAAGATATTTTTTAAAAAATACACTTGAGATGACGCAAAATTACCCAATTTAAATGAAATTACACCAGATATTAAATTAACGTTTAATTATTAAAAAAAAAACTTAGAAGCAAGAACAAATTAGAAAAAAATTACAGATATATTCTTAAAAGTGTTCCCTCCTTGGGTCCCATATGCAATTATGAACCTTTTAAAATAAGATGAGAGTAAAACGGCAAACCCCTCTTAAGAGATTGTGTGGTTACAATCGAAACTAGTCAGGGCAACCTGTTCGTGAAAAACTGGGTTCAATTCCCTTCTAAGTCAAGAATGAAAAATTTTCAATAAATTTTAATTCATTTCATGTTGTAAAATTCCTTTCTTCATAAAAATAATTTAATAAAAATTAAATTCAATGAACTTAAGCCTGATTAAAATATCGAAATTTTGATTAAAAATAAAATTATGTTATGAGATAATATAAGCAAATAATATAAGCATTCTTTACGCCGAATATTATCTAGGTAACTACATCTATTTGAGATTTTTCGTCTTAAAGTAATTTAATTCAGGGGGTTTATTTGTGACCTAAGCCTGACAGGACAAAATTTTGCCATGACATAGTATCAATTTTTTTTTACCAATACATAAATATATTTTTAAGGCAGGAAGAAAGTTCTTATGTCGGCTAGTTATGTGAAATTATGGACATATTCTCAAAATTTAAAACCAAAAACTTATGAACCAAATTTCATTAAATTATCTTAACAATTGCGAGCTGGGCCCTGTTTCTCAAAACTACAAATTACAAATCTACAAGTAAAATACACTTGAAACAAAAACAAAAATTGTAAAATTTTTGCTTTTTTAACGTATGTATTTTACTTGTAGAATTGTAACTTGTAGTTTTGAGAAACACGGCCCTGTACTTTGCGCAAAAGGTCTACATGGACGGACAACCAGCCAGAAGGACAGGCGACTCAGATACTGATTCTAAGTCGATCGGTATACACTAGTCGGCATAAGTATTTTGACGAAATAAAAATCGTGCATTTTTACGTTTGATTTTTAACAGTTATAAATAAAAAGGAATAAATAAACAAGAATTTTTAACAAAGCCGTTTAAAAATCAAACGTAAAAATGCACGATTTATATTTCGTCAAAATACTTATGCCGACTAGTGTACTACAATAAATAGTGTTTCACACATCAGCATAAACTCATAATACCCACCCTCTTCACTTAAATAAGAACAATATTAGTCATAATATTAAGATTCATATAGTAATTCAAAATAACTTAAAAAAAAATAGTAATAAAAACCTCAAATAAATAAATAAAAATTATTAAAAATTAAAAATAATTAGTTCTGCTTCTATCTGTCTAAGAAAGCTGCAATTTATCGCTTTAGGGCTTTTCTGTTAAAATTTTTTGTAATTATAGATACCCAACATGTTTGAACTCTTATTTCCATACATTAAAATTAAGGCACATTAAATTAAAATTTCTAACCGTTTTTCAAATTCGTTTGATATATAGTATACTGAAATGTATACTATATAACTACATACATACTACGTTTATACGTAGCCTATTCGCAACTAAAAATTATTTGCGATTAACTAAATTACTGATTATATGTAAATTTTCTTACAGAAAATTGTTATTTTTATGTGATGCCAGATGGAAACTTTAATCATTTGGTAGTACTGTATGTATATAACCTTTTTATTTTTTTAATTTAAAATTAGAAAAAAATACAAAATTATTGTGTATTTGTATATTTTATTTGCACAATTTTGAGTTAATTTATATTTGTTGTCATATGGATGTGCCACATCGAAATAAAAGCTTAAAACGGATAAAAGTGTGGCAATGTTTAAAATCGTATTTGCAAATAGTGTCGTTAATCAGTAGCTCGTTTCTGTATTTCTCGCATCGCAAAATTTCTCACATTAAGTGTGATACAAAAATTCCATCGTTTCTCGATTTGTGACAAAACGTGTTTCTGTATTTGAATGCGAGAACAGACAACACAGATTCTGTTTTAACTGGAATACTTCCAGTAATTAAGTGTCAAATGCAAGCGAAACGTCAACGAAAAAAATAGATATAATAAAAATAGAGCTGCCAGCTCTGACGATTAATCGCCAATTTGACGATTTTTGTACGAAAAGTGACGAGTCTTCGAAATAAAATAATTTTCCATAGTTTAATATGTTTGTATATTAGGCACCACAAAAAAACGATATCTTTAAAAACAAGACGGCAAAATCAAAATTTCGAAGGAAAGCTGTTTAATTTTAGTTTCCTTAGATTATTTTATACATTTGTTTATGTGATCAAAACATTAAACTATTACCCCATTTTTCAGTCAATGCACTATAGGAAATTTTTGCCTTTTTTTTGCCAAAAGTGTAAGTTTTAGTTCAATATGATATTTTGTCACGTCTTTGTGTGGTATTTTCAGGGAAAAAAAACAATCTGAAATTTTCTTCTTATTATGAAATTAACGATTTTTTCACAAATTTATCTGGCAGCCCTGCATAAAACGAAAACAATAAAGTGCTTAAAAAAATTAAAATGAAATATATCAATTGTGTTTTATTTATTTTCATCATTTAAATTCTTTCTCTTCAAATAAAAAAAAATAATACACATTCTTGTGTACATACACACATACATAATTTGTGCTCCATTTTTTTAAATTTTATTTTTCTCGCTTCAATTTTAAATGTAACTTATTTTGACAATTCTTGTGAGAAACTTTTAGCAAAATATTGATACAGAAACACTTTTTCTCACATCCTTCCAATAATTGCTGGAAAATTATTTAAATGACAGATAATTCCCCCAAAGTAAAGATACAGAAACACTTATGTGAGAAAAACCATTTTTTGTTTCATATTGCACTGTTTTTGTCATAATTCACTTTTAGATCACTGTTTATGCGGTAATTTTCTCTACTTGCAATATATTTATTTGCGAATAAGTCGTGCGTATAAACGTAGTAACATACCGTCTGGTGGTTATTTGTATGCCGCTTAGCACAAGTCAATTCAATAAATTCTTAATACATTTTTCCCCCATATTCATAAAAAATATTTTATTTTTATACCAGGTTTATGAAACGAATTTTCTATTTATTAATCAAAAATATTTTTTATGAATATGGGGGAAGACCCATATTAATACATATGAATATACATTCATATATATTAATAGCTGCTTTACACTATCACACAAGCCTTACGTATTTAGAAAATAAATACAACCCTGTCATGATAAGTTGTAATTGTGTTTTGAAAAATTTCAAACCAATATTAGCTCAGATATTCATATTATTTGTCAAAATACGTAAGATAGTGTAAAACGGTCTTAAAGGCTAGTTTGCACTACCACACATTTCTAGCGTATTCCATAACACTTTGTGAGATAGAAATCTAATGTGTTTTGTTCTGAACGTCAAAAAATCTAATGTAACATTACAGTTTGTAGCCACACTATCACACATGAACATGCTTTTGTTCAAATGCAACCCGATCCAATGAAAAGTATTAGCGCTTAGAAAATTTTCAAAAAACGATGTCAAATTTTTTTTTTTAAATACTTGTAATTTTTATAACACATTGCATTCACACTATCACACTTTTACATATTACTTGAGTATTTGACATGTATTAATACAAAGTATAATAGTTGTAAACTAAAATTTTTTTTTTGTGAGTTTTTGAAAACAAAATTCTGAATTAGCGCCGTTAATTTTGAAAATAAGAAATTAATTATTTAGATGACTCAAAGGAAATGTAATTCCTTACCATTTTGTTAATAGTAACGATGGCACAAATCGTTCTCAATTTATGATAAAATGTATAAGCATAACCTCTTTATTTCAGGTGAAATATTAGTATACCCCATAAAAAGGCTAGAAATGACAGGCAAAACTAGAAACGGATTTGAACTTAGCGCTTTGTATTTAAATTTTATTTATCGCTTTTAAGCGCTTTTTGATTGTGGGTATGGAGCTTTTTGGTCCGAAATAGTTCACAACCCTGGCTGCAATATGTTCATGTTCATCCTCTGTATAGTTGATTTAGTAAATAAAATGGCTGTTATGGTTAAATATTTCTAAACTAAAGCATTTTCAATGTTAAAACAAACACAAAATTTATTATTTTTTATAATATTAGAAACATATTTTTATTTTTCCAATAACCATCGGGTTTTTAAATACTTTGAAGCTCATATTTGTCGAAATCTAATTATCCATTATTATCAACCTTTTGGTTGATAAACTATGGTAATTTTCCTTTTTAAATAAAGAGATACTTTTTTATATTAACAATATCTTAAATGGTATAAATTTTACCACTAAAAGCAAACCCTTGTATTATTTGTTTTAAAATGAAAGAATTTCAAATTACACCTGAAATTACACCAAATTTGGGTAATTACCCATACATAGGTAGTAAACCTCTGCACAAATGCATTTAAAAGCCGTTTCAAGACATTCGTTTGTTTTTTTAAATACTGATTGTCGCTCACTCTTTGCTAACGAATCAAATACTATGTTGTGCAAAACACATATAACAAAAAATAAATAAAAACACGCAATTGCAAATTAATTGTAATTAGTGTGTTATAAACGACCAAATACGAAGTGTAAAGAGTACGGAATTTACTCCAAACAGCAACAAAGCAAAACAAATCACACTAACTAAACCAAATCACACGACAGAACTGTAGCAAAATAGGTGATAAGTATGAATTATCTTGTTTTTTTCCAATTATTAGGTATGACTAGCTAGATTTGTATGAAGCAAAAAACAATTAAAGATGAAAAATATTTTTATAGAATATTTAAGTTTTTATTTTAAATTATTTTATTATTACAAAAACATATTATCAAATATTTAATTAAAAGTAAAAAAAAAAATTAAAAGGTAATTCTCTTAGTTGCAAAATTAATATAAAAATAATACATACAACGATAAAAATCTGAGAAACAATCGGCAATAAACATCAAGATCACACACTGTGAATTGAAAAGTTTACCGTACATAACTGTGTTATAGACACACAATTGTTGTGTGTTGTTTTATCGTTCACATCAAATTATGGATTGAGTTGGTTTATTTATATCCAACTACTGCTTTACACTGATTTGTTTGAAACGAACTACTGTTTAAACATTGATTTGGTTTTTCATAATGGATCATTCGAACTGATTTAAAAAAAAAATTACACTAGTTGACACAACAATAATTTGGTGTGGACAACTGTGTACAAGAAACAAATGCATTCGTGCAGGGGTTTAATAGGTAGGCAAACACATACATGTGTATTTTATAGTAATGTTAGCGCTATTTGACTCTTCCGCTCTCAGTGTACGGTAGCGTTGCCATAATATTTAAAAAAAAACTGCATGTAAAGAAAAAAAACATGATTCTAACTTTAAAAACTGCATATAAAAATAGCCCAAATACGTATATAATTTATTTAATATTTTCAGCCTACGAGTAATAAAGAAACAAATACAATTTTATTTTATTAACGAGCTTAGTACGCTAGAATTGTAGGTCAACATTTTAAGTTTGTACAAACCGTTTGTATTGTTAATTGCGGTATTTGACAAAATATAAAAGCAAATATCGAAATGTTGAATATTATCCATACTGTTTGTGCTGATTAGTGCTTAATTTAAACATTACAGCTTGCCACTGTTATACGAGTACATATATGCTTAGCAAATTAGGTAAAATTATGCCGCAAGAAATAATATAACAATATTTTTATTAAAAAAAAAGTAATGTATTATCTGCACAATTTACAAAAAACAACTTATTATTTAATAATAAAAAAACACATATTTGGCAACGCAGATCAAGCAACAGTCGTAACACAACCTCCTTGCACGACTTCTCATGAGAGACCTAATTAATTTGAATCATGGAAAGATACACAATCGAGCAACGCGTTAAAGTTATTCAGGGTTATTATAAACATAGGCGTTCAAATCAAAATGCATATCGTGAAAATCATCTTCAGTGATGAGGCACATTTTCACCTCAGTGGATTCGCCAATAAGCAGAATTGCCGCATTTGGGCGAATGATAATCCAAGAGTGATTGTTGAAAAGCCAATGCACCCACAAAGAGTGACTGTTTGGTGCGGTTTATGGGCTGGTGGCATCATCGGGCCGTATTTTTTCCAAAATGAGGCCGGTCAGCCGGTTACTGTGAATCGTGTTCGCTATCGTGAGATGATAACGAACTTTTTATGGCCCGAATTGGAAGATATGGATGAAGACGATATATGGTTTCAACAGGACGGTGCCACTTGCCACACAGCTAAGGAAAAATTGGCTCTTTGGCGCGACAAATTCAATTGCCATGTTATATCACGTGGTGGCGATGTCAATTGGCAAGATAATGTGATTTGACACCGTTGGACTTCTTTATTTGGGGTTACTTGAAAGAATTTGTGTACGTCGATAAGCCGGCAACAATTCAAGAGCTAACGGGTGAGATAATTCACATTAACGGCATAGAACCTCAATTATGCCTCAGCGTCATCAAAAATTTGGACCATCGGATGAAGGTGTGCCGCCGCAGTTGCGACGGCCATTTGGCCGAAATTTTATTCCATACATAATTGAACCATACCAATATTATCATAATCTATATATACAAAAAGAAAGTGGCGTTAGTTACTTCGTTTATAACTAAAGAACGGCTGGACCGATTTCGATGATTCGTACCAATTCGGAATGGTCTCTGACCAAGTAAGAAGAATAGCAAAAAAATCTGAAATAGGTGGCGCCATTGAAAATTACTCAGTATGAATTAAATCGTAAACTCTGCATTTGACGATGCTTTGATCTTTAGCAAAGTTGTTGAGCATGAGCCGGCGAAGGCTTAAAAGTTGTTATGACCAATTTCATACAGGTGGCGCCACTGAAAATGACTCGAAATGAGTTAAATCATAAACTGTGCATTTGATCATGCTATGATCTTTAGCACAGCTGTTGAGCATTAGCATACAAAGGTTTCTTGGATGGTACGACCAATTTTCGATAGGCGGCACCATTGAAAATTACTCAAAACAAATTATATCATTTGATCATGCTTTGGTCTTTAGTAAAGTTGTTGCGTATGAGCCGGCAAAGGTTTCTATGTTGGTATGAACAATTTCCGACAAGAAGTGCCATTGAAAATGAATCAAATCGTAAGCTATGCAATTGATCATGCTTTGATCTGTATCAAAGTAGTTGTGCATGAGCCGACGGAGGTTTCTAAATTGATGTGATTTCATTGAGTGTTTGTGGCTTAAATTTGGAGAACGACTGTTTTTCACACGGTCAACTTTATGTTCCCATGTCGGAAAGCCATCCTCTTTGTTCATTTTCGCACCTGACAGCAAAACGAAAAATATTGTTTATCACAAAGTGCTTCAATGATATTCTCTTAACTTATTCAATAGTTTACTTATAATTCACATTATAATTTTTTTTTTTTTTTTTTTTTTTTTTTTTTTTTTTTGTGAATAAAGATAAATTATCTGCACCGAATATTACCTGTACCTGATTCTGTATCTGTATTTTAAATATACACAATAACGATACTTTTCTAGGCAAAACAACGTTTGCCGGGTCAGCTAGTTAACAATAATTACACTAATTTCCTAAATAATTTGTGTTTTATTCAAAACCAACATCGGCCCTTAAAATTTAAACACCCTTTATTAATGTTCTTTATTAACTTGATTACAAAAACTGACTGCAAAGACTTTACCATTTGTTCTTATAATGAAACCTCATTTCTTAAATTATTTGCCGATTCCGCATTTTCCCAACAATGAATTTACTTGTGGTTGCGCGTGTAACTTAGTTGCTAAGTTTGTATTTTCCCATCGAACAGTCGATGAAATATTGCGGCTCGTGTGGACTCAAGTTACATGGTTTGAAATTGCTAGTGCTGTTGTTTTGGTTTTGGCATGTTTTTGTTGTTGAACTTTTTGGATTTGTTGGCACGTTGACTGTGCAATAATTGTTGTTGTCACTGGTACGGTGTTAACTTATATACAGCCTGGCTAAGAGGTTTTCTTTGTAACTTTTCAAAACTGTGGTTGAAGTCTACTGATTCTTATCGACGTGCTAAACCACCTTACAAATTTTAAATAAAATTGGGAGACTATCTCAAATAACAAATTTATAAAATTCCTATAATATTTTAAAGCCAAAGTTCTTTACAAATTCTAAAGTTATGGCCACTCTTATTAAATATTTGACCCAATAAGCATAACCACTACCTTTTTGTTAATTGTTCGGTCGCTTGTTTTACTAAGCCCAAATAAAGGAGAAAACGTATCTTGAGCTGGGTTATTTACGGCAGCTAAAATCTGCAATTTATTAATAAACGGACATAATATATTTGTACAATAGATAATTCATATTCTTTACACATACACTTGTGTTTTCCTTAATCTTAAATCAACAGGTGAACAGTAAGTCATAAATTTACTTGTTAATTAAAATTTTTAATTAATAGTTGAACAAGAAGTGTGGCTTTCTATCACGTGAAGAAAAAACGAAAAGTAAAAGGTTGTCAAAAAATGCAATTCAGTTCGGTTACACTGGTGTATTGAAGGGTAGTTGCACGGTTGTTTTACACTGCATCAACATAGTTGTGATATATTTTATGTCGTGTTGTAGAATATGTTACACGACGTAACAAATAGTTAGTGAGATTTAACATGGTCTTAATATTAAAAAAAATAAAACTGATTATACTGCTAGACATAGCAAAAAAAAAAATTATTTTTTGTACGATGTGGTATTATAATTACAATAAAAATTGGAATTAAAGAAAATTATATTTTAGTTTTCCTGTTGGTCCTGTTTCTTCGTCAAATATAAGCCAAGTGTGACCGTAGCTTAAGTCATAACTATGTATTTGTTTGGTTGTTTACCTTTGTGAATTGTTTTGTTTTTATTCGAATTAAAACCGGTTAACCGGTTATTTCTTAAATGCTTAACCGAGACCCGGTTTTTTTTAAATAGAAACTATTCGGAATATTCGAAAACCGGGTTTGAAAAAAGTCGAATAGTTGATCTCCCTAGTATTTATGTATTAATTGCTATAGGGACCAACCCTAAAGAAAATGGTGAGAATCGATTACACAGAAAAAAGTGTTTTAACAATTAAAAAAATGGTTTAAAAAGTATTTAAATTTAATTAATGTGATAATTGAATCAATAATTTTTTTAGTTGAAAGAAAATTACAAAATTAATTTTGATTTAATTAACATTTTTGTAGTTTTGAGACAAAGTTTCAATTAAATTTTTAATTAAATAACACAAAATCTTAATTGACTTTTTTCGTTTGAAATTAAATAATTTAAACATGTAGAATTGTTGTTGGGAATTGTCAATATTTAATTATATAAATTAACACATTGTTTGAAATGGCAAAGTTTTTTGATCATTTTTTAATTAAAATTAAAAATATCATTTATTGAAAATATTTTTTCAAAATTTAAAAATTTTTAGTAATCAATATAATCATGTTGGTAATAGGTGCAAAATCAACAAACTGTTTGCTTGATATTATGAATTTGGTAGAAATTTGGTTATTGGAGAAAATTAATAATTTTTTCTGTGTAATAATTTCACATAGCAATAGAATATTTGTGCCCATAAACCATTTTTTTATGTTATTGAATTTGGTCCAAACATATCTTACTACATCTTACCAAAATTTAATGGAATCTGTCCATTTTTGATCATAGCTCCTATACAAATAAGAATGCCATAATTTCTTATAAGTGTTGGTTGTAATATACGAAATTTCCGTCAAAATGTCATGTGAAAATGTTGTGGTGTTAGGTCTATAATTACACATAAAAACCCCTGCCCAAAAATCACTTTAAAATTAAAAAATTCCATGTAGATGTAGATGTCTCGATAATATTCTGCACAAATTAATCTTAACACCAAAACATAATTTTGTTTTGGCGGGTCCATAGTTGCCCAATGGTCTTAAAAAGGATCTGCTTCTAAGGTGGTGTAGCTTAGCATATGGTTAGCCTTGACCGACTGTACTTTTTTAGTTGTTCTTAGTTTAAAAAGTATTTAGCCAAGTTTGATAGTAGAAATATTTTTGGTACGATTTTCCGTCGACTACACATGTAAAATATTCAATAAGTTTTGTATTGGTTTTTTTTTATTTAACCTTTTCCGCTTCTTTTTTAAATCTTGCTTCCATCCACTCCATTCACTTTTGGCAACATATTTTGTCGGTTTTTTTTTTTTTTTTTTTTTTTTTGTCGCAAAATTTTAAACTTTTTGCGAAATTTAACAAAATTTTGTTTATTGTGCAAATATGTTGTTCATACAAATACAAATTTTTGGTTTTAAATGTCGCTTTAAAACACAAATTTTAAGCTAACAAAAAGTAAACGTCACATTTTCTTGTAATACCATAAAATTTTAAAGAAGGGAAGTTTACTCATCATTACATGTATTTTATTATTTAGCAGTACATTTAAATTTTAATATCTTTTAGTACTATTAGTCAAAGGTTACGGGTGAAAGACATTGTATCCACATGCTGCTTCACAAACAACTTCCAGAAAAACGTTTT
Source organism: Pollenia amentaria (assembly GCA_943735925.1). NCBI lineage: Eukaryota > Metazoa > Arthropoda > Insecta > Diptera > Polleniidae > Pollenia > Pollenia amentaria. The sequence goes on from OX031009.1 coordinate 157,948,929, forward strand.
TATTTACTTTTTTTTTTTTGTTATTTGCAAAAAATTTAATATAAGAAAATATTTCTTGTTAAACTGTTCGAGTATGGGCAAATATTTACTTAAGGTATGTTAAAAACAAAGTACATGACTTTTCTGGCATTAGCAAGAGCATAATGAAATATTCCAGGTTTGTTTGAAATGTACAGTAAAGAATTTTAAAATTTCAATTACTTTAACTTCTGACTTTTTGTTTTTTATGTTTTTATTTTATGTGTTGTGCCAAGGGACCAGGTCACTTTTAAATGATTATTTCTACTTCTCGTTTGCAGGGGAAAAAAAAAGTTTTATTAACACGTAAAATATAATTTCTAAAATTTTTGCTACAAATGTAGAATTTTATTTGATGGCATTATTAATAAAATAAATTTTATCATGATGGTAAACAATTAGCACAAAATATTTTATCCCAAAGGGTTGTTTTACTTCAAATGGGTGTGAATGTCATTCATGAAATTAAAAGTAATACAGAATGGGCATTAATCAGCTTGACACTGAGGAAATGAAAAACAAGGAACAATGCGTTATTTGCCCCCTCCCCCCCCCCCCTCTCCATCAAACCAAGAAATAAATTGTTTTTCGGGGGACGACTTTATATGGGATTTGTGCTAAATAATGAACAAATCATCATAAGTATAAATACGGTTTAGACTAGGGATGTAACGAATACCGATACCGATGCCGATATATCGGCGATACTTCCCGTTTGCCGATATATCGGTATCGCCGATATATCAATGCTTTTTTTGCCTAATAACTAATAGCAAAATATCAAACAGAATAATAAATTCTTTCTTTTGATTCTAAAGGCCGTGTCAGATACAACTTCGTCGCGTTGCGTGACGTTTCTGATTTTGCAAGAAAAGCGTAAAGCAAAAGGTGTATGACACAATAATAACTTTGACAACACCCAGGCTTTGTTTGGTTACCTTTAAAAGCGGTTGGTAAATTATACATCTAATTATTTGTTATAAAAATAAAAGTTAAAATGCATTACATTCTGCTGGTGTCTAATAATTGTAAATTTTTCTGTACATACAATATACTTCATTGCTATCCAAAGGATAGCTAAGAAAATATACAAGATAATGGTCTGGTAGTGTCATTCCTAAAATTTCTGGAATAGAACTATTACAAAAAAGCTTTATAAAATACATAAATGAAATTTAACTCATACACAGAAAAAATTATTAAATTTCTCCAATCACCAAATTTGTTCTAAATCATAATATCAAGCAAACAAGTTGTTGATTTTGCACCTATTACCAAAATGATTATATTGATTACTAAAAGTATTAAAATATTGAAAAAATATTTTCAATAAAAGATATTTTTAATTTTAATTAAAAAAATTATCAAAAAACTTTGCCATTTCAAACAATGTGTTAATTTATTTAATTAAATATTGATAATTCCCAACTACAATTCTTCATGTTAAAATTATTTTTTTAAACGAAAAAAGTCGATTAAGATTTTTTGTTATTTAATTAAAATTTTAATTGAAAATTTTTTTCAAAACAACTAAAATGATAATTAAATCAAAATTAAATTTTTAATTTTCTTTCAACTAAAAAAATAATTGATTCAATTATCACATTACTTAAATTTAAATACTTTTTAAACCATTTTTTTAATTGATAAAACACTTTTTTCTGTGTAGAATAAATTCGAAAAATAAAAAATGTTAAACATTTTATTTTAATATTTATTGGAATTGAATTTTGTAAAACAAAAAAAAAAACTAAAAGCAAATTTTACTAGCTGATTGTCAAAGCGCGCAAAAAGATGAGAGTTGCCTATCTTTTCGCTTCGCTCTGCGTTAAAAACCCTCTATGTGACATGTTTCGTGTAAGTATGTATATTTCATCTTAGATGTCAAAGCGAATCTGTAATGCAACGTGAAGCAATAGTTTTATCTGACATGGCCTTTAAGCTGGAGGTCGGTCCACGCCACACCATGCCAAAATCGTACTTCACGCCTTCGATATGTATATGCACTTTACGCGTTTGCTGTGTTAATTGTCAATACAATTTTACACTTCGACATTTTGGGCATAAACGCATTGAACGCTTGGTGTGGAACAGCAGCATCAGCCGATTTGTTTTTCACCATAATGGTAAAACGTTCTCTCATTGATTAATCGTGTATGTATTTGTACGTGTTAAGAATTTTCTGCAAATTATTAACGATTTTTGTAAAAAAAAAATCATTTCGTACAACTTGTGCAGGTTACTTTAAAGAGACCACAAAATACAAAAGCAAATCCACTGCTACATTTTCGGATGCTTTTTCGCTAGTTAACAGTCTTCGAACATTATTAGACAATACGATAAATGAATAAACTGAGATGCGGCGTAGTTCAGAGTTCCGTAAATTGGTGACTTATATAGCATTAGCTCTGAATGAAAGATTTTAGGGCTAAGAGAGTAATTAAATCTTTTGTTTATCTAAAATTCTTTACCTTCGTTACAAAGCGAGAAAATTTCAAAAACAATAGATCGAAAAAACATCATACTGGGCTACTGCATTCCGAAAGTGTTAAAGACACGGTCACTCCTACATCTAGTAAAAGTTCTGATAAGTCTACAAGAACTGACCTTTGGAGCATTTGTGAAAATCTCAAAAGAAAATTTGGAGTAGAACGATCCTCTGTCCATCCTATAGCTCTAGATATATCTTAGATCTTATAATTTTTCTAGAGACGCAAATCCGTACTTGCGGTATTAAATATTATATTCAAAATTTAAGGCCATGGCGCAGAAATACTTAAGTTTTCAAATGGATTCATTCACCTCTGAGATACGATTTTTTACTGCAGGTCTGCTTCAAGTTGTGAAATTATCTCCGCAAAAGTTGAGAATACTTTGTTTTTTATACAAAAATCTTATAAATATTAATTTGGAATATAAAGAATCACATACACTAAAGGTTTTCATGACATCGCTTACAATTGCCATTTGTGCAAATGGGTAAACTTGCGAGACTCTTTTCATGAAGACCCATTTTAGTTTTTGAAATGCGCATAGGAAAAGCTTATCCTCCAACAATAAATTTCAGTATTTTTATCAATAACAAAAAATGGGAATTAAGCGCAATAAATAAAATCATTTAATGAAAAAATTATGTATTCCCAAAAACAACTTTTTTGATAATAAAATTTTTATGTAATTTTAAAAAATTGATATCAGTTTGTAAGAAACGTCAATGCAAAAAAAAATTTAAAAAAAAATTAATAACATAGAAATAAAAGTTGTAATTTGTGATTAAAATGTGAAATTTTTTTGTTAAATGCATAAGGAAAGCCAAAAGACCAATTTGTTCAAATTATTGGCAGAAGTCATTGTTTGTGATTTATAAACACTTGAATTTTTCATTGAAAAGGACGCACAGTGTCTCGACTAGTACAAGCTAGCGGGACAAAATTATTTCTTGACTTATTTCAATTGTTTATATATTCCAGGCATCTTAAGCTATTTTAAGAAAAAAAAGTTGAAAAATGTGTACTGTAATCCTCAATCGTTTTAACCCATTTTTCAATAAATGATGTTTTTTGTATTTTTCACGTCAATAATCCGATTCTTCCTAAATTTGGCATAAATATATAGCTTACAACTGTCACTTTACGTACTAAATTTTATTACGATTGTAGGTTTACTAGCGTTTTTAAGAAAAAGGATGTATCGCAGGACCTTGAGTCCTTAGTCCGATTTAAATGAAAATTTACACACACGTTTCTAGTCGTATGTACACCATTTTGTTATGATCGGGCAACTTTTGTAGGTTTTACAGCGTTTTTAAGAAAAAGGATATATGGCAGGACCTTGAGTCCTTAGTCCGATTTAAATGAAAATTTACACACACGTTGCATAGTCGTATGTACACCAAATTTTGTTATGATTGGACAACTTTTGTAGGTTTTACAGCGTTTTTAAGAAAAAGGATATATGGCAGGACTTTGAGTCCTTAGTCCGATTTAATGAAAATTTACACACACGTTGCTAGTTGTATGTTTATCAGCATGACCACTTTTTGTAGCTTAATGGGCATTATTGAAGCTAAAAATAAATTTTTCATTTTCAGGACACATGCGAGGTAGCCGTGTCCTTGGACCGATTTCTCCAAATATTCGCATTTTTTCTTAACTCAGATATTTTATGCTAGTGTACCAAATTTCAAAAAATATCTGAGAACTCCTTCTATTTCTGTCCCTTCGTTATATGGGGACAAAGCAGTGTGCGACTCGTTCTGGCAAAAATAAAATTATTTTACTTTCGGGCCTTTTCGGGGTCTATAATATATGTAAGCCTGTGCTTAAATATTGTAGGTATTACATATAGAAAAATCTAGCCGGATATATGGGGATGAAAAAGTTGCTGCTCTTTAAAGTTTACAATTAATGTAAAATTTTCTGGATTTATCTATACATTTTCAAATTGATGTTACACCAAAAGTATTCATATTTTTTATAAAAAATATAAGTCATAATAGCGTCCATACCTTCAATAGAATATTCCATAACAAAAAACTCGTTTCACTTTGCTATGAATTTTAAAATATGTTATCACAGGTGGGAATTAAATGCAACTGATTTGCAATTGAAAATAACCTCCTTTATAAGGGTTACTTTGACCCCCTGATAAGATACCTTTGTGAGGTGATAAACAAATTAATTCTTGGAATTCGTTACCTGGGGGTGTTGCTTACAAGTCGTTATTACTTCATGAGTTTTGTCCCGATAGCATGTTCTAGCCGAATCACTGTGCGATGGTAAGGATTATTAAAATCTGTTTATATAAATGCACAATTAAACAGCGCAAGTTAACAAGTCAAAATTGTTGTGCGAATTTACGAAGTTTTTGTAAAATAATTTTTATACAATTTATGACAGTTCATTTGCGAGGGCGTAAAAATGCTTAGTTTGCACAGATTGCGAGCCTTTTAAGCGATATCATGAAAACCCTTACTGTTTTTTTGTTTAAAAAATAAATTAATTTAGCATGAATTTGAATTAATTTCGTTGTTTTTAAAATCTTATTAAATTTAATTTTTAATATTAATAATCTCTTACACTGTAATAAAGAAATTACTCTATACATTTCTTCATGTTAATCTTAATATTACACATGGGGAACACGTATCTTATATGATTTCTTTTTTGTATCTTTTTTATTCTTTTTTTTATTATATTTTTAGCTTTTTAGTTTAAAATATTGTTATTTTTAACAATTTTCACAATATTGGCACTATTTGCATTAATAAATTACACATTTTAATAATGGTGGCTTATTATTGTTTTATATGTGTGTATGCATGTATATTTTTGACAGCTCATCTTATAATATAGTAACATTTATTATAATATTAATACTAACACTAACTCTCTGCGATTGAATTTGACGTTTGCTGATATAAATACCTTATATCTTATCTCAGGTGGAGACCCTGTGTAAGTTTTGCTAATTATACCTTGAACTTAATTCTTATGTTCGTATCGACGAATATTTCTTCTTGAGTATCGGCATCGTAAAGGCAAAAAGGCGTATCGTTTCATCCCTAGTTTAGACGTATTAGTGAGGGTTGAAAGCCAAAGTTAAATACCCGCCATGAGAGGCCATAATTATTATTTTTTTTTATTTTTTTGTTTGATTTTAAGTTTGCATTTCTTTCCCGCCTACTAATCCTAATGCGGGTATTTCAGCTCACAATATACAGCCATGTTCTGAAAATCGAAATCAAGTGAAATTGAAATCGATGGAAACTTTTAGTTACTTTTTTTGAAAATTGCTATAGTTTTTCCTGATATTAAGAGTAGTTTCGATAAAGATATTTAAAAACGAAATGTTTTAATGGACTTTTAGCATTGGCTCGTTTTCAAACTTTGTTCGATTTTAATTTCACTCAAATTCGATTTCCAGAACATGGATGAATGTCTGTTTAATCGAAGTAGCGTTCACTTTGTAAATAGTTTATTTTAATTTCGTTTTCAATTATCAATCTTTTTCTCGGTCTTTTTAGTGCATTAGTGCATAAATTAAATTAATTATTGTAGACTTTTCAGTGTCCCGTTTATTCATATGTATTAAACGTCCAATGTTTGGGGTTAATATAAAATCACATTGATATTTAAAATCGTTTTATATATAGAACATTCAGTTCTTCACTAAACACTTAAATTAAATTTAATTCACCAAGCAAACATTTAAATTTAATTTAAGTGTTCAAACAGAACTGCGTCCACTCCACATTTTCCATACAATTTGACATACAAATTTGTCATAGAAAGCCGTCGTGAAATAAAATCTACATATTTTATTTTGAGAACGTTTTTCTTATGCTCTCACATAAAGACATTTATTTTCACAACAATTAAATTTCATACATTTTGTAAACAGAAAATGAAAAACAAAAGAAAACAAAAAATTAAAACAACAAATAAAAAAATGAGAGAATTTTAAGTTACTGCCAAAGTTTTAATTATGGGCTTTAGGATTTTTGCCTGAAGTTGAAGAGTCAAATCTGTTTGAACACTAAGCTAATATTGCGTATAACTAAGCAAGGTGGCCTCAACAACCTAACAATACAACAACAACAGCAACATAATTCCAGTCTGCTCTTTTTTGGATCTCCTTGTAAATAAAAACACTTTGTTTTTATTTACGTATTTATTTACTTTTTTTATCTTATGGCGATTTCTTTTCTGAGAAATATGTTGCATAAATGTTACATGTTATACATTTTCGAGTTCGTTTGTACAAAAAATGCAACAGTGGGAAAACTTTTCAAGTTCTTCTATGAATATGTTGATGAAAACCATGCAAAACATGCTGCCTTTTTTACCCTCACTTTTACTTATGGTGTTCATACTGCCCTATTTATAACTTGGGTACTTAAATACTACTTTGTTTGTACAACCATGACTTTATTTTATTTGTCATAAAAAATACCACCTATAATTATGTGAAAAAGATTGTTCAAAAAGAAAATATAAAAATGCTTACATATTAAAATGAAAAAAATCAATGTATATTAATATCGTTGCAATTTTTATTTAGCCATTAGTGATGTCAGTATTTGTTTCCAAACCGCAATAATGTGTAAAAAGCGCTTAAATAGCTTTACAAATAAATAAAAGCAGCTAATTCTATTCTGTTAAAGTTGCACAACATGCAACACTTCGAGTAATTATATGTAACATTGGAAAGTGTTACATGTATATACTGTAACATATTTTTTCTCAGAAATTAAATCGCCATTAATTAAATAAGACGTTTTCAATAACACTGAAAAAATCATGCTGTATTTAAATATAATTTAAGTTTATAGAAAAATTAACAATATATAGAATTAATTACTATCCTAAAAATTAAGCATTAATCTGGCAAAATATATATAATATAATAATTCGTGCATTAACAAAACATTTGCAATAGGTGTTTATTTAAAAGTGGTTAGGTGTTACCGCAATACATATTAAAACAAGTAAGAAAGTTAAGTCGCCCAACCACATGACACCCTAGAGAACAGTATTAAGAGACAGATTTTTTATGTTGAACCTTTTTAGAATCATGGTTGATCATTACGTTATAAGGTCATTCATTCAGAGTTCTTTGTGTTGAATATCATATACAGATTAATATTTCTACTAATGCATACATACATATGAAATTTATTTTTGTCCTTAAGAAATTTTAGGGAGGGGGTTTATATGACAGCTACAATCACAATATTCTGTGAGTAAAATTAACTGAAATTGTAATATAAAATAAACGAATATTCAGTTAACCCGGTCTACTTATTTTTCATTTATTTTTAAGGAAAAGTTCATTTAATTTTTAATGTAAAAAATTCAACTGCGAATTCCGTAAAAACAAATGAATTTTCAGTTATTTGATATAAATTAACTATAAAAAAATAACTGACAAATTCCGTAAACGCAGAAAAAATTATTTATTTTCTCCATTCACCAAACTTATACCAAATTTATAATATTAATCAAACAATTTGTTGCTTTTGCACCTATTACCAAAATAATTATATTGATTACTAAAAATTGTAAAATTGTGAATATTTTTTTTAATAAATGATATTTTTAATTAAAAAAATTGTCAAAAAACTATGCCATTTCAAACAATGTGTTAATTTATTTAATTATATATGGACAACTACCAGCAACAATTCTACATGTTTAAATTATTTCATTTTAAACGAAAAAAGTCAATTAAGATTTTTTGTTATTTAATTAAAATTTTTATTGAAATTTTTTTTTTTTTAAACAACTAAAATGTTAATTAAATCAAAATTAAATTGTTAATTTTCTTTCAAATAAAAAATAATTAATTCAATTATCACATTAACTAAATTTAAATACTTTTTAAATCATTTTTTTATTTAATAAAGCACTTTTTCTGTGAAATCAAATGAGTTTTCAATTATTTTATCTAAGAGAGAGAATATTAATTTTTATTCACTTACCCCGTTATATATGTTCGTTTTACTTTTGTTGTACCGACCATTTTGTTTACAGAAGAACTTTCAATTGGAAGACCTCAGCAGCATGCCCGATATGGTATTCGCAATTATTTTACTTTAAGAATATGATGTATTTAACTAAATAATTTTAACAAAAAGAATATGGGAATTTTCTACACAAAACAAGCAAATCGTTTTTTATTTTTTGGTAGTTAAATTATATAAAATTACTGAAAATTCATTTGTTTTTACGGAATTTGTGTTAAATTTTTTATGGAATTCGCGGTTGAATTTTTGACAGTAAAAATTAAATTAACTATTCGTTAAAATTAAATGCAACAATAGTAGATCGGTTTTTAAGTAAATTTACAGTTGTTTAAAATTTCATTTAATTTTACTTACTGAATATTTTTACTACATCAACAGACAATATTAAATGCAAAAGAAAATCCGTATTAATGTGGACATTGTTTTTTGAATAAACGTTAGAATCAGTTAAAATTTAATTTGCTTGGATTTTTAAATGTTTATTTATATAAATAACTTCTTGAATAACCTACAGTCCGCTACTGTAATAATATTGTGAGTGTATGGTATATTCCGGATTAACCAGCATAACATTTACTTATGACTTTTATATAAGTTATTGTCAGCATTTTTATTAATTATTAATTTTTTTTTTTTTTTTTGTCAATACCAACATTTATGAGGAAGTTTGTAATGGCAAAAAGATGTGGTTAAATGTTGAGCAATGCCAATATAATAAGTTGCATGATTTTAATTGCAACAAGTAGGAAAGCTTAGTCGGATAAGCCCTACCATATGATACCCTATACCACAGTAACTAGAGACATGGCCATGGGCAATCATGGGCCTGACCGAAATAAATTATGTTATGAGCTAAAGATTCATATAACAGTTCTTTGTGTCGAATATTATGGATAAAAGGTATCTGAGAGAAACTTTGACAAAAAAGTCAGAATCGTATAAGAATTTTGTCAGCTTTCTGACCCAAAATTATATGAAGTGGGTAACACGAATTCTGGCAGACATGCAGAGAGAAATTCTGGGGTTTTTAACGGCATTTCTGATAAATATCTGACAGAAATCTATTAAAAAAGGCATAGGAAATTCTGATGTATTAGCCGACATTCTTATTGTGTTCTGAAAGAGAGCAGGAATAATAAAAGTATAAAATTTTACATATATCAAACATTTTTTATCTTTTTTCTTTAAACGACGGCTGGCAGTCAATAGTCCAACATCAATCTTTAAACCAAATGGTATTTTTACTAAGTGGATCGAAATTTGTTGTTGTGAAGGATTATCCATCTTAATTGATTAATATGTACTTTCTTACTTCTGTTTTGTATTCTTTTTGTCAATAATTCTTCTTGAAGTCCATAAATGAGTTTTAACATCACTTCGGTTCTTGTTTTACTTTAAACCCCATACTTTCTGACCTAAGCAAAAGAAATAAATTATTGAAAATCCCCTTACAGTTCGAGTTTAAATATTTTGTCTCATTATTTACTGCAACAACAGCTATAACATGTTTCCACCCAATAAAAGAATAATTACAAGAAAACAAATTAAACATAATATTAAATATTTTGTTCACGGTTACTTTAAGGCATTTGTAATACCCACAAGGAACTAATAAAGTATATGTTTAGATAAATAATTGTTTAACATTTGTATAAAGAACTCTTAACAGTGTTGAACAACATTTAAGGATTGCCTCCAGCATTAACATGTTTGCTTTCAGTCTTTAACAAATAATAACAACAACGACGACTGTATACAGAAGATTCATATTTACAAACACACATGCAGACATACGAACATATAGAAATAATGCAAAAAATACACCGAAATGTTAAAAAAATAAAAACTATGAAAGAAAAAAGTATTCAGGCATTATGTAAGATATTAGCAATAGAAAAAAATGTTTGCCCTGCGATAAGAAACAGGCACATGCTGACACAAACTTTATTCTTTATGATATTTTCAAAATATATTTATTAAAGAGCAGATTGATTTTTTTGCCAGCAACAAATACTCATATTAGACTGAAAATGGAAAAAAATGTTTAGAAAAGTGTTTAATCGGGAAAATTTTCTCTAGTTTTGGGAAACATCGTTACGATCACCCGCATTCTTGGCAAAAACGAAATTTTTTTGCACTTACAATAACAATGTTTTTGTTAATGTCGTTCGATTAAGAATATATCAAAACAAATAAATGCATATCTAGTTTCTGTAAAGAATAAACACAGAAAAAAATTTTTATAAACTAAACAATGGTTTAAAAAGTATTTAAATTTAATTAACACAGAAAAAATTATTAAATTTCTCGTATCACCAAATTTGTTCTAAATTCATAATATCAAGCAAACAAGTTGTTGGTTTTGCACCTATTACCAAAATGATTATATAGATTACTAAAAATTTTAAAATGTTGAAAAAATATTTTCAATAAATGATATTTTTAATTTTAATTAAAAAAGTGATCAAAAAACTTTGAAATTTTAAACAATGTGTTAATTGATTTAAATAAATATTGACAATTCCCAACAACAATTCTACATGTTTAAATTATTTTATTTTAAACGAAAAAAGTCAATTAAGATTTTTTGTTATTTAATTAAAATTTTGATTGAAAATTTATTTCAAAACAACTAAAATGTTAATTAAATCAAAATTAAATTTTTAAAATTGTTCAGCTAAAAGAAATTATTGATTCAATTATCACATTAATTAAATGAAAATACTTTTTAAACCATTTTTTTAATTGATAAAACACTTTTTTCTGTGAATGTGATAATTGAATCAATTATTTTTTTAGTTGATAGAAAATTACAAATACAATTTTGATTTAATTAATATTTAAGTCGTTTTGAAATAAATTTGTAATTCAAATATTAATTAAATATCAAAAAATATTAATTGACTTTTTCGTTTAAAATAAAATAATTTAAACTTGTAGAAAAGTTGTTGGGAATTGTCAATATTTTATTAAATAAATTAACATTTTTATTGATTAAAATTAAAAATATCATTAATTAAAAAAAAATATTCGAAATTTTAAAATTTTTAGTAATCAATAAAATCATTTTGGTAATAGGTGCAAAATCAACAACTTGTTTGCTTGATATTATGAATTTGGTATAAATTTGGTGATTAGAGCATATTTTTAATTATTTCTGTGAACAAACATCAGCTGATTTATGAGCAGTCGAATTGAAATTTGCAAGCAACGTGCTCAGTGCAGCATTAAAAGTGTAATCTTGATATAAATTAAAACGTTTTTCTATCAGTTATTAAACAAAAAGAAGGAAATCGTGCATAATATGGAGCAGAGGGTCTGTAATTGCAAAAACTCAAAATTTTTTGGTGTACTTTCTTGCTTTTTTAAACAAAACGTGTAACTCTAACTTCACCTCAAATAAATTACTTTTTCCATATATTTAAACTTTGCATGAGCTTTTGATAATGTTCGCCGTGGACTGCCGTGTATCTCCTTGATGAAAAATGATATGAAAATAATTCTGTTTCTGTTTTCCTTGATGAAAAATGTTATGAAAATAATTCTGAATTAACTTTGTTTTATTTTTCGATTCTTGTTTTAGTCGGTTTGTTTATTTATATTATTTTCTTTCAGACAATCTCAGCTTGAAATATATTGTATTTCCTAATGTTTGGATTTGTGAAAAGAATAAAATGAAAAAAACTGATGCTGTTTACAATTTTATTTTCATTAAAATGGATTTCAAATGTATTAACATTTTGTAAAAATGTATCGTTTAGGTGGCTCAAGACACACGGAAAATTAAACGACTTTTCCAATCGTATCACCATTTTGTTAACCAGTGCGTATTTTCATCGTGCCGAATTTCAAAATAATTTATGCGTTCGTTTCGAGATATTCAGTTTTTTAACTCTTTTTCATAGGGTGACAGCCCTTTAAATATCCACTATTACAAAAATCAAAAAACCCAGCTGTGCCTGCTCATGAAAAACTATTTAATTCCAAATTTCAGCCATATCTATCCAAAAATTTGGCGGTAATTGATTTTGGCCTAAAATATAGCTCAAATTACACAGTGTGTAATCTCGTAAAAAAATTACTTCCAGAATTGTTTTAAAATTTTTCAAATTTAATTATACGAAACCCTATTTTAATATAATGATTCTATAAATCAGTATTGTCAGAAGTACGAAAAACCCCTATAAGAAGATTTTTTTCCTTCTCTAAAGTAGTAGCGTTGGGAAATTCGAACATTTTTTTTTAACCTTCGAAGTTATAGGTACTTTTTTCTAATAACGTTTTTAAACCTTTTTTTATAAATCTATAAAATAGATATAATTATCCATTAACAAGCATCAACATTTTAAATTTTCTGTCACCTCCTAACAGGGTTGCAAAATGAGAACATGAAAATTGTACTATCAACCTCATAAAATTGTACTTTTTCGGCCCCAATTGTACCAAAAAAAAAATTTTTTTAATATAACTTTTTTGTTATCTTTAAAAGCAACAAATGGATAAACATAATTAAAATTGTACATAAAAATTAATTTTTGTAGTAGTAAAATTATCATTTGTAAACTAATATATATAAGTACGTATATGTATCTCTAAAACAAACAGCACTACGGTCATATGAAAACGTCAAATAAGGTACATAAAAAGCCTATCGATATATCCATGAGATCAAATTGTTTTTGATAAAAAATCATTTAGTATTTTAAAACTAAAACAACAAGAATTTGACGATCTTAACAACTCTTTTGTCGGTATAAGACCGTAAGCTGTAGGCACATAGAGCCAATTTCGTTCTTGCGTTTTAATAATATTTTGGAATTCTTAAAAGTTCCGGAAACATCAATTCGTTCAAATAATTTTTCATTTCAGAAATGTTATTCCAAAAGTTGCATAAACATATCGCACTGCTTCCTCTAAAGAGGGTCAACTCAAAATGTTTAAATTTTTTCTTTTTTCAAGAAATCGATGTACAGTGGCCATATCTACCCACTGTAAAAATCTTACATCATTTTCTCTAGTATTTTGTCAAAAATAAGCAATTGATATAAGAGTACTTATAAAAAGAAAACAGTTTTTTGTCTCTACTGAAAACTTGTAAATTTTGAGTTGACGCTCTTTAGAGGAACAGTGCGATATGTACTTTCATTTTTTAAATCTTTTAATATTTCTATATCTGCCAGGGTTCTAAACTATGAATCAATTGAGTCAAAATTTCGTAATTATAATCTACTTTTACTCTCAGTACCTCGCAAAATTTTAAAAATTCTTTTTTGCAATTTCCTTGAAATTCTTCACCACATCACGTTTGTGGAAATATAAATTTCTACTTCTGTTCCACAGTATATTTCTTTTAAAGGAGGATGATTTTCCTTAATGCTTATATTTGATATTTGTTCAAGATTTCTTGTTTTTAAATTACGGCTTTTTTGACCAAATAAAAACTTAAGTCGTTTCGAAAAACCTAATACAGATGAATCGTAATTTCGAATTTTTAAATTCAGCGTCAAAAACATTTTAAGTGAAATAATAATCTAGAGGTTTCCGCTGTTCCAATATCCTAGTTATAACTTCCTGTCGTGATAACCACCTTGTGGTGCCATATTTTAAAATAACATGGATGTAAAAACCAAAATACTCCTGAAATTGTATAGTTTTCTCTAAGACTAGAACTAGTAAAAAAGTGGTAATTTATTCCCTAAAAGCTGGTCAATATCGTCGGGAAAGTTTTAATGCTGCTGCGGAAAATAAAATGTGGCATAAACAACTATTTTCAAATATATTTTTTTCTTCCTATACTAATCCCGCGAAACTCTATGCTTGTCTTCAGGAAAGAAACCTGAGTCTCTGGCGGGAATCGAGCCCGCAAACCCGGCACTGATAGACTAGCTCTCTACCAACTAGCCTACCGGGGCACACAATATGTGGCATTAAGCCTTAATGATTAAGGCCATACATTTTGACTGTACACCGTTTGCAGATCCTGTCACTACAGCACAATTATCAGTCGTTTTACCAACCATGCTATTTATGGGCATGTTATTGTTTTATAACTAAGTTTTTGAAGTTAGAGCTTTTCTCATTAAGTACAATAGAATAGTAATTTTTCTTACAAGACTCAGTTATTTTATTAATATTAAGGGGACCAGCCAAATTTGATACATTTTTGTGTCGTTTGTCCATTTATTATGAATTATTTTTTGGCGATTTGAGGGTCACTCACCCCTTCATTAATAACGTTATTTAGATGATCTTAAATTTTTAAAATAAGACTTAAAGTGAAAACTGAATCAGAAAGAAATGATTGCAAAGATAAGTTGCCACTGTAAATCAAGCAAGAACTAGAAAAAAAATCTATAAAAATAAACATAAACTGAGAGAGTTTGTAAATTGTACCAAATTAGTAATTGGTGTACCAATGTACTTTTTAGGTTTGAATTGTACCCAAAAACTTTTTCAACCCTGGTACCTAAAACGTTAACGTTCGCATCGAAAATTTGTATGAAAAGCACTAAATTTTAAAAATGTTTTCCATCAGTGATGCAAAATGTGGCACAATTGGGACATTTGTGGCACTTTTGAATGTTTGATGGCCCTGTGGTACTTTCCAATCTATTTTGGCCCTTTCAGATCTACATTTACAATGTAAATTTTTTAATCTAATTTTCTGACTGTTTCAAATACTAATTTTATTTACAACATTGCTTTTTTTGTTAAAAAAAAACTTCATAATTGTATTGGCAAATCTATCATGTATTAAATAAAAATTATTTTTTGGTAGTATGTATATCAAGTTAGTACCCAAAATCACTGTCATTCTTTTCTCGAATTGGACCATAGCACCTCAACAGTGCAACTGTATTTCAATATTTTATTCGCTTTATTGTGATTTTAGGGACGCAGTGCCTCATAAATAGCTCTCATCCAGCTTGTTTTAAGGGGCGCGACGGAGCGTCCTCTACCTATAGGGTTCAAATTAGGCGGATTTTTGTTGGTTCTTCTTATATATGGACAATCCACCGCTATTTTCGACGTTTTATTTTATTGGAATGGTTTTGATTTGTTTTTAACCACAAACCCGCATCACTGATTGTATTTGGCCACTATATACGCAGGATATTCCTGGTGAAAAATTTTAGCCCTATCAAAGGTGTTTCAGTCCTTTTAAATCGTCAGTTTGGCCCTAAAATTAAAAACTCAAAATGCATCACTGTTTTCCATATAAAATTCTATACAAACGTTTACGTTCGAAAATGTTGTACAGGCAGTAAATCTTTTGAAAAATTGAGTCTGATGGTAAGTATTTTGAAAAAAATCTTTGGAAAGTTATAATACAAATTGCTTATAGAAAAATTGGAGGAATTTGTTGGGGATATCATTTCTGGCGTGTAGAGAAAAACCGGGTTTATTATATGTGTAACACCTTAAAATTTACCGATCGACTCAGAATCACTACCTGAGTCCATCTAACGATGTACGTCCGTCTGGCTGGCTGTCCATGTAAACCTTGTGCTCAAGCTACTGATCGCAATTTCGGAGAGAACTTGATGAAGTTTGGTGCATACGTTCAAATTGGCATAGGGACCAAGCCTATTGAAATGCAATCGGTCCATAATTTCGCATAGCCCCCATACAAGCTTCTTTCCGGAATAGGATATTTGTGCCCATAGACCATCTTATTATGTTGGTGTTTAGATTAAATTTGGCCCAAACTTATTTTATTGCAATCAATATCGTCTTACAAAATTTAATTGGTATCGGTCAAAATTTGACCATATCACCCATACAAATACTACTCCCGAAAAGAGCTTTTTATGCCATAACTTCCTTATAAATGTTAGTATTTACATTAAAAAATGTGGGTCATGACCCCATCTGGGCTAGTCAAGCACTGGTACTATAAAATAATAAATAGGATATTCGAGGCTGTGCCAACTACAGTAACACTATATGACCCCCCTGAACCAAAGTCTGGATCCGGCCCTGCCAGCCATTACCCTTTTTACAACCTATTTTTTATTTCACAGAAAAAAGTATTTTATCAATTAAAAAAATGGTTAAAAAAGTATTTTAATTTAATTAACGTGATAATTGAATCAATAATTTTCTTAGCAGAAAAAATTAAAAAATTTAATTTTGATTTAATTAACATTTTAGTTGTTTTGAAATAAATTTTCAATTAAAATTTTAATTAAATAACAAAAAATCTTAATTGACTTTTTTCGTTTAAAATAAAATAATTTAAACATGTAGAATTGTTGTTGGAAATTGTCAATATTTATTTAAATAAATTAACATATTGTTGGAAATGGCAAAGTTTTTTTGATCACTTTTTTAATTAAAATTAAAAATATCATTTATTGAAAATATTTTTTCAAAATTTTAAAATTTTTAGTAATTAATATAATCATTTTGGTAATAGGTGCAAAATCAACAACTTGTTTGCTTGATATTATGAATTTAGAACAAATTTGGTGATAGGAGAAATTTAATAATTTTTTCTGTGTTATTATTTTTATTTATTTTAAGTTTATGTGTGTAACAAGACAACAGTCTTAAAATAACATAGAGCTACATATTGTACATGATTAAATTTGTTAACTATTTTGACTAAAAAAAAAAGTCAAACATTAATTCAAAAACAAAAGATTACGAAATAATACAACTTAAATAATAATTTATAATATTGAAATATTTTATTTGTTGTGCTTAATTTCCTACTTTTATTCCTGATAAAACAACTGAAAATTTATTGTTGGAGGATAAGCTGTTTCTATGCGCATTTCACTGGTTGCTTAGGCCAGATCATCAGGAAACGTTTTCCCCAAAAAATTTCAGAAAAGCCAAAAATATCAGTAAATAAGACTACAGAGGTAAATGAGAATTACAAACGCACAAAAAGTCTTACTTTCAACAATATCAAAGCTTAAACAAAATTCCAACAATAAAACAGTGTGTTTATCTTTTCTTACATTACCCACTATAAAAAACTGAACTGGCAAATTATTTTTATTTTGATTTATAAAATATTGAAATAATGAATGATTTATCAATAATGAAGAAGAAACTAACCCAAATAATGTAGAGCGTTGCTTATATCTGTAATACTTCTGGGTTGTATGTTCCAAGGACGTATGACGTTAATATAAAATTGTCATTCTGAAACTAAAGAGCGGTGCTTAAGCTGAACTAGATTTTTTGTTCGATTCTTACTACGTTTATACGTAGCCTAATCGCAAATAAAAGTTATTTGCGATTAACTTAATTACTGTTTTTACACAGAAAAAATTATTTATTTTCTCCAATCACCAAATTTTTTTTAAATTCATTATATCAAGTAAACAAGTGGTTGGTTTTGCACCTATTACCAAAATGATTATATTGATTACTAAAAATTTTAAAATTTTGAAAAAATATTTTCAATAAATGATATTTGTAATTTTAATTAAAAAAGTGATCAAAAAACTTTGCCATTTCAAACAATGTGTTAATTTATTTAAATTAATATTGACAATTCCCAACAACAATTCTATATGTTTAAATTATTTTATTTTAAACGAAAAAATTCAATTAAGATTTTTAATGAAAAATTTTATTCAAAACAACTAAAATGTTAATTAAATTAAAATTAAATTTTTAATTTTCTTTGAACTAAAAAAATAATTGATTCTATTATCACATTAAAAAAGTGTTTTATTAATAAGAAAAATGGTTTAAAAAGTATTTACATTTAATACTTTTTAAACCATTTTTTACTGATAAAACACTTTTTTCTGTGTATGTAAATTTTCTTACAGAAAATTCTTATTTTTGTGATGCCAGATGAAATATTTAATCATTTGGTACAGTGCTACCATGTATATAATCTTTTTAATTTTTTTAATCAAAAATAAAAAAAAAAAAAAACAAACATTATTGTGTATTTGTATATTTTATTTGCACAATCTTTAGTTAATTTGAAATTTGTTGTCAAATGGATGAGCCACATCGAAATAAAAACTTAAAACGGTTAAAAGTGTGGCAATGTTTAAATCTTATTTGCAAATAGTGTCGTTAATCAGGAATTTTTTCGTGAGTTAGCTATTCGCAAATAAAAGTTTAGATCACTGTTTATGCGGTAATTTTCTCTACTTACAATATATTTCTTTGCGCATAGACTGTGCGTATAAACGTAGTTGCTCTCAACTCAAACTCAATTATTTTAAGTTAATTGTTTTAGAACAACCGATTTGAATACTCTTTAAGTTACTCGGAGTCAACAAAAATGGCAACAGTAATAATTTTGGCACATTATTGCTTTAAAGATGTAAAGACAGCAATACATAATAGGGTATTCATTCGGCTAATCGCTCGATTAATTAACCGAGGTTCAAACGGTTAATAATTTTGTAATTGATCGGTTAACCGATTAATAAAGTTTTTTAATAAATTAAGTTTTCAATAAATAAAAATGCATAATTTAAAACAAAACAATAACATGACAAACATAACAATTCTTGAACTAAGACCAGCAAACAAAAACATAATTCATAAATATGTAATACATATTTTTTAATTAATACATAAATATTATGTAGTAAAAAAAAAATAAATTGTTTAATAAATTATTAGTGGTTTTTGTTTGGCTGTAGGTCCACGTAAATAAATAAAATAAAAAATAAAAATTCGTAATATTTTCGTTTTTTATATTTTTATTATTTTCCCAATATTTCGGTAAGCATCGCTAACCATCTTCAGGGGTATGTAAACAATTAAAAAATATAATAAATACAAAACTTCACATTAAACACTTGTGCCACTTCTTATTAGATTATATTAACTGATCTAATAAGAAGTGGCACAAGTGTTTATTGTGAAGTTTTGTATTTATTATATTTTTTAATTGTTTACATACCCCTAAATATGGTTGGTGATGCTAACCGAAATATTGGGAAAATAATAAAAATATAAAAAACGAAAATATTACGAATTTTTATTTTTTATTTTATTTATTTACGTGGACCTACAGCCAAACAAAAACAACTAATAATTTATATATATCGCAAAAGGTCAACTATAAAAAACATACATAAATTGTTTAATAATTTTATTAGTTCTTTCAATAGTTTAAGGAGAACTTAAAAATAATCTTTTAGAAAAATATTTAGGATTTAAGCGATTTTTTTCTTTAGTTTTGATACATCTTGACTTGGAAAAAATTCTTTCACTTATCGGTGATATTGGAGAAATCGAGCACAATCCATAATACAGAATATCTAATTTCTCAGTCCTTTTCCTGGATTTTTTTAAACGTATAAAAACTTCCATTATGTTATTAGAGTCCTATTTTATTTTTTTTTTAAATTTTAAACTCTTCTAATTATTTCGGTTAATTCTGTTAAAAGATTGATATGAGAAAATATGAGAAGAAACAAATAACTATACACACAATACCCAATAACAAATTTTCCTATTTTGCGAAGCACTTATGGTACATTTTAAAAAGTAAGCACACATTTATGCACTATGGTAAGTGAACGACATCTTAATCTATATATATAAAATTGTAACGTTACTGACTGACTCACTGACTGATTCATCATCGCACAGCCTAAACGCCTGAAGCTAAAAACCTGAAATTTGGACCAGGGGTTGGGCTTTCCCCAAATCGATCCACTAAGACGGGATTTTTGGAAATTCGAATGTTTAGGGGGTAAAAAATGGTAAAAACGGGTAAATTCGGTAACCTTATAACTCCAAAACTAAAAGAGATACAAAAAAAATTTAATACTTATCGTTGTTCTTTAGAAAAATAAGCGGACAGGTGTCTGGTACTTTTTGGAAATTCAGCCATTTAACGGAGTAAGCGGGTAAAACCTGTATTTTGGTACTTTTTTGTCACCTTATCTATCTCTTAATCCCATAAACATAGAAATAAGGGTTATATTACATTTGAAACTTATCTAAAAAGTCCAAATACGAATTTGGTACTTTTTCGAAATTCGGACGTTTAAGGGGTAAAAAGCGAAACTATTTTTGGTACTTTTTTTACAAAACATTTTTTATTTATTTATTGACATATACATACGTATTAAATTATGGGCTCCCACTACAATATTGAAATTTGTTATGCTTCAATGAAGAGAAAAAAGTACCAAAAAGGGGAAATACGGGAAATTTAATTTCTTACTTTAGCTTTTTGGTTCTACAACTGGCAATTTTTTTAATTATCGTTAATATTGGACCTAGAAACATAAACTTCATCATGCAATGTCCTTAGTGGATAAGAATCTATGAGGGTACTTTTTGCTCTTCAACTGGTACTTTTTGAATTTCCGTTAGTATAAGACCTAGAAACATAAAATAAAACATGCAAAGTCCTGAGTAAATGAGAGTTTGTTTGAGGGATCTTTTTGGTACTTTTTTGTTCTTTAACTGGTACTTTTTTAATTTTCGTTAATATTAGACCTATTAACAAAAAATTAAACATGCAAGGTCCTGAGTGAATGGGAATTCGTTAGAGGGATCTTTTTGGTACTTTTTCGTTCTTAAACTGGTACTATTTGAGTTTCCGTTAGTATTAGACCTAGACACATAAAATTCAACATTAACAGTCCTGAGTGGACAAGAATCTATGAGAGGGAAATTTGAGGTACATTTTTGTTTTTTAACTGGTAGTTTTTGAATTTCCGTTAGTATTGCCCATAGAAACATGAAATTGAACATAAAAGGTCCTGAGTGAATGAGAATCTGTAAGAGGGGCTTTTCGGTACTTTTGGTACTTTTTGAATTTCCGTTAAAATTGGACCTATAAACAGAATATTTAACTTGCAAGTTCCCAAGTGAATGAGAATCTGTAAGAGTTGTCTTTTGGTACTTTTTCGTACTGTTAAGGCCTAGAAACATAAACTTTGGCGTAAAAATATGTCCAAGAAAGAAAAGGAGACGCTAACGAAGTAGCGGGTTAAATGCTAGTAAATATATAAAATTCGAAGAGCCACGGCATCCCCTTACTACGAAGCAGGTTTGTAAGGGAGCTTATAAGAGAATAACGTTAAAAAAAATTCAGTGTGCATAGCTGATCGTTACATTCACCAATTTTTATATGCACTGAAAAATCGCTTTCTGTGTCAAAAATGTATTGCTTCAAAGTGGGAACTCGCCATATAAAATTCATGTCTTCCGTAAACGATATGGTAAGCGAAACGTTTACGTTTCTCCCTAACAAACCTGCTTCGTTGGAAGCTCAATTTTTTATTGGGTACATACATATGGGAAGTTCCAGAGAAAAGTCTCCTTTTTGTAACGTAACGCCAGAACTAATTTAAATCGTTTATCAAAAATTTTATACGTATAATCTACTTTTTTATATGTTGTGAAAAGCGCATCTGGCTCTTCATTAAGTTACAAAAGGGGTAACTTTTTAACAACATGGTCCTAATATACAAGCTTATTTGCTTTCTGGCGTTACATTACAAAAAGTGGACTTTTGGCTGGAAATTCCCATATGTACCTAAAACTAGCAAAGATTTTTAAATTTTATAACTGGGAAAATAAATCTTTAAAAGTCCAAAGCTTATTAAAAACAGATTTTATATGAAAAGTCTTCGCAGACTTATGCAGTTTTGTAATGCAAGTCAAAATCCACTTCTGTTTTTTGTATCGTCACGTGAAAAATACCTGGGAGAGCCGGCGTTTTCCTGCTTGGAGGATCTATCTAAAATAGAACAAAGATGGCTTCTTCTCTTCATTAGGAAGACGAATTGGCTCAAGTCACGTCACAATGGAAATGTTCATATAAAAAGTAAGTGAAACAAAAAGCTGTTGAAAGCAAAAACCTATTTAAAATAAAGATCCCTTCTTTGTTTGTATGAGAATATATTTTCTAAGCACATACCTTGTGCATACGAGACGAAAGAAATAATTAAAAACACAAAAGAAATATGTTATAATACGACAAAAAATTAAAAACTTTGTTACGTCGGTTAATCGGTTAATCGACTGAAATTAATCGGTTTAATCGTTAATCGAAAATAGATAATTTTAAAATAACCGATCAGTTAATCGGGTAGTAATTAATCGGTTAACCGTTAATCGTTAGTGAATACCCTAATACATTGCAAGACATAGTAGTTGATATTATATGTTCTCCAATAAAAAAAAAAAAAAAACTTAAACTTATTTCGTTACCTAAAACGCAAAAGCCCCTAACTAACCCAAAATTAAACATCGACTTTTTCATTGATTTTGATGTATTGCATCAACACAAATATCCACAATTTTGGAATCTTTCGAACAAAATGAGCGATTTTATTAACAAAAAACAAATAGCCCTATCCACAAAATATTATACGATAAACGCTAAAAGACATAACTGACAGTTTGCATTAAATGCAACATTGTTATTTGTCCAAACCAGAAGAAAAACTAATTATAAACAGTTTAAGGTAATTTATCGATCTACCATTTTAAATAGTTTTTTGCTTCTCCTGTAAAATTTTCAAAATGATAGATAGGGCCTTTTGCGTTTTAGGTAACGATTTGTTTAGCTAACATATATAAATAAGGGTGTTCCAAGCAAAAAGATTTCTTAAAATACCACAACATCTAATATAATATTTATGCTACTAAATAATAAAACAACTATTTAGAATATAGATATTTCCACAGAAAAATCTAATCTACTTTTTGTTACCGTACGTCACCAAGCTTTTAAAATCTTAAAGAATAGTTGATATATTTTTTTTTTTTGGTCTAAAGCGAAATTAAGTGAAAGAGAGAAAAAATTTTAATAGCATTCGTTTAAAATACAAGCTTAACTTTCTTGGTGGCGTAACGTGACATTTCTGTGGAAGAGCCCATATTGAATTCTTCAATTCCTAACTGAATTTAAAATTTATCAAATATTTGTACGGAATGACCTAATATATACATTTGTATGAATATTTTCATTTACACATAGAAATACATCTACATACATTTATTTGCTTATATGTTCATGTTAAACATTAAAATGTTGTATATTTAGGAACATTTTTGTGGGCTTTCCTTAAAGTACCTAAACATTATAATTCTACATCAACACAAATGCGAACATTTTAACACATAGATAACACACATGAATATATGTGTCCAAACATACAAAATATACAACATACATTTCCTAAACATAAACATTATTCATAAAATTTTATTCTCTTTTTGCTTAAAGCATCACCAAAGTAATAATAATTTTTGTCCTTTTGTCTCTTTCATAAACTTTTTTGCATGTTTTGGCAGATATGTATGTGTATTTATTCATACAACAGTTTTGCTGCACATTACTTTTGATACAAAAAAAAAAAAAAGTGTAAAATAATTTGTAAAACATTTTCGCAAATATAACAACATTTGTAAATGGTTTTGAGTGGCCATGTTTAGGAAGAGGATTGAGAGAGCACGCATTATATTACTTAACTATTTAGCTGACATGTGTATATTACACATATACATACCTTATATACATATGAACAAACAAATTTACAACCATGAATAATATTAACAACAAACATCAAAATGCAGTTTTGAATAAATAACAAAATATATGCATTTGACTTTTTGGTTTAGAGACACATTCGAAATTTTTTCATATTCCCACACCATAATAATGGAGAGGATATTATGCACAGAAAAAAATAAAAATTGATTCCAATTAAAAATTATGTCATATTAATTACAATATTAATTGAATTTGCACCAGTAAACAAATTAATAGTATAAAATAAATATTTTTTAACAACTAGATATTGGGAATTATTTCTTTTCATAAGCAAATTTATTATATTCAACAATTTTTATTTTTCGAATTTATTCTGTGAGCAAAATTTCAGTTAAGTATTTTATAAAGCTTTTTTTGTAATAGTTCTATTCCTTAAATTTTTAGGAATGACTTTATAAGCTACCAGACTATTATCTTGTATCATCCTGTTACATTTTACCTTAGCTTTCCGTTGGATAGCAATGAAGTATATTTATGTGCAGAAAAATTTACAATTATTAGACACCAGCAGAATGTAATGCAATATAATAGTCTGGTAGTGTATAAAGTCATTTTAAAAAAAAAAAAAAAATTTAAGGAATAGAGCTATTACAAAAAGCTTTATAAAATACATAACTGAAATTTAACTCATAGAATAAATTCGAAAAATAAAAAATGTTGAATAAATATTTTTTGATATAAACAACATTTTCTGCAGTAATGTTGTTGATATAAGTAAAAGTTTAGTTCACTTGATTAAAATTTTTATTAAAACTGATTTTATTTTTGATGAACAGTTTAATTGAAAAAAAATGGCGAAAATTTTTCTGTGTGCTGACGTTTGTAATACACAAAACTTTTGGTTTTATAGAACCAATAGAACTCAGAATCACTTTCTAAGTCGATCGAACGATGTCCGTTCGTCAGGCTAGGTGCAAACCTTGTGAGCAAAGTACAGGCTGCAATTTTTAAGGTATTTTGATAATATTCGGTGCATACATTTTAATTGCCATAAGGATCACAGAAAATGTTTCTTATCAAATAAAAAAATTGTTTAAAAAGTATTTAAATTTAATTAATCTGATAATTGAATCAATTATTTTTTTAGTTGAAAGAAAATTAAAAATATAATTTTGAGATAATTAATATTAAAGTTGTTTTCAAATAAATTTTTAATTAAAATATTAATTAAATATCAAAAAACATTAATTGACTTTTTCGTTTAAAATAAAATAATTTAAACTTGTACAATTCATTATACAACTACACAAGGTAGACTCGTTGCTACAACAAGTACAACAAGACAAAAACAACAGGCAATTTGTTTTTGTGTTTTCTACCGAGACTTCAAAAAAAGAGCAACACTGTGCCTTCAGAAGCTTAAAATAAAAACACAAATAAATTAAAAACAAAAGAATACGTGAAGAAAAATAATAAAAGTTTTTAATCCAAATTTAGATATTTTTTTAATTAGGCTTAAGTTCATTGAATTTAATTTTCATTAAATTATTTTTATGAAGACAGGAATTTTACAACATGAAATTAATTAAAATTTTTATTGATAATTTTTCATTCTTGACTGCACTGAGACTTGAACCCAGGCGTTCACGGACAGGTTGCCCAGACTAGTTTCGATTGTAACCACACAATCTCGTCAGTGGGGTTTGCCGTTTTACTCACTCGGCTATTGAGGCCGGGCGACGTCTATAGTCAAACATCAATCCTTAAGCCAAATGGTATTTCACTTTGGTAGATCGAAATTTGCTTTTTTTTTTTTTGAATGAATGATTATCTATTTTAATTGATTTACATGTTCTTCCTAACTTCTGTTTTTTCGTACCTTTTGTCAAGAATTCTTCTTGAAATCCAAAGTACATTTTTTTTTGTTTTTCATGTTTTTTGTCTTTCTTTTTTCTTGTTGACCTTTTTCAGCACAACTTGAAGGACAAATGTAAACATAGCTCGTGCCTTAGCTGATAACAATACTAGTATTGTAGTTATTTTGTTGAACTGTTAATGGTTTTTAATCCAAATTTAGATATATTTTTTAATTAGGCTTAAGTTCATTGAATTTAATTTTCATTAAATTATTTTTAAAATTTTTCTTGAAATACGTAAAATTTTTTAATTTACCGTAAAAAAAAAACAGAAAATTCAGCACATAATCTGAAATTTTTTTTTACATAAAACAAGTTTTTTATTGCAATTTACGAAAGTTTATTAATTGATGTTAATTAAAAGAAAAATTCATTTTTAAAAAGCATTTTTAATGCGTTTTTTTAAACAATTTTTGAGTCCTTTCTCTAAATATGATTCTTTTATCAATCATACATCTAAATCGTGCAAGGGGAACACTATTTTCAGCTTTTGTAATTCTTCCTTCAGACGAACAAATCTTTCCTCAGGTCCTTCAACCTTATTGATATGTATCATATTGATTTTTGAACCATAACGCAATTGAAAAACTTCAGAGTCTACCGAAAATTCTTTTTTATGCATAATTGGGCTGAACAATTTTGGGCAAAACATATCCAGGATTCAAAAGGTTTTGAGCAATTTCATCATCATCCACTGAACCGTGCCATATAGTCACTTCTTCGGCCACACATGCACATTCTTCCGACCATTCCAAAGCTTGTTTTTCACAATATTCAAGGTAAAGAGTTTGGTGAGCGCAGCCCACTGCTACAACCCCATCGGCTGATATGTATTGATAACGAAGTTATTTGTTTTATAATCGTCCTCCAGATACAAGGCTATTTATATTTTTATTGTATGGTTGGTGCCACGCCTACTTGAAAATTTAAATATATTAATAGCATATTTCAAGCGCCGGCAAATCAGGAAATTACTGTGAAACTTTCAGGAAAATCGGCTCAATAGCTTAGGAGTCTGTAGAGAACAAACAAACATACGCTTTCATTTATATATTATATTTTTATTTTGAATGGTGCAGTTTACCATTAGAGTGGGTCCTACAAAGCTTGAAGACTTTTCTCTTCAGATATGAAGTATTTAATATTTTCGTCCTATGGATTGTATTGCTCCTCCTACGTCTACCCCGCCCATTTTTATTCTGGAATTTATAGTTTACCATAATAGTGGCTATAACCACATTTGAAGACTCTCGCTGTAATAGTTCAGTTATGCAATATTAAATATATGCTTCGGATGGGCAGTATTACTCCCCCTGCCCTACCCCGTTTTTTTATCTTCAAAGGTGTAGTTTATCATAAGAGTAACTTGTACCAAGTTTGAACAGTCTCACTACATCAGTTCTTAAGATATGCGATATTAAACATTGGCGTCCTATAGGTGGGGTACCACTCCCCATGCAGCTATCATGCTTCGATTTTGGTGCTCAGAAGATCCTACTACAAAAAATTCAAGAAAATGGGTGCAGCGGCTCTTAAGATATCCGATACTTAATATTGGCATCCCATGGGGGGTACCACTTCCCCTGCGCCTTTCGAAAAATAAGTCTATTTTATTTTCGGTGCTCATGTGATGTTACTGTAAAAATTTCAGAAATCGGCTCAGTTGTTTAGGAGTCTATAGGCCAACAAACAGGCAAATATATTTAATTTTTATATATACCCTAAGGGAAAGGGAACTACTTTAATATGGCCATGTCCTACGAGGGGTTAGTTGGCACCTTTTTGACACTTTTTAAAAGGTCACTGAAATAACATTAACGGACTCATCCAATATTGGCCTGTCGCAGATATTGTCACAAATGAACCACGTCAATATGATAGATACCCTTCATATAAATTAATAGAACTAGAGATAATCAGCCACTACCCGCACAAAATCCAGTCATGAATGGTTTTGTCCCAATTACCGTTCCTCTGGTCCAACTACACTCCAAACACATTATCACCAGTTAAGTGATAGGTCTTGTTATCACCTATCACAATTCGTTCCATTTAATTATAAAATTTTGTTCACTGGTCACGGGAAAAGTGCTTTTAAAGCAATTGACACAAATTTCCCGCAGGGTATAGAAGAAGCTTAACTCAGGGAGTTTCGCTACCCTCATTAAATTAAAATATGTATTTTTCTAATACAGATCTCATGCATTGGTAATGAAGTTATTTGTAGCAAGTTTCAATACTCTTACTGTTACCATTCACCAGTTGAACAGAAATTTGTATGGTATTTGTATTGAATTTGTCCCGATTATGTCTCCAATTTTTCATTTATAACCCAAGCTATTTGTTCCTCATTTGAAAATTGTAGCTGTGACCATTCTCTTGATATACACAATTCTTACTGTTTATATTGATAACCATTCTAATTGTACCAAATTTGGACTAACAGTTCTTCATATATACGGTTTTACACTAACAGTTCTTCAAATATACGGTATTCAATTATGTGCCACGCCAGCTTATCGAATCGCGCCCACTTTTTGTCTGACGTTGCGTATTGATCACTAAGCTATTTGAACCAATCTTGGAAACTAACGAATTCAATATTATGAATTCAATGTTACGGTGAAATGTCTGTTTTTTCTGTATAAAAATGTGCAAATCTAACAAAAACTACCCAGTAAAAAACGTGCTCCAAAAGGAGCAGGTTTTATGTATGACTTCATACCTCAAATCACTTCAAAGCTGCTGATGGGATGCCTGATTTTTGTATGGGGTGTTTCCGGTTTGGAGCTCTAATTTCTGCTGACAATAAGCGCTTCTTTTAACATAATAAAACACACATATAAAGCACTCCTAGAGTGCTTTTTTAAAGGCTAACTAAATTAACATATTCATTCATGTTTTTCTTTTACTGGTTTAAATGCCTTTTATCAAGCATTTTCGTAAACCCTAATATATTTTTATTTTGTTATCGCTTCGTCAGCACTAAAATATCAGCTTTTTTGTATATTTTATTCGTTATCGTTTACTGCTTTATAAGAGCCCTATTCGCGAAGCGCTCGATTATGCGCTTTTTCTCTTAAGTGCTTCAAAAATCACAAAATTTTTTTACTGGGTATTTATATGTTTAAGTTCCATTTTGCGGATAAAAATATAAAATAAATCTTCCTCATAAAGTTATGTACGAATTAGTACCAACACGCGTTAAGCTTACGAACAAACTTTTATTGCTTTTGTTGTTGTCATTGTTTTATGTGTTTTTATTAGAGATTAGTCACGTGTGACAATTCAGCAATTCAGCGGCAGCGTGCGACTAAAAAATCACTTTTATTTATTAATTAGTAACTTTTTTGGGGGGTACCCATCTCCCCATCCTATAGCACCAAGATTTTGTTGGAACTTGCAGTTTGATCTAAAAGTTACACACATAAAATTAAGTGTGCCACATTATTGCAGTTATTCAGATATAGGCAAAAAAAAGGGATATTTTATAGAGTTACGCACAGCAAATTTGGTGTGTCTCACTATTGTAGTTTTTTCAGATATAAGCAAACAGCCTCCTTTCCTATACCAGCAAGTTTTTGTTAGAATATGCAGTGACAGAAGGGCTTTCGGCACCAATGTATATAGTACAATTTTGGACAAAGCCGAGTATAGCAGTAGTATTGTTTTTTTTTTTTTTTGGAATTTTTGAGCATAATTGCTTTTTTTATATTTCATTTTCATGCACATTTTAAGTATTTTGCAAATTTCTAGTACGAATTTATATGTAATATTCGGGGGGGGGTGCTTTAAAACCATGTGAGATAAGGCCATGATGGCTTTATCTCTCATTCAAAAGGGAGATAAAGCCTTTTTTTAATTTGAATGGGAGATAAAGCCATCATGGCCTAAGCTCACATTAGCAATATTAAAAATTGCTTTATCTCTCATTTCAGTTTTGAAGAACTTTTGCATTGTATATTGATTAATAGTTTTCTTATTTTTATAATTAAGAGGTAATGATTTTCCCTTTTACGAAATCTTGCTTCGCATACTAAAGTTTTTCTGCGTGACGGCCTTCGGCCGTGCTAACGAGTTGTCTCCTCCAGAAGGACGCGGCAGTTGGCTCCGCTGAATAAAGTTTTCCTGCGTGCGTCACAAAAATAAAAAAATGTATTTTCCCGGAAACACTAAAGTAAAGTATTTGAATCTGGCTTTGCATACTAAATATTAAAATATGGCTTTATCTCCCATTTGCGAAAAAAAAAGTATGCCTTTATCTCTCATTTCGCAAAATTTTAAAGATGACCTTACTTCTCAATGATTCAATTGAGCAATAAAGCCATCGTGGCCTTATCTCACATGGTTTTAAAGCACCCTTCATAATAATAATATGTATTTTGTTTAATTATACATATTACTCACACGTAATGTAATCAGTGATGTTATACGTAGGGAAAAAATCCGTATTAGTAGGGATTTTCTTCTACATTAGCATCATCGGTTTTATTTGCAGTGATATATTATTAATAAAAAGTTGTAGGGATTTTTGTAGGGACCATTTTTTTGAGCGCGTAGGTATAAATAGGGAAATTTTTCGGGCTACGTAGGGACTTTTCAAAAAAGTATATAACATCACTGAATGTAATGCTTATTTTATGACAACTATTTACATATCGTCTCCTTTAATGTAAACGAACGTAACTACTCAACAAATCGAAATTGAGTTTTCTGATTAATTTTTGTTCGTTTTATTAAACTGCATGTTCAAGCAAATTTCTAGAAAATAGTGTATTAAAGAAATTCCAACGCCAAGAACATCTTGTTGTTATTGATTTTGTTAAGTTTTAAGCTTTTTCTGTAAAAAAAAAAAATGAAAATGTAGTTACGTCGTTTTGCATTTTAGGTGACGATATACTTTTTATATTGCAAAGAGTTTACTTCAAAAATTAGCCTTTTGAAATCTTTACTTTTTCTCAAGATATTGTTAATATTTTAGAGTTATTTCTAGAACGTATAAGTAATATTGACATTGCTTAAGGATTACACATTACTCATACGTACTGCATGAGTAATATGTGATTTTTTTATGTACTTCATACTACTTCAAAAAGCACATTTTCAATATTTTGTTTAGGTAACGAGTTTAGTGTTTCCAACACTTTTTTTTTAAATAATTTATTTGCATTAATTTATTTATTTAGTAATATCAAAATAAAATAAAAACTTATTATTATTATTTGTTGCTAAATATAAATTTGGGTCAATAGTGAGTGCTTTACAAGCCGCATTTCACTTACTTTAAATATTTCAAAATATTACAAAATTTTCTGTCGCTCAAGCACTTATTTAGTTGAACTGTATTTAGGTCAAAATCATAAATGCCTTATCGACTGAAGTAAAATCGAAATTTGTAACATTTCGTATTTGTTTCCTTATTTCATAAAAGAGAATATTCTCCAATTTTATTATCAATTACTTCACAGAAATATTTAACAAGTTTTACCTCTTCCTAATATCAAGGGATTATAATTTTACTACAAGCAGCTTATTTAAATATGGATAAAATATAAATTAAGTTACTATTAAACAACAATATAATTAATATTATATTTAAGAAACAAGAAGTTTTAGATGTTTGTGTATAAAAATAAGACTTTGATTTAGAGTTACTAATTAGTAATTACCTACACACAGAAAAAAAATATGGTTGGAGGAAACCATTTTGGTTTTTGTTTCAAGGTAACCATTACAATGGTAAAATATGACCATTATATGGTTTAAATAAATAACTTTAATATGGTAGCAATAAACCATAATTTGTTCAAAATTAACCATATGTTGGTCAATATTAACCATAATAATGGTCTAAATTAACTGGTATGTTTCACCATAATATGGTCAATATTTAATTCAGCAATTTGCGTGTTATATTCCACTTTTAAAGCGTGATCCATTTCGAAGTTCCCTACTTTTTTAAAGAAAAAACACAGACAATTCAAATTTAACATATTCTACAATACGACATAAAATATATCACAACTACACGCAGAGAAAAAACATGATTAATAAATGGTCACTGCGACCATTTTTATTCATATTTGCCTAATATGTTTACCGTAATAAACTTATTATAATCCTTATTTAACTTGAAAAAAAATTTTTTCTCCTTAACATTTTTTAATTCACTATAATAATATTATATGGTATTTTACACCTAAAAAGTTACCACGATCTAGCTAAACATATTAAATTATGTGAAATATTTGCTACTATAATGTATATATTTTCAACTATACAATTAAAATCATAATATTAGCTGTACACAAAAGATATGTTTGATACCATCACTTTTGTTCGCTTTAAAGCACATTCTCTAAATGAACAAACATTTATTGTCAAAACAAACAGTGTGTGTATATAAAGCAAATAAAATCTTCTTCCACATCATTTTCAGTCTGCGAGAGTCAGTTAATCGGGAAACATGAATGACTATAAAATAATTAAAAGTTTTTCGGGAGAAAAAGGGGTTGCATGATTGAAAAATTAATTATCATACGTTTATTGAAACAAGTAAAGCTATTAGTATATACAATATATATACATATATAAATGTATGTATTGAATTTTATTTATTAATATATGTTTAGCTGTATATATATGTATGTTGTATTTTTAATAAAACATGAAATTTTTGAAATCGATTTTTTTATTGGTTTTATTGTTCAAATAGACATTTTGCATGGTATTAAGAAAAATAGAAACATGGTTAGGAAGATCATTTGTGTTTTTCTTCTAAACATAATAATATTTTTGAGACAATAATAAGCTATAAACATGTCTCAACATATATTGTTACTGAAGACGTGTTTGACACAATCATAGCCACAAACATTAATGATAGTTTGCGATTGTGATTGTATCAACCATGTTTTTTCTTTGCGTGTATGTTGATGCAGTGTAAAACAACCGTGCAACTACGCTTCAATACACCAGTGTAACCGAACTGAATTGCATTTTTTGACAACCTTTTTCTTTCCGTTGTTTCTTCACGTGATAGAAAGCCACACTTCTTGTTCAACTATTAATTGAAAATTTTAATTAACAAGTAAATTTATGACTTACTGTTCACCTGTAGGTTTAAGATTAAGGAAAACACAAGTGTATGTGTAAAGAATATGAATTATCTATTGTACAAATATATTATGTCCGTTTATTAATAAATTGCAGATTTTAGCTGCCGATACGTTTTCAAGATACGTTTTCTCCTTTATTTGGACTTAGTAAACCAAGTGACCGAACACTTCTAAAACACTTGTGTGGAAAATTCCAACTTATACTTCTGCATACTAATTGGCCAGGAAAAACTGACATAACCTCAAATTAATTTTTTGACATGTCAACCATTAGGGAAAACCTGAAATTAAATGAAGGGAATGCTTCAGATCAGCCCCACACTTCAATCGATGCACCCGCAAACAACGGTACGACCGCCACACTACTCCTAGAAGCTATAGATTTGCTATAATCCTGCAATTAGTTTTGTTGATAGCCAAGTAAATACTGTTGAGAAAAATGTAAAAGCAGCGGCTGTTTCAAAAGGGTCAGCTAAGGTAAGTAACATATCGTTTAAAATTGCTCCACCAACCACACGCTCTGTTCTCGTACGCCAGGATCCTATCGTTAAGCGGCCTCGAGTAAAAGCCAAACCGAAAAGCAAATCTACTAGTAAAGAACAACGTGTTAAATGGCAGACCGTGTCTCCCAACGCGTCATCTACTACATCAACAAACCCAAATTTGCTAACGGCACAAATGTCTGCCCGTACAATTGCAGGCGCAGCCAACAACTACGTTACCCAACAACGTTCTTTGTTTGCTCCGGCAAACAACTCCTTTCTTCCGGTCGCGTTGAGCTCAATAAGATTGGATCAACAGCCAAACACAAGCGCCATCAATTTAAAATCCACGAATATTATTGGAAGCAGCCACCAAATTAAGCTACCAAATTCTGACGTCAACTATCAGCAGTATGCAGGCATGGATATTAATACCAACAGTCGCATTGATACTTTACATGCGGTGAACTCAAGTCTTAGTGGGTTAACAACTAACAATATTTATTATAACCCTAACTCTGCTAGCGCAGCAACACCTTTACCGCATAATGCAGCCCCAAATTACAACCAAATGCCCAATGCCTATGCATCGTTTCAAGTGAATTATCATCCCTATAGCAAAAATTTTAGTTACTCACAGTCGAATGCTAATGCTTGATTTGCTCCATACATTTCTAATGTGGCTTCGCAGTTTAATGGCACATCTACCCCATACAATAGTCAGATGCCATCAACGTCTCATAGTACAAACCCAATCAATGCACCTGATATAAGTTTGTCACATAGCGGCGCGGCAAGCTATTAGCAAGGATTTACCTATATTCTCGGGAAATCCGGAAGAATGGCCAATCTTTATAAATAATTACATACAATCAACGGAACGCTGCGGTTTTACCGAACCAGAAAATTTAATAAGACTACAAAGGCGCTTAAAGGGCGCGGCCTTAGAGGCAGTAAGAGGAAAATTAATGATGCCTAGCACTGTCAAATTTGCTATTGATACGTTGCAAATGTTGTTTGGGCGACCGGAGATCATACACCAAGCTTTGCAAAGGAACTTAAAGAATGAGCCTACAGTGCGGAAAGAGAGACTTGACACTTTAATAAATTTTGCACTTGCCGTACAAAACTACAGGACGACTATGCAGGCAAGGGGGCTCAATGATTATTTGAACGACCCCATGTTGTTAAGTGAGCTGGTTGAAAAATTACCAGCTGATTTGAAATTAGATTGGGGCAGGTATCGAATTACTGTTTAGTTTAGCAACATGTGCATCACAAGTAACTACATTCGCACCGTATGTGGAAGAAACAAAGAATATGAAAAAAGAGCGCATCTTAGTACATGACGTCATTGATAGTAATAAATCAGATGTTCAGCCAGTCTTGTGTTTCAAATGTAACAATCGCCTTTTCGAATGTCCCGAATTTGCAGCATTAAATGTAAATGAAAAGGTGGATTTTATTCGTACCAATAATTTGTGTTTGCATTGTTTTCAAAAACATCACATTAGGAGATGTAGTTCGAAACGTCAGTGCGGGATAGACGACTGTAAAATGCCACATAATTCACTACTGCATAAACCCACTGCAATCACGCAGCAACAGCATAATCTCAACAATAACAATCAATCTATCCTGTTTTATGCAAAAGAGAAAATTCTCTTTAGGTATATTCCCGTAACGCTTTTTAGCAAGGACTACACTCTCAATACTTACGCCCTTATTGATGAAGGGGCATCATGCTCCGTAATAGAACGTGAGCTGGCAGAGCACTTAGGACTAGATGGATCAGCCGGTGAGTTGTGCCTACAGTGGACAGGTGATATAACTCAAAAGGAAGATCAATCGAAAACCGTTTCGTTGTATATTTCGGACCGCAAAAAAATTCTAAATTATTTCTGAATAATGTGCGCACCATTACAAAACTTAATTTGCCTGAACAAACATTAACCAAATCCCACATCGATGAACACGAGTGTTTTAAGGATTTACCAATTTCGCCATATTGCGACGCAAAAGCAAAAATTCTTATTGGGCTTGATAATGCAAAATTGTGTGTTCCCCTTGAAATAAGAGAAGATTCTGATGATGGTCTTAATTTTTTGGTTTTTAATTTTTCCATTAATTGTCAAAAACAATTTTGTAATTTTATATTATTTAAAAAGATTTCTTGAATAAGATTTCCAACGGAAATCGAAATATTAAAAAAAAAATAATATTTTAATTGATTTTTAATAAAAAGTGATCTAAAGCCTGATAAAAATATATGAACATATATTATTTATATAAAAAGGTCATAATTCATTTTAAAACGCAAAATTTCCATTGCGTTCATATTAAAACGAATTTTGCTATTACACAGGGGAACAAGATTTTTGTGCTTTTTAAGGTTATTTGGGACGCTGAATCAAAATCTGCACTTATGGCATATTTTCAGGATTGATATTAAAACACATTTAAGTTTCAAATCGTTTTAAATGAAAAATACTTTTCTTCACTAAACACTTAAATTAAACTTAGATCACCGATGTGGCACATTTAAATTCAACTTAAGTTTCCATTGTAAAAACTTAACAAGGTGGCGTAAATATCAGAACAATACAACAACAATAGCCAAAACAATAAGAGTCAGCTGTTTTCTGTGTCCACCTTGTACATACATACACTTTTTTATGATATTTTTTTTTTTTTTTTTTTTTTGTTATTAGTGGGGCTACCATACTTTTGTCTTAATTAAATAGGACTTTTTAAATAAAACTCAATATGTATCTTAATACGACTTAAGTTAATATGAAAATTAACATAATATAGATTTAAATACCATCCTGAAAATTGAACATTAGTTTTTTTCTATCAGCTCGACTTGTCGCGATATACCGTTATGTCCAAAATTAAGGCACTTCCGCTACATATATTGTAATAACTTCAGCATAGTAAGTTAAAACAAAAAATCCAAAATTCGTCACCAGTAGTATATTTAAGCCGTGAAGATAATGGGTTTCAATTTGCCCAGTAGTTTCTGAGATATCGTTGAAGTGTTGAAAAAAAAAATTTTAAAAAAAAATAAAATTCTTGTTCTTTAAAAATTCATAATAAATAAAAAATCACAGTTTTGGGCTAAAAACATTTAGGTCAACATATTTCGATCTATGTCTCATTTTGTTCATTGGTTTTGTAAATTTACGTAAAAGCAATAAGCCTTAAATTTTTCCCGCTTTGGATTTTTCATGATTTTTAAATATACCAAATTTTTTTCTCTCCTTAATTCTTTTAATAATTTGGAGCTTAAAATACCCTTTACAATATTCATACATATATTTGTATTCATTATGAACACTTACTCCTTTTAATTGATTACCCATACTAATGAAGCATACATTTATGATTGGACTAAACTGTTCACATGTTTTACACATGATTTTTTTTTATGTTCATGCTAATTTTATTAAAATCTCATCTAAATTATTTTGCAGCCACAAGACTCAACATGCATATTTTAAATATTTTAAGCCATATGACGGACACACACGTGCGGTTTTTATGATGAAATAAAATTAACACTGAAAAGGAAGGGGACAACTGCTAAATGTGTTTATGCAGAAGTGGTAAAAGGTTTCGTACAACATGCATGCATGCATCAATATGAATTTAAGCCCCAACTTCATACTCTCGGCTTCTTTAATTAAATCACAAAGTCAATGTGTTGTACTCATACTCATTTTGCTTTTTATATTAGTTGTTTTAATTAGTATCATAAAAAAAACAAAAAGTTAAGTGAATATGTAATCAAATTAGGCACCTTTTTTTTGGTTATTTTCTTTTTTTGTTCTTTTTTTTATTATAAATAGTCGTCCTTTTATGACAAGAAGGAGGACGTTTTTATTTCTTACAAAACTACCAAACATGGAAAGATGTCCCTGCGTGTGTGCGTACGTGTGTTTTACATATACATAACACTTTTGTGTGTGTGAAAGTAGTTTTAGAATTTCTATTTTCGTTGTTTGAGAATGCTGTTTTTGTTTTATTAAGCACGCAATTAACATAATTTATATGAATTAAAGCACTTGACTTGCCACATACAAAGAAAGCAAAATCCTAACAATGACACAAAAACTAACAACGAAAAAACGCCAACAAAAAAAACAACAAAAAATAATAATAAAAACTGAACTTAAGTGTATAAGGAAAAGGCTCAGTAATTTAAACAGTTAATGGATACTTTATGAATAATCTATTCTATAGAATTATTACGCCTAAATTTTAGGATTTTACAGCTGTTTTTTGGAATTTTTCAAGGAAATTTTGGACTATATTTGGCTGAATAATAACATTGTTAAGAACGCAATACCCAATGTTTAAAATGCTATCGCCATTTTAGAAAAAGCAGCATTTTCCGTATCTAAAATAAACATAAAAGCCCAAAATCTTACAAGTGCACAGAAAAAATTATTAAATTTCTCCAATCACCAAACCCAGTAAAAAAAATTTTTCTTTTTTAAAGCACTTAAAAGAAAAAGCGCATAATCGAGCGCTTCAATAAGAGAGCTCTTATACAACAGTAAATGATATCGAAAAAAATATACAAAAAAAGCTGCTATTTTAGTGGTGACAACGAAGAAGGTTTTAAAGCGAAAAAAAATAAAAATATATTATGGTTTACGAAAATGCTTGAAAAAAGGCATTTAAAACAGTAAAAGCAAAAAATTTATGGATATGTTAAAATAGTTAGCCCTTAAAAAATCATTTAAGGAGTGCTTTATTTGCATGTTTTAATATGTTAAAAGAAGCGCTTATTGTCAGCAGAAGAACGTCCTCCAAACCGGGAACACCCCATACAAAAATCAGGCATCCCATCAGCAGGTTTAAAGCGATTTGAGGTATGAATTCATACATAAAACCTGCTCCTTTTGGAGCACATTTTTTACTGGAATTTATTCCAAATTCATAATATCAAGCAAACAAGTTGTTGATTTTGCACCAATTACCAAAATGATTATATTGATTACTAAAAATTTTAAAATTTTGAAAAAATATTTTCAATAAAAGATATTTTTAATTTAAATTAAAAAACTGATCAAAAAACTTTGCCATTTCAAACAATGTGTGAATTTATTTAAATAAATGTTGACAATTCCCAACAACAATTCTACATGCTTAAATTATTTTATTTTAACCGAAAAAAGTCAATTAAGATTTTTTGTTATTTAATTTAATATTAAATTGAAAATTCATTTCAAAACAACTAAAATGTTAATTAAATCAATATTAAATTTTAAATTTTCTTTCAACTAAAAAAATAATTGATTCAATTATTACATTAATTAAATTTAAGTACTTTTTAAACCATTTTTTTTTTTTTTTTTTTTTTTTTTTTTTTTTTTTTGATAAAAAACTTTTTTTCTGTGTGCCAAAACTAAAACAGCCCTTAGTTTTCATAAGTAGCATAATAACCACACAGCTTTTGTATCGTAGCTTTTTGAAGAACACTAGCCCATG
The DNA here is from genome assembly GCA_943735925.1 of Pollenia amentaria. Taxonomy (NCBI): domain Eukaryota; kingdom Metazoa; phylum Arthropoda; class Insecta; order Diptera; family Polleniidae; genus Pollenia; species Pollenia amentaria. The sequence goes on from OX031009.1 coordinate 157,987,943, forward strand.
CCAACTTTTTTTATTTTAACGATATCAAAAATTCCCTAATTAAAAGAACTCAGAAAGCAGCAGCGTTCATGTTTTTTTCTTTAGGAAAAAGCATGTAGGAATTTTGCTCTTTTGCATACTAAAAAAAAAAAGATAATGAAACAAACAGCAACTGTAAAAACACGAACACAACAGAAGATACCTAGCGGGAAATTTGCGTCAATTATTTTATTAAAATTAATTGTAATTAGTTGTAGTTTCCAACAATAAAACTTTAAATTAAGTTATTCTACTGACATGTCTATAAGTATGGATTTATTTCACTTCCAACGGAGTTAATTTTAATGCATATTAAAATATTTTATTCAGGTCGTATGAAAAATTTGTTGTAAGTTAGGGTACGTTCGTAAATGCATCACAACAGACTGGTCCTGGGATTTGTGAAAATAGAACAAGTACAAAAAGAAAGACCTCATGACCAGTGAAAGGAGAACCAATCATTTAACTGGTATATAAAGAACCAGAAAGGTAGAAAAAGTAATGGATTACAGTACAGTCCCTAGGGGAAAGGGAACTAACACTAAACTTGTCACGTGACAAGTCACTTAACATGGCGATGTCGTACGAGGGGTTAATTGGCACCTTTTTGACACTTTCTAAAAGGTCACTGAAATAACCTTAATGGACACATCCAATTTCGGTTAAAATAATGCCTCTCACAGGTATTGTCACAAATGAACCATGTCAATATGATAGATCCCCTTCATATAAAGTAATAGAACTAGAAAGAATCAGCCACTACCAACACAAAATCCAGTCACATGAATAGTTTTGTACCAATTACCTTTCCTCAGGACCAACTACACTCTAAACACATTATCACCAGTTATAGGATATAGGATGATAGGTCTTGTTTTCACCTATTACAATTTGTTCCTTTTAATTATAAAATTTTTGCTTTAAGTGCTTTAAGAGCAATTGACACAAATTTCCCGCACGGGTATTCACCGGTATGACACATTTTTTTGGGACTTTCTAAAATTTGGTTCTTAAAATCAGTTCTAGGACTTGTTTTATTGAAATAATACTACATTGTATTAAATAATACTCCATTGTAGTCACTAACACGTGCATTGAGAATAGATGTGTTACTTGTCCAATGGTGGCTGTTAGGTGTCAATTGACCCCCTCTAATGACAACCCCATGTAAAAGTGATAGGTCCAATTAATATCAAGTGTCAGAACTAGAACCGGTCTCTACCACCAAAGACAAATCAAGGTAATAGCAGCGCGAACAAAAAGTTTTTTTTTCAATACAAAATAAGAATTAAGTCAACATTACATTTTGTAAGCGTTAAATTTTCTATGAAAACAAAAAAAAACAATTTGTTTATAAGATTTAATTGTGTACACATTTACACATGTATCGTTTTTCGGCAAATATATGCATACGTAGGTATGTGCCAACACTTCGCCGGCTATAAGCAGGTACTTCGGCTTATATTAGCACATACTTCGGTTCTTATTAGCACTTTTACGTGCAGATTTTTTGTGCTCTTCGATTCATTGTATAAGTTTTTTCGTTATTACAAGCAAAGGAAGAATTTTCTTTGTCTGCTTTTTTTATGAAATAGCATTTTTGTTTTTTTTTTTTTTTTGCCTTTTGACTAGCACTAGCAAGAGCCCAAAAACTAATGTTTTTTTGTGCGTGCAGACAGTTGATGCTTATCATTTAGGCCTAATAAATCAGAGCAAGTTAAACTCTGTTTTTGGTATAAAATGTGCTTTAACCAACATATCTGTAAATCAGTAAACATATAAGCCATCTTTAAACGCATAAAATTGGGCGTTTAAACTACCAATACAGACCACATGAATTTGATAGCATTTATCGTAGTTCTACCACATGTTACTTTTTAAATTACATATAACATACGGGACATTGATTTAGAACTGTTGAATTTAAGCTACGTATACATTTTAGTTTAGTTCAGGCTCGTAAAACTGCTCTGAGTGGAGTAGCAGCTCGCGCTCGTTGTCTTTATTTCTTAAGAACAATCAGATCGATCTTGTTTGTCTAATTTTCGTGCGTTTTGCGTTGTCACCTCGCATTAGTACTCTGACAATATGACTTAAATAGTCAGCTAAAAACTTGTTTGTTTTAAGTTTAATCACTCACTGATTTATTAGCCATTATACACTAACTTATTTTAGAGTGAATAGTTTTCGAAAAGAATTCATATATGAGAGCTATAAAGAAACATCTCATCATTTTGGTATCAGCTTTAAGGAGTTTTCAGAAGTTCCATTTTAATGTTTCTGTTTTGAAAAAAAAAATTGTTGGAAAATAAAATTGGAATTTTTAATTTAAGATTTTTCTTCCACAAAAATTATTTCCACTCTGTACTCGTATTAACGATATTAAATGACAGATGTTTTGTTTTGATAACCAAACAATTTGTTCCAAATTTGGGAACTTCTAATCTAAAAGTCTGTATCGGACGTGCCACGCCCACTCCAAAATTCAGAAATACTTAAATATTTAGGGAAAGTTTAGATAAAGGGATTTATTTTATTAATTTTGAAAGTAATATGAACATATCACGAAAATCTATTTAGCAGTTTAAACTCATTTAATTACAGAAATATGTAAAAATTGTTTTAAAAATTAATTATTCGCACCGAAAATAATATGGACTGTCGAAAGAGATTAGCTAAGATCAGGGGTTTTCAACATGTTTTTGCTTTGCGGACTTATTAGGAACTGGATGCTTTTGCACGGACCCCTTAACCCAGTTAGATTGCAAAAACCATAGAAAATTATTCGACAAAATGAACGTATCCACTATTTTCAGCATGTAAAATCGAAGAAAAATAACACAATTACATTGCCCTTTCATCATAATAATTATCAAAGGTTGGGTTTTTGAGATCTCAGTTAAACTAGGTTTAGTTAATCTAAAAACAGATTTGTGCTGCCATTACCAAGTTTGTATACAACATTTTGACGAAACAGCTTAGTTTTGCTTAAACTGTTTGTCTTTAAAGAAATAATTTAAAAAAAATTAAATTTCGCCGGAAAATTTCGAGTATCAGAGTACGTTAAACTAAGTTTAAACTTAATCCACATCTCAAAAACCCGCCCGTAGTGGTAAATATTTATCCATTTTTGTGTCATACGACTAAAACTCGAAGAATTGTTTAAAATGTTCAAATTTAGTGAGATTTGTGGATAAGTAGGTCAAAGAAAAACTAATCTCTTGGCCTTTTATTTTAGTGCCACATTATTTTACTCATCAGGCGCAAAATTTCATCGATAAAAGGTAATAAAAGTTCCTGCTTGTAGGCTCAAAATTAGAAAAAAGTTCCTAGAAAGGCTTTTGCCAATATTTATCTAAAATTTTTGTTCACTTTGTAATAGTAGCACTATTTTCCTACGATTCCTAAGCCTCATTTCAGTTCACAACAGTATTTTGAAGTTTGCAACCATTTCTGAAATATGGCTCTCATAAATATCCACTCAACACCTGAAAATATTAAAATGACAAGAGCGCTATTTCGAAAATGTCTACTCCAGGGAAAAAATCTTTTAGGCAATCGCCATCATTTTGGATACAGTAACGAATCGTTATAGCGGTGCATGTTTTGCAGAGATTAGCCCGCAATTTATTTTACTGTTTAAAATTTGCGAGACATAACCATATAAAAGTTTTTTTTTTTGGTAACTTAAACAAAAAGTCGTATTTGTATTTGCATTCTTGCACCATCAAGAAATCCTTTTTATACCCCAAATGGTCCCCGGACCTTATTTGAAAACCATTTATATAGATCGTATCTTAAGATAACTTCCGTCTTTAAACTTATTATCAAAGTTGTTTTTGGGAATACAATTATTTATTAAAAGATTTTGTTTTTTAATAATGGATAAAAATTCTGAAATTTATTGTTGGAGGATAAGCTGTTCCTATGCGCATTTCACTGGTTGCTTAGGCTAGATCATCAGGAAACGTTCTCCTCATTAATTTTAGAAAAGCCAAAGCTATCAGCAAACAAGTTTACAGAGAGAATGAGAATTACCTACAAATATTAAAAAAGTTTTATTTGCAACGATATCAAAGCTTAAACAAACTACCAACAATTAAACAGTGACTTTATATTTTCTTACATTCCCCACTACAATTAGTTGGAATTCTCCCAACATTAATTGTAGTTGTAAGTGGGTAAAGAAAAAACAAATTGCTTTTATTGTTTTCGCAAGAAATCAAAACAAAAACAATTTGCCATTTCAGTTTTTTTATGCACGTGCACTTGCAAAAATTTATTATCATTTAGAAGAACGTTTACTGATGATCTGGCCTAAGCAACCAGTGAAATGTGCAACAGCTTCTTCTCCAACAATAAATAAATTCTCATTCCCTCTGTAGTCTTTTTAAACTTTCTGCTTTTAAATGCATTATAAACCATTGTGATCAAAACTTCAAAACTTTCTGTTGCACATAAAAACTTAACAAAAAAAAGTCCTTCACTAATTTGACTGATCTCCGTCCCCATTATTTATTATCACACGCACACTTAAGGAAACAAAACAATAACAAGTAATATAACACATACGAGAGAGAGAGAGAAACGGGTCATTACATATTTTTATGTTTAAATGACAAAAAGGACAATGGTTGTATGTGTAAACGAACGTGCATGACCTCAATATTATTCTCAAGTCCGTTAGTGGTGTTTTAAAAATACCAAAAAAAAAAAAACTTCGAAAGAAAAAAAATATGTGTGTGGTATGAAAAACTCATAAAGAACACAAACACATTTAAAAATGTAGCTTATGGTATTTATACATATTAACTCATACACAATCTTACATTTATTATATACACATTCATATATTTTCGAAAATATATATGTACATAAATACATATGTATATATGTGTACGTACGTGATAAGTATGGGAAAGTGAAACAGTGAAATGCCAATTTTATATCGGAATCTATTCCAACTGAGATTGCTCCTGACTCTTAACACTAAATGGCACGGATGCCACATTTGGCGATACATTGTAATATTGACGATTTTTTTATTCAAAAATGGATTACTGTCAATTTGACGAGTTATTCCATTTATTTGACAATTTTTCAAGTGACATGCTTTTCATTTATTTACAAAAGGATTTAGTATTATTTCATATATTTGGATATCTTCTTGGGTGCTTTTGTTTATTTTAATGTTTTAGTATTTAAAATACAACACACGGTTTTTTAGTGCATCGGCTTGTTTTCTTTGGCGTTAATTTTACTTGCTGGTCCCGTTTTATATATGATAGTTTATGCTTTGGATTTGGATAACAGATCCATTATCAGACTTTTTTTAAGCGCGGAAAAGGGATTTCTGATATGTAAAATCACGTTCACGTGGTACCCAATTTTCTTACTTATCAATAAATTTTAATTAATTTCATGTTGTAAAACTCCTTTTTCATAAAAATAATTTAATGAAAATTAAATTCAATGAACTTAAGCCTGACCAAAATATCGAAATTTGAATTAAAAACCATTAACAATTCAATTAAAATAACCACAATACTAATAATTTTTTATGAATTCTAATACTTTTGAACAAATATGGGCATTTCCTGGGATCACGAACGTACGTCAGTAAGATTTTGATGTACAAATAATATAGAACACAAAACTTTTCCTAGCATTTTTTTGAGTTTTGATAGCATTTTTGTAGTTCTATGTTTTGTGAAACAGATGCGGTCACGAACGTACGCAAAAAAAATGTCAACTTTGGCTACCAGTAGTGAAATATAAAAATCTTTGAAATGGAACGGAATATTCAAAAGTGATTAATTTATTTTAAAAAAGTATTAATGTAGGTCTCTATTCAGTATTTACACAATTAAATATCGCTATTGGTTTTTGTTTAATAGACTTAAGTACCGGTCGCGAACATACAATTTTTCCATATTTTTTAACCGTTAATTAACCGTTGATCGAACTTTTTTGGACTCCTTACACTTATCTCTTCTTAATTGATTGTAATAGAGAGATTTTGAATAAAGAGTGCAAACATAACATATTTTTTGCATGTAAAATAATTAAAGTTAAAAATGTCTTTAGAAGTAGCTTAAAAAGAAAATATTAAATTTTCCAGTTTCCAGCCCAATTTCTTAAAGTAAAACAGCTGAGATATGATATGAAACCATTGTATTATAAAAACATTGACTTTTTTTTATTATAAACAATAAAACTCAAAGATTATCAACATTTTATTTTTCCATCCTGGTTGACCATTCGGAGGAAATGAACATCTTGATTTGGTACTCCAATGATTATGAATCTTATTCGAGCTTCTCAAACCTTTGCAGTCCCCAGTTGTATGTGATCCTTAACAATATACAACAAGCAAAGTCATATGCTGACAACCTTCGAGTATCAACTTATACACTGAAATAATTTTCTTCACAGATCCAACGGATTTTGACATAAGTCCAATAAAATATTACATTAAAATTCAACCTATGTAACGCTTTATTATATTAATCAGGGCTCTGGAGTCGTCAGAAAAAAGTACTAGCTCCGACTCCGACTCCAAACGCTAAAATTTTTTAAGGGCGACTCCGACTTACGACTCCGACTACAACTCCTACTCTAAACTTGATGCTTAATGTATGTGAGACTGGTTCTTATTTGACTTTAAACTCTTTTGATACCCTCCACCACTAGTGGTGAATGAGGGTATACTTAGTTTGGCATTCCGTGTGAATCTTTTTTATTATGCATCTAAGAGCCCATTAAGTATATCGACGGCTAATATTCAATACCCGCCATCCGCCAAAATACAATTTTTCAGGAGAGAGAAAAGGCTGTTTCTTTCCAAAATTCTTAAGGTATGAATTAATCTTTCTTCTATAATATTTTTTTAAATATGACTACTGAGTCACCCTTATAAAAAACAATAGAACTTTTTACTCTATTCGTAGCGATATGGTATTGCAACTGAAATCTTTAAATATTTTTATGGTGTATAGCGGTTATTGCACTGTAATAAAAATATGTTTTTTTGCTCTTATATGTCATTTTATTAAATTAAGCATTTGTTTAACGTTTTTCTAACATAAAAGAATTCAATAACAAAACAATAACAAAAAAATAAACATAATTAAAAAAAGGGTAATTCATATTGAACATTGTCACATTGCTTCTTATTACTTTGACTCCATCTGAACTAAACTATCATAAAAGTACTGATATTCTAGTGGTGTAACCGGTTTCAAATCTGGAAGATGTTTCCGTTTACTAGGCTGGATTAAAAGCTGAGCAGTATGCAAAGGCTTTGGTTCAGTATATCCTGTGTAATTTTTAATTCGGTTGGGCAAGTTATTGTATTCTTCATTAAAGTTAACTTAAACATGAACTTCTCCACTTGGCAAATACTTAATTGATCGTAATTGAGAAACTGTTGGATCATTGTTGGTTCGACTTTTGGTGAGTTGTGTTTAAAGCATAGATAGGCAAACACATACATGTGGATTTTATAGTAATGTTAGTGCTATTTGACTCTCCCGCTCTCAGTGTACTCCAGCGTTGCCAAAATTTTTCAAAAAAACTGCATATAAACTTAAAAAAACCGCACATAAAAATAGCTAAAATAAGCATGTATTGTATATCAGAGCGACTCAAAAAAAAAAGTGATTTTGTTACCCCTCTCAAAATAAAGGTTGATATGTTTTATAATGATTCCCAAAATATTTTGCTTCTAGCGTGGACCATCCGTGAGCTGGAACATTTTTAAAAAAGGTCTTTTTTCAGTTTTTCGAATTTTTTTGTACTTTGCTCCAAGACGACATAAATAAAATTTGTTATCATCGAAAAGGGTTTTTGAAGCAGCATCCAATGGTATATAAAACTTTACCACTTGCGACCTACTTATTGAGATATTTAACTAAATACATATTTTCGTTTCGGGTTTTCATACAAATTCTACGTATCTTTTTATTAATTTTATATTTTTTTATTTTATTTTTCACATTTTGATAAATTTTAAAATGGAAAAATGTTATACCCATATTGCCTATATATGAAAAAAAGATAAAATATATCGCGATTTTCGCGGTTTATGTGAAAAATTACAAAAAATAAATAAATTAAAATTATTTTAAAGCAGATTCTATTTGAAAAGCAGAACATTACTTCCACATACGTAGAATTTGTATGAAAACCCGAAACGAAATTATGTATTTAAATATCTCAATAAGTAGGTCGCAAGTGGCAAAGTTTTATTAACCATTGGATGCTGCTTCAAAAACCCTTTTCGATGATAACAAATTTTATTTATGACTTGCCCCATATCTCCACTTCTTAGGGGGGCTCCCATACAAATATTGCGTTTTATGAAATTCTTAAATTAATTAAAATTTTCCGACTTTTGTGAATAAAATCAAAAGTTGTTAACAGATTTTAATCATTTATGGCTTGTTTTTTATATGTCTGCAAAAAATTAGAAGCCTAGCTACATTTTTTAATTTTTTATGAATTTTTAAAAAACAAAAATTTCGAAATTTTGATAAAAAAAATTATTTTTTTTTCCAAAAAAAAATTATGTTTCTAAAACGACTACGGATATTAGAAAGTAGTTTTACTTTTCTTAAAAGAAATTTTATTGCGGAATTTCGGTTTTTTAAGTTTTTTCAATAGGCTAAAGCGTTTTTGAGTTACGCGAACTTATGTTGTGCAACCTCCTCCATTTTTCAAATAACGGTATATCTCGAAAACCGGAGTCAATCTGTAAAAACCACGGGCACCTCTGGATTCAGCGTACCCGAATTATGTTAAAACGCCCGGTGCCCAGCTTGTCACGAAAAAAAAGTGTAAATTTCATGCACAGTGTTATTGTTCAAACAGTTTTTAATAATACAAACGAACCTGTTATTGGATGGTGTCCAGTATCTTGATCATTCGGCGATGGATAAGCAATAGCAATAAGTTGTAAGGAGTTACAAGACATTTTAACCTGTTATTAAAACTTTTTTATTGCATTAAGTTATGAATTGTTTGGTACACAAAAAGAAAAAAAAATGTAAGGCCTGTAACCATAATATGATTTCATTGTAACATGATATGATTCCAGGTAACCATAATTTGTCGGCATCAAATGATTTTTTCTCTGGGTGTATACATATATTACTTGCCGAGAAGAAAATGTTATGGTAGATCAATAAATTACATTGATTTGATTAATAAACGATATTCACCAAAATAAATAATTCAATTCTTTCATAAATTATTTTATTAATTTATAGATTTTTAAATTTTTCACTTCTTTTTTATCTGCAAATGCACTTAATTTAACTTTTCTGCAACCAACATTCTTTAACACGAAAGCAAAAGAAAATGAAACGCACAACTAAAAGTAAAAGCAACAGAAAAACCGTCGCAAGCTTATTGTTGTTGCGTATGGCGTATGGCGGGTATTGCATAAAAAAAAATCGTGCGGTTGATAGCGATATCACAAATATTAAAAAAAGGACTCATATTAATTTTTTTTTCTGAAATATTTGACAGAGATAAAGCTGGCATCAGTGAACAATTTGCCATCAAAAAGTCATTTTCCAAAAATTGGTTTATGGCGGGTATTGAATATAAGCCCTCGATATATATTCTGGTTTCTTAAGTAAATCTAAGTCGATTTCTTGAGTAAATCTAAGTCAATGTCTGTTAAAAACACGCTCACTTTCGAAAAACTCAAAAGATAAGAACAATGTTGGTGTCAAACCGCTTCTAGTTATCCTAAGCAGTTTGGGATTGAAATCCAGCAAAATCGGATCAGTAGGATCCGATCCGATCCGATCAAAATGAAGAACCACTACCCTAAAAAATTTACAATTTTATTACAAAAACTAACATAAAAGGTGGCATAATGCACGACATGATATAAGATTTTGCACAAGCTCGTTCTATACTGCCATCATATTAAAATGTGCTGCGTAATAAATAATGCCATTGTAATACAATTTGGTACGTCAAAGATTTATAGGACTAAAAATCACACTATAAAATTTCGTGAAGCTCGGGCCCTAATTTACCATATAATGTCCAATATTATGCTCACGCTGGGAAATTATTTAAATACGCCTAAAACCGTAGCAGATATAGATATTGTGGTAAAATTTGGTCCAATTTTGGTTCATATGGCCAGAAATAATATCATGCAATTTTCTGATTTTCGTTCCATATTTACCATAGATCCCATATTCAGCAGCCTTCTGAAAAGCACTTTAAACGCTAAAACAAATTTCTCTACTGTATTGAAATTTGTTCCATTTAGATTTTTAATAAAAGAAATCACTCCACAGGAGTTTGTGCTGATAAGTCCTTAATTTACCATGGGTCTAATATAAATTCCCTTCCTGAAAATCATTTTAGTTCGTAACAATTTAGAATCATGAAATTTTATTCAAGTTAGTTCATATTGGTAGAAATAAAAGCATAACACTGTCTGATTGTCGTCGAATTGGTTTAAACCGGAACCAATTTTTATACTGATATCCGTTTTTAGAAGGATTAATTAATAATTATTATTATTCTTGCAATCGGTTGAGGGTATCCAAGATTCGGCACAGCCACTCTAATTTAGTTTTAATGCAGTACCTTTTAAATGGTTAAATATAGCAAGAAAATGATTCTGTAAAAATTTCAAGTCGATATTTAAAATATTCCATTGCCAATTTCAAAGAGTTTTTGTTTTGGAAAATATTAGAAAATTTTTTTAATTATTTCTGCCGAAAAATTTTGAAGTCTGTTTCGGAGTCGACTCCGGAGTTGACGCCGGTACAAAAACTTCAACTCCGACTCCACAGCCCTGGTATAAATGAAGAAGATTTCATTGTTTTATTTTTCATAACATCTATTAAGAAATTGAATTAAGTAAATGCAAGGCATTTTAGTTAGACTGTGGCTATTAGTCATCAAATTAATTAAACATTTAATTAACACAATGATGAAGTTTGTTTTTCAACCCATTACTAACATTAACTGAAAATCACTTTTTCGTTATCGTAATGAATTTTTCCATTGATTTTATGAAACATAAAAATTTACTCCTTTTCCCCAATTTTTATGTTTACATAGGAAAAACTTTTTGAATTTTGGTAATAGGTCGTAGTTAGTTCATACGTTACCTGGTAAGTAGTTGTTATTACAATTGTCATTATTCTGAAAACCTCAATAAGTACTTTTCAGTACTATTATTTTCAGTTATGGATACTTGCTTACTAATAATCAGCTAAATAACTATTTATTAGTTGTTTTGTTTTCAGTACTGAATATTTACTTACTGCTAACTAGCTCCATAACTACTTATTAGGTCTATTAACTAGCGCCAATTAAATAAAAACTAGTTATTTTTTGGCTTCTAGTAAGTAAGTACTTAAATAAGTGCTTACAATTCAACTTACTGGTAGTTAAATAATTACTAGATATTTTGTGACTTCTAGTAAGTGCATTGTAAGTACTGAATTCTGTGGCCAACTCGAACAAAAATAAATAGTTATTCAGCCGAAAAATAAGTAGTTTTTATATTTCTCGAACATTACTTGCTAATTTACCAGGTAAGTAAAGTTTTAGCTGGGTATTACCAAAAATTTAATTACAAATACATTTTTACAACTGCTTAAGGGAGAAAATATTTTCTAGTTATAAGTGTTTTGTAGTTAGAAAACTTTATTTTGTTTTCATTGACTTAGTGACATTTGTCATTGAAAATATGAAGTTTCGACAGTTTCCTTTTTTTTTCATTAATATCAAAATATTTGGATATTTTAATTAATAGTTCGTTTTAATTTAAAAAATCTTTTAGGAAAATGTATAACAATTAGTTTAATATTTCTTTTAAATCATTAATCCAATGAAAAATTTTTACGAAATTACGAAACTCAATTTCATAGTGTTAATGAAAATGATTTATTGAAATATTTTATTCATGTAAAATTTTATTCCCGTTATGTAATTTTTAATTAGATCAAAGAAAAAATTTTAAGGAAATTGATTCATTAGATTTATGAAACATAATTCTTTCAGTGTATTACCAATGTTTCAAATATTTTCCCCTTTTTGATTCATTGCTATTAGTAAGTCTGGGTTTTTGAGATCTCAGTTAGACTAGGTTTAGTTAATCTAAAAACTCATTTGTGCCGTTTGTATACAAAATTTTCTCGGAACTGCTTAGTTTTGCTTAAAATGCTGGTCTTTAATGAAATAATAATTAAAAAAATATCACATTTACGAATTTCAGACTACGTTAAACTGAGTTTAAACTTAATCCACATCTTAAAAACCTGGCCTAAGAAAACCATTTTATATTTGTTTTGTTTACTAAATTTTTTATATCTAAAAGAAGCTTTTATTTAGGTTGGCCTTCAAAACTACAAAGTTAATGGGAACGAGATTTTGTATATTTAACATAACTAGTTTCGACCACTTGACTTTTACTTTCTAGAGAACCAGTGCGTTATACAACAAAAACGTACACATTTTAGGAAAGCAACAAAATGCACTCTTTTTATCCATTTGTGTGCGTGTGAGTTTGCAAGTACAAAAAAAAAAGAAAACATTTTTAAACAACAACAAAAAGCACCGGATTTTTCAAAATGCTTTTAATTATTTACCAACATATTCATAAAAAAATATTTTTGGCTTATAGCAGGCTTGTGAAACGAGTTTTCTATGAAAATTTGTTTAATAAACCTTTTACTGATCAAAAATATTTTTTATGAATATGGGGGCTAAGTTCTAACGGCCTAAGTTATAAAAAATAGTTCCAAAAAAATTGTTCCCGTAATTTTGATAAAGATTTTTTTTTTTTATTTTAATTAAAATTAACTGAAAATAGCTTAACATTTTAAAAAATTAACAAAAGTTAGTGTTATTTTACAATGCCAAATATTTTGAAGATATTAGTAAGTCCATTTTAAATTTTTGACAATTTTTTTTTAATCAAATTTGACGATTTTCAACAATTTTTATCTGGCAACTATGATACCCTAAAAACATTTATATGACCCAAGTGAATGATATTTAATTTTTATTGTTATGACAAAAAAGAGGAATTAATAGACGATATTATAACTGGTATTGCATGTTAATAATAGATTTGAATGTTGCATGAATTGATTTGTTTAATAGACAAAAACCAAAACACAGACAAAGAACTTGCTATGCCAAAAATGTGTTAATGAAAGTCAAAATAATGTATCTTTCGCGTTACCAAAAGTTTTTATGTACACCGTTTACCAATACAGGGGTATTGTTTAACGTCTTATATGCTTAAAATTTCAGTTCTAAAAAAATTGTTAGTCATATTATTCACAACATAAACATTTTCGCGATTTGCCTTAAGTGGGTGTCAAAGACTACAGTCTCGTGCATGAAAAATATTTTGAAAGTTATAACTTCTAAACTTAAGCTTATTTTACTTTATACACCCGGTATTAGAACGTACGTACATTTGTCATACCTTGTGCTTTGCAGGGGGATTTACAAAATCAACAAATTGTAACGTGTATTTTATGTCAACTTCGTAAAAGAGCATCCTAATGTTCCAGATGCTTAAAATAAATCAACTAATATGTGGAGGAAAATTTTGCTGAGTCTTAAATACCTAAGCGTGATGTTAAAAGCTGAAAAAGGTAAATTTTGTTTTGATATGGGTATGATATGGGGACTTTTAAATAATCCATTTGCAAAAGTTATGTAATGCTGTCAAAACCTCAGCAGTATTTCTGGCACAGGTGGTGGACGAAGGAAATGTTGTTCCATTACAGCATTGGAACAGCAAACGCCTGACCTTATTTCAATTTACCAGGCCGATAGTGGAAAAAGTGTTAACTTGGAATTTCGTGCAAAAACTAGTTTAAACAACGCAACATCATCAAAGAAAAATTCCCCAATGAAATAGATATTGATGATAAAAACAATGCGGTTATTTACTTGGATTTATAAAGAGCCGACTCCACATTTCGTAAGAATAATTTTAAATAAAAATACAAAACACAAGTTTTTCCTTAAGAAAGAATTTGCCAATACACAGAAGCAAATCTCAGCAACTACAACTCTACAAATGCCTTTAACAATGCGAACAATACTAATCAACAACTTTCATTATGTTTTGATTTCATACATGTTACCCAGTAAGATGTTCTTAAATCTATGCTGACTCTCTGGGAAATTTTGAGGTTCATCCGAAATTTATTAAAATTATAGCGATATATTTACTACAACATATAACACATTTGCTGAGCTCAATAATTACAACATCTACTTTCCCATCAATGTGGAAACCAGCAAAGATTATACCTGTTCCAAAAACTGATACAAATTACCGGCCAATTGCCCTATTTGTCAAAAGTATTTGAAAGGGGAATACATACGCAGATGATTCGATATATGTATGAAAATTCTCTGCTCTCTGAAAGGCGATCTCGTTTTAGACCTGAACAAAGCTGCAGCGTTACCGTTAAAAATTTTCAAAAAGGGGCACAATAAAGGGATTTTCGGAATAAAAGTGGCCCAATAAGGGGAATTCTGCAACAAAAAAAAGGAGCAACTTTAAAAACGAACATATTTATTAAGTAATTTTCATTGGAAACATAAACATGAAAAAAATACATTTGTTATATATTAAAAATACATTTTATATCGCCCTTGTTCAACAATAGTGTATTAACTCAAAATGATCAGTTTTTCACTTTTTAAAAAAATCTTCACGTAATATTCATATCTTACCGCTGTTAAAATATCGTGCTACTATCAATATCGAGGTAATACACTATAAATGAACCAGTGCGATATATGTATGCATACATACACAGAAAAAAATAACAAGAATTAGTATGTTATTAATAAAATTTTTCTAAACTTTTATGATATTTCTAACAATTAATAACACGGTGCTACAAATTAGCACTTTTTTTTTATACTTGAAAAGCGACCTAGTGTAGGTTATAGACCTTACTGAGTAGATCATAAGTCAATTTTGAAAAGTTCGGAAACACCCTCAAATTTCGGAGTTATTCCGAAAAAACTATTTTCGGGTAGGTTCGAGTACTTATGAACACGTAACTCAGTTGATTTTAATCCGATCTTCAATTTTTGAACGCTTTATGAAAGACAAAGAATAGATCTTTCCAACCGTATACATTTTATGCTATATTAATTAAATATTGGTAGTAATTTTTGTAATAACATCTACAATTTTTTTATTTTTTTATGTTTTTTTAACTTTGAGTTCTTTTTTTTATAATTTTTTCTATAAAAGCAGATGTATTTGTAAAAAAAATTTGAAATAGAATTTTATAACAAATAAAATGAACTTTGGTTTTTTTAAATCGGACAATATTTGTGAAAGTTATTAAACTTTATTTAAATTTAAATAGCACTTGATACCCCCAAGCGGAAAAAAAATTTAGTGAGATTAATTTTTTTTTATACTGAGATAACAAAAGAGATAAATTAAATACTTTAGTTAAGTTGCAATGCTCTTTATGTTTTTGTTTTAATTTTGCCGTTAGATATTTTGACATTTATTTATTACTTGAGTGCATTGCACTTGGTAATGCAGAATTTAATATACCCTTCACTATTCTGAAGTAAATTTTAAACATAAAATATACTATAAGGGAAGTATTTTTAATTTCGTTTTTTTTTTTAATTATAATAAATTTAATTTTTATATAAGTATATAGATTTGAAACAATGTTTTAAAATTTTTTTGTAAGCATTTTATGTCAATTGTAACTTTTGTGATAAACACACAAACTGTAATAAATGAATCCGTAATGACAAAACATACATACTTAAAGTAGAGGGTGTATAAGACATAAATTGTTTATTATTTTAAAAATAAAGTGGTACTATTTTGAATTTGTGAAAAGATTAGTGTTACTTAAATATTTAAATTAAAAAAGTAAGTTTGTGTTATTTTTTTATCTTTAATAAAAAAATATAATGTGGATTTTAACTTCTATTTCAGTGTGTGATAAGCGTAATAATTTTTGTTTTATCTGTGGCTTATTCGCTGACAAAAAACATCGATTAGATTTTAAAAATAATAAAGCCTTAGTTACTTCTTTTAATGCCTTTTTTAAGTGTTCGTATGTTTTTAGCAAATGGTATGAACCCGAATGTGTTTGCATAACCTGCTCAATTGCACTTAAGCAATGTAAGTCTAAAAATTTTTTAAGCCAACCTTTACCATTCTCTGCTCCAATGGTTTGGCATCGTCAAGTTTTTCATAAACCTGAAGATTGTTACTTCTGTCAAACAAACATTGTTGGTTATAAGTACAAAAACCGTGATCGTATTAATTATGCCAATGTGTTAACTGTATCCAAGCCAAAAATAATCAAACATAAAGCAAGTACGCCTGAAGAAGAACATGAATCCGAGGAAGAAAAGTCTGCAGACATGGAATGTGACCAGACATTTGTTGCACAGTCGGTGGAACCCCATTTAGTGACAAATGAAGATTTTCATGATCTTGTTCGAGATTTGAAACTATCATGGAGACAAACAGAGATGTTAGCGTCTCGACTAAAACAGTGGAATATCACTAAAAGTGACTTTAAAGCAACATTTGCAAGAGACAATGACAGTTTGAGCAAATTTTTAAAGCTGACAATGATAATAACAACCTTGTATATTGCTCAGATGTAGAAGAGTTATTTCATTGTCTGAATTACCAACATCAACCGAACGAATGGAGATTATTTTTGGACGGCTCGTGTAAAAGTAAGTAATATTTTTTTTGTTATTCAAAAACCATTAACATATTTTTTAGGTTTGAAAGCAGTTTTATTACACAACGAGAATCAGTTGCCCTCAGTGCCTATAGCATACGCTACTAACATGAAAGAGTCGTATGCAACAATGGAAAATATACTGGATTTAATATGTTATAAAAAGTATCAATGGCAAATAGTTTCAGATCTAAAAGTTCTGACAATTTTATTCGGAATGCAAGGAGGCTATACTAAATTTCCTTGCTATATTTGCGAATGGGACAGTCGTGGGAAAGACCAATACAAGCAAAAAAACTGGCCATCAAGAACAATTTTTCAAATTGGCAAGAAAAACGTCTTAAAAATTCCACTGGTGAGTACCGAAAAAATAATTTTGCCACCATTACATCTCAAATTGGGATACATGAAGCAGTTCGTGAAACGCCTGGATAGGGAAAGCGATGCCTTTTTACACTTAAAATCAGTTTTCCCAAGAATAAGTGAAGCAAAAATAAAAGAAGGTACAAATGTTTATTGATTTCTAAACATAATTGCACCATTTTTTTTATTTTTAGGTATTTTTGTTGGACCTCAAATCCGCAAAATCATGTTTGACGAAGAATTCACAATGAAACTAAATGTTGTGGAAAAAAGAGCATGGAGAAGCTTTATTAGTTTAGTTTTTAGTTTTTTGGGAAATAAAAAAAGTGAAAATTATATTGATGTAGTAAAAGAATTTCTTGAGGCTTATGCAGAAATGGGATGCAGAATGTCCATTAAAGTTCATTTTCTACACGCACATTTAGATTTTTTCCCAGAAAACCTAGGACAATTCAGTGATGAGCAAGGCGAACGGTTTCACCAGGACATTTTGGATATCGAAAGACGCTTCGAAGGAAAAAGCCAAGTAAGAATGATTTCAAATTACTGCTGGTCACTTAAGCGAGAAACAGACGATTTGATGTACAAGCGAAAGAGGCCTAGCAAGCATTTTTAATCATATATTCTTAATTTCTTAATAAAATAATTTAAATACTGTTATTTTAAAATATTTATATAATCATGCCATTATAAGATTAAAAAAAATAAAGAAAATGTAGTAGCTATTGATCAATATTTGAAAAAACTAAATTTTTCACTTTTGAAAAACCTTAATAACTTTTTTATTTTTTGTTCGATTTTATTAAATGAAAGCTGGTTTAACTCAAAACTAAATAAGCTTTAATAGTGTGTATACATATTGGTATGTTTCTAAACAAACTAATTTAAAAAAATGGCACCAATTTTGAAAAATCGAGAAAAAATCAAATTAAAATCAGATATAATTAAGAATATCACTACAAAAATTGTATACACATACCACAAAGTGTATACATTTAGAAAGGCACGTGTCTCTTCTTACTGAAACCGTTTAAAAAATAAAAATCGGATAATAATCAACTGAGTTACGTGTTCATAAGTACTCGAACCTACCCAAAAATGGTTTTTTCGGAATAACTCCGAAATTTGGGGGTGTTTCCGAACTTTTAAAAATTGATTTATGATCTACTCAATAATGCCTACAACTTACACTAGGTCACTTTCCAAGTATATTTTCACTGTAGCACCGTGTAATTAGTATTGTGGTTATTTTATTGAACTGTTAATGGTTTTTAATCCAAATTTTGATATTTTAAACAGGCTAAAGTTCATTGAATTTAATTTTCATTAAATTATTTTTATGAAAAAAGGAATTTTACAACATGAAATGAATTAAAATTTATTGATAATTATTCATTCTTGATTGAGCTGGGATTGAACCCAGGTTTTCACGGACAGGTTGCCAAGACTAGTTTCGATTGTAATCACACAATCTCTTTAGTGGGTTTAGCTCTCACTGCCATTGACGGATGACCTCAATAGTCAAACATCAATCCTTAAACCAAATGGTATTTTACCTCGGTAGATCGAAATTTGCTTTGAATGAATGGGATCTACGTGTTCTTCCTTACTTTCAATTTTTTGAATTGAATTGTTTGTTAATTGTCATATTAGTTGAAAAAAAAAAATAATTGTCTGTCAATAATTTTCAAAATATATTTTTTTTTTTTTTTTTGTGTTTTAATCTTGTAAAGAATAATCGATAGGACTGTTATTAACAACTAAGTCCATCCAAGGGGTAAGTAAAGCTTTTATTTAAAACTTTTTATCGAAGTTTAAACGCGGTATTATTTATTCTAGCCCAATAAGCAATTTTGCTGGAATCCAAGTATAAATCAAGTGTAACTCCAGTCCTTTTTTCCATTTTCAAGCCTTGAATTATACTTGAATTACACTGTAATTCAATAGCATACTCCAGCAAAACGGGTACTGGAAATCCAGTCGAACATAACAATGTAAATACAGTGTAATTCAAGCGTTGAGTTACAGTTAAATTCCAGCCTCAAACACATAATAAATAAACTTGAATTCAAGTATTTAAATCAAGTATAAATCAGACCTATAAAACCAATATAAATCAAGCCTACAATTCCAATGGAAATCCAATTAAAAAATTTAATATTGAAGAAAGAAAAAAAATAATGGTGTATAAAATTATTGATCTTCCTTAATAGTTTGTGGTTTATTCACATTATACTATAAAGCATCTGCATACAAATGTGATATCATTGGAAAACAATTTAAAAGTGCTATACGATGGTACATTTTTTTGGTGCTAGAGTAATATAATACGGTATCGAAGACAATAACGCAAACGGTACCATTAGATTTACCTTTAAAATTTTTCCGTAATTCCACATAAATATAACATACATTGTTTATACATATGTATGCATGTATATTTGTATTTGTTTTGTTGAAGACCTCGTTACGTTTGATTAAAGTCCAAGGAAGTTAATAATTTAATTTTTTTTTCGAAATTATTAAAATCCTTTTCCTCTCTTTCAGCGCACAGAAATAAATTTTTAAAAATATTTTTCCCCAAATATTTTTTTTTGATAGCTTAAGCAATACAAAAGTTTAAAAAAAAGAGTTTCAAACATTTTTGTATGAACTGGAATTTGACTTGAAAATTGGGCATAAATTAAAGCTGAATTCAAGCAATATTTAAAGCACTTGAATTTCAAAAATTTTAGTGCTTATTGGGAGTTTTAAAATTTTAGTTGATGATTGTGGCAAGAATCCGTTTTGTGCACGTATTAAAACCTTCTTCTGCATCCAATTCTAAGTCTGTTAAAGATATTTGTGATGAGATTTTCATTAAATTTAAATAAAAAATTATTATATCTACATTTTTAATGCATTTCTTTCTTTTAAAACTGCAATACATTTTTTAAATTTATTAGCAACAAAACATTTTGTTAATATAACAAATTTTGTAATAAAAATTTTTATTTGATTGCTAACAAATATTTTATTTATTGTTACAAATTCATTGTTAAAAATATTTGTTGAATATGAACAATTTGAATTAACAAAAAAAAATTTTATATTTACAAATTCGGTTGTTGGTGCATTTTCAATTAAAAAATTGATTGTATTGACGAATATGGTATTCAATATGACAATTAATTTGTTATATCAGTTACTGATTACTTATAAATAGAACGAGCTTAAAAGTAATAGCATAACATTACTTACAAAAAATAATAATAAATTATATTATATTATATGAAAAAAAAACTTGAAAATCTATGTATATCAAATATGTTTGTCTTCAAATGATCTTGGAGACCGTGTTTATATGGGGCATATATTTAGTACCATAATATATAAGCAATTATAAAACGTTTGGTAGCCAAATTTGATAGCAATACCAACATTTACAATATATTCGGATGTGATTATAGGAGCTATGGTGCAATAACATTTTATTACAATAGGACCATATTTGACCAGATACTTGGTGATATAACTTTGGGAGCAATTAAATATTTTTAAACCGAACTTAATCTATATACCAACATGAAGCGATTCGTATCAGTATGGTCCGATTCGTATCAGTATGACAATTAATATGTAAGTACCAAATTCAGAAAAGGGTCTCCACAACCCAACAGCCGGATATACATAGTTAAATCGAATCAATTGTTACAATCATCAGCACTCACACATAACAGTCCATTCACCTAAATACGTATATTGCTTTACGGTATTAAAAAAAAACTATTTTGTTTAAAGCAAAAACACAGGTTTTAAAAATTTTTAATTTTTTCATACCTATTTAGATTAAGAATACGTTATCTTGTTTTAGGAAATAACAATTCTAAAAAACGTAAGCCGCACAACATTAATGATATTAAAAAAAACTGACTTTTTTGTTTATCCGAGATATATATTCTTTTTTTTTTTTAATCCTGATTTAAAATTTGCAAATATTTTTCCTTTTCCCTTTTTCCTTCACCTGTCAACTTTTGAAAATACGTTGTTGGGATTTTCAGTGACGATATGTATATGTGAGTAAATACTT
Source organism: Pollenia amentaria (assembly GCA_943735925.1). Lineage (NCBI taxonomy): Eukaryota > Metazoa > Arthropoda > Insecta > Diptera > Polleniidae > Pollenia > Pollenia amentaria. The sequence continues at coordinate 158,009,153 of OX031009.1, forward strand.
TGGCACTTCCTTTATTTTACTTTTCTACCAAAAAAAAAAAAAAAAAAAAAAAAAAAAAAAAAAAAAAAACTAAATTAGTATTGTGGTTATTTTGTTGAACTACTCATGGTTTTTAATCCAAATTTTTACTATTTTAATTAGGCTTAAGTTCATTAAATTTAATTTTCATTAAATTATTTTTATGAAGAAAGGAATTTTTACAACATGGAGAATTAATTAAAATTGTTATTGATAATTTTCATTCTTGACTGACCTGGGATTCGAAGCCAGGCTGGCTGGCGTGTGATTCGAACCCAGGCGGCTGGTTACCCTGACATGTTTCGACCTCAACCACTAGGAGGGATTTGCCGTCTTACACTCGCAGCCATCGATGACTGCTGACGTCAGTAGTCAAACATCAATCCTTAAACCAAATTGTATTTTAACCTTTGGTAGATCGAAATTTACTTTTTAACAAATAGAATCTGGAAATTATTTCTTTTCATAAGCTACTTTATTATATTCAACATTTTTTATTTTTCGAATTTATTCTATGAGCTAAGTTTCAGTGATGTATTTTAAAAAGCTTTTTGTAATAGTTCTATTCCTTAAATTTTTAGGAATGACTTTATAAAATACATAACTGAAATTTAGCTCATAGAATAAATTCGAAAAATAAAAAATGTTGAATATAAAAAACCTTTAAGAAAAACGCAGGTTTTGATTAAACTAAACAGATATCTTATTTCAGTATATTTGTCAAATTACTTTTTAAAAATGCCAATTCCGCTCAGCGGATGCACTACTACTATGTGGTTAAGTAAAAATATACGAACATACAAAAGCTGTTAGGCACATCTGCATTAATTTATTTCGAATATAAAAAATATTTTGTTCAAAAATGGACAAAAGGCGCACAAAAAAATACAAAATGATACAACAGGGGATTTAAAACCAAGGGGCAAAGAAAGTGGCACGGCAGTCAGAAAAGGGGCAAAATGCGACTTTAATCGCATAACGGCAACGCTGCACAGCTGTATTTCTACTCTCATCTATGTATCAGAGGAAATACGGTCAAAAATTGATAACAATATGATATCTTTTGTGGATTTGCTTGACCATTCTAAGACGTTTGATACCGTGGAACACACAATTCTTTGCCAAAAACTGAAAAACATGAGCTAATTCTCTTACACAGCTGTAAAATTACTTGCTTCATTACTATGTGATAGAAGTCAATTCGTTTCTTTTGATTCTAATAAATCAAACAGCTGATTAATGAAGAGAGGTGTTCCACAGGGCTCGATACTTGGTCCGCTATTATATTCAATATACTCCAATGGCTTGCCGTCCAGACTCAACTACTGTGGTGAACAGATGTATGCACATGACATTCAGCTTTATATTAGCTGACATTATTGATTGCATCAGCAACATTTCACTATTGAAATCGTGAAAAGTGCCAAAAACCTTGGAGTTATTTTTAGCAACGATCTGACATGGTCAAATCATGTAAACACTATATCTGGAGAAACTTACGCTATGTAGAGAAATCTTTGGATGACACAGTATTTTACTCATTTTAATATCCGCATGCTACTCGCTATGACATATCTACTACCCACTTTAGTTTATGGATGTTAATTATTTTCCAGTTGTGTTTCTATAAGCAAGAATAAGCTCAAAGTGACCTACAACAACATTGCCAGATATATACAGGGTGTCTTGTGGCAGATTTATATTTTAAAACTTAAATAAAAAAACGTAATAGTTGACAGAAAGTTTTATTGAGAGCATTGAACGATAGAATGGAATTTGCGGATTTTATTTTTTAAAGATTATGTCATCCAGATGACTTCCGTCGAGTTGAACACACTGTTCAAACGGAGCCTTGTGCTCTGCGTCACACGCTGCAGTAAGCTTGGTTCCTTTAAAGCCACAAGAGATTGGGGATTGCCATTACAAAACCTCTCTTTGAGGTAGCCCCATAAAAAAAAATCCATGGGAGTTAGATCGGGCGACCTCGGTGGCCATGGGATGTCCTTAAAGCGACGGATCAGTTTTTGGGGGAAATTTTCCCGAAGCAAATTCAGCGAAGCTCTGGCTGTGTGTGCAGTCGCCCCATCCTGTTGAAACCACGTGTGTGAAGAGTGCGATGGATGAGCTCGCAGGTTTGGCAAAAAAAAATTCCGTAATCATGCGTCGATAATTTTCACCGTTGACATTCGTCGCCTGGCCTCGGGAATTTTCGAAAAATATGGTCCAATTATCTCACGATTGGATAAGGCAATAATGCAATGGTTTTTAATGTTTCAAGCGAGGATTACGGGTTCTTGGAGACCATTACCGGCAGTTTTGCTTGCTGACGTGGCCCTTTAAGTGAAAATGAGCCTCGTCGCCCCCAAAAATGGGATTTACAGTGTGAAAACGCTCCAACATCGCTTCACAAAAATTTTTGCGTTAATCAAAGTCACTTTCTTTCAGTTCTTGAACGATTTGAATTTTAAAAGGATTGAACTTCAGATCCTTTTTTAAATTTCATGAATAATCGCTCTTAGAAGTCCCAGTGAGGCTGCCCCTTTCCGTATTAAAAGTCGCGGATTTTCACGTAAACTGCTTTCAATGAGTTGAATTTTTTCGGGTGTCCTTGAAGATCGACTGGGACATTCATAGCCGAAGCAGTTGCGCGGAATCGCAGCACCCACGTACTCGCCGAATGCCAAACTGTGAACAAAATTGTCGACGAGCAATTACGTAAAAATCATTACTCTTAGAAAATGTCTCCACAGCGAACGCACGATGCTTACTCGACCACTGCAACATCGTGACGGACAAATCCACACTATCGATACTTCCAACGGCGCCACCCTCCTTCCGCACCGTTTATTCCTTTTTGAAATACTCCTATTTAAAAATATAAATTTGCCACCAGACACCCTGGACGTACAAGATATAGTAGTATATCTCAGTTTTCTAACCAGGTCTATAATGTATCTTTTGAAAAGCCATTAAAATGCCGTACACTATTATTCATACATAAACTTATATTAAATAGACAACCTATCAACAATATTATAGTTACTAAAAGCATGTCAATTTAAGTATTGTTCATTGAAAAATTATCATTTTTATAGCAACTAAATAATGATATCTTTGAAAACATATTATATTCCTCACAAACATTTAATGATATTAAATAGCCATAACATGATCATTTTTGATCCAGTTGCAAACAAAATATCTTTACCCTAATAATATTTTTTTATCGCTATTTGTAAAATAATTTTGCATCAATTGTGTCGTTTGTTTCACATGTGCCTATCAAATTATTTGTTATTCATAAAAAACCAAGTTTAAAGAAATTAAAAAATAAAGAAATTGTAGGTACATTAAAACAAATTGTAAGTGTCACAAAATCAAATATCAATGCTAAAAAAAATTTTAATATTGTTTGAAAATGGTGCAAAATAATTGACAATTGATTTGTGTTATTTAAGAGAAAAAGAATGAAAAATTCTATAAAATAGTTATAAACAATTGCGACCTACGAGAAAAACCGGTTAAAAAAATTATGTTTAAAGTTGCATCATATTATATTCAACGTTAAGGTTGCCGGTAAGTAAATAAGCATAAGTATATTTTAAAAAAAAATGTTCGGTTTTAAATTTAATCTTCATATTATATAACGATTAACATGATAATAATATTATCAATTCTTAACTTATTATGATTAACATGATAATAATATGATTACTTGTTAACTTATTATGATTACATTTAATTATTATAGTATGTAATATAAACAAATTAGGATTAAGGGAAAATATTATGATGTAATATTACGAATATATTTGGTCATAATATGATTCAATATTAATCGTAATATGTTGACCACAATAATGAATCTTATCATAATATGTTGCTCTTAGAATATGTTTACCACAACCATGTTTTTTCTTTGCGTCTTTTTATCTCTACAAAAGGATAAGATTTTCAAGATCGAATAGGGACAATAGAATAAACTCCAAAAGATACCATAAGCAAATATCTGAAAGAGACTTTTTTGTTAATGCCATTCGTCTCTGGAATGAACTTCTACCTAATATTTTTGTAGATACTAAGCAATGCAAAGCACTTAAGATGCGAAATATTTATCAACTTGAGTTAACGAAAAATCACATACATAACTTTAAATTTTTATTATTATAATTGTTACTTTTATAACAATTTGTAAATCATAATTAATTAAATTTTTTTTTTAATTGTTCTTAGATTTAAGATAAACCTTTAGAAATGTAAAAATCTAAATGCCTTTTTCTCCCCAGTACTATTAAATAAGATAAAGTCTTATTGTAAGGTTTATTTTTCAAATAAATTTTAATTAATTTCATGTTGTAAAATTCCTGTCTTCATAAAAATCTATCTATCTATCTATATATATATATATAAAATAGGATGTGTGTATGTATGTATGTATGTATGTAACGTATGGATTCCAAAACGGCTGGGCCGATTTTGATGAAATTTTCAGGGAATCATCAGAATATTCAGGCGGGTGACACTGTAAAGTCTGATTTCTGATTTTCCGTCTGGGGGCGGAATGGCGTGGCAAAATCCATAACTTGAGAACGGCTTGACCGATTTGAACGATTTTTTCTTTAAAATGATCGCCATGATCCAACTTAGGTTTTTAATTTTGCCCCGCCCACTTTTACGACCACTTTTTTCGATTTACCTAAAATCAGAAAACGGCTCCATCGAGTTGACTAATTTTTATTTCAAATGTTCGTATTAATCAACTTTAAGTTTTCATCGAAAGAAAAATTTACCACGCCTACTTTTACGCCCACTTTTTGTATTAAGCTCATAACTGGAGAACGGCTTGACCGATTTGGACGATTTTTTCTTTAAAATGATCGCCATGGTGTAACTTAGGTTTTGCGGAAAGAAAATGTTGCCCCGCCCACTTTTTTCGTAAGATGCACAGCATATATATACATACATACATACAACCATATGTATTTTCAAATCAAATGTAAATCAAACATACATATGAATATGAACAACATTTTAATTTATAATATTATAATGATGAAACAGAACTGGGGATGAACGATGTTTTACATGCAGTTTGACATGAAATTTTGCCAGAGAATGCGGTTTCATGGACTTTTATTTAAAGACCGTAAATTTCGTTTAAAGATCAATATAAATCGTCTGGTAATACATCACTAATGTTTGCTTAGGGCCAGCAACGCGGACCCGGTCAGCTAGTAATTTAATGAAAATTAAATTCAATGAACTTAAGCCTCATTAAAAATATCTTAATTTGGATGAAAAATAAACTAATAAATAAAATAAAAAATACGAATTTAAAAAGGATGCAATTTGAAAAAACAAAACGGAAAATTGAGATTTCAATAAAAGTAATTAAAAAGCAAAATCAATAAAATTGCAAATACTTTCAAAATAAGTGTTCTTCATATAAAATTTCTGCCCGAAAGTTAACGTTCGAAATTGTTGAAACGACAGTTAATTTTTTATTGGGTTGAGTTTTTAATTACTTTAATTTTATAATAGTTTTTGCCTTCGTTCGAGAGGAAACCCCGCCTTAGAAAATCCCTAACGGTTGAAACTATTTATCAGTTTGTTGATTAAAATGCCTACTACAGCAGGTAACAGATTATTTTTTAAAAGAAATTTATTTCTTAAAAGATTTTGTTTGTTGTGCTTAATTCCCTTTTTTTTTTTTTGATTGATAAAAAAAATACTGAAAATTATTGTTGGAGGATAAGCTGTTCCTATACGCATTTCACTGGTTGTTTAAATCAGATCATCAGGAAACGTTGTCCTAAATAATTTTAGAAAAGCCAAAGCTATCAGCAAACAAGACTACAGAGGGAATGAGAATTACCTACATACACTCAAAAAGTCTTAATTGCAACGATATCAAAGCTTAAACAAAATACCAACAATAAATCAGTGATGAGTTTTATCTTTTCTTACATTTCCCACTACAATTAGTTGGAATTCTCCCTCAAGCACAACAAACAAAATCTTTTAATAAATAATTTTATTCCCAAAAACAACTTTAATAATAGAAATTTATTTTTTTTTTAAAATAAAAATTATCAAATTGAATATTTGAAAACAAAGAACAATTTCTATAAATTTTGTACGTGTTATTATTTTTTATAAGAAATTTATTTCTTAAAAAAAGAAAAATTATCAAATTGATACGTTCTTACGACGCACAACCCAGTTGTGTTTCTAGCATAAAACGCAAAACTTAAGAAAATTAACAGAATTTTTATTATTGTTTGCTTTCAGTTTCGAAATATTTCTTTTAATTCGATTTTTTTTTTTAATAATTAAAGTTAAAGTTCCCTAAGAATTTCCGGTTTTACATTTAAAATAAGTGACACAATTTTCTACAGACTATAAAGCAACATCAACAGTTTTTCCGTTTAAATTAAAGAAAATTTCAAAATTTTATGTTTCAGGTACAACTCAGAGTACGAGTATAATAAAATTATATGTTTTTTCTGCTCCTTTAATTTTGCAAACGAATTTTATTATGCAAAAATAAAACAAATAAGAAAACCTCATAATAATACAAATATGTGTACGTATACTCACGTAAACATTTTGTGGGTTGGCATTCCTTTATGGAGTACATAAAAAGGGTTTCTTAAACGTTGGCAATAATAGAAACTTGGATTAAGTAATTTTTTTCCGGGTAAACTTTTTTCAGTATATATGTTTTTATTAATTCAAATGTGTATTCTAAGTCAAATTACAATCTAAAAAGCTTTTATACTTTAATAGTCTTATTCCTTCAATATTTTCTATGCACTATTATAATTTTGTTTGTTTGTATATTTCTATTACTAAAATTCCCAGATTTTATTTTTTAAAATAATTAAGTTAAATACAACATACAATTTACAATAAGCACTATCCAGTTATAAGGTACAAAGAATGCTAACGAAGGCCGTAGCGGGCCTGAAAATGCATTATATTCTGCTGGTATCTAATAGTTGTATAAATTTTCTGTTCAATTTACTTCGTTGCTAGCCAAAGGATAAATAAAGTAAGCCTCGTAATAGAAATAAACAAACAAACAAAATTGTGATAGTGGATAGAAAATATTCCTGGTAAAATATTGAAGGAATATGACTATTAAAAAAAATATATAAAAAGTATAAAAGTTTTAAAAATTTTTATTTGACTTAGAATACACATACGAATTAATATGAAAATTTACAATAAAAATTATACTCAACATGATAACTACAATTCCGAGATTCTATTTGTTACAATTAACTTTTTTCCCAATAAATTATATACGAATGTTGTATTAATGTTCTAGTTAGTCTATCAAAACGTTTTGATATTCCCATTATTTAGGGAACACCCTTAACGAATACAGAACCTCTTTAGTTTTAAAATACCCACACAAATTTAAATTCAAGGATAAACTTTTGCTATGTTTCCTCTTACTGTAATTTAACTCCTTAAATTTATATTTGACTTGTTTCCGGTGTATGTACTCGTACTGGTAGCATCTATCTGGCTCTTCTTATTGCCAAAAATATTAAAATATATACATAAAAAAAAAACATTGTCAACAACATGTGAACAGTTTTATTATATGTTGAACTATCATATTTTGATATTCGTTACTAGTAGTTGTTTTCCTACTTCATCCTTTTATTTTATTTTATTTTTGGCAATAAAACTGTTATGACAACATTTTTAAGAGGACTAAATAGTCTTCATTTTACAACACTACAACATAATGGAGTGAAAATCTTAAGTTTATCTTTATGTTTATGACACACACATATCTCTTGGGATCATTATTAAATGGCTTTATAAAGGACTACACCTAATTAAGAAATACTATAAGGGCCTTTGGGCCAACCACTTAGTAAATTAGATTTCCATTTCTTGTTCCATATCGAGGGTCTATATTCACAATCTCTTATCTATAAAAATACAATTGTTCAGGAGAGCAAAAGAACTGATTACGCGAACTTGGATTTTTTTAAATTAAACTTTCTTCTACACTATTGTCTAAGAATTATAAGTGAGCTATACGTATTCTCTTTTTATTTGCCTTCGTGTCATTTACTTCGCTAATGTAGATAGGAGATTGAGCTTTAAAATTTTGATAAAATTTCCTTAAATACTAACTCCCATATTCATAAAGAATATTTGAGGTTTATAGCAGGCCTATGAAACGAATTTTCTATGAAAATTTGTTTAATAAGCCTTTTATTAATCAAAAATAGTTTTTATAAATATGGGGGTAAAAATATAGAAATTTGTATTTATATGTTAATCGGCAAAGGCAAAACAGTTAAGAACACTTTCCTCCTCTGTACCGCAATTCTGTAACTTTTTTAATTTAACTACCGATATCATTAAGTGACGATTAGAGTTTTTTTATTCCCGCACTTTTTGGATTCCCGGGAAAGCGGGAAATAAATATCAAATTCCCGGGTTCCCGGGATTCCCGGGATTCCCGCCCAAATTTTTTTATTTATTTATTTACTTATTTCTCCAATGCAACTAATATTTCGTACTGGCTATTAGGCTTAAAATAATTTAATTTAGTATCTATTATATAACAAAAACGTAAAAATTTAAGATTCAAGTAATTTTAAGACACTTAAGAGGTTATTTTGATGCCAATAGGATCATAGAAATCAATATACGTATATACATTTTCAAATTCAGAGCTCATTTGCATAATTAGAATGAAAGTATTGAAGTCTTAGTGGAGTAATATTTCTGAAAGGGCGATTAGGAATCGTCCCATGTTTGGCCACAGCTCTCATATAAATACACTCCCGAAAATATAGAAATTTGTATTTATATGTTAATCGGCAAAGGCAAAACAGTTAAGAACACTTTCCTCCTCTGTACCGCAGTTCTGTAACTTTTTTAATTTAACTACCGATATCATTAAGTGACGATTAGAGTTTTTTTATTCCCGCACTTTTTGGATTCCCGGGAAAGCGGGAAATAAATATCAAATTCCCGGGTTCCCGGGATACCCGCCCAAAATGAGTATTTATTTATTTACTTATTTCTCCAATGCAACTAATATTTCGTACTGGCTATTAGGCTTAAAATAATTTCATTTAGTATCTATTATATAGCAAAAACGTAAAAATTTAAGATTCAAGGAATTTTAAGACACTTAAGAGGTTATTTTGATGCCAATAGGATCATAGAAATCAATATACGTATATACATTTTCAAATTCAGAGCTCATTTGCATAATTAGAATGAAAGTATTGAAGTCTTAGTGGAGTAATATTTCTGAAAGGGCGATTAGGAATCTCCCATGTTTGGCCACAGCTCTCATATAAATACACTCCCAAAAATAGATTGTAATAAGTAACACCTATAATAGCTACGATGTTAACTCATAGTAGTGATCATAGTAATAGAAGAAGATATTTATATAATATTTGGCAGAAAAATCTCTTATGTGAATCTTAACCTCACAACTAGATTTTTTTATTTATTCCCGCACTTTTTGGATTCCCGGAAAAGCGGAATATAAAAATCAAAATCCCGGGATTCCCGCCGAACTTTTTTTTTTTATTTATTTATTTCTCCAATTAAACTAATACTTCTTACTGGCTATTAAGCTTAAAATAATAAAATCTAGTATCTATTATATAACAAAAATTTAGAATTAAAATTATTTTAAAACACTTCAGAGGTCATTTTGATGCCAATAGGATCATAGAAATCAATATACGTATATACATGGTCAAATTCAGGGCTCATTTGCATAATTAGAATGAAAGTAATACAGTTTAACCGTAGGAACACAATTGCACAGTACGAAGTAGCGTCGACCGTAGTAGCGTAGGACGTAGACACGTTGTAAAATAAAAACTTGTTATATTTAATACAAAGGCACACAATAGTTGGTGCAAACGTGAAAGCGTAAATACATCGTACGTCGAAATAGATCTAATTCTATTGCATACGCCGGTTACGGCCGTATTGGCATATAAAATTTAAAATTAATAATATAAAATTAAATTATTCTTGTTTTTTCAAATTGAATATTAACCGTTTATCAAATTCAACAGGAAGGAGGAATTTTATATACTACACATATTTAATAACATATTTTTTTACAGTTTTATGACCCTTAATCAGCAGTGGAGTATGAAGGTATACTTAGTTTGTCATTCCATGTGAATCTTTTTTTAATATTCATCTAAGGTCCCATAAAGTATTTGTATTATTAGTCCTTCATTAATTCTAAGTCGATTTAGCCATTTGGGTGTCAAATTGTTTCCAGATCTTATAAGCTGTTTAGGATTGAATTCCTGCAGAGTCGTTTCAATAAGAACAGAGTTATGCAAATGTGGAACTTCCTCCCTAAAAAACCTGCAAAAACTAATATACATAAATTTGTGGCGAAATGCACTTATTGTCATTTAATTTCAACAAATTCGTTTTATAAGGTACCAAATTTCTACATTCTACTTTTATAAGACTCAAAATTACCTGAAATGTCGCATATAAAACACAATCTAGGAAAATACCTTACCACAAAACATTATAAATGCCGTATTCACAAAACCACTTGTAAAGTTGTATTTATTGTATGTTGTATAAAAAACCTATAGTTAACTATGTAATTTAATACAACATACAATCGATACTACGATACATGGGTTTTTGTGAATACGGCAAATATTGTTGTAAAATTTACACTTCAGTTTGCTAGGACAAGAAATAATATTTCGTGAAGATAGGTCTACAATTTATCATAGACTCTTTATAAAGCCCATTCTCAAAAATTTGCTAAATAAGTCTTAAACTATAGCAAATTTTAATATTGTGGTGAAATTAAGTTGGATAAAACAACTAAAGACACGAGTCCGACATAGATTTACTAAAGTTTTAAAAAAAGATTTTCTTCAAAATTTCCCGGGAATCCCGCAATTAATTCCCGGGAAAGCGGGAATTAAAAACAATTGAAAGGGGTTAGGGAAATCCCGGGAACAAACTCTACTCACAACATATTCTTTTCGGTGGAAACGGGATCGCCCATGGGAGCCAAATAATGTGGTGTAGGTCCGACTAAACGTTCTTACTTTTTTGTATTAAAAATTGGCTTCTTTACTATTTAATTTTAAACAGTTAACGATACATTTATTATCGTTATTTTTTTTACAAAACTTTTTTTGGCGTTAGCTACCGATATTATTTATCGACAAAAATTGTTAAAATGCCTGTACATAATAGCTCTTTACGACAATTATCGTTTACTAACGAATTTTGACTACTTTTTTTTTTTTTTTTTTTTTTTATAGTTTCATTTCATTTTTTCATTTTATTTTTTATTTTAATACCTATCACAACAAGATATAAATCTTATAATTTACAGTGATAGTAAGTAACATGGCAATTGAAACATATAAACATTGTATTATTAAATTATGTTATACATACATACATTCAAATTTATAATGTTTACGACAAATTTTTGTCATTAAAAAGTTACAGAATTTCAGTACTGATGTGAAAAAAATTATACACCATTTGAAAGGTATTTACTTACAGCAGTGCATAATATCGACTGTGTTCATCAAATGAAATAGAAGGGAAACTTCCACTCAGTTTGTGTTCTTAAAATCGCTAAAGTGAAATGAAAAGAAAAATTTCATTTCCAGTTTGTTGCAAGAGGATTTTATGTGTTCTACAAATCATCTTCACTACATTAAAAGTAATATTAAATCGAAATCAAACAGCTGCTGAAAGAAAATACTTTTTGGTAAAATATTATTTTTTCTAGCTTTTTTTTTATATATTTGTTGCGAAAATAATAAAATGTGAGTAAATTAATAAAATTTTGTACTTAAATTTCTTAATGGTGATTTTATTTCTGTTTTAAAGGGAGAAGCACAAAAATTCGAAACAAGAAGAGGCGTTGCTAAGGCTCATGAAAAAACCTTTAATTAGCTAAAGGATTTAATAAGGGTGATAGGGAGGTGCGTGATCAGCTATGAAAGGTCCTAGCAAGAGAACTAACTTCCATAGGGCCTTCAGAAAAATATCCTTCTGAATGCAAAAAAAAAAAAGGTTTGGGCCTGCATTCGCAAAAAATTGTCCGTGGTGGTAGTTCTAATAATAAGCAGCACATTTCATAAAAAGATAATGTAGTTGCAAAGCTTTGCAGTCTTTATAGAGGTTTCGAGGGTGTAAAAGGTGTACAATCATTCGGTGCTTCTAGAAAAGAGACAAATCAGTCCATTAAATTGTAAAACTCGCATGCCAATAGTTTCGAAAATACATTTTTAGACAAAAAGTCAGATGAAGTGGCACAACCCAAATGCAAAATGAAGAAGTAAGAAGTTTGGGAGCAATACAAAATAATTTACATGATTTTATGCAGACTAAAATTACAACAAATGAAAAAATTATTAAAATTTTGCAAGATGTCAGTAACACATTAAAATATATCGAGCCATAACAGCAAAAAAAAAGCTTAAGCGACAATATTTTCAATTTTCAAATTTTTGGTAAATGAATTTATTGGCAACACTTGCATCATCTCCTAAAATCTCATGGTCACAGAAGGTACCGTTACGATTTTATAGCAAAAACAATTTTAGTTTAAGCACCAATTTTCATATAAAATTTTTATGAAATATAATAAAAAAAAACCTTCTCCTAAAAAATTTTGTTTTTGTCGCTTGAGTTTTTTTTGCGGTTATGGCTCGATATGTTAAAAGAGCAAAATAAAATTTTCATTTCTTGAAATAGTTGATTAAAACAAAATGAAAATGAAATCATCATGAAAATAACGTTTCATTACTTTTCTAGAACACAGTTAAATTGTAAATGTGGATGGAATTAAAAAGTTTTTCACTTACATTTTGTAGTGGAATATAAATAGTACCCAGGCGTATATACACTCCGTTAACATAGAATAGCCTCACTTCATAATTATAAAGAATTGTAAAAATTTTGGTGTTTTTTTAATAACTAGAAAATATGTATTAAAGTCGTTGACAAGAGGGTATTCCGTTGTTATATTGACAGAAATTCCAAATGGGTCAGTTAAAGTTAACAGGACTTTTCGATTTGTTTTCGTTAGCAGCAGAAAACATTTAAATATTTCAGTGTCATCTTCGATTAACCTCAGTGCAGAACTTTTAATTTTTGTTGCATTTCAACGAAAATTTTTATTAAATAAAGTTTAGTTTCGATAGATAAACGTGTTATGAATTTGTTAAAAAAAATAAGTATGGGAAAACAGCCGTCGCTTAGTTCCACGGAAATCGGAAAAATTGACGCGTACCATGATCAAGGGCTTTCTATTCGTGCTATTTCCAGAAATCTTAGCCGAAGTCCTAAAGTTATAAACAATTATCTCAAGAATCCATCGGAGTACGGTAAACGGTATAAAGGAAAGACGTACGTACAAAAAGGTTTCAGCTCGGGATAAACGCAAAATACTCCAAGTTGCTTCGAATTCAACAATGAGTTTAAGTCATGAACATGCTTTTGTTAAAAAGCAACCCTGATCCAATGAAAAGTATTTGTGTTTAAAAAAAATTTTAAAAAATAATGAAGTGGTATGGGATGTCAAATTTTTTTCGTTTTACTTGTAAGTTTCATAATAAATTGCATTCACACTATTACACTTTTACACATTACTTGAGTTTTTGACGTGTATTAATGCAAAGTATAATAGTGTAAACTAGACTGAAAGACGAAGTCGAAAGATACTCTTAAATCTTCTAATATTTTTCGAGACGCAGAGCCACTTGTTTACGGCCGCAATGACATGTTATACCAAAGCTTACAAAATAGCGCAGAAAATCTTCAGTTTTCAAATTAGTTCTGTGGTAACTAGGAGACTATTTTCCACTTTTGGGGGCTAATTCTGGCAGTCGTGATCGAATACCTTTACGATTTATAAATTAAATAATTTTTTCAAGCTTGAGGTCTGTTTTATTTTTTAAATTCTTTATTGACCACTTTACAAATTTTTTTCCGATCAAAACCAATTGGTCACTACTCGAAGCGAAATTGAGTAGACTTTTAAACGAAATATACTGATTTCAATCGGAACAGCAATTCACTCTGGATAGCGCCTGAAATAGAAGTATACGTCGTTACACACAAATGAACCGTTATATCGCATATATGACGTGGTGCATTTAAAGTTTAATTGGAACAGAGTACTAGGCTTAAAGTTAACAGCTATTTTCCAATTCGTTTTCGATTTGGACGATAATTAACTTTTTAAATTTAATACATTTAACATTCAATTTCACCAAGTTCAGTATAAAATAATTATTGCTTTAACTTTCACTTAACAATATGTTTTTGACAGTTATAACTGATAGTTAATTACACATTAATACGGATTTTCGGTCAGTTGGTTAAGTAAAAGTATTCTGTATGTAAAATTAAATGAAAATGAAATTTAAAACAATTGTCAATTTACTTAAAACCCGATAGATCCAAGGCAAAAAAAAAACGATTTGCTTGTCTTGTGTAGAAAATTCCCATATTCTATTTGCTAAAATTATTAAGTTAAATACATAAAAGTTTTAAAGTAAAATAATTGCGAATATCATATCGGGCATGCTGGCGGTGTCTTATAATTTAAAGTTCTTCTGTAAACAAAATGGTCGGTACAACAAAAGTAAAACAAACATGTGTAACGGGGTAAGAGAATTCAAATAAATATTCTCTCTCGCTCATTAGAAAAACAAGCGGACAGGTACATATTTTTTTTTAGAAAAATTCGAGAAAAACCCGTATTATATAAAATTACTGAAAATTCATTTGTTTTTACGGAACTCGCAGTTGAATTTTTGACAGTAAAAATTAAATGAACTTTTCGTTCAAAATAAAAGAAAAATAAGTAGGCCGGTTTTAACTGAAAATTTATTTATTTTTTATCACAATTTCAGTTAATTTTAGGTACAGAATATTGTGAGTGTACGTATTGCGTGTGGTCGCCGTAAAATTGTTGTTTGAAGTATTACAGAGATTTCTGCGTCACTCATGTCCTCTTCTTCGGCATTCTTTTTTTTTATTGGTTATTACAAAGAAATTATTTATTAGTTTGTTTATTTATTTAAAATAGGTATGCAAAACACTATCAATGCCTATTTTTTACATTTATTTTTTTGACGGATAAAACAAAGCAAGCTGTCAAAAACATATGGTAATGTTTTTAACTTAAGTTGAATTTAAATGTGCAACATCGGTGAATTAAGTTTAATTTAAGTGTCTAATTAAGAAGAGAAGTTTTTATTTAAAACGATTTTAAACAGAAACACAGAAAAAACTAAAGATTTTCTCTAATCATCAAATTCATAATATCAAGCAAACAATTTGTTGATTTTGCACCTACTACCAAAATGTTTATATTGATTACTAAAAATTTCAAAATTTCAAATATTAAAAAATATCAAAAAACTTTCACACAATGTGTTAATTTATTTAATTAATTATTGAAAATTCCCAACAACAATTCTACAAGTTTAAATTATTTTATTTTAAACGAAAAAGTCAATTAATATTTTTTGATATTTAATTAATATTTTCATATAATGTATAATATTTTTAGCTTTTCTAAAGTATTTGGAAAAAGTTTCCTGACGAGCTGGCCTAAGCAACCAGCGAAATGCGCATAGAAACTAGCTTTCCCACAACAATAAATTTCAGTGTTTTTTATCATAAATTGGGATTATTAGCACATCATTAATAAATGAATGTTATTAATATTTTAATTAAAAATTTATTTCAAAACAACTTTAATATTAATGAAATCAAAATTATATTTTTAATTTTCTTTCATTTAAAAAAAAAATAATTAATTCAATTATCAAATTAATTAAATTTAAATACTTTTTAACCCAATTTTTTAATTGATAAAACACTTTTTTCTGTGAATGTGTTTTAATATCAATCCTGAAAATTGGCCATTAATCAATGAAAGCAAAATAAAGTTGTCTAACTACAAATTACTTATAACTAGAATATATTTTCTTCCTATAACAGTTGTAAAAACGTATTTTAAATAAAATTTTTGGCAACAGACATACAAATTTGTGGAAAAGTAGTGAATATTAATGTTTCATAATATCAATGAAAAAAATTCATTACGATAACGAAAATGTGATTTTAACTAAGTGACAATTAAAGGTTCAAACACAAAGGCGCTGGGAAATATGGCCCCAAAACAAAAATGAAAATTGACCCCAAATTTGGGGCTATTTTTCATAATGCAATATGACCCCATTTTTTAATGAAAAATTTCCGCAAAAAAATGAAAAAAGCCCTAAAAAGAAAATGAAAAAACTCCTTGTGGTGGTGTTGCGATATATGTTAGAAAAGGAATAACATGTAAAATGCTGTGCAATTCTTACCTTGAAGAAACCACAATTGATAATTTCACGAGTGACGATACTTATAATGTTTTAAATGATGATCAAATTGTAAATATAAACAACAATATAATTGGAAAGAAAATTGAGTACCTTGGTTTACTGATGAAATTTAAGCAGATATTGATCGCAGAGATTTTGTTTATTGAAACTCTTTAAGATTACTGTCTTTCACTCTGAATACTGTGCGGCTCGAAAAAACGTAAATATAATGATAAAATGTGCAAAATCAACTTAATATTCTAAGCGTTTAACATATGCTGTTGGCTCAAAAAAACCAGGAAAACTATTCGCGCAATTGGTATTGGTAAGCCATCATCTGAAAATAGTTCGGCGATCGATGTAGACAATGTTAATGTAAGTTTTGTCAACGTCCCAAATATTCCTGCTGATGTCAGTTTTTACGAACGAAATCATTTACCAAATCAGCAAAATTAGCTATTTTTTTTGACTGTGTCAGCGAAATCGAAGTACAAATGAGCTGTCAATACATTAAATCGAATGCAGTCGGCTTTGATGACATTAATCCAAAATTCTTTAAAACTGTTATTCCCCAAATGCTGTCATTTATCACATATATTTTCAAAAACATCATTACAAAAAGCGATTACCCGCGAAATTGGAAATATGCCAAAATCATACCTAATCCAAAATCGAACAATGAATATCGTCCTATCGCTATTCTACCGCTCTTGCCAAAGTTTTTGAGCGTCTCTTTTATCAACAAATAAATAAATACATTAATAACAATAACATGCTGACAAAAAGACAATCTGGATTTCGCCTTAATTGATGTTTCCGAAGGTATACGCGAAAGCAATGATGTTGGTGACATATCATTCCTAATTCTACTGGACCATCAAGTTCTTTGTTGGAAATTGGACAAAATGTTTAGTTTTTCACCTTCGTTCATTCGTTTGGTTGCTTCGTATCTGTCCGGCCGTAGTCAGTCTGTTACTGCTAATAACATAACATCAAAACCTGTTCTTAGGGGAGTGCCACAGGGATCGATACATGAGCCACTACTATTCTCAATTTATATCAATGATCTAGATAAACAACTGTTACACTGTAATGTTCACCTTTATGCTGATTATGTACAACTCTATAATAGTAGTCGCTTGATAAATATTAATGATTGTATTGAAAAAATAAACCTTGATTTAAAACGTGTTCACACATGGGCAAATGCAAATGGTTTGTCTATAAACCCCACAAAATCAAAATGCTTGATGATCACGAAAAAAAGCACTGAAACTGTCGCTTGAACCAATGACATCGCTGAACAACTAACGAATCGAAATTGTAAAAAAGCTAAATATCTTGGCATTATTTTAAACAACACACTCACATGATCTGATCATGCAACTGCTGCTGCTGGGAAAACATATTCAATGCTGCAAACGCTATGGAACACCCAACACATTACACCGCTAAATATTGGAATGTTACTTGCAAAAACGTATATTATGCCAATTGGGAACTGTTTGCAAGTTGTGACTCAACAAGCCTGAGAAAACTTGAGAAAGTTTTCAATGCTGCATTGAGATATGTTTTTAATCTAAGAAAATATGATCATATTTCCCTATTTAAAAATAAACCTTATGGCGTTTCACTAAAAATTAAACCCCTAATGCTATTACACAAAATAATATTTGAACAAGAACCAGTGTATCTTTTTGAGAGAATATCCTTTACGCGTTCAAGAAGATCAAATGATAAAAATTCATACTAGGTATAGAATTTCAGATTTCTGAACGTCATTTTTATATCAACTCAATTCGCCTTTGGAACTCGCTACTACCGCCCAATAAATCACTTAGCAACGCCTTGCGTTTTGAGAAAGAATTGTATAAATTTTTTAGCCCAAATTAATACTGTTATTATTTTTATTATGTTTGTTTTTAAACTATTTGAAATCTATTTCTTCATATCTACAAATTATTAAATTATTTTACATAATAAACTTTTTTACTAAATAATGTTATTACAATAAAAAAATCCAATACTTTAATCGTAAGATTTCTATCTTGTTGTATTGAAAATCAAATAAATAAATAAACTAAATAAACTTAACTAATATGACCCCAAAATTTGGGATAATTCTTCATTATGAAAAATCACTTCAAAATTGTTAATGAATTTTTACCCCAAATAAAAGTTAACATAAAAAAAAACACAAAGAAAGTTATACTAAAAATTTGGGTTTGGTTCATATGCTCGAAACTTAAAGTCCCAAATTCAAAATCCCGAATTTCAATTAATTTTTAATAACCTGGGGGCTAATTCTGCCAGTCTTGATAGAATACTTCAGTGTTGTAAAGCATTTATTTGAGTTATCAAACACTGAAAAAATTATTTCAATTCGTTCAGTATCGCCGGAAAGAACTGCAAAAAAAATTGCTTTCGAATCGAAAAAGTATTCGATCACGAATGCCAGAGTTAGTCCCCTGAATAATTATACAGTTTTGGTTTTAAAAATCGCACGATGGATAGCTAGTTGTGCCTTGGGCGCATCATTTTCTCGTATATGGTATAACAAACACTGGCTACGCTAACTAAAGATTCATTACAAAGCCGGCCTCCGGCTGGGCGCAGGGTATAACGAATACTTGCTCCACTAAATAAAGCTTCTCTTAATAGCCGGCCTTTGGCCGGGCAAAAGGGTTTCCTCCTCTATGGTATAACAAACACCGGCTTCGCTAACTAAAGCATCTCTGCACTCCACTTTGGTATAAGAAATCGGGATTTTGACACTATTACAAGAATTTTTATATAAAAATTTACAAAATTTATATAAAATTTTACAAAATATATAAAAAATTTTTTGGAACCACTTTTCATTTCTTGAAATTTACAATTTAGCCTTAAAGTAAACATTGTGATTTTATTTGGGCAATTTTTCATTTTGTGATATTGGGATAATTTTTCATTTCTCTTAAAATGCAAAAACAACCCAATGATCAAATAAAAAATAGCTCCAAAATAAAGTGTTATTGTTTATTTTATTTTTGGGGCCATATTTCCTGGCGTGATTTTGCGCACCGCCGAGCACAAGCAGCGAGAGAAAAAAACAATACCCAAAAATTCGCACATTTTTTTCCCTTTAAATGTTAGTTTAAAAACACAAAATTTACGTAGTAGTGCAAACCAGTAAAATGGGAAGAGTGCTGCTGAATGTCGTCGCAGCCGCGCGCGGGAGTTATAGTAACAACTGCAAACACAACAACAACAACAACAGATACACCAAAGAAACCACCTAGATTGAACAATTATATCAGCATATAAAACACAATAAAGAAGAAACCCAAAACTAAGCATAAAGACAACTGTAACCAAAACAACAACAACAACAGATGCACTAGATTAAGTAGCCACATAAATAAAATAGCCATATCGGCATATACATATTTGTCATTACAAATAAAATAACTTAAACCTTTTCTTTATAAACAAAATTGCGAAACCGTTTATTGAACTTTAATTTACGTAAACACTTTTGTATTTAGGTAATTGCAGAATCATTTAAAATAAAAGTTATTAAACTTTAATGTATGTAAACACTTTTGTATTTAGGTAATTGCAGAATCATTTAAATTAAAAATTATTAAACTTTAATGTAAGCACTTTTGTATTTAGGTAATAAGTTTCATTTTAAAAAAGAAAATCAATAATAAAACAGAAGTATTTTGATAACAGAAGTGACAAGTGTATTTATTTTTTGAAACGGAATAACTCATATAGTTAACTCGGGCTGGGAAATGAATTAAATACAATTTACTTACAGGTTAGCTTATGAAAGTTGAACATAACATGATTTGTAACACGAGCAAAAAAAAACGAAATAAAATTAAAAACAACTCAAAACGCCCATTAAAAAAAGGATGTAATAAATAACCATAATAATCATTAAACTGATAAAATACTGTCATACAAATTACGAAATTTAGTAATTTTTTATTGAAATTATGTCATTGAACATACTAATATTTTACCACTTACACAGTTTGGATTCATACCATTTCACAGTACGGTTCACCAGATTAAACGTATATACAAACATATAAGTACAGGGTTTGAAAATGGATTATCTACAGTTGTAGTCACACTTGATATCGAAAAAGCCTTCGATACCGTTTGGCATAATGGTCTGTTATACAAAATGATTCAATACAACATTCCACTTTATCTTATAAAAACCATAGATAGAATCGTTTTTAAAAAAAAAATTTTTTTGTGTAAATCTAAATGATACATATTCTGATATTACAGAAATACCGGCAGGAGTCCCCCAAGGCTCAGTTTTGGGACCATTACTTTATAACTTATATTGCTCTGATATGCCACAATTTAATGCAGTTGAATGTGCAGCCTATGCTGACGACACATGTCTATTTTCATCACATAAATTTGGCCAAAATATTGTAGATAATTTACAACCTGCGTTATACCGACTTGCTGATTATTTGCATACATGGAAAATCAAAATTAACGAAAGTAAAACGCAAGCAGTTTTCTTTAGTCGTAGAAGAAATTCTCATTTTTATCCCACAAACCAATTGATAATCAATGGCTCTGCAGTGCAGTGGAGCAACAATGTAAAATATTTAGGAGTTTTCTTCGACAGAAAATAAATTTTTGACTTGCATATTCAAAAGCAAATAGAAAAATTTAACTTGGCAAAGAATATGTTATATGTGCTAATAGGGCGAAAATATTTTTTAAGTCGCGAGAATAAAATAATTTTAGCTAAAGTAGTTTTCCAATCCATTATTCTGTATGCTTGGATATGTGCAAAATCCCACATTAAAAAATTGCAAATTTGTCAAAACAAATAACTTAAAATGATGTTGAATTTTTATATTTTTCCACTAACGATCTCCATAACGAAAACAATATTAACATGATTCGCGATAAAATACGCATCATGACAGAACGTTTTAGACTAATATGTAAACAATCCAATAACCCACTAATTTCAAGCCTATCTAATTAATTTTTTTTATTTTTTATTATTTGTTTACTTGTATTTTTTAACATTAGTAAGCGCTTTTTTATTTATCCATACTCAATAAAATATACTAACGTATGTAAAGAAGAATTTATAGTAGAATAATACTTGTAATTAAATATATCAGAGGTTTTTGTTATTAATTTTCCTTTGAAAAATTATTTTTTGAAATTAAAATCTATACTCTGAATTTAAATATATGTATAATAATTTTTTAGAAGAAAAGTTATTAAATAACTAAAACTCTGTAAATTGTGTGATAACTTTAGCTTAAGGAAGTCAAATTTTAAATAAACGAAAAAAAAAAATTCTTAAGGCACTATGCTAATGAAATCTTAAGTTAATGTAAAATTTTCATCGATTTTATGAAACATTTCCTTAACTGGGGGCTAATGAAACATTATTCACTAATTCAATGTAGCGTTACATACAGGACATTTCTGAAAATCACTTTAATTCCAATCACGTGATTTCAAAACACATGTGCGTTTTAAAATCACATATCGATGCCTTACTTTCTCAACCTCGTATCTAAAAAAATACGGTTTTGACTTTTTCATATAAAACGATTGATATTTTTGTGTACTATTAATGAAACAACTTATTATTTCAATACTTTGTCTCAATTCTGTAAATACTAATAAATTATTGAAATAATAAGTTGTTTCATTAATAAAACACAAAAACATCAATCGTTTTATATGAAAAAGTCAATACCGTATTTTTTTAAGATACGAGGTTGAGAAAGCAAGGCATCGATATGTGATAATTCGGTGTTCCGTTTTTGTGTTTTTCGGTGTGATTTTTAATATCCGCAAGCACACAGAGAAACACAAAAACGGCGTAGTTTTCGAAACACCACAAAATCACACGTGTGATTTTAAAAGTACGTGATTTTCCGAGCAGGCCTGATAGCTTGAGTTTTAATGTAACTTCTCATTGGATAAATGTCAGAATCCATTGGATCTGTGAAGAAAATTCTTTCAGTGTACGATAACCTAATTCCTAGATACACATGATTCTTCATTGCCTGTTGTTCTACACTTTCTAATATTCTAAACCCAGCAAATTTGTTTTAATTTTGTTTGTTTAATTACCTTTTTGTGGTTAGACATACATACGTAGATGATTTTTAAGCAATATTAAGATAATATCTTATAAATAAATTTACAAAATATGTTTTAATAATGTAATTACCAGGAAATTACTTAAATATCTCAGAAAATATTTCCTAATTTAATATCATTCAACATTATATTTTGCAATTGAAATACGCACTTTCGACAATAAATAATGTGGGTTTTAAATTTAAAAATAAAAATCACTTTAACAAAAACCCCCATTAAACGGCTTTTCTAGCTTAAGAGCTTGTAATAAAAGCCAAAACCAAATATTATGACCATCTACCCATAAAATCTTTTACACTTGACACCCAGTGCTTAATATAATCCCCATCTTGGCCTTAAATATCTCATTATTATGAACTTTTCCCAAATTCACGTTTGAACTTTGATTGCGTTCTAAAAACTTTCTCGTCGAACTAAACGGAACGTTGTTGAAATGTTACAAAACTTGATGGAGAAGTGGTGGGATGCGTTATTAATTCGAAACACTGTATTTAAGTACAATGCATTGCATTACAAGTGAACCGCAATGTTTTGATTTTCTCTGCTGTGAGTGTTTACAAGAACATACGATTTTTGTTCATTTACATACAAACCTACGAGTGCGGTTTCTTTTTTTTCACCCCGTTCTTTTTTATGTTTGTTCTCATTACACTAAACTACATTAAACAGCTATAAGTATCGTTGGGGGCATAAAAAAAACAGCGTTAATACTTTTGTGGCATTCCAAACACATCTTTATAGATGCAAGCACAAATACTAAAGCGAACATTAATGTGCGTGTGTACTTAAATTTAAGTGCACACGCACACATACACATACACACACATTTTTTGCTTATGTGAATTTATGTACGTGGGTGGCTCGAAAGCCTTAATTTTTTGTCATATCGTCGGTTGATAATTTAAATTTTTTGCGGTTTTGA
The DNA here is from genome assembly GCA_943735925.1 of Pollenia amentaria. Lineage (NCBI taxonomy): Eukaryota > Metazoa > Arthropoda > Insecta > Diptera > Polleniidae > Pollenia > Pollenia amentaria. Next base: position 158,032,649 of record OX031009.1, read on the forward strand.
GTTAAGATCGATTGCTTAGGTTTTCCGACCTGATCTTTCATTTGGCGTAAGCAGTTTTTCGATACCTCATACGGTTTTCGAGATATGGAGTGTTGATTTTGTCGTATGTGGTATTTGCTGAAGCAATTTTCAAATTAAATGTCGTATGTAACTGCCAAACCCACATACCACAAATTTCCATATAAAACGACCAAAAAATTGATTTATTATTTAAATGTCGTATATGACGAAAAATTGCTTATGAAGGGTGAAAGAGACGTTGATCGCCAAATCGTTGAGGAATCAAATGCAATTATATGTTTCGATTTGCAAAATGCTTTTAATTTATCGATAGGCTACTGTTGAATTTTTTTCTATAAAAGGAAATTAGCTACCTTTAATTTAACTGCCATTTTAATATTACCAAGCACTCCAAACCTAACGTGTTGCGCTATATGGAACGAAACTATGAATGGTAGATCTGGGAACGAAATTGCGAGTGCGCTAATCAAAATATTAACTCGTGTCGCAGCTGATAACCCGAAAATTAGGCAGATTATACTGTGGAGCGATTCGTGTGTTCCACAGAACAGGAACCAAATAATGGCAACATCACTTTTTCATTTTTTGCACCTCAATTCAAAAATATTGAGGATATAATATATTTCTCAGAACCGGTTCATTCCTTAGTGCAGGAAGTTGATTGTGTGCATAGTACAATCGAAAAACATCTCAGACGTATTGAAATTGGAATTCCGGTCTCTTTGATTAGACAATTAAACGATTTTTGTTACGAGAATTTAAAATTAAAAATTATTCAGATGGTGCCTTTTGATTTTAAATTATATTCTCAGTTATTAAGTAAATTTGGTTTTCAACAGCTCCCATTTTCAAAATCCAAATTTATTAAATATCAACCACATAAATACGAAATTTTTTATCAGGATTCTGGAACAGAAATTAATTATAAGAATGCTAATTTAAATAAAAATGTTCAAAAAGTATATCAAAGATATCTTAAAGTCCAATTTAGCAGTTTCTACTTCAAAAGCAATAACTTCTGAAAAATCAAAAGATTTGAAAAGCTTGATGCCTTTTTTGAAGCCCGACGACAGAGCTTTTTTAATGCGGTTTCAAAATAATGTTAATCGTTGAAAATAACACAACGTTACAATAAAAATGTACTTTTCGCGGCACATAGTACAAATTGTGTATTTAATCGAGTAAAAGAATGATATACCAGGAATTTTCAAACAACCCAAACATTTGGAGTTAAAATACCAATTTCAGGGTATTGAAAATTCCTTGTATGCAATTATTTTACTTGACTAAAACTACAATATGTACTATGTGTCCCTTTTTAATTTTTTAACGCAGGGTCAAAATACAAAACAATGAATTATTTAAGTTTAAGTTAGTTATGAAGAGTAGATAAGTTTTTATTCATTTTAATTGAATTGATACTAATAATTGTTAACTACATTCTTTTATTAATTTATTTTCTAATTTTAAAATTTTGTTGATGGGACGTATTATTGTTTTCTATATTAAATTTTTTTTTTTTTTTTTTTTTGAAAAGACTGAAATAATATGTGTTCCATTATAAAGTTAAGAGTTTTAATGTCCTCGAAAAATGCCACCCCCAAAAACCTAGGGTATGTTTTAATGGGCAACTAAAAAAATTAGATACGAAACTATTATACATAATTTACTTACTTGATACTTTTCAAATACATTTAGTGTTTAAATGTCGAAAGCAAAATGTCCTATGTAGCTAATTAAACGACAAAAATATTTTTTACCCCAAATCAGGCATCAGAAATTAAGAACCGAAAACTTAAAATTTAAGTTTTCCATTTGAAAAATTCAAAACTCATGCGTACAAAATAAATTTTTTTTTTCTATCAGTTAAAAAAAATAGGAAACACAAAAAAGATATTTATTTTTAAAGTACAATATGTGTTTTGTACATGAAAAGAAACAAAAAAACAAAAATTTGAAAAATACACAAAAACGTTTTTTTTATTTTTTTTTTTAAAAAATATTTATCATTGGTGTTCAAAACATGTTTTCAACCGTACAAAAAAAAAAAAAAAAAAAAAAAAAATTATTTTGTTTTATTTGTTCTTCAAAGTTCAAAATAATAAAGTTCTTAAAAAAAAACGTTTTTGAGAAAAATATTTTTTTTTTGTTTTTAGAAACTAACAATAAAAACTCAATTTGAAGTTAAAATTGAGAATTTTAATTAAAATTAATATATAAAATTGTGTTTAAAATTGCAAATGCAAAAAATCCTTAGAGATTCTTAATTATCAAAACTAGCTGCTGTTGCATTAGCTGTATCCGCAACACAGGTATCTATGGAGACAGCCTTCAGTGCCTTGCCAATTATTATGACCAAAAATAGAAGGAATTTAAGTGTTGAGCATGTAGAAAATTTATGGTTGCTCAAACTCAACATCAAGGTAATTGATAAGATTACTATTTAGTTCTAGGATAATCTTCATCATGTTATAACTACTTATTATTTATTAGCTTTATATTTTTTACTATAATTTTGTACGTATGAGTTTAAATTTTGTCAATTAAAAAAATTCAATTTTAAGTTTTCGGTTCTTCTTTTTTCATGTACAAAATAATATTGTACTGAAAAAATAACTATATAACTTATAACTTAATAATAACTTAAACTGATGAAAAAAAAAATTATTTTGTACGCATGATTTTTAAATTTTTAAAAAGAAAAAATTAAGTTTTCGGTTCGTAATTGTTTTACAAAAGATCAAAAAAATAAATATTTTTCTCAAAAACGTTTTTTTTAAGAACTTTATTATTTTGAACTTAAAGAAACAATATCAAACAAAATATTTTTTTATCTATTTTTGGTTATTGTACAATTTAAAATATTTTTCGAACACCAATGATAAATATTTTTTGAAAAACATAAAAAAAAACGTTTTCCGGTCCCTGCCCCAAATGAGTTATAGGCATCAATCTTTTAAATTAACTAGTTAAATATTAGTAGTTTCCCCTCCTAAAATTCAAAGAAAATCGCTTTGCTGAAAAAAAAATTTATAAGATTTCAAACTTCAAACTCAATTTACTCGAAACTATCGGAATCCACATACGACAATTAAATTATCAGCCGACGATATGTATTAAATTGGCATATGTGTTGAAAGATCTAGCATTTTTTTAAACTCATTTAGCACGAAAAGTGTTTTCTAGCATATACCACTTTTTTCAGCATTTTCCCAAAACTATTTAGCACTTTTTTATTTTAATTGATGAATATGTATTTTTTCTATTAATTAACAGCTTTAATTTACGTCTAGTGGTACAAAAATGTAAATATTAATACTATTTTTTTTTTCGATATAAAATTATATTGTTATTTCTCATATTTTACAAATAAATAGTAAACATAATAGAATTTTTCAAAAATGTTTCCTATAGTTATTCTTAATTAAATAAAAGAGAATTTATCTCAATGATCAATTAGTCAATTCACAAGGTATCCTAACATGTCATATTGTCAAAATGTCCTGATATTTCAAAATGGTTTAAAAATATTGTTGTTGGTTTGTTAACAAAAAGTGTCTTAAATAAATAGAACGTTGCTTGCTGTGTTTATTGTGCTGTCGTAATTAATCAGAAAAGTCCAGCGCTGAGCGGCTGAGCCGTACAACAATATTTTTAAACCATTGTGAAATATTAGGACATTTTGACAATATGACATGTTTGTATGATATGTTTTGACCTTGTGAATTGACTAATTGTATTTCCTACGTTTCGTTGGTATTTTCCAACTTCATCAGGGATTGATTTTTATTATTGGTAAATTATCTTTTTTATTTCCGTTTACATTATTCTTAAAATTATATCAAAGTTTCGTATTTGTTGGACAACACAACACAAAACTTAAAATAAATAAATTGAAATAAATGTAAACAAAAAACGTATGTAATATCACGGTAGACTTTTTGCTTGTTTAGATCACAGACTTATTGCAACTGCAATTTGATTGATTAAACCAAAAAAGTTAATTTAAAAGTTAAATTTGTTAAAAATTTGGAAAAGTTATAAAAGAAAGAAAAACAAATCCCTGAAGAAGGCACTGAACGAAGTGCCGAAATATTGGATATAATAAACATTTAAAGTTTTTTTATATTAGAAGACCTTAAGCTCGATAATTTAATTATAGTGTATAAATAATAAAGGTCGAATAAAATATATATTATACTAGCTAAGCCATAATACAGTATACAGAAATTTCAAGTGTCTTCGTATGGGAGGTGTCGTGCCTACTTGTCCCATTGAACCTACATTTTAAAATATGTTGTGGCTATTATCTTAGCTACTTGCACAAAATTGGAATACTTTCACTATTACAGTAGTCCAAATAAGTAGAAATATTTATTGCCATTATATGGGAGGTGCCACGTCCGCTTGTCTAATTCAGCCGACTTTTTGGCAGATATCGTGTATTGATAACGAAATTATTTGTTTCATATTGGAAGACTCTTACTGCTACAGTCCTTCAGATATAAGGTTATTCATATTTTTATTGTGTTGGTGCCACGCCTACTTGAAAATTAAAATATATTAATACCCTTTGTTAGGCGCCGGATAATCAGGAAATTAAAGTGAAACTTTCAGGAAAATCGGCTCAGTAGCTTAGGAGTCTGTAGAGAACAAACGAACATATACTTTTTCATTTATATATTATACTAGCGGGCCCGTTGCCTGCTTCGCACGGCAAAACAAAATAAGAAAAGAAACACACTTGTTTTTAATAAAGTTGGTTTTGTTCCCTATTATTCAACTTTTAATTCTAGTTTCTTACAATCTTAGACTATGTATCACTTAAACTATCTTAGAGCTCTTTCGTAGACAACATTTTTGGTTTTGCCATGAGTTATTGTGTAGATAAAGAGAACTGAAGGCTTGCCAACACGTGAGCACGAAACATATAACTGGCCGTTTGAAAAGCAAGGATATTCTAAATCAATTCCGCACAATTCCAACGATTGCCCTTGCGCTTTATTTATTGTAATAGCAAATGCAAGACTTATTGGAAACTGTAGTCTTTTGAATTCAAAAGGTAAATCTGATGGAATCATTACCTTTAAACTTCCCCTTTAAAATTGTTGCTTCGATCAAATTGTTCATGACCTTTTAAGCCAGCAATAGTCAATGATTGGCCTTGTGCTTTGTTGATGGTAATAGCAAAGGCAAGACGCAAAGGGAATTGGAGCCGCTTGAATTCAAATGGTAAATCGTTGGAATCGGTCATGCCGTTCTCCAGTTATGCGCTTAATAGTAAAAGTAGGCGTGGTAAATTTTTCTTTCGATGAAAACTTAAAGTTGATTAATACGAACATTTGAAAGAAAAATTAGTCAACTCGATGGAGCCGTTTTCTGATTTTAGGTAAATCGAAAAAAGTGGGCGTAAAAGTGGGCGAGGCAAAATTTTCTTTCTGTAAAAACCTAAGTTGGACCATGGCGATAATTTTAAAGAAAAAATCGTTCAAATCGGTCAAGCCGTTCTCAAGTTATGGATTTTGCCACGCCCCTCCGCCCCCAGACCGAAAATTTCAACCAACGCGTTTATGATTAGTTCGGCGACGTACATATACCGACTTATTTTTATATATATAGATTTTTATTTTGTAAGGTGTAGTTTACCATAAGAGCGGGTCCTACAAAGCTTAGACATTTGTCTTCAATTATGAAGTATTTAATATTTTCGTCCTATGGAAGATATTGCTCTTTCTTCGTCTTCCTCGCCCATTTTTATTTTGGAATTTATAGTTTACCATAATAGTGGCTTTAACCACATTTGAAGACTGTCGCTGTAATAGTTCTTCAGTTACGCGATATTAAATATATGCTTCCTATGCGGGGTATTACTCCTCCTGCGCCTACCCCCTTTATTTATATTTTTAAAGGTGTAGTTTTTTATAAGAGTGACTCGTACCAAGTTTGAACATTCTCACTATAACAGTTTTAAAGATATGCGATATTAAACATTGGCGTCCTATGGGGTGGTACCACTTCGCCTGCGCCTATCGAAAAAATAATAGCCTATTTTATTTTTAGGGATCACGTCTTGTTACTGTAAAAATTTCAGGAAAATCGGTTAAGTAGTTTAGGAGTCTATACGCTAACAAACAAACAAACAAACACACAAACATCTTTCATTTTTATATATATAGATACATAAAATGATGAGCACGTCTACAATCAATTTCCACACATTTAAGAACAACCAAAGAATCAGAAGATACATAAATAGGTATAAAACGATACGGGATAAATTAATAAAAATAAAAGCAACTATAACTTTTTTGATTCGTTGCCGCAATTCAGGTATTAAGGCCGTGTCAGATACAACTTTGTCGCTTTGCGTGACGTTTCTACCTTTGACAGAAAAACGCAAAGCAAAAGGTGTATGACACAATGAAAACTTTGACAGCACTCACGCATTGTTTGTTTACTTATAGAATTTGGCAAAAAATTAAAAAACAAAAGAAAATTATACTAGCCAATTGTCAAAGCGCGCAAAAAGATGAGAGTTGGCTAACTTTTTGCTTCGCTCTGCTTTGAAAGTGTTTAATGTGACATGTTTCGTATAAGTATGTATATTTTATCTTAGATGTCAAAGCGAATCGGTAACGCAACGCGAAGCAAAAGTTTTATCTGACATGGCCTTTATTCCAAAATTTATTCAGAATGCTACTAAAAACGTTTATAATCTTTTTCATGAATATGATAATTTACCGTCATACCGACATAAAACATCAAATTATGTTTAAGAAATGCAAAACATGATTCTAAATACAAGAATAGGGTACAAGCATCAGCAACTGAAGGAGGTAAAAAAAGAATGTAGGACAATAGAAGAACAGCTACAAAATTATTTAGATGAGCAAGATTCTTAAAATATGAGGATAAGTTAGCGAAACATTTTAATGAGAAGATCAAATGTAGACATAGGAGGAAATTTCAAGAACTCGTTAATTTACAAGAAAGGGAAAGAGGTATAAAATTTAAGAATAAATGGTTTGTTAACAAATCTAACATAAACATACCACAATGAATCACAATGGGTTCTCTCATTAGGTGATAAACACATTCTACCAATAGAAAGGAAACATTTTCCAGTTTTGAAAATTATAACTGAAGGAGAGGATTTAGTACAGACACTTAGGGAAAAAGGAAGTAGGGAGGCCACAACTGACTACAAATATAGATAACCACATTAATAATTATATCGCTCAATTTGCTAATGAAACTGATACCCTTAAGCAGACCATACACGATTCAATTCAATTGTCAACTGAGTCGGTTGTTGTCCAAATCAAAGCGTGTATGGCCTTGTCAGTTGATTAGTTTGACGGTTGTCGAGTTGGTTGAAGAAAAATCAAAAGATTTTGATTTTTTCAAGTTGACTACTAAGTCTTTCAATTCGATTGTACTGTGTGTGCTCAAGTCTCTTGATCAGCTGTCAAAATGTATGTAAAAAAAATCTAAATTTGACAGTTGAATTAAAATCTTTCAATTCGATTGTACTGTGTGTGCTCAAGTCTCTTGATCAGCTGTCAAAATCTATGTAAAAAAAAATCTAAATTTGACAGTTGAATTAAAATCTTTCAATTCAGTTGAAGAAGTGTGTGGCCAAGTATCAATTTAGTTGAAAGACTCAGTTGACAACTGAATTGAACCGTGTATGGGGCGCATTATAGTTATGGGTGACTTTAATTTGTGCCTGAGGATAAATATTATGTTCCGGTTACACTTAGTGATAGTTCAAAGGATTTTATAAACATCTTATATGACATGTGTCTTTTTCAAATAAATGGAGTATAAAATGAGTTTTCAAATATACTAGATTTAATTTTGGTAACAGATAGAGATTACTGTTTTGTTAAACGCACAATCCCTGTAACTATTCCTGAAGATCGATTTCATCCTGATATTGAGCTAACTACAAACCTCCCATCTGAACACAATTTGCCACCATCTGCCATTCATGAAAAAGTTTTAGCATTTAAACAAACAAACTACCATGCACTTAATGAATTAATCGGAAATGTAAACTGGAATAGTATTTTAGGTGGCATGTCATAACGTCCATGGACACTATGACACTTTGCAAATGGACATTATGACACTTTCAAAAGTGTCATTAGGTCCATAATTACTAAAGAAGTTAAATACAAAAAAATGATCTGCATACACGCAGAGAAAAACATGTTTTATTATGGTCCCAACCAACAAAACTATTTTTAAAGAAACTAATTTAACCATAATATGGTTGTCGGTGACAATGATTTGGTTAATTGAAACATAATATGGTAAAATTTTTTTTTAAAAATGGTTTTTCTGCTTTTTCTCTGGCTGTATATATTAAATATATAACGAAAACACTTTTGGGCGCAAGGATTTTCTTCTCTATGGTATAACAAACACCGGCTTCGCTAACTAAAGCTTCTCTGCATAGTCGGCTTTCGTTCGGAAACAAGGCAGATTTTAGAAGCTTTACTTAGCGAAGCCGGTGTTTGTTATACCATAGAGGAGAACATCCTTGCGCCCGGCCGAAGACCGGCTGTGCAGAAAAGCTTTAGTTAGCGAAGCAGGTATTTGTTATACCATAGAGAAAAAAGTTCTTGCGCCCGGCCGAAGGCCGGCTATGATCTCAAATTTGTAAACATTCTTGGACATTATGACATTTCTTTGATGGACGTTATGGCACTTTTGAAAGTGTCATAGTGTTTATGTATTCCGAAATTTAGAATGAAATCCGAATCTGGCCCACCTTGGAATAATAGGCAATTATCTCGGGCTAAAAATAAAAAAAATAAATACTACAAAATATTCAAACGTTCTGGATCTTCTGTCGAATATTCAAGATATGCTGTAAGTCGAGCTGAATATACGAGAGTAAATAAATTATGCTATGCTCTTTACGTATATAAAATTAAAAATAATATAAAATATGATCCGAAATCATTCTACAATTTTATGAATGCAAAAAAAAGATCAACTGGTTATCCTCCAGTGATGAAATTTAATCAAAATGAATCATGTGATGTAACTTGTATAAGTAATATGTTCGCTGATTTTTTTCTACCACGTATTCGAATGATGCATATAATAAAACTTGTAGATATCTGTTTTCGTTAGTAGAAAATCAGGCTATATTAATAGCGTTTTTCGATAACCAAACTGTCGCAAATGGTCTAAAAAAGCTTAAATTCTCTTACAAATATGGTCCTGATAAAATTCCGAGTTGTATTTTGATAACATGTGCAGAAGCCTTATCTATTCCTTTAACAGTGTTGTTTAATACATCAATTAAATTTGGGTATTTTCCGAAAATTTGGAAGGAATCATTTATTGTTCCATTGTTTAAGTCTGGCACTAGATGTGATATTGAAAATTATCGTGGTATTGCAAACTCAGTACTATACCTAAACTTTTTGAAAAATTAATAACCTCAAATTTATATTATCAAGTCTCAAACATTATATCTCCATATCAACACGGATTCAAAAAAAGCTGCTCTAGTTTAGATCATCTTCACAGAAAAAATTATTAAATTTCTCCTATCACCAAATTTGTTCTAAATTCATAATATCAAGCAAACAAGTTGTTGATTTTGCACCTATTACCAAAATGATTATATTGATTACTAAAAATTTTAAAATTTCGAATATTTTTTTTTTTTTTTTTAAAATTTTGAAAAAATATTTTCAATAAATGACATTTTTAATTTTAATTAAAAAAGTGATCAAAAAACTTTGCCATTTCAAACAATGTGTTAATTTATTTAAATAAATATTTACAATTCCCAACAACAATTTTACATGTTTAAACTATTTTATTTTAAACGAAAAAAGTCAATTAAGATTTTTTGTTATTTAATTAAAATTTTAATTGAAAATTTATTTCAAAACAGCTAAAATGTTAATTAAATCAAAATTAAATTTTTAATTCTCTTTCAACAAAAAAAATAATTAATTGAATTATCTTATTAATTAAATTTTAAATACTCTTTAAACCATTTTTTTAATTGATAAAACACTTTTTTCTGTGTTGGAGTAGGGAACACGTAGTTGAGTTTTTGTAGCAAAGAAAAAGTTTTACATCAACTGCATACATTAGTATTTTCGAATATTTAATACACGATGGTAAATAAATTAACGAATAGTAGGAATAATACTGGACCCAAGTGACTACCTTGAATGACTCCAGATGGAACAGGTATATCCTAAGAATTACGACTGCGAAACAATATGCACTCATACCTCCCCTTAAGATAAGTGGACATCCATTTAAGTAGTATAGGAGAGAGCCCGATTTTATACAACATGTACATAAGAAGGCTATGATTTACTTAATCGAATGCTTTACTAAGACCGTATAAATGGTATCAGTTTGCATCCCAGAATAGTATAAGGATATCACCGAAGTTGTAAATTCTAAAAGGTTAGTAGAAGTCGAACGACCATTTTTAAAACCATGTTGAAATGGTGATAACAAGGAAAATACAATGAAGATACTTAATGCATATTTACTGCACTTTTTTAATTTTTGGGGATTTTTTTTTTAAATTTCCATATTATAAAATAAAAGTTCTTCAAAATATTTCTAAATACACCACCCTCGTACGTATACAAAAAAAGGATAATATATAGCAAAACAGCTTCCACCAAAAATGTTGGTTGTTGGTTTTAGTATAAACACTAAGTATTTCGTACTTTTGCAAGGATATAAACATGCGTGGGAGTATTATAAAGTAAAATAAAGTTTCGTTAAGTAAATAAAGTTCTTTAATTCTTTCAAAAAAATAATTTGTCTCTTTTTTATTAAAAGATTTTCTCATAAATTGTTATTATATTTAATTGTATGCCATATAATTAAACATTAAAAATAACTTCCACTCTTTTTGTATAATTTATCCAACACATACGAGTATTTCGAATAATTATAATTATCAATATAATTGTTATTAAAACGTTAATAAGATTTCGTTTTGTAAAAAAAGAGAAATCAACAATTTCGTTTTTATTTATTTAAAATATTAATTGATGTCATAAATTAATTAGTTCACATAATGTATAAGTCCCAGCTATGAATGATATAAAACCTATTGTATATAATAATTATATAGGGTGTTCTGACAACATTGTGAAATAGAGACAAAAGCGTTCTGCAATATCGGCAAGAAGCTTCATTTTTATAAGTTATTTTAAAACTTTTTATTTATTCTAGGTTTCAGGGACGAGGGTAGAGAAGCAGACTGGTTTATGTAAGATTTTATAGATTTTTTTTTATTAAAAAGCCACAATCCAGTAAATGAAAACAAAAAACGTATCATGGTTCACCCTAATTCACACAACAAAAAATATTCGAGTTGAGATTTTGTTGGTTGTTATTTTTATTATACGTTTTACTACAGTCGGAAAAATTCATATTTAAGTTTGTGACTCTCTTTGCAATTTCCCCACAATTTATCTAATACCATTTATAGTATATCAAAGTCGTTGTGAGAAGCAAATTGGATTTAACAATGTCCATGTCTATGTTCATAATTAAATCAAGGTTGTTATATATTTGTGTTATATATATTTGAAATAATTTGGATTGGAATTAGCCAGATTGGTTAATAAATGGCTCAAATATAAGCAAAAAAAAAATGTTATCCACAAAATTTTACTTTATAATCTTAATAGAATATTCGAAGTGAAAATTAATAAAAGCAGTTTATAGAGGACTTTTCACTCACAGTGCCCATGTTCTGTAGCTCCCGCGTCATTTTGAAATGTGTGATATGAAATAAAAATGCCATAAATTTAAAAAAACAACTGTTTTTCTCACTTAAAGGCGTCTGTGACATTTTTGGTGAGTAATTGCTCTCACGTAAGGAAATTACTCGCCAATTTACAGAAAATGTGTGTCTGTAAGATTTTTGTGAGAAAGTTCCCCTTTTGAACTAGCAAATTAATTCACACATAAAAACGGGGTCAGAAAAAATGGTAACAATAAAATATGCAATGAATAATAATACGGAAGAGAAAAGAATTTTGTTTTTGGCTGATTTTTTCATTGTTCAATAATTTTTATTTTTAGCAGTTTTGAAGAATATACGAATGTTCCCAAAGCTATTTTTTTAACAACAAACATAGACGACGGATTTTTAAATTTTAGTTAATTTTGATCGCCGTCAACGTATGTTTGATTGGCGTTCTCAACATCTGCAATTTAATATCGACTTCGAGTGGAATATTATAACATTTATAACGTCACGACGTAATCTATTTTGATAGTTTTCGGCATGAGTTTCAGACTTATTTTTTTCGCTTTTCGAGAAACGATGGAATGTTTTGTTTCACATGTTTTCGATGTAAGAAGTTCCCACTAGAGTTACAGAACATGGGTACAGGCAACCCGGCGTTTACACATGCAAGTGCAAGTTCGAAAAACTCAATACACTCACACATTTTTACTAACACCATCACATTTTTCCTACTTGCAGCCCTACATGCAAGAGAAATTGCTTGCAAGTAAATTTTTGACACTTGCAGCAAGTAAAATGACAAATAAAGAAACAGTGTTACCGTGGATGCCTTTGGTATCAATTTACTAGCACTTAGGGCTAATAAATCAGAGCAAGTTAAACTTTCGTTTTGGTTTAAAATGTGTTTAAGCCAACAAATCTATAAATCAGAAAACATATAAACCATCTTTAAACGCATAAAATTGGGCGTTTAAACTACCAATACAAGCCATATGAATTTGTTAACATTTATCGTAGTGCTGCCACATATTACTTTTTAAACTACTTATAATACATGGGACACTGATTTACAACTGTTGAGTTTAAACTACATATAAATTTAAGTTTAGTTCAACTAAACCAGCGTTTAAGCACTCACTGATTTTTTAGCCATTAGAAATATAAAAATTATGTTTATTGTTGATTTTCTGTGTGTTTTTAAGAATAAAAAACAAAACAAAAACACTACTACAAAGCAACACATCTTCGTTTTATTTTAAAACATAAATTGCAAGCGTTTAAAAAAAAATTTAATCAAAATATTTTCTCAGAAAATTTTATGATATCGGTAACTACGGCAGTACTGGATTCACATATTTTAAAAACTAAAAATAATTTTTTCATCAAGATGGACCAAAAATAAAATAAAGAAAGAATTAAATTGTTTATATATAATATTACTAGCTGACCCGGTCCGCGTTGCTGGCCCTAAGCAAACATTAGTGTTGTATTACCAGACGACTTAAATTGATCTTTAAACGAAATTTATGGCCTTTAAATAAAAATCCATGAAATACCTATCATAAAGTTTTTCTTAACGTAAAAACCTAAGTTGGACCATGGCGATCATTTTAAAGAAAAAATCGTCCAAATTGGTCAAGCCGTTCTCAAGTTATGGATTTTTCCACGCCCCTCCGCCCCCAGGCCATTAATTTAAATAATAACTATCCTATCATCTAAGTTGGACCAAATTACATATATATGCCAATTTTCATGAATATCAGTTGACTCGTTTTTGAGTTTATTCGAAACATACACAGTGACACGGATTTTTTATATATTAAGATTAAATAAATTTCGTGATAACATTAACATGATAATGTTTTTTTAACCCAAAAATGAAGCTTTTTTTCATAAGATGTTTTCGCTTCGAGAAGATTTGAAAAATAAACTTACAACTAACTGTATAAACACTCAAGCTACTTGCAAGACTTTCGGCTATTTCTCCGACATTTTCGTTGATAATACATATACACTACTTGCAAGTAATTACTTGCATGTGTAAAGGCAGGGTAAAGAATACAGCACAAAATTGTCCACCTTTTTATTTTTTCATTTAACCTATTCCTCTGTTCAACATGCGTCATACTGTCAAAACTCTATACAAAAAAAACTTGTCCGAAATATTTATGAAATAATGTTAGAAGAGTTCTCTGTTCATTTTGTGAAAATCCCCAGACGAATCAAAGATAATACCATAACTTCTGCAGATGAAGAACAGCGCTTAATTAAAAAAACGTAAGCAGACCCACAATTTAAGAATTTATTTAAAGATTGCACGAAAAGGAAAATTACTGCTTCGCTGGAAAAATATCTTAAGGAGCTTGATGCAACCTTACAATCAGACTAATCCGTATGACGTGCCACTAGAAATCTTAAAAGACCAGTTATTTCTAAGCCCCCTACCCCCTTAAGAAACTCGAACCAAAGTTGGTCAAGAAATAATATTAAAAAAGGAAGTATGTTTGGTAAACCTTTGGAAAACGTATTTAGGCAAAATATATCTCACGATATAGCAGTCGAGTTGCCACCTTTCGACGTAAGAGCAGTTATTCCCCTAAGATTTGACATAAGAGAAATCGAAAAGTCTATTTGTGATTAAAGCCACTAGAAAGCCCCTATTATTGCGAAAATTTGTATTTTTCATACTTATAATGAAGCAACTCCGCATAGCAAGACACATATATATATATATATATATATATTTTTTTTTTTTTTAATGATATTTTACAAGTTGAATACGTCAAGGTTTCCCTAGCTCACATAAAAGTTTATTCATATAGGCCTATTAACATATTATCTTATATATCGAGCGATTCAGCGTAAGGTCTGATTTATAATGTAAAATAAAACGCGTCAATTTAAAAGCGAACTTAAAATTTTTATTATCGGTTAAAAAAACAATTTATGGCATATACTGTTTGAAAATAATATCATGTAAATGTTGGCCATGACTACGTCTGAGGTGGTCCGTTCAAAAGGTCCAATTTTGGACGACTCATTCGACCAAACCCAAGCGCTATGGAAACTCGTGAATAACACGAGTAATGTTGGCTTCCAAAGCGTTTATCGTAGCTGTCTTATTCCTAAAACCTCACACATATACTCAAAGAAAATAGTCCAAAGGTGTGATATCGCACGATCTAGGTGGCCAATTTAAATTTCAGGAAGCACATAGTCCGATACATTTGTGCGATAACGGTTTGTTACTGACGATAACAATCTGATTTTCCTCATTTTTCTGCGCGTACACTCTCAGTTACAGCAGCTATATTCACTTAACTACGTGCTGAATTTGGTCTAACCGGTCGAGTATTATCCACAAATGTAAACTGGGACTCAATTTTGCGAATAGAGTTGGCCAAAGTGGTTTCAGTACGTCGATTATGCTGACCGTAAGTTCCTCGAATCGCACGAAAATCATTTCCCACAGAACGCTGATTTTCGTAATACTGCTGAACAATTTGGAGACGCTGTTGTGGTGTGAATCTTTCCATGATGACTTGCCAAACGATAAAATAATAACGCAGTTTTATATAAGTCACGCATGATCTGTAAAAAAAGCACATTGAAAATCAAACCTCACAATGAATCACCCTGTATTAAAGCTATTTGAGAAACTTAAAACCAGTGTTCGAAAGAAGACATTAAATAAACCAGAAAGCTCCCCCTTACAGATTACTTTCCCTCAGAACTATGCATGTTTAATTTTATATTTCTAGGTCCAATATTAACGAAATTCTAAAAGAACCAATTAAAGAACAAAAAAGTGCCAAAAAGTTCTTATAGAATCTTACACTCAAGAGATTGCGTGTTTAATTTTTGGTTTCTAGGTCCAATGATGGAAAAAAGTACCAGATAAAGAACGAAGATGTACCAGAAAGCTCCCCCTTACAGATTATTTTTCCCTCAGAACCATGAATGTTTAATTTTATGTTTCTAAGTCCAATATGAACGAAAATTCAAAAAGTACGAATCGAAGAACAAAAAATGGGCAATATTTTTCTTCTTAAAGATTATTACTCACTCCGAACCCTGCACCTATAATTTTATATTTATACGTTCAATATTATAGAATATTAAAAAATTACCATATGCACGGAAAACTAAAAAAAAGAAATTTAGTTTCCCGTATTTCCCCTTTCGGTGAGTTTTTCTCCCCATTGAAGTATAACAAATGTCAATATTGTAGTGGGAGCCCATAATTTAACACATTTATGTCAATACATAGGAATAAATATTTAGCAAAAAAAGTACCAAAAATAGGTAAGATTTGCACCCCTTAAACGTTCGAATTCCGAAAAAGTATCAAATATTTATTTTTTTTTTAAGATACGTAACGAATTTGGTATAGTCTTTATTTCTATGTTTATTGGTTTGAAAGATAAATGGGGTGACAAAGAACTACCAAAATATAGGTTATATCCATTTACTCCCTAAAAGGGCTGAGTTTCAAGAAAGTACCAGACATTTATCCTCTTATTTTCCTAATGAACAACGATAATTATTAAACTTTTGTTAATCTCTTTTAGTTTTGGAGATATGAGGTTACCGAATTTACCCGTTTTGCCCTTTTTAGCCCCTAAAATTTTAATAAACTATATGCTGTACACTAAATCGTATATTTTTGCGTTCAAAGTGGTTGACAAACAGAAAAGAAAATGGTTCTTAACGGTTTTGCATTTGCCGATTTTTAAATAGATACTGAGGGGTGTATAAGAGTCGACTCTTATTGGTTTTTTCTGCTATTTTTATGGTATTTTTTTACATTTGTATGTTGTACGGGTACATGAGGCAGGCTGCTGCAATGAGTTATGTGGCTACAAAAAACAAACAACTACCATTCAAGTTCATTTGCATCGCTTCAGGTTGTTCGTCTGTAAAATTAAAAGAAATAAAAGGAAATTGTTCATGAGCGAAAATAATAAAAAACATACATGCACACGAACATTTAAAAAAAAAAATAGTTAAAAAATAAGTTAAAAAAAAAACAAATAATGCTATTTGATTTTTTTCCATTGTATATAAGGAATTCCACAGAAAAATACCATTTTGCCATTAAGAACTTGCCTTAGCAAAGGACGAAAAAAGGATCAACGAATTAAGAAACCAAAATGAAGAAAACGAATCGCCGAAATTTTATGAAATTTGCAATTTAAGTTTACAACTGTTAAATACGGTTAGAGTTAACTTTGGAATTAAGGTCAAATCAAAGAGTGTTTGTAAATTAAAAAAAAGAACTTCTTTAAAGCTTTGCAAATAAATTTTGTGTACTGGAGAATTTACACCAAATTTTTATATAAATAAACGCAATTCGTACAAAGTAAAATTTTATAATGTTTCAGTAATTTTTTCGCATATTTGAAGAAATTTAAGGATATATTTGCAAATTAAGTTATATATTGTTTTAACTTGTTTTTTAGATTTATAGTGTACAATTCACTCTCCAAATGATAAAAATATGTTTTCTTTATTTCGCGAATAAATGATTTGTCAATAGTAAAATTTTTAATACAAAAATATTTTGCAAATCCAAGTATGTGCCTGCTGTATGGGAAAACGTTTGACTTCAAAGTGCGAGCGGGTTGGATTTATTATTGGAAATATATACAATAGATCAGGGGTGCCACAGTTTTTTGTTGAAATGCACTGCAATAAAAGTTGCATAGATTCAAAGAAATACTTCCAGTGTGCTTAGAAACGTGTAAAAACGGACATAGCAGAACTTATCTGAATAGAAGAGTGCTAAACAATAACCGTGATGGGGATAATTTTCGTCAGGAAGTGCCAGGACATCAGTTGAAGAATAAAAACACTTACGAAATTCCGCAATAAAATTTCCTTTAAGCAAAGTTAACCCTTTTTCTAATATGCGCAGTCGTTTTAAAAACATCATTCGCGATGCGGTGGCCAAATTTAAGAATTTGAACCTAAATTTAAGAATTTCAACGGATTAATTAAATTCTTAAATTTGGCAACTGCAGTGCGTATAATGCTTCTACACGCTATCACCACCCTGTGGGAAATTCGTGTCAATTGCTCTTCTAGCACTTATCCCGTGACCAGTGAACCAAATTTTATAATTAAAAGGAACGAATTGTGATAGGTGAAAACAAGACCTATCACATAACTGGTGATAACCACCCTTATCGTGTTTGTCGTTTTCGTAGCAAAAACTCAGCGTTTTTTTTTCAAATGGTATCGTGGTTAGCAAGAAACGCCATATATACGACACTGCATAAAAATCTATTACAATAAATCCGTTACAACAGCATCGCATTTGGCGTTTTTGCTTGTCAAAATTGCTAAAAACAGTCGTTTGTAATTTTTATCACGACGCAAACGTTACTGAAGTGAAATAAAGTCTAAGTCTGCAAAAAAATATAACTTAATAATTTTGTTACAATAATCTTTCTCAAACATTTTAGAACATTTTTTTTTAAACATATCTAAAAGCATCCTCGTTGAGTCTGTAATATCCAATAAATCTAAAACAACGCATATACTTGTTTATATAAATGTTATTATACTTTATTGAAAAATTTTATGTTTTACATACTTTTTACTAGGAAGGGTGAATATGTTGGTTTGCTGTCTCGAATTTCTTACAATGTTAATTTCCTGTGCATTGCACTCATCTTCGTCTTCAGAGGGAGAATAAAAACCCACACTCAACATTTTATCATCTTATTCATCTTCGTCTTCAGAGGGAGAATAAAAACCCACACTCAACATTTTAGTTAATAAAATTTTTTAATAAATTAAATGAATAAAAAATGCGCCCACAGATTTCATTTGCTTATTTTGACAGTTTTCATAACAGGGTGTATCATAATAATTTAAAAATGTTTAATCTTTTACATTATGATTCATTTACAAAACTATCTTAGGCGAAAATTTTACACGATACCATTGAATTTTACATTCGACTACAAATACGCCCGTAGTCGAAATACGCCTACGCCAAACACGATAAGGGTGAATGTGTTTAGAGTGTAGTTGGTCCTGAGGAAAGGTAATTGGCACAAAACTGTTCATGTGACTGGATTTTGTGCTGGGTAGTGGCTGATTCTCTCTAGTTCTATTACTTTATATGAAGGGGATCTATCTTGAAATGGCTCATTTGGAACAATATCTGCAACAGACTTTATTTTAACCGAAATTGGATGTGTCCATTATGGTTATTTTAGTGAACTGTTACAAAGTGTTAAAAAGATGCCAATTAACCCGTCGTAGGACATCGACATGTTAATGTGACTTGTCACGTGACAAGTTTAGTGTTAGTTACCTTTCCCCTAGGTCATTCCTTAAGGGGGCTCCCATACAACATTTTCAATACAGACTAGAAATAAAATGAAGAAAAAGTTTAATAACTGCCCAGGAATCGCCCTTAGGGGTATAAAATGTATGACCGACCTCAATTACTTTCTTGTCCTTAACATTTTTCGAAAACAAACCTGCCCTCTATCTCCACTTTTTAGGGGGCTACAATACAAATTTAGCGTTTTATGAAATTCCTAAATTCAATTAAAATTTTTCGTCTTTTGTGAGTAAAATCAAAAGTTGTAAACAGATTTTAACCATTTATGGCTTGTTTAGTTTACGACTTCGTTTTTAATAAATTTTTAGCAAACAAAAAGGTCGAAATTTTGCTAAAAAATTATTTTTTTTTTTTGCCAAAAAAAAAATTATGTTTCTAAAATGACTGCACATATGAGAAAAAAGTTAAACTTTGCTTTAAGGAAATTTTATTGCGGAGTTTGTCTTTGGAACTCATTACCCAACAATTTACAAATAATAGACAACTAGAGTTTGTTCCCGGGAATTCCCGGGATTTTCAGTTGTTTTCAATTCCCGCTTTCCCGGGAATTTATTGCGGGATTCCCGGGAAATTTTGAAGAAGATCTTTCTTTAAAACTTAAGTAAATTTATATCAGAATTGTGTCTTTATTTGTTTTATCCAAGTTAATTTCACCACAATATTTAATTTTTCCAGTTTAAGGCTTTTAAACTAATTTTTGAGAATGGGCTTTATATTGGGCCTATGATAAATTAAAGATCTTTCATCACGAAATTTTATTTCTTGTTCTAGCAAATTGAAGTATAAATTTTACAACATTATTATAAAGCTTTGCGGTTAAGGGCGTAGTAAATAGTTTTCCTAGATTGTGTTTCATAGGCGGCATTTCAAGTGATTTTGAATCTTATCTATAATTATCTGTAATTCAATCCCGAACAGCCTAGAAGATCTAGAAACAATTTGACACCCAAATGGCAAAATCGGCTTAGAATTAATAAAGGACTAATAATAAAAATACTTTATGGGACCTTAGATGAATATTAAATATTAAATATCACATTAAATGAAACTTAGTATACATACCTTTATACAGCACTGCTGATTAAGAGTTATACAATTGTAAAAAATATGTTATTAAATTTGGTAAACGGTAAAATTATTTCAGAACTCCTACTTCGTAATGTTGAGTTTTTGTATAACGTAAGACTAATACTTTCATTCTAATTACGCAAATGAGCTCTGAATTTGACAATGTATATACGTATATTGATTTCGATTATTCTATTGGCATCAATATAACCCTCTTAAGTGTCTTAAAATAATTTGAATCTTACATTTTTTAGGTTTTTGTTATATAGTAGACACTATTCTTTACAGCATAATAACCAATAAGAAATATTAGTTTCATTGGGGAAATAAGTAAATAAATAAATACAAAATTTTGGCCGGGAATCCAAAAAGTGCGGGAATAAAAAAACTCTATAGACAACGCTTTACTATTTAAGAACAAATTGTTTAAAAATGATTTTATCTCAAATTTTCAACTTTCTTAAATATTGATTCATTTTTGATAATACATATATATTTTTCTCTTAATATGGATGGATTTTTACCCAGTTAGCATTTTCAATCGTCTAGGAGTCTACTGGGAATCTCATGAAGAGTGAGCTCATTTTTTAATTGTAGACGATTCCTCGCACGGGAGAAAGTGTTACACGTGCTGATTCGTATGAGAGATTCTTCCATAACACAGCGAAAGGCTCTTATATGAATCATTAAGGGAATCGTTTATGATCTATGTAGAGATTATCTTACGAGTCTTTCAAAAATCGTGCCTGAGACTCATGACGGTATTATTTTGCAACTCGTGAAATGCTCAGCCGTATAACTGAGCTACCTAAATAAGGGCATCAAGCATCTTTTTCATGTCAAAACTTATAATTTTTATACAATTTATATGAAACAAACCTTAAGGTCGCGAAAACAACACCATCTTATCGGAAAATTTTATTTTACAGATCCTTTGGTCGGTTTGTTTTGTTCAAACTGTATTGGCAATAGAATTTTCATATTTCAAAAACGCTCTTCTTTAGGTAACTCAGTAATTGTTATATGACTCTAACAGAGACTCTCAAAAGGTTCATTCCAAGATTAAAAGACGAGCGTGTCAAAAATTTATAAAAAAAAAATTTTAAATAAAAAAAATTAGATGTTTTTGTTTCCGTTACTCGTCAGATAATCATCAGAAGATTCTTTTAGGAGTTGTATATTAAATATAATCGTCTAATAAACAGCCTATGCTAGCTGGGTAATTACATTTATTCTTATGCCTGTATAATTTAATTTATTTGTTTTTATATGTATATATTTTGTTCCTTGAAAATATTGTAATTATTATCACAAATTGATTGTATCGCTATAAGATCGCATACTGTAATTAAAAGGATTTATATCTTGTTGTATGTGATATCCGCATTAAATAAATAACTAAATAAATCGTTCTTGAGTTACGCGAACATATTTTGTGCAACCTCCTCCATTTTCGAAATAACGGTATATCTCGAAACCAGACCTAATATAAAAAAAAAACGGTTAGCATCAGCGTACCCGAATTAGGTTAAAACGCCAGACGCCCGGCTTGTCTGTTTTTTGAACTAGCTCAGTGTGATAATAAGATTTGAATTATTTTTGTTAGTCTATATTATGAAATATTGAAAACAAAAATGGTTTCATTCCGCAAAGTTTTTTCGTAATTTTCTGAAGCACGAAAATACGGAATGGATTCCGTTTCCGAAAGGAATTGTACTCTGTGGCATGGCTAATAGAGACTAATTGTGTTTTCTTTTCTACAAAAAATGTTACATTTTATTTAAAAAAGTGCAATTTCGTGTTCGTTTCTTAAAAATGCTTCGCTCTCTAAAAAGGGTGGCTGGTTTTATTCTAAAAAATGCACCCTTACGAATGGCATAAGGCATTGCACTTAACGCCCCGTATAAAACGCTAGTGTTGATAATGCCCTGTAAAAAGATGGCTTCCGTTTATATATAGGGTTACCAGACGAAGTTGGGAAAAAATCGCCTCTAATCAGGACAGTAAAAATTTTAAATTTTAATAGTTATTTGTTCTATTAGTTAATAGTAAAAACATAATAAAGCATTTCATTATTAATGACAGGTTGTCAGTGATATAAAATTTAAGTGGATTCGGTGTTATAAAATTGTTTTTGAAAAAAATGTCAAATCCAGAAATCTTAAAAACTTGGTGTAAATAAATCAGTAATCTGGCAAATGTATTTTATTGTTTACATATTTTATAAAAAACAAACTAAAGAAATTGGAATTTCGTCATTCCTTTTGTTCATTTATTTATTTATTTACTGCCTGGCCCACAATGTCGACAAGAACATTTCTTTCGTATTTTTATATTGAAAACAAAAACAAATTTAAGTTTTTTATTATTGTTTTGAATATAAAAATGCGAAAGAAATGATGTTCTTGTCGACATTGTGGGCCTGGCTGTTAATTTTGGTTTATGTATATTTTTTTTATATTTTGAAGAGCAAACTTTTTGTCAGCTGTTAAAAACAGGGCGATCAATTTTGTGTTTTGTTCTTGTCAAATAAAAAATTGCATTATTACAGGGTCGGGAAGACATTTTATACATGTACCTTTTAACAATGTGGTATTTTTTTTGTAGAAAAGAAAACACCATATATTAAAAAATATTCAAACAAATTTGTTATAAAAAAAAAAAAATTTAAATACACTAACGGCAAACCTAACAACATGACAAAAGTGGAGCCATTTTTTTTTTTTCTTTTTATTTCATTAGAAACCACGGGATCTTCATTTAAAAATAGATCGGATGGTCTTGTAACGATTTAAAAGAGAATTTTAAATTAAGGCATTTTACAAAAAGTAGTGAATTATTTGGAAATGATTAAAAAATTTGTTCTTTAAGAAGAATTATAGAAACTATTAATTACTTTTTAATACTAAATGTATTATATTGGATTATTGAAATGTATATGAAGTCACCCATATTAATGTTTGCGAATAAAAATGTACATACTTGTATGTATGTGTATTATGTAAATACATATGCATGTACGAATTATATAAAAATGTCCCTATATGATGTTCTTTTCAGTTTATTTGTTGATTTCGCAACACACAACTTATTGTAACAATTTTTTTTTTATTATTTACCCGTATGATATTTATGTTTTATTTTTAATATAGTTTTTTTTTCTGATATACTTTTTGTTATTAAATATTTAAAGAACAATCGTTAAGTAATGTCAAAGCTTAAAAGCGCGGAAATGTTCATTATATAATTGCTACTGTGTAAAACTATATGAGGGCACACACTCGTCCTCGTATAAATACAAAGCCCAGAAAAAAAAATTATATGTAAATTGCAATTTTTATTTTATATTTAGAGCGTGTTTGGAACGGTAGTAAAGTTCTCATGAAAGTAAAAATTTGACACTGTTGAGGTGAATAAAATATCACTAACCCAGGGGCATAGTATAGAACTAGTATGCCAACTCGAGAGAGTGTTCTCAATTTTTTAGTTCACCCCTCACACATATAGGTTCTGTGTGATTTCAACACACATTAAAACAACAAAAACAAAACAAAATTTGAAATTTTTCAATTTAAAAATTTTCACAATATAACACTTTATGTTTAATTTTATGACATAAACACATAATTAATAATTTTTTTCAATACATTTTGCTCATTTGCTTTTGCAAAATGTTTTTATTTTTCACAAACTAAAAATTTTTTAATAAATTTATTTGACATTAATTTTTTTCTGTTGTTAATATTATTAAAGCCAGCAAAGTAGCATTTTGTGGTATGAAAATAATATTTGAAATCATATATTATTTAAATATTTTCCGATATTGCAAAATAAAAATTTTGCAAACATTGTTTTTAAAAGTTTATAAATGCAGCCAGCATTTAATACATTGAAACTTTATTGAACTAAAAATCGAAACCACACTGCCATATGAAATGCCTATGGCATCAATAATCTCACGCACGTTTACTCTTCGATCGGCCAGCACCATATCGTGAACTTTTGAGACATTTTCGGGTGACTTGACTTCAATTGGCCGTCCAGAACGTTCAGCGTCATTTGTACTTGTACGACCACAACGAAAGTCAGTAAACCACTTTTTTACCATTGAAACCGATGGTGCAGAGTCCCCACAGTATTTATCAAGCTTTTCATTGGTTTGATTTAAGGGTTTATTTTCGCAAAAAATTATGTTTAATGAGCACTCGAAATTAACTTTTTTCCATTTTTAAGAAAATCCACGAGCAGCTGTTAAACGCAAAGTAAATGACGGAACTTGCTCAAAACTTGACAGTAGTCTATTAACAGGTGGTACTTGATGGGAGCAGTGTTGCACTTCATATAACTACGAGGGAAGTTCGAAAAGTCACGGACTTATTGATCCGAAAATTCATACTTGAGCTATTTTTTGTTTTAAATAAACATATTATTAATTTTTCTTAACCAAAAAGAAAATTAAAAATTTTCAAAACTTCATCGCGGTTGGTGTGTGAGCTTTTTTGACCTTAGCGAAAAAAATAAATATACGTTCCCTTATAGTTTTTTATGCACTATCGGACTGTGATATACCAATTTTGATATTTTAAAGAATTGTAAAAAAATTATAAACCTAATGTATATACCGTAACTTACATTTACTAACGGCGTATCTAACATAAAAAAAATTTATTAGTATTGTGGTTATTTTATTGAACTGTTTATGGTTCTAAATCCAAATTTCGATATTTTATTCAGGCTAAAGTTCATTAAATTTAATTTTCATTAAATTATTTTTATGAAGAAAGGAATTTTGCAACATGAAATGAATTAAAATTTATTGATAATATTTCATTCTTGACTGAGCTGGGAATTGAACCCAGGTTTTCACGGTCAGATTGCCTTTACATGTTTCGATTGTAACCACACAATCTCCTCAGAAGGGTTTGCCGTTTAACGCTCACCACTATCGAAGGCGGCAGTCAATAGACAAACAACAGTCTTTAAACCAAACTGGTAGATCGAAATTTGTTTTTAATGATTAACTGCTTTAATAGATTTACATGTTTCTCCTAAATTCGGTTTTTCATACTTTTTTGTCAAGAATTCTTCTTGAAGTCCAAAGTACATTTTTCTGTTTTTATGTTTTTGTCTTTCTTTTTCAGCACAACTTGAAGGACACATGTGAACATAAATCTTGTGCCTTATCTGTTTAACAATCAGTATTATAATTATTTTATTGTACTGTTTATGTTTTTTGATTCAAATTTTTAATATTTTATTCAGGTTAAAGTTCATTAAATTTAATTTTTATTAAGTTGTTTTTATGAGTAAAGGAATTTTACAACATGAAATGAATTTTAATTTATTTATAATCTTTCTTTCTTGACTGAAAAATTTATATATACATATATATAAATTACCAAAAAAAATTTAATATAATTGTTTGTTTTTCGCCCACAATTTACGTTTGAAACGGACGTTTTGACATGGCTCCAACATTTTGTTGACTTATTTATTTCCACATTAACACTTTAATTTATTTTAATAACATTTTTTCTTTGTCATTAATGAGTATTTTCCTAAAACATTTGTAATATTATATAATTTCCTCCTTTTTTAACAAAAATTAACCATAATTCTGCCATAACATATAAATGTTTCAACAACCGTATAATAAATACATAAAACCATGTTAGTTTTAACAGTGTGTGAAACAAATCTTAAGACACAGAATATGCAAAATGCATATTTAATGTATTATAAACATGATTATTTTACTAAAATTTTTACAAAGATTATAATTAAAAATAAGGTTGTCCATTTCTTGCAAAATTATAAGAAATTCAATCAGTTTCTTAACGAAAATTTGATATCTTACTCGCAACAAAAAAGATGATTAAACGATTATGCTAAAAGAAATCTCTGAAGGTCGAAATATTATGGCAAATTAAGATTTATTAATAAAATTTTGTGAATAGCTTGAGTTATATATAATCATTTTTAACAATTTTAGCCGAACTAAAATGATTTTCAGGTGGGTAATTTATATTGGACAAATGATAAATTATGGACCAATCATCCCAAAATCCTGTAAAGTGATTTCTGGTATTAAAAAACATAAATTAGAATAAATTTCAATTCTGCAGTAAAATTAGTTTAGGCGTTTACAGTGAATTTCAGAAGGCTGCTTAATATGGGATTTAAGGTAAATTATGGATCGTATATAACAAAATTGCATGAGAATTTGTATGACCATATGGATTTGAGTTGGAAAAATTTTTACCGCGATATCTATATTTGCTAAGGTTTTCGACGTATTTAAATAATTACCAGAGTGGCCTTTATATGGGGCCCATGGTAAATTATAGAGCGACCAGCACAACATTTATTAGTGTGATTTCTAGTCCTACAAAATGTTACCGTACCGAATTTTATTATGATAGCATTATTTATTATGGTTTTAGGCGTAATTAACTGTTTCCCGGGAGTAGGGTTTATATGGGGCCTAGTGTAAATTATGGACTGATCTTCATGAAATATGACTGTGTGATTTCTAGTTCTTTAAAATTGTGAAGTACAAAATTTTATTTTATTTTCATTAAATTGTTTTTATGAAGACAGGAATTTTACAACATGAAATTAATTAAAATTTTATTGATAATTTTTCATTCTTGACTGCGCTGAGATTTGAACCCAGGCTTTCACGGACATGTTTCCCAGACTAATTTCGATTGTAACCACACAATCTCGTCAGTGGGGTTTGCCGTTTTACTCACTCGGCTATTGAAGCCGGATGACGTCAAAAGTCAAACATCAATCCTTAAACCAATTGTTATTTCACTTTGGTAGATCGAAATTTGCTTTTGAATGAATGATTATCTATTTTTTTTAATTGATTTACATGTTCTTCCTAACTTCTGTTTTTTCGTACTTTTTGTCAAGAATACTTTTGTTTTTCATGTTTTTGTCTTTCTTTTTTCTTGTTGACCTTTTTTAGCACAACTTGAAGGACAAATGTAAACATAGCTCGTGCCTTAGCTGTTAACAATATTAATATTGTGGTTATTTTATTGAACTGTTAATGGTTTTTAATCCAGTTTTAGATATTTTTAATTAGGCTTAATTAAGTTCATTAAATTAAATTTTCATTAAATTATTTTTATGAAGACAGGAATTTTACAACTTTCACGGACAGGTTGCCCATATTGTCATTGTAATATTTTTTACGATTTTAGGCGTACTAAACTGTTTTCCGAGAAAATGGTTTATACGGGGCCTAGGGTAAATTATGTACCGATTTACTTCCCGCATTTTTAAAATATCTAACAGCTAGGCTACTACCCTACTATACACATTGATTCAATTCCGCGCTCATGAAGTGTACTTTTCCCGAAGCATGGAAGCAATCTAAAATATTTCCTAGTCCTACAACCAATAGCGAATTCAGGTCGATTGCCATTTTTCCGCTGTTATCCAAAGTCATGGAAAACCTTATAGCAAAAAATTAGGTTGAAAACCTCTTGAAACTTAAATGCCTTATATTCTTACATACGATTATAACCTCTAAGCAGTCTATATATTTGTTAAGTAGGATCCAATTTGCTAGATCTAATCGTGGAAGGAAGATTATTCAACAAAGATATAAGAGTTTATTGTTGCATCGAAAATTTTTTATTTACACCATAGGTCTTTGGAATTCTTTACCGAATTATACCGGGTTATCCATTTCGTGGTTTCAAAAGTATAGGGCTGGAATTCGACATCTGTCAAACTAAAACCAATTTTTTTTTTCTTTTCAGCTGGAAGTCTGACATCGACGAAAATGGATCGCTTAACTATCACACAACGCGTAAAAGTTATTAAAACCTATTACAAAAATGGTGATTCTGGCACAGCTACATATCGTGCTTTAAGAGGAGATTATGGTTAACACAATCGTCCAACTACGCAAGCAATTGGCAAAATTGTGAAGAAATTTGAAGAGACTGGAGCGGTTACAGATATTGTAAGGCCAGTGCATCATCGTTTCGCTCGTTCCGCTGAAAATATCGCTGCTGTAAGTGTAAGTCTTGCCGAAGACCCGAATGTGTAGATTCCTCGTCGTTCTCAGGAATAAGGACTGTCTTACGGCACATTATGGCGTATTTTGCATTTGGATCTACACCTACATCCATATAAAGTCCAGCTCACACAACAACACGGTGCCACATGCCACACAACTCGAGCAAATATGGCTTTATTGCAAGAGACATTTCCTGGCCGTGTATTTTCTCATCGTGGCGACATCAACTGGCCACCAAGATCATGCGATTTGACACCATTAGACTTTTTTTGTGGGGCTACGCGAAAGACCGTGTTTATGCAGATAAACCTTTAACTCGTGAGCACTTAAGAACCAACATTCGTCAAGTTATGGCTGAGATACCGCCCAATATGTGTCAAAAAGTGGTCCAAAATTACCTCAAAAGAATCAATGCTTACAACACTTCGCGTGGTGGTCATTTAAATGATATAGTAGCGGAATTCAGTGTTAATTGCAAATGGTCTTGCGAAAGAGCAAATGCAAAATATCATAGCTTTTTTGTTAAATCCAACAACAAAATACACAGAGTTTCCGTTAGATGTCATAAAAAGCTACGAATTTTTGCATTTGCTATTTCGCAAGACCATTTGCACCAAACACTGAACTCCGCTAGTGTTTCACACATAATGTCAACATTCAAAGTTTATAATAAAAAAAGAAATATCATGAAAAAAAAATATTTTAAATGTGTTTTATTTACGTTTACTTTTGAAACCGCAAAATGGATAACCCTTATACAAAGCTTAGGCAATCCAAATGCGTTTAAAAAGGAGTTATATAAGTTGTTTTCATAATGTAATATTTCAGTTTAACAATTTTCGTACCACTAAGATCCAGTTTGATGTAGTTTTTCTATTTCTCTGTTTTTTATTGTTAGTCTATAATTTTTAATACTATTAATATTTACTAAGATTATAAGTTTAATCTTATTCCCTAGCACTTTCATTTATAAGATGATTATCTTGTTTTGCTAGGACACAATTAAATAAATAAAATAAAAATAAATAAATAAACTCGGTTTACCATTTGGGATTAAAAATTTAGAAGATATGAATTTACGACCGATATATTTGCCTTATTTCCCAGTGTGCGTTAGTGAGGTCAAATTGAATGAGGGCATTTTTATTGGTCCCCAAATAAGAGAAACCTTTAAAGACCAATTCTTCAAATCTAAGATGGTTAACAAAGAAAAAAGAGCATTGGTATCTTTTGGAAATACATGTCATAATTTTCTTGCAAATAAACGGGCTGCAAGTTACAAAGAACTGCTACACGGACTTATTTTTTAATATCAATTACTCGGATGCAACATGTCATTAAAAATACACTTCTAGCCTTCGCATTTAAATTTTTCCCAAAAAATCTTGGTGCCGTATCTAATAAGCATGGGAAGTGGTTCCTCTTAGATATTACACATACGCAAGAAAGATATAACGTCAAGTGGTCGCTAGCAATGTTAACTAATTTCTGCTGGAAAATTAATGTTTCTCGATAAAACAGAAAGCGAACTACTTTTTCATATGCTGATCATGCGAAACTCTACGCTTGTCTGCAGGAAACCAGAGTCTCTGGCGGGAATCGAACCCGAAACCCCGGAACTGATAGACTAGCTCACTACCAGCTAGCCTACCAGGGCACCCACTTCCAAATAGTTGCTAATTTGTTATGTTAAATTTTAATTCATAAACATTGCGTCGGGAAACATGCCCCCCCCTATTAAAATCAATAATCAAATAATACCCCAACACTCGCATGTAATATACCTCGGTATACATCTAGATCGGCGCTTAACGTGGAAATGGCATATAGAAAAAACATTAACTCAAATGAAACTAAAAGCAATTCAAATTAATTGGCTTATCGGTTAATTATAACTTTATATTAAAGCCAATCTGGTGCTACGGTATTCAGTTATGGGGCACTGCCTCGGCTTCTAATATCGAAAAGATTCAAAGGTGCCAAAATAAACTTCTTCGACTAATCACAGCTGCTCCCTGGTATGTTAAAAACTCAAATATTCACAAGGTTCTCAATGTGCCACTAGTTAAAACTATGATGACGAAATATGAAGTAAAATATTTAAAAAGTCTTGAACTGCACCCAAATCCACTAGATCGAAATATTTTATATTATGGCAGCCACACTCGCTTAACACAGGGTCTCCACCTGATATAATATCTGAGAGAACGTCGCCAGAATGAGAGAATACATTTCTTTATGTTAATCTTAATATTAAACAAGGGGAACACGTATCTTATAAGATTTCGTAATCGACTGATTCTCGTACAGTAAACTTGTATCTTTTTTATTCTTTTTTTTTAGTTTTTTGATTTTTTAGTTTAAAATATTTTTCACAAAATTGGCACTATTTGCATTAATATATTACATATATTAATAACGGTGGCTTATTATTGTTTTATATGTGTGTATTTTTGACAGCTCATCTTATAAGATAGTTCTTATAAGATTTCTTATAATAACTGTCTTATAACATTTATTATAATATTAATACTAACACTATTTGAGAGTCCACACGTAAGATTATGCTCTCTGCGATTGAATTTGACGTTTGCTGATATAAAAATCTTATATCTTATCTCAGGTGGAGACCGTGTGTAAGGAGAAGAGACACTGCAGCACTCACCCAATTAGAAGAGCGATAAACACCTAAATTTGTGAACAGAACTCAGGATGACGAAATTTTTTGTCTGACACTGGCAGGACATAAAATAAAGTATTAGCATAAGATTTGATTAATTATTATTAGTTCATATTTAAAATATGAAGATTCAATAAATAAATACTGAAAAAAATAAGATTTAGCTTTAAATAGTAAAAGTTTTTTATGTGTTGATTTTTCTATTTTTCATTCAAAATGCGTTTTTAATATTTCAATATCGGCATTTTATTTTAATAAAAAAAATCTTTAAACAGATCAATAAACAGATTTAGATTCAGCTAAAGTCAATTGAAATCAAATAACAAAGTTCTTACTCCCGACCAGTGATGTCATTAGTAGGAAATTTTCATTTTTTGTAGGGATTTTTTTCAGAAAATTTAAAGCGTAGGGAAAAAATGACAGATATTTCATTTTAAGGCAAATGTAGGGAATTTTCAAAATATTTGGCCATGTTCTGAAAACCGAAATCACGTGAAATTGAAAGAGATGGAGATTTTAAGTTCAATGTTTGTAAAAATGAGCATAACTTTTCCTGATTTCAAACGTAGTTTTGGTAAAGGAATGTGGTCCTCAAAATATGACGTACATAAAAGGAAATATTTTTATGAACTTTAAACACAGGATAGAATTCAAATTTTGTTCGATTTCAATTTCACATGATTTCGATTTTCAGAACATGGCCGATTATCTCATTTTCTATATATTGTGTAAAAATATGTTAATATACGTAGTATTTTCATTTAAAATTTTTCATATACAATAGCATTTAAGTACAAATGTAGAATTTTTGAACCGGAACCCTATACTATGAGCCCTAACAGCCTGGCAATCTTCAACAAGTGCCAAAACCAAGCATTCGTATATATAAGGAGGGCTGAATATTCTGGTTCGCATTTGCGAACTATTCGCTTATTTTAAGTACTTGCATTCGCAATCATATTCACTAAAATGTATGCGAATATTAAGAGAGAATACTTAATGAACGAAATTTCTACATAGGCAAAAAAAACAATCACGCCTTCTAAACTAGGAGAAATAAAATCACACAATTTGGAATTTAAAAAAAAAATAATGAAAACTGTTAAGCAAATGAAAGGATATATTTTTAAAAGGATTTTCTTATATATTTTTGTTTAGGGGAACTGAAGCAAATATCTTTTGTTTTAATTGTACAGAGCCTTCCATTTTATTTGGTACCAAGATTGCTTAAAAATATTAGATACTTTATTAAAAAAATTATTTCAAATAAGGACAAAAGATAAGGAAATGAAATTCAAACAAGCAGTTTGACTTAGTTTTGACTCTAGATTGAAGGATATATAGTGGCGTTTCTGCCAAAAAAAAAAAATTTAATTTGTCATGCAGTGTTTTTTTTTTAAATTGAATTTTTATATGTGTGAGTACATATTTATTTTGGGTTTTTTCTTGTTGTTAATTAATAATTTTATTTATAATAAATTTTAATAAATCCTTTAATTAAAATATTTACAAAATGTTAACAGAGTATGTATTTGTTTGTCTGAAGCTAAAAACAAAACATTTTTAACGTAGGGAATTGTGTAGGAATAATTTTTTTGGTTGTAAGGAAAAAGGGAATTTTTTTAGACACGAAGCGATTTTTTCGAAATTTCTATTGGCATTACTGCTCCCGCCTCATTTTTTTCCAGACCAGTCTAATTCATAATCACAATTTTTAATCTTAAGATAACGTCTTTTTTACTTAAATAAATTGATCATTTTCCACTGTGGGGACGGATATAATAGCAATAAAAAGTTTTTTGTTGCATATTTTAAAGAATTTTTTTTTTTTTTTTTCATCCAAATATTTTATTTTTATTTTTTGTGCATATAAATACAAACTTACTTTATTATTACTTAAATGTAAAAATTTGATAAATATGGCACATATTTATCAATGATCACGAAGTGTAAACTTTTTAAGTTATTCACAGTTGGTTAACTGTAACTAAATGTTAACTAACTAATACATTAAAGAACAGCTGATTGACATCATTTTATAATTTATTCGAAAAGTAAAACATTTTTTGCGCCCAATTTGTGTCTCTCTAAAATACAGATCATAGTCCATGATACCGAAAACAATAAATACTCTTACCATTTGCTCCTTGCGTCCTTTTCTACTGCGTCCAACAACAACCATACAAAAAAGAAAATCAACTAGAGATGTGTTTTTGGTCAACGAAATTCTATTGAATAAGTCTATTTTTACAGGCTCCTATTTTAATGGATTTATATAAAACTATAAACAAAAAATGACTTTTGTAGAAATTAACTTTTATAAAATTTTTTAAAGGACAATAAATGTTTTTTTAATAGCTTCATAAGCATTTTAATTAACTACATTATACAGCGATCAATATATACACCCGTATTCCATGTAGCGTCGTCGTCATCGTCATCATCCTCAATTTAATATCAACCTAAATTTTTATCGACGTCGTCATCAATTCGATGCAAAACTTGTATTCTGTTACAGCAATGTAACGATGTTGATTGTTTATCGTTTTTTTAAGCACATCTCTAATAATTTAGACAGTTGGTTTGTTTTGTTTTTAGTTTTTAATAAAAAAAATGCAATTTGATGTCCGTTTCTTAAAAATGTTGTGCTCTCAAAATGGAAAGCTTGATTTATTCAGGAAAATTCCCTTACTAATGGCATAAGGCATTGTACTTCTCGCCCCGTATAAATCGACAGTTGTAATAGTGCCCTGTCTGTATATTTATAAGGGCGACGATTGCCGGAAAGAGCAACAAATCTACGCGAAAATTGCAAAAATTTGCAGAAACATCGAAATTTCGCAAAAATTTTCATTATTTCAAACAAGCCATTAAAAGCCACAAAAACCAAAGGAATGGCAAAAATTCCATAAAAATTGCTAAATTAGCGGAAATTCGCAAAAATTTGCTAATTAAGGCATGATATCAAAGTTTAATATTTATTAAAAATGGTTAAAGCTGTAAAGAATCACACGAAAAAATCGCTTTTATCTCGAACATGGCTAAAATTCGCGAAAAGTTGCAAACTTGGACACAAGCCCTTAAATTAATTTACACTTGCTAAATCGGTTAAAAACTAAATGTCGAAAAAAAAACGAAAAAAAAATTGCAAATATAGCGAAACTTCGCGAAAATTTTTAATATTTCAAACAACTCATAAAATTTATTAAAATTCCCTCAAACTATAAGAAATGGCAAAAATTCGATAAAAACAAAACGGCTTAATAACCGGAGATTCTCAAAAATTTGCTACTACCGGCATGATAAAAATGTTTAATATTTATTACAAATCGTTAAAGCTGTAAAGAATTACAAAACTTACAGGAAAAATTGCTTCTATCGCGAACATGGCTAATTTAGCCATTTTGATGGAATTTTTGCCATTCCTTATAGTTTTAGGGACTTTTAATCAAATTTATTATGGGTTGTTGGAAATACTAAAAACTTTAACGAATTTTTGCTATTTGCGTAGCTTTGTTGGTCTTTTCCATTTTTTTAATTAAAAATTATTATTATTAAAAAGGAATAAAACTGTTTCGACACCAATAAGACTGACGACAAAATCAGAGTCAATTTATATCGATGCAGACGTTAACTTTGCATACGGCATACCAAAAATACATCGATGCTTATCGATAAAACTTGATATTGACAATGGGCATACCGATTTACAACAATCGACACAAAACGAAATCGTTTCGTATTGATGACGCTAAATGGAATAAGGGTTATTATTGATATTTTGTTTTCTTTACATGCCAATGTGCAGGGTTGCATTTCTTCTATCAGCTACAAGAAGTTGCTACGCTAGTTATGATTTGTGAATACTATTTTTTAGTTTCTGTTTTATTAGTTCTGACTTAAGTTACGATTTCTGGATATGCGCCTATGAATTTTTCACGTACTTCTTGTATATTGGGAACAACATTTTTTCATTGTCAAAGGAGTTTCGTCACACACCGTACGTTTGTACTCGCATGTACGGCTGCCAGATTTCACGATTTATCGTCATTTTGCCGACTTTTGCAAAAGTGGACAATTGACGATTAGACGTTTTATTCCCTAAATTTAACGATTTTTCGAATGACAAACTTTGTAACAATTTTAAATTTTATTTTACCTTCTTAGATATTTTTATTTATTTGATTGGCAGAAATTCACATGTCCTAGCTGTTCATAATACAAATAACGCTTAATTTGGGCGCGATGTATATTTTTTGAGTTTAATTTACTCAGTTTTAATAATTCTACTGCCCAGTAATGTCTCTAGTTCTTAGTTATCACACATTTGTATCCTTCGCGTATGTAGCAAAGTCATATATTCACATCAAAAATTAACTTATAATACCAATATTTTAATTTTTATTAGTAATAAAACGTTATAAAGTTTGTTTTTTTTTTTTTTTTCAATTAAAAATGTTTAAACTTTACATAGTTAAATAAAGCGAGATCTTTATTCTCGAAATTGTTTTAATAATATATTTTAATATTTTTAGAAACGGAAACTAAAAATAGCAATAAATTTTCAAAACTTATTAAGAGTTAGTGGTTTTATACAATGGTTATTTTTGTGACGATTTAGGGTTTTAAATTTAACGATTTTCGACCAATTTTATCTGGCAGCAATGCTCGCATGTAGAGTATATAAGAAGTGGTTAAAGCTGACACATATGTATTGTTGTGGTTTGTGTGCATCCCTGCAAGCATTTTTGTTCGAAAAATAATCCATTTAGCAAAAATCATCGCTTATGCCTTCAAATTCTTATTATTGCAGTAACGTCATTTGGGAGTTGTTGTATAAAATTTGCTTTTTTTTATTTTTTAAAAGTTTGCCATTTACTGTTTTTGTTAGGTAAAATAATTATCCAATAAGCAAAAAAGTTTTATTTATATATTTAAATTTAATTTTAAACAAATTAGAGGGCTACATTCGGCTGCGCCAAATCTTTGATACTCTCCACCAATAGTTAAAATGTTTCAAGAGTTGGCTGTTTGTGGAAGAGTTTTTCCAGAGTTGGCTTTATACGGGCTCTATGTTATGTTATGGACCGATCTCCACGAATATTTACACTGTAGTTTCTTATCTAAAGAAATTATGACCAACCAAATTTCATTCCAATATCATTATTCCGTATGGGTTTAGACGTACTAAAGTTTATTTTTGAGAGTGGGCGTTATATAGGGCCTATAAGAAATTTCATACTATGAAGATCGGTCCATGTTGGTAGTATGATCAAATTATAAATTTTTAGGGTAGGTATTTCATATTTCATCATTCATACCTCTTATCCTACAGAACCGATTGAGATGGATTTTAATCCCAAGCTGCTTAAAAAAACCTAGAAACAATACGACACTCAAGGACCTGGATTAGATCTACTGTGGTCTTAGATGAACATTAAAATAGTTTTACAGGGAATTACAAAATCAGCATACCCTTGTTCACAACTTGTGATAGAGGGTATACAAATTTAAAAAGAAATCCTCGGCATTTTAAAGTAAAATACATAGTTGTCTGTCTATGCTTAAGAAATAAAAAGAAAAGTAAGATATATTTTAATATAAAAAGAATTTCATACATTTATTTCAATTCCCACGCACACACACACAACCGATCACAAAACATTTTTAATACAATGTGTTATTATTAGGGTGCTACGCCGAAATTGGGTATAGCGATTACGAATGTATATTCTAGGGTATTTATTCGGTTAACCGATTAATTACTACCCGATTAACTGATCGGTTAATTAAAAATTGGCTTTTTTCGATTAACGATTAAACCGGTTAATTACAGTCGATTAACCGATTTTTTGTAGTACTATAACATATTTTTTTGTGTTTTTAATTATTTATTTCGTCTCACATTCAAATGCAATGTGTTTAGTAAATATATTTTCATACAAACAAAGAAGGTGTTCAGTGATCTTCATTTAAAATTAAACCAACATTTTGTTTCACCTACACTTTATATGAATGTGTTAAGTTATTTGTTTCTTCTCATATCAATCTTTTAACAGAATTAACCGAAACAATAAGAAGTGTTGAAAATTTAAAAAAAAATTAAAACAGGGCTCTATTCGCATAATGAAAGATTTTATATGGTAGAGAAACCCAGGAAAATAACTGATTGGATATTCTGTATTATGGGTTGCTCTCGATTTTTCCAACATCTACGATAAATGAAAGAATTTTTTCCACGTCAAGTTCTGACAAAACTAGAAAAACGAAGAATTGAAACCCTAAACATTTAAACTAAATTATTTTTCTAAACGATTTCTTACAAGATCTCCTTAAACTATTAAAATAACTAATAAAATGATCACACAGTCTTTTTTTCTAATTAATGCATAACTAGATGACCCGCGCGAATATTTCGCACCGTTAGTTGTCATTTTTGTAACATAAAATGAAAATAATTAATAGAAATTTTAGTAACTTCAATACATTTCGTTAAAAGTATAAAAATATTAGAAATCATAATATATATCATACATATTTACATACATACATACATATCGTCAGCTTAGAGTGCAAAGGTGCTAAGTCCACTTTTTATACAAATTTACATTTTGATGCAGAACGAAAGATAAATGAAAAATACATCATACTAAACAAAAAAAAGTACAGTTATTTCGCTTATGATTGTTTGTAAACACTGATGTGCAAAAGTGCTAAGTCCACACCTGCCATATCGCACGTGCTAAGTCCCGTTAAAAAAAACCTACTTGTTCTTTTTAATCAAATTTTTCAATCGCAGTAATGAAACTAATTTTTATTGCTTAATAAACATTCACGTGAAAGAAAACTTCTAGTATTATCAGTTTGCCAATTTCATTTTATCACCAAAAGGTAAGTAATAATTTGCTTTTTTTGTTGTTTTTTTACGAATATGTCTTTCAAATATTTTTTTTTTCATAGAATGTTAAAATGTCTCTTCATTACAGCAATAGCACTGGTCCACAACCGCTTCAATGCAACAATTACGACAACTATGGCATTGAACCAGATGATGGAGTTGTTGGGCTAGTTCCTTATGGTTTTAATAGCGATTCTGACGACTCTTTTGACTTACCGACTAAGACCCAAAATCGCAAAAAGAGAGTTCAGGTGCAGAAGTCAGCTTGGTTTGCGGCCAAAAATAAGAAATCCAGAGAAAGAGGAAAACGTTATTATGGGAAACAAAAAGAGAGCGACATTTGGAATTATGAAAAAATTAAAGAACCACGAGCCATTAAACAAAGATGTAAGTGTAAAAGTGATGCTTCTACCATAAAATGTGCCCAAATCAATGATGAAGAAAGACAAAAAATATTTAAACAATTCTGGCAAATGGATTGGAATGCAAAAAAAGTTTATGTAAACACATTGATACAAACAACTGCACCTGCAAGATCCCGAAATAGAAAGGTAAGCAACGAATCCAGAAGGAGCGTTACTTTACAATATCACCTCAAAGTGCAAAATAAATATATACGTGTATGCAGAACATTTTTTTTAAATACATTGAACGTAGGTCGACGTGCTGTGCTTAATTGGCTAAAGAAACCTCTGGTTTCAAAATCTAATTTAAATGAAAGTGTTCCGAAAAAATGTAGTCAAGACAGA
Source organism: Pollenia amentaria (assembly GCA_943735925.1). Taxonomy (NCBI): domain Eukaryota; kingdom Metazoa; phylum Arthropoda; class Insecta; order Diptera; family Polleniidae; genus Pollenia; species Pollenia amentaria. The sequence continues at coordinate 158,071,230 of OX031009.1, forward strand.
CAATCCCTTAACTCATTTTTTGACTCGCTACCATCTATGGAATCCCATTATTGTCGTGCTTCAACGAATAAAAGATATCTTTTGCCTGAATGGCGTTCGAAAAAAATGATTTATGACTTTTATGTTAATGATTGGTGTAAAAGCCAAAAAGTGCACCCGCTCTCGATTTCGGTATTCTACGAAATATTTGATATCAAAAATCTTAGCTTATTCTCACCAAAGAAGGATCAATGTGAAACCTGTTCACGTTATTCAGTCGACAACCTTTCATATGAAGACTACACTCTTCACCAAGAAAAAAAAGAAGAAGCTAGAAATGAAAAAAACCAAGACAGAAATGAAGAAGCAAATGTGTTCACCGTTGATCTTCAAGCTGTCTTAATGGCTCCAAAATCTCAAGTCAGCAGTCTCTACTACCGGACAAAGTTGCAGGTGCACAATTTGGTTTTTCATAATCTTATAAACCAAAAGGCATACTGTTTCTTATGGAATGAAGCTGAAGGCGGAGTAACTGCTGAGGAATTTGCAAGCATATGGGTTTTTTTTATTGAAGAAAAAATTATCCGTGAAAATGACCCTAAAAAAATTATTTTTTACAGCGATGGGTGTAATTATCAAAATCGTAATTGCTTAATGAGTAACGCCCTGTTAAATACAGCAATCAAACATAATGTTACTATAGAACAAAAAATTCTTGAAACCGGGCATACCCAAATGGAGGCAGATAGCGTTCATTCTACAATTGAGCGTGCTATGAAAAATAGAAATATTGATGTTCCTGCGGAATATATTGGAATATGTAAAGGAGCCCGAAAAAACCCCGAACCATATGATGTTACCTATTTGGATCATTCCTTTTTTAAAACATTTAAAAACGTTAAATTTATCAAAAATATTCGACCTGGTCGTGGAAAAGGCGATGCAAAAGTAACGGATATTCGTGGTATTAAATATACACCGAATGGTGAAATATATTTTAAGCTCAGATTTCCTGATCCATGGGAAGTACTACCCCAAAGAATAGATGGTAATGTAGTGGCGTTGGACTGGTCAAATTTTCAACAGCTTTACCAGGAAAGAAGAAAAATAACAGCTAAAAAATATGAAGACCTGCAATATTTAAAAACTACTTTGCCGAAAGATCACCACAAATTCTACGACGATTTACCTCACGAATGATTAATTAATAATTAATTAATTAATTAATAATTAATGTGATATTTTTTTATTTAACAGCAATGAAATAAGACTGTCTTTAATGTTTTTTCTTACAATAAAAGAAAAAAAAAATTATAAAATTGTTTTTTTTTTCATAAATATTTAACAAATGATTTTAAGAAAATGTGCTAAGTCCAATGCACAAACATAAAACAAGTTACAGAAAATGAGCTAAGTCCCGAAAATGCTTGAAAATCAGCAGCGTGTGCTATTTTTCAATTGCTCCTTTTTGATAATTAAAAAATGAACCAACACCGATAAAATTACGTTTAAAGTTTTATAGAATATTTCCATAGATTCATTTAGGAAAGTTTTATGTCTCTCCTGTAAAGTCTTAAAATGTGGACTTAGCACCTTTGCACTCTAAGCTGACGATATGTTTAAATGCTTTTATAATACTTCTTTGAATACAATGTTAGAGGTAATGACATGATCATCGTTAACTTTTTGCCCGTACGAATCCTTAATACAAACAAAAATATCTTTAAATGTACGCAATTATATATAACTGACTTAGTAATAAACGGCATTATAGTAAATAGCGGTATTGCCAGAATGGATTTTAAGACATACTATATTATGTAGAACTGCATTACTATTAAGCGACCCTGTATTACCACACTTGAACAAAAACATATAATCATAATGACAACAGTATTATCATGCAGTTCTATATAAAATATAATTTTTATCAATGAAAATATTAATTTTTCAATTTCTAATTATTTTTCGTCATTAGTGTTAGAAATAAGCTTTAAAATGAGATATCATTCATTAAATTTGATGCGGTGGTATGGAAGATATTTGCAACCGACAAAAAAAAGTGCTTTAGAAATAATTAATGCATAATATGTATTAAATTAAAAATATCTATTACATATTTATGAATTTTTTTTTTGTTTTTTGTTCGTTTTAGTTTAAGAATTGTTATGTTTGTTATGATGTTGTTTTTTTCTAATAAACTTCAAATAATAAATAATTTATGCATATTAATTTATTATACTTTCTAAATTATTAAAAAACAAAATTAACCGATTATTAACCGATTAAACCAAAACCTCGGTTAATTAATAGAGCGATTAACCGATTAATGCAAAAGACCGATTAAATGAATACCCAAGTATGTACACCTATCGTAAATAATTTTTCACTCGTAATTTTTTCCATTTTTACGTATTTGCGATCATGAAAAACTCCCATGAAAAAAAATTAATTGAAAGGAGAATAAAAACATGAAAATATGTTCGCGGGAAAAAATTACCCTTATCATAAAGAAATTTTATCCTCGTAATTTTTTCACTTTTTCCCTTGAATTTCTCACTTTATTTTTGCTGGGGAAAAAAACATTTATGTAAGTAATTCTTCTCATAATTCGAATATTAAAGTTTCCAAAATTAATTTAATAGCCTATTTCCGATGTGCGAAAGAACTCTTTCTTTCGAACAACTACATTTAAAACAAAAACAAATTCTTAAAATTTTTTTTTTTTTTTTTTGTTTTGTTTTAAATGTAGTTGTACGAACGAAAGAATTCTTTCGCACATCGGAAATAGGCAGTTAAGGTCAAGATCCGTTAAAAAGGTTCAAGCTTATATTTATATTCACCCTTATCTTGACTGGCGAATCTAAAATACGTCTAAGACTGTTGGGTAATAGATTTAAGAGAAAGTGAATATTATATCCTTTAATCTATTACCAAACAGTCGCAGGTGTATTTAAAATTTGCCAAGGGTGATTACTCAACAAATGCAAAACAACAGGTCGATTGCCTGAGGATTTGTGCAGCTTTCTAAAGACGTGGTGGCAAAATTTTTGAAATTATTTTACTACATAAAATTGCAATAAGGTAATGTGGAAATCAAACTATCACTCCAAAACAATATATTTTACTTTGTTTTTTTTAACTTTTCTTTCAAATATACGTGTATTGTTTTGAACAAAAATTTCGTTAATAAGATTTACTTATAAGGTGCTAAATTTCCAAGTTTTTATTTTTGATAAAAACACTAAAATTTTTTTTGAGGAAAAGCGCATTTCGCATTTCGTTGATTTTTAATGTTTTTTATTCTTTCTGCTTTTTACATTCACTGAGAACTGATAGCGCGAAAAATTGTTCACGAGAGCTTCGCGATAACAATTTCGCCTTCAAGAGGAATAAAAATGTCATGGGGACAAAAATTCCACTTGTTATTCACGATAGGAGGGATTAACATCAATTTTTGAGAATGCGAATATCAACAATGTGTTTAAAGTTTATAATCATTTATATGAAAATAAGTAGTGAAATTTTGGCAGACAATCGCCGTCTATCAAATGCTTGGAGGGACACTATATACATTTAATTGTGCACACTCATTCTCTCATTCGTTCACTCATTTATTCATATTTAGTCAAATATAAAAATCGCCTCACGAAATAATTACACTTCATGCATAAACTTATTTCTGACAAGTGTAAATGTGTGTATATTTTGTTGCTTGTTAAACTTTTTGTGACTGGAAGATACAGTTTTCTATGTTGGCTGATGTTTTGTTTGTTTTCCCGGTGATTGCTTTAACAAGTACGACAATAGCCCCTAGAAGATATCTGAATTCCACAACGTATGGTGTGAGTGTTTACGAAGGTTGGTCGGAAATTTTTGATAGTTAATAATATTTAATTAAGACTTAAATAATATCAATCATAGTAGGATTGAAATATCTTTACTTTCCTGATGGCAGGATAAGCTTTTCAAAAAAAGGTTTAAAGTTTGCAGCCTTCGAGTTTGTATTTCCATTCATTCTTCTTTAATTGTTTTCACATTAAAGTATTTAATAAAATTTAGCCACCAGATTTCAAGTACAAACTTCCCTTTAAATGAGGTTTTCTGTTATTTTGTAGAATCATTTTAACCGAAACTCCTCATTACCACTTAAATAAATTTATGGTATTTGGCAAAATAAATACAAGAAAAAAACTTTCAGAAAGAGAAATTTTCAAAGTCATTCATAAAATACATTCATAACACGTTAATGCGCGTTCGTCTGTATGTGCGAATATTGGTCAAACATTATATGTTTGTACCCGGCGGGAAAAAGAAGGTTTAAGGATACCTATAAGAAGGCCTCTGTACTCCTTCTGTTCAGACGTTATCATTGCGGGGCAGGGATGTTAAAGTTGGTACACTTGTACTTTTTTTGGTACATTTTTACCTTCGAAAGTACCGTAGTACTACGGTGACTCATTTGGAACAATTTAAAAATTTGTCATAGTTCCCCCTTTTTGAAGTTTTAGTATAGCAAACAAATTATTGAGTCCTTTTCATTACATTTATTTTTTTAATTATTACTTCTTTCATCTGGATTTTAAAAAATCCATCTTTTAAATTGGATTTTTTTTATACAATATCCACTTAAAATTATTAACATGGGCTATTTAGAAATTTAATGCATGTATTTTTACAAAGTCTAACTTTTTGTTCCGCCAAATAGCACGTAATTTCATGAATAGAAATGTTTTGGATGAATGTGATACATCTATTGTAGACCTTTACAAAAATCACATTCCCTTTGAAGAAATTTATTGCGGAACAGAAGTGGATGTATGTATATATATCTACAAATAATATCAATATTGTTAAAGAAATGAAAGAAAATGCAAAACAATTTTGTTGAAAATTTTGCGAAGTTTTGAAAATCAAAGTTAACTTAAATAACGAAGTTTTAATGTGGTTCCATAAATTTACTCCTAAAATTTTATTTCAGGTAAAACAAGTAGTATTGTACCTCTTCTAGCAAAAATGTTCCCGAATTAAATTGCAAATTTTGATTCAATCAATAATCAATTTAGAGCTTTAGCTGATGTCGAGCAACTGCAGTCGTTTAGAACTGAAAACATTTGTAGTTTTTGGCCGGCAGTAGCTAATTTACAAAATGAGCTTAATGTCCATATGTTTCCTGGTATTTCTAGAGTTGTTGCTGGAATTTTATCCATTTCACATCTTTTCGCATGATAAAAACTAAGGAAAGAAACAGACTACATGTGCCAACATTATCAAGTCTCATACGAACAAGGGATTGGTTAAGATCGACAAATTCATGCTGCTTTGATGTAACAATTCCAAATAGTTTATTAACTAAACAAATAAGTGCCTGATTGTGATCTTATATATTTGTATGACTGTTATGTACCTTATTTTATTTATACATATCGTCGGTCAGAGGTTGACAACTCTTAACATGTTTTTTTATACTTTTCAGGAGACAAAAAAAACGTTATTACTCCGTTACTAAACCGTGTTGGAAGTAAATAAAAAAAAAACAAAATTAGTAGGAGATATTTATTGTAAGATGGTGTAAAGAAAACAAAGGCATTGAAATAATTTCAGATTAAAAAAAAATTAAAATAAATAATACCCCCGATTCGATTTTTTTGCGAGTATGTTAATGTAAAACTTTTTTTTTAGTGTACAATTGAACTTTTATGTAATTTTTTTGTTGTTTTAATAAATTTAAAAAAAATGAAGGTCCAAAAAGTACATTTTTTTTTTGGAAGTTGGTACCAAATTTAAAACCCCATTTAACTTCCCTGTTACGGGGTATGCCTTTCGCTGTCGCTATTTTCGCAGCTACATAATGCTAGGAACACAACTGGTACGAACGACGAATTTTTCAGTAAAAATTTCCTAAGTAAATTCGTCGTATGAAGCACAATAACGACGGATAACAAGCCGCTTTTATAATTAAGGAAGTTGATTGCTGTTTGTGCAAAGAGATGGAAATAGTGTTACCATATTAAGAGAAATAATTAAGACACAACCAAAAACACAATTAAAACCATTTTTATAGCAAAATACTTTGTATATTTATTGTAAATATTATACAATAATAAAAAAAAAACATTATTTAAGTAAAAAGTATCTTTATACTTATAAACTGATACCAAACATGGTCAGCTGGTACTGATTTGTTCGCCGTTCGCCGGCGTATGTGATCGAAATAAAACTAATTAAAAGCCGCCGCCGTATGACGAATTTCGTGAATTTATTTTAAGTAAACTCCTTTTACGCTGCATTTACACGTGAAATTACTTTCATGAAATTTCTGTATACGTATTATCTCACCAAATTTCACAAAAAAAAGAATAAAATTTCATGAAAATTTACATGAAAGTGAAATTTCACTTTTAAAATGTCGTCAAAGGGCAAACTTCTTTCAAACATTTATCTTCTTCTTCTTTTATTGTTTTGCTTATTTCAAGTCTCAGAGTTGCCGAGCCAATTATTTACGACGAACTGCAGGCATTCGTTCAAAATAATATGTATTTATATTAGTTTTCATAATATTTATTAATTTTAATTAGAATCATTGTGTTCTTCATATTAAGTTGAAAAAATATATTAAAATTCTTTATATATACGAAAAAAAATTTCAATTGGAACACTGCTTAGTTATTGTCATTTACTTAAATGACACAAACGCTTTCTTAAACTGAAAGTAGAAAAACGTAAATGTGTTAGTGAAAAAGTGTGAGTGTATTGCGACTTTCAAGAAACTACTTTCATGTGTAAATGCTCCGTTAGAGTCAAAGTATTTCAAGCAGTTTTTTCTTGCCCTTAATTTAAATTTAAATGAGATACTTTTGTTTTAATAACCATATATACAATACATACGTATGAGTAATGTAAATTACTAATACGTAGAAGTATGTATAATGATTTTTTTCCAGTAGTTAATTAGAAAACTGTTTTACGCTGCTGGTAATCATCAGCACAGAAAAAAGTGTTTTATGACTTTATTATTTAAAAAAATGGTTTGAAAAGTATTTAAATTTAATTAATGTGATAATTGAATCAATTATTTTTTTAGTTTAAAAAATGTAGCCCAAAATTATAGACATTTAATTTATAAAAATAGAAACGGATATTAAAAATTTATTTAAACTGTAATAGATTAGCCCTTTACGGTGCAAGAACGCCAATTTCTTTAGTTTTTTGTTAAAAGGTGGTAAATAGGCTACTATTAATGGAAAAATTAATAAAAAATATTTTTTTTATATTTAAGATATTATTTATGGAAAAAAATTATATGTTGCAGAAATGCAACATTGCAGCTGTAGCTCTAAAAATTGAAATTGAAATTAAAGAATATGTAAATTTTTAAAGAAGTTGTTTTGCTTATTGTAGCACAGACTAACCCCGCATTTTTTGCAAGATGTCTACGTATAGCCTTTGCATTCAGGAAATTTGCATCTCATGCGTTTATCGACCCAAACTGGCCAGTGCCCACATTGGTCCAAACTGACATCTTTCGGTGGAACGTGTTGAGCCGGCCCTTTCTTCTTTTTATTTTGAATAAGACATTCAACATCACTTCCACGCTTTGTACGATTGTATTTGCATAACGTTTCAGCAATATTTAATCGAAAGTCAGCAGAGTTGAGAGTTTTGCTGGTACTACCCTTCCCAGCTTGTATTTTTCTATACAGAAGCCATGAAAAAATAGTAAAATAATACACCTCAATAGGCAATGTTGCATATATACAACAAACCAAAATCAGTATAAATAGGCAATGTTGCATATATACAACAAACCAAAATCAGTATAAAACGTAAACGAAATTGGTTTGGGGAAAAAATATGTAACTGATTATTGAAATATATCCTCTTACCTTTCACTCAAACAAATTTCAATAGTTAAATAACACTTTTACTTAAAAAAATAATTTTTTGAAAATTAATTCAAAGAGCGCACAACAGATTTATACACACTTGTCACTTGAATGAAATAAATACAAACTTGTTGCTGTCTAGAAAGCTTATAGTTTTTAAACCGTTAGAATGCTATGTTGCCAAACTGCAACATCAACTTTAATTGCTATGCTGCCACATATAATATTTTTACACTTACTTTAAGGGAATGTTGCAGAAATACAACATGACGCCGTAAAGGGTTAGGTTAAAATTGGAAAACCTTTTTGTATTTAATTGAAAATATGACATTTTGTTAAATTTGTTTAATTTGTTAATTTTATTGAAAATTGTTAATTTTTGTCAAATATTCATGAAAAAATCCCTGAAGAAGGCACACAACGGAGTGCCGAAATATTGGATTTAATAAAATTTAATATTATTTATAAAAAAAAGAAAAAGACCTCAAGCTTAATAAAAAGGATTAATTAAAAAATTTTAAAGTTCGAATAAGAGCCAATTTATATGAAATTTTATAATTTTTTCTGTGAAGGTGCTACTGATTTTTTTAACTGCATGATGTGTTTTAAGGCTTACATATGTCTTTGTTAAAACGGTGTGCTAAAAAGAAAAATACGTGCAATATTGCCTTTAGCATTAGGACAGCTCATGTTGTTTTCCATTCAAAAGCATGAAATTTTTATGAACGCATCTAAATGTAAATGCGTTATGTTGTTTTCGTAAAGGATCCTTCGCCACATAAAGAAATGGTTTTTCATTCCGTTTATAATTTCTACAATTTTGTCCTTATTCCCTGTAACTTTATTTACCAAAAAAAAATCCAAACTAAAAGCAAACATGATCACCTGGTACTGATTTGTTCGTCGATTGCCGGCGTATGAAGAATCTCGCAGGACGCTATTATTATGTGTATTTTCATATACACCAATAAGTTTTATTTTTGGCGACGAATATTCGCATAAGAATGGTAACTGGATAAAAAAAAATAATAATTCTTTTGCTTTGGCAAAAAAAAATACAAAAAAAAATATGTAACTTCTTCTCTTCTCCCTTCTCATAGAAGGGAATGTGAAATGTGTATCTAATCTTTTATGCGAAACAGCAGAGGCCTTCTATCAGGCATTCTTGAGCAGTTAGATAAGAATGGTAATAGAATCAAAAATTTTTTGAGCAAGGCTTTAATAAGGCCTAAAGTAAAAAGGTCTTTTGAGTTTTCCCGCTGGGAACATGTTTGTATTTATGTGCATATAAACAAACACACACAAACTCAATTACTCCTAAACAAGTTTATGAGCCTGAGAGTATGCTACAAAAAACAAAATGATAAATGATTTGAATGAGTATTCGAAAATGTTTACAAATTAGTGGTATTATTTATTGACATGACATGAGCAAATCGAAAAATTTGAAAAGTTTCAAGAAGGATTAATTAGAATATAAATAAATCATAATACAACAATATTATTAACAAGTAATAAAATAAAATCGGTCAGCTCGATCATATAATGCCTTACGCTGCAAAATGTAGAAACCATGGGGAATGATGGACCTGCCAAAACGAAATTATGTTATAAAGTTAAGATTATAACATAATTTTAAATTTATAACATAATTTAAAATTATGTTTTAATCTTAAGATTCATATAGGCGATGAGGAGGAGGAAGAGTCAACGGAACATCTTCTCTGTAATTGCCCGGCATTCGGAGACTTAAGACTCGAAATGTTTGGTCGAAGAGCCCTTGGGGACAAAACTTGTCTCTCTGATGTTGATGTTAACAGGATCCACTCCTTTATTAAATCGACCGGAAGGCTGCATGGGAATACTAGCAGCCAGATTTCATAGGACCCATGGGAGACGGCGTGATATGGTAACACAACGGGAACTAATTAATGGACCCACGTTAGCTGTGCTTTATCACGGCTGCCAATGGAAACTAGCCTAACCTAAGATTCATATAAGAGTGTGGACAAAAGCAATTTTTTCGCAGTTTTCTAATAAGATGCCAATAGAACTAGCATACGAATATGGTTCCTTGGTAACACCATATAGCTTGTTAAATAGATGTTTTAATGGCAATTCGTTCAAATGTAAATAATATATTGCAGTGGGCGCTGAAGTCTTTTTGCCAATACTCTTATTACTCCGTTAAATTTCCCAGTGTTAGTAAGTGTACTATCACAACCAATTGCCATCAAATTTCCTTTATTCATTTTTTGAGACGAAGGAAGGGCAATAATTGGCATTTCAATATTTTTAGAAGTACTTCGATCTGGTGTTGCATAGCCAACATAAAATGAATCTGGCTCCTTAACAGATACATGTTCCTCAATCAGTATTTGTCTATATTTCCTTGCTCCCTTTTAAATAATATTAAGCGTCTTATCTTTTCGGTCATCAAAGTATAAAGCTAGTAGGTCTAGCTACTTCTGGTCTTGAATACATTCATTACGTACTTTTTTTTCTTTCCCGTCTTATTTTTGATTTATCAATTGGTTCACTGCTAGGAGAGATATCTTGCAATAAAGACGAAGCAATAGCAGCCGCTGCGCTATCAGAAACGCTGTAACGGTTACAAGTTTTTGACAAAATAGGCAAACTAAAATTTGTTTAATTTCTGCCTTTGACGTGGAAGTAAATTACAAGAGTCGTCGCAAGAAGCAGTGGAATTACTTAGAGATAACTCCTGCTGTTTTAAGTTAATTTTGTCGTTTACGTTTTTTCTGTATTTGGTGCTTGGACTGCCCTTTTTTGCAATTTAGCTGAAAGATCTCGAACTACTCCTCCAATACGCATCTTTCTCGCCCTTACATCTCACTCAAAAACTCCTGTTCTTCTTTGGGTACCTTATATTGCCTTGGACATCAAAAAAAGCTCAATTTGTTTACATCTACAGGAACAAATATGAAACAAAACTCTGCTACGTCGGAGAGAATTTTCTTTCTAATAAACGGACATTTTTTCAACGACTTTATGAGATTTTTGTAATTTATATGATAACCGTTTATTACTTGTATGACTATTGTATTTAACACTGTAGGAAGAGACGATTTTCTCCTAACGCATTCTATTCTTTGAGCTACAAGTTTTGCAATATCTAAAAACGATGGTTCTTTGGTAGTATTCCTTGTTATTTTTAGTTGCTCCCTATTCCATTCATAGTATTTCCAGTCATAGTATTTTCGTAATATATTCGTAAGTTGGTAAAACATTATCATTAATATCTTCTACATTTTCGAATCTCGTGCAGAAATAATCTTGGCTTCTGGTTTCCATAATAACGGTAGGAAGTTAAAACAGTTCAAATAAAAAAATTAACACACAACTTCACTGTCCGCGTAGTAAGCCCAAACTGATCTTTTTATTGTGCATTATTTTATATGTATTCTATCAAAAAATTTTCCTGGAAGAATATATACCTTTCAATGAATGAATTGCTTGTGTCTGAATCCTCGAGAACTTAAGAATCGTTAGGATACAGTCATATGCTTTTTTGCAATACAATGCTATTGCTGTTATATAACAAATTTAACAAAATGAAGATCAAAGCGCGGACTCTTACACTAAAAATAAATTAATAATATTTTACAGGGGTCTAATGCAGACAGTCGTTACGAGAAAAAAATTTGTTTTGACCCACCCTACTATACATATTTAACGGCTCATACGTAACCAATTTTTATTTAACCATTGGTTTGATTTTACAAGACATTAAATAGATTAAAGAACATCAAAGAGTTTATTAAATACATTTCTGTACGATTTCTTTTTTAAATAAAGTTTAGTATGTATATCAAGAAAAAAATTGCTTAAAAGCAAAGTAATGATTGATCAATTAAGTCATGCTTGTTTCCGAATTTTATCTTCAAATATTTGTTAAGTCTGCAACTGCACATACCTGAATACAATTTGTATTTCATTTTATTTAATATACCGATGAGTGTGCAATTTTTGAGTTCAATCGATTTCGAACCAAATACCATTTATCATAATGATGGAAGAATTCATTGTTTGTAAGTGTGTAATTTCTAGTACGCCCTCTGTACTAAGAAAAAAGATGAGGTGTACATTTTTGGATAACAAAAATGTTTTAATTAATAATAGAAACCATATCGTATTGTATGACGAGCAGCTTTAATTATTGAGTTATAAGCACGAATATTTAAACTTTTTTTTTTTATTTTAAGAAAAAAGGGTTAAGCGATTAATGCACAGAGAAAATTATCAGTAGTTTTTAATCAATTGAAAAAACTGTTTAAAAAGTATTTTAATTTAATAAATGTGATAATTGCATGAATTATTTTTTTTAGTTGAAACAATTTAGTGGTTTTGAGATAAATTTTTAATTAAAATATTAATAATCAGGGACAGTAACAGTTATTCCTTTTTTCATAACAGTCAGCTGATAACAGTTATTTTTGATTTTTTTTTTTTTTTTTAACAAAAATAACAGTTATTTATTGATTTTTATTTTTTCTATCAAAAATAACATTTATTTTATGACTTAGGTGTGATATTAGATCCCAAATTAAAATTTAAAGATCATGTCCCCTACGTCATAGATAAAATCAATAAAATAATAAGACTACTGTATTCTTTATTAAACAGAAATTCTAAACTCAGCATAGCAAATAAAACTCTCATATTTAAATCTGTATTTCAAGCTATTATGTTCTATGCTGCCCCTTTGTGGTCTACATCTGCACAGTGTCATATTAAAAAAATACAGATAGCCCAAAATAAACTTTTAAAAATGATACATAACTTGCCTTGGCATTATTCTACTCAACGGCTACATAACCTATCTAACGTTGAACTTGTCAACACTCGTATCCACAGGCTTACTACGAATTTTAATAACAGATGCCATGACTCTGACTTTAACCACATTAATGAGCTGGGCTCAACGTAATTTTATTTTCTAACATTAAATCTCTTTTTATAAAAATCAAAAATGTTCAGTAAGGTTTTTGTAAATTTTTCCTTCTCTAAACAATGTTAAACTTAAATGCAAATAAATTACACATTATTGATATTAAATAATTAAGTAGAAGAGGAAAATAGTCCTAAACTCTTAAAACATTGTTAAATTACCTTATACTTAAATGCTAAATAAATAAAAAAATAAATTAAATTAATTTTATGATTTTTATTTTTTTGAACAATAAAAACAGGTATTTTTTGGTTTTTATTTATTTGAGCAAAAATAAAAGTTATTCTTTAAAGAAATGTACGTGTTATAATTATGTATGTATGTATGTATGTTTTTTATTTAAAATATTAAGATATTATAAAAATAAAGAAATTAAATAACAATGACATATCGTCGTCTGTTATATAAGCATTTAAAAGCATTAAATAATAAATAAGTATAAACATGTTTCAAAAAAAGAAAAAGTATATCATAATATATATAGTTGTAGTAGATATAATGATTAAGTATATTATTACATGAATTCTTCAGCTATCATTTTTCTATACTTTAAAGCGTTTTCGACATAGTTATAAATCATATTCCACCCATTTGGTATTTTACCATTCAAAATGTTTATAAGTTCCATTTCATTGAGATATGGTTTTTCAAAACATTCGGAATTCCCTAAATATTGGGCATTTTGCCATAAAGTGTTGTAAATTTTCATCTTCTCCTGTATGACATTATGTGCACGATTTATTTTTAATGGTAACAAATTTGATCTTGTTTTAAAAATTATTCTAAATTGCCTTTGGTTTTTTATGTTATCGATGTAATTTACCGACAAGTTATGGTCCAAGTTTTTATAAAAACGCGATATACTGTTTGAATCTAGTTGTTTCATATTTTCAAGAGTTTTTGATTTTAATTCTTGTATCAATAAAGTTCCTTTTTGTGCCCATTCTGGCGCAAAAATATCTTCAAAACCAAAACTTATACCAAATTCCCTGCCCATTTCGTTTATTTTTTTGCCCAAAATAAATTATTTTGTAACATCATCAGAGATAATTTATGTGGTAATCGATTTTGTCTGTATTGCAATAATGTTTTGTACATATATTAATATGCAAATGTAGCGTGTAAAAATAGCTACATTCTGCTTTAGTCTCAAGTGACAATGCATAGTTTGGTGTAAAGTCCGGTAGTTTTAAAAAAAGGACCGTTGAAGTTTATCTACTTCATCATACAAACAATAACCGCATACTTGAGCAGCGTTTTGAAAGACATACAGCTTGGAAAAGTTCCATTTCACTTTTAAGGCCATGTCAGATAAAACTTTTGCTTCGCGTTGCGTTACCGATTCGCTTTGACATCTAAGATAAAATATACATACTTATACGAAACATGTCACATAAAGTACTTTCAAAGCGGAGCGAAGCAAAAAGTTAGCCAACTCTCATCTTTTTGCGCGCTTTGACAATTGGCTGGTATAATTTTCTTTTTTTTAATTTTTTTTGCCAAATTCAATTCCAAAAAACCGTCCAATTAAATTTTTAACTTTAATTTTTGTAACAAATAATTAAATGTACAAATTACTAACCGCTTTTATAAGTAAACAAGCAATGCGTGAGTGTTGTCAAAGTTTTCATTGTGGCATACACCTTTTGCTTTGGGTTTTTCTGCCGAAGGTAGAAACGTCTCGCAAAGCGACAAAGTTGTATCTGACACGGCCTTTAGTGTTACATTGGGCTTATTCATAAAGCTGCTCCACGTTGCATTAATGCTATTTTTAGCTGCAATGTTTCTCATCTCAACATGTTTTTTAAAACTCAATTTTGGTGTCAGGATTACACCCAGATAGTTATATTCATTCACTATTCATACTTCTTGATTTTCGTATAAAATTTTTTCTCTAGCTGCAAGTCTTCCAGCTGTCCTGAACACCATCATTTCTGACTTGATCATGTTTACTTCCATGTTCCATTGATCACAGTAGCTTTCTAAGTTGCTTACTATATTTTGCATAACTTCGATATCGTTTGCTAACAAAACAATGTCATCTGCATAAAGAAGCAATCGCACATTTATATCGTTCAATATCAAACCACCCCCTAAGTGGCCGTGTGGATCATTTAGGTAAAGTGTAAAAAGCAGTATACGTCTCAAAGTATTCTGATAAATCATTACCAGTCCACACGGCCGACTTGGTATCATTATAAATATTTTCTATTAGATTAACAACTTTTGTTGACATACCAATCCGATGTAATTTATATATGAGAGGCTTTCTAGGTATTTTATCGAAGGCCGCCTTAAAATCGACGAAAAAAGCATATATTTTCTTCTTTTCCTTAAACTTTGCATGAACTATGGCCGATAAATTGTAAATATTGTCTACAGTTGAGTAATTTGGTATGAACCCCGCTTGAAATTCATTTAAAATATTATTTTGTTCAATCCACTTTGTAAGCCTAGAGTTTATGATTCCCATCAAAAGCTTGGCACCACAATTCATAAAAGAAATTCCCCGATAGTTATTTGTGCAATTAAGATCACATTTTTTATGAATTGGGAAGATAATGCTGCTTTCGAATGATCTGTCTGCTTTTCCAGTTTCAAAAATTATGTTAAAAGCATTTGCTAGTTCGTTTAAAAATTCATCTGTTGCATATTTTATCATTTCGTATGGAACTCTATCTTCGCCGGGTGCTTTATTTGGTTAAGTTTTATTTAAAACAGTTTTTATTTCTTGGATTGTTATTGCCTTATCCACTTCACAATCGGTATACCACATTGGTGCTTATTGGATGTCTTTCGACAACTGTGGTTGATTTAAAAGCATATTAAAGTCTTCTTTATAGTCTTCGGCTGGAATTGACGTTCCGATTTTAAAACTATCTCCTCTTATTTCTCTTGCCAGCTTCCGTCATTGTTTTGCATCATTTAAATTATTAATTTTATTATTAATTTCTTCAAAATATTCTTCTTTTCTTTTTTTACACTGGATTACATAATGTTGCTTAGCTTTTAGATATTTATGCTTAATTATGCTTCCTCTTTATTTGTCTTTCGAAATTCATTTAGCAGATCAAATGATTTTTTCTAGCATTGAAACATTTGTAGTTGAACCATTTAGTTTTAAATATCGACTTATTGTTAGTGGTTTGATTTTGATTTGGAATTGACTTTTTAATTACAGCAATTAGTTGTTGTAAGTTCATGAATTCGCCTTGGTTTTGTAGCATAAGTAAATTTTGATTCAGGTTTTGTTTATATAATTCCTTTTGTGTATCTTTCCACACTAGTTTGGGAAGTAAGTTGAGTGTTCTGTTTTCCTAAGTTGCAGATTCGATGCTTAACTTTAACTTCAGTGGCATGTGATCCGACCATATTTGTGGTTCTATTTCAAATCTATCTATGAACTTGAGCAAATTATGTGATACTGCGCATATATCATTTACAAAGTTTCCTACTGTATTTAAAAACGTAAACTCTCTATTTTCATCACCTTTCGTACGGCCATTTAGAATAACCAAGCCAATGTCGTTACAAAAATCAATGAGTTTTCTTCCTTTATCATTTTAAGTATGATCTTTTGAGTTTCTCTCTTCTAATCCTGCTGTAAAGCTACTTTTGATACAAACTTCAAGTTCTTGTTGCAGTCTACCAAGGCGTACATTTAAATCTCCCACTAATATAACTTTGTCTACTGCGTTGTCTGTAAAATAATTTTTTAGTACCCTAAATTCATTATGCCAATCAGCTCCTTGGATGTACACAGGTATAATGTTGATATTTATTGTGTTACTTTTAATACAAAGAATGGCTGTTTCGTTTACGAAATGATAAAATTGTTTAATATTACTATTTTTAACGTTTTTTCTAAACCCGTAAACACATCCACCACTTGCTCTTCCATGTATATTAAGATGACTGGCTGGCTTCCAGAATAAATCAAAATTCTTAAAATATTTCTTCCAGTTATCCACATTTTGTTTTTCTACGTGTGTTTCGAATAGGGCAAATACATCAAAATTGCATACATAATTAAAAAATTCCGGAATAATTATTTAGTTGACTTTTAATATTTATTTTAATGCGCATAAGAAATCGCAATGATGATCACACATTTAAATAAATATTTAAAGACAACTCAATAATACAATAACACTTAGATTTCTTTAAGAAATAACTTTTATTTTTGCTCGAAAAAATAAAAATCAAAACATAATTGTTATTTTTGTTCAAAAAAATAAAAATCATAAAATAACTGCTATTTTTGATCGCAAGATAAAAATCAAAAAATAACTGTTATTTTTGCTCAAAAAAATAAAAATCAAAAAATTACTATAACTTTTGTCCAAAAAAAATATAAATCAAAACATAACTGTAATTTTTGATCGAAAAAATAAAAACTTAAAAATCATAATATTTTATCATAAAAAAGTTCATAAGGATCAATATGGTATACTTGAATCAGTTTGCCAGCATTTACTTCTATATGCTTTTTTTAAATTTCAAAATAACTGTTATTTGAACATTGTTTGAAACGGCAAAGTTTTTTGATCATTTTTTTTAATTAAAATTAAAAGAAAATATAATTTTTTTTTAGATATTTAATTAGGCTTAAGTTTATTGAATTTAATTTTCATTAAATTATTTTTATGAAGACAGGAATTTTACAACATGAAATTAATTAAAATTTTATTGAAAATTTTTCATTCTTGCCTGCGCTGAGATTTGAACCCAGGCTTTCACGGACTTCATAAAAATAATTTAATGAAAATTAAATTCAATGAACTAACGCCTAATTAAATATCTAAATTAGGATTCAAAACCATTAACAGTTCAATAAAATAACCACAATACTAATATCATTTATTGAAGAAAAAAAGATCACAATTTTACAATTTTTAGTAATCTATATAATCATTCTATGAATTAGGTATGAATTTGGTGATTAGAGAAAATTTTTATTTTTTTTTTTTTTTTTTTGTGTGGTATAAACACAATTGGGACGAACGACGGACATATTGGGCGCCAAGAGTTCGTTGTAAAAATTCGTCAAATGAGAGACAAAAGCGCATAAAAAAGGTTTTCATTTCATTTAAAATAGTTTTGAATTTGTCTTATATATTCATACGGGAACAATTTTTCTGCATTTGAATTTTAAGCATCTTATCGTCCACAAATTTTAATAAAAAATATATGGTTTTAAAGGCATTTTTGTGTAGATATGCACCATATAAATAAGTTTTCTATATTCTCAGAATAAAAGGGATACAGAAGCATTTTAAGTTTGCTTGTGAACACACGTACACTAGATTGGTGCACGTTTGTATGGTCCTTTTTCGAAGTGAATTCTAAAGTGACTAAATGGCCTAATTTGGTTCTTTTGTATATAAAAATAGTTAATATGATGTTTGGTGCCGTTAGGATAAAGAAAAGTCGTGGAGGAAATCGATTGAAAATTTAAGTAGTAAAAACAAGACGAAAATGTAATTTTTTTTAGTTTTTGTCAAATTTTTTAAATGCCTTAAGTTTTATTCTAAATCAAAAAAAAAATCGAAATATAGATACAGTTATGTTTTTAAAAAGATATAAAAGCTAGGGTGTAACGAATACCGATACCGATACCTATATATCGGCATTACTTTAGATTTTCCGATATATCGGTATCGGCGATACTTTGCTGTCGATACGACGATACTTTTTATATTTTTTGTGTATTTTTAGACAAACAATTTAATTTTCTCTGCTAATTTTTTTGCATAGCAACTAAGAAAAAACACATTAAAAAACAGAGCTTTAAATCAAAACAGAATAATGAAACTGTTTCATATAATAAATGAATCAAAGGAGATGGAGAATAGTCCCAAAATGTAGCTCTGACTTAGCATTAGATATAAATAAAAGAATTGAGGCTTTAGAAAGTAATGAAACCGATTGACCTTCGTGCAATGTTCGAATATTTCAAAGACAGTCGACTTCAATCATATCGAAAAAGAACGCCTTATTGAACTACTTAACATGTCTCTGCATTCCAAAAGTGTTGAAAACACGGTCACCCCTACATGTGTAACAAGTTCTGATAAGACTAAAAGAACTGGCCTTTGGAGCGCTTGTGAAAAATTTATAAGAGAATCAGAGGAGAATGAGCATCTTTGCATGCTTTGCTGTGATTCTGTTAAAGAAGTAGTCGAAAGAGACCCTTAGATCTTCTAATAATTCTAGAGGCGCAGGTCCACTTGTTTGTAAAAAAATAGCGGAGAAATTCTTAAGTTTTCACGTTAATTCTGTCGCATCTGAGAGACTATATTCCACTGCAGGTCTGGTTCAAACAGACTCGTCTATCTCCGCCAAAGTTGAGAATACTATGTTTTTAAATAAATACCAATACCAATGTCAATTTTAAATATTAATGATTTAATTCTTAAGCTGTTATATTTGTTAATTTTATCATGAATTCATTTTATTCTTTGTTTTTTAAATCTTGTTAAATTCTCAATATTAATAACCTCTTACACTGTAATTTTGTATAACAAAAAAATTACTCTACTTGAGTTTTATTTATTTTTTAACTTAAATTCAAATTCAACGTGCGTATCGGTATCGGCGTATCGGTATCGTGTCGGCAAAAGCGGCATATCGTTACATCTCTAATAAAGACCCAAAGTCGGCAAAGAACTAGCCAACTAAAAAAAAAGTTCCAAGCCAGTAATGTGCCAATTATTACTTGACTGTGAAATTCGAGCACACACCTTAAAGTTTTTTTAAATTGATTTTTATTTAAAAAAGTCATAATTGTGATATATGAAATAAATTTTTTTTTTTTGATGGCGTTATCCTGTACTCGCGTGGTGAAAAAAAATTCACTTTTTTATTTTTTTATATTTTTTATTCAGTTTGTAAAACTATACTAAAATTTTTCTTCCCCCTTGTTACAAAAGGGAGTTTGCAGCGAATAAGAACTTTTATTTCTATATTTGTAGCTAACCACTGAACAATCAGCCGTATTCCGGTTGTCGTTGTCGTATACGACTGTGTCGTTTTTTTGTAATAGATTAAAGTAAAACACAACCTGTGTTCTTAAATCTACTAAAAAATCACAAAGTCGTATACGACAACGACAACCGGAATAAGGCTGAATATATGTATAATGGTTTAAGCAAATTAGTTTAGTGTTACTTAAAAAATACAAAAACGTGTGAAATTTGCTGAGCGATAAATAGAACATTGGGATGATATCTGTTCTGTTATGAATCTGCCGTTATGATTCTGTTCCGTTGAAAGTCTGTATGTGTGGTTTGTTTTCCCATCTAGTTTTCCAACATCTAGTTTTACGTTTAAAGCTAGAAAAATTTGTTTTAGGCCCTAATCATGTAAAAACCAACGCAACGCCAAAGAATAACATTAAAGGCACAAACAATGTCATAAATATTTTGTAATTTTGTTTTTGCTTTCTATTATGTCATAAAAGTCCTGTTTTAATTTTTTTATAATATTTAACACTTCTAATTTTGTTAAAAAATTGATATGAGAAGATATAAGATGAAGCAGATAAAAAGTATGTGAAACAAGAAGCTGTTGACAGCAAACAGCTATTTAAAATGAAGAAAAAATATTTTCTAAACACATACTTTTGTATGTACTCGTATATGAGATGAAACAAATAATTAAAAACTCAAAAAAATATGTTATAATACTACAAAAAGTTAAAAATTTTGTTACGTCGGTTAATCGGTTAATCGACTGAAATTAATCGGTTTAATCGTTAATCGAAAATAGCCAATTTTAAATTAATCGACCAGTTAATCGGGTAGTAATTAATCGATTAACTGAGTAACGGTTAACCGAATGAATGCCCTACGTACGATATTTTATAGTTTCAAAAATTATTCAAGATAAATGGTGTTACAAAATACAACAATAGTGTTCTCTTAATTATTAATAAGGAAGCTTTGACGTTTCTCTACAAAAATAATTTGGTAAGCGGCAAAGCTTCTTTCAATGTCACAGGAAGTAATTGGAGCAAATTTATATTTAATGACATTTTCATTTGTAACGGGTTTAAGTCCAGACAAATCTTCAGCATTACATTCTTTAGGATTTCTTTTCAAAATGGATTTTCTTTTTTAAATCCATTCCAAAATCCGCAGTTATGTCGTAAACAATATTTTCAGCTTCCTTAAATAATTGCAGTGACCTTGCTAATGGCAGACTCTTCGATTCTAAGGAAGTTATGATTTCGGCAACTCTCGAAATTCGACTTAATATATATAAAATCACGATATAGTGAGGACTTCTTATTAGCACTTTTGTCGGCTTTATTTATTCAGCATTTTCTGCGTTCAGTGTTTCAAGAACCTAAAATGCAAATTGAGAATTTGTGTTCTTTACCAAGCTAAAGTAAATGCATTGCCGAAAAAAAAAATCACTATCGGATGTTTCATTACTTTGCAGGAGAGTTAAAAGTGAGTCATACACCATATTATGTGCCAAAAAAAAAAGCATTTAGTTTCAACAGCATTATTAGAATTTAGATTTTTTTTTTTTTTTGGAGAAACCCCATTTTGATTTTTTATAATTTCTAACCATATTCTGTAAGCTAACCCAATCGTTCATTTTTCACCGCCTAAATAAAAATATTGAAAACCCCTTTTTCAGAGGAATAATTGTGGAATCAAGAGAATCATATTATGGAATAAAAAAATTTTAGATTGACCGGTGACCGATGGCCTATTTTTATGACAACTATGCTATATTTAAAATGTAGTTTGTTGATATAAATTATCTAACCTCTGTTATTCCTTCTATTATATCTGCATTAATTGATGCCGCCTTCAACCATGTACCCCATCTGGTAATGATGGGTTCTGGTGGTAACTCCTTATTTAGTAATTGCTTGAAGCGTGGTACTCTTAGCGGAGCTTTTAGCAAAAACTTTTTTACATAAGACATAAATGAGTTAACGACAGGAAACGATGTTCTTATTATCAGCTATTAAATTCAAACCGTGTGCCAAACAAGTTATATGTATGTAACTCGGATAAAAAACTTTTAAATTTTTACTTGCCTTGACCATATATGCCGCGGCATCCGTTAAAAGCAACAACACTTTTGACTCGTTTTCGTGTGGCCACAATATACGAATGCTGTCGTTCACAAATCGAGAAACCGTTGAATTATTTTTTGTTAAAACCTGAGCTATATTTAATTAAAGCCATTATCACATTGTTTGAAATTTTTTGATCATTTTTTTAAATTATATTTAAAAATTTCATTTATTGAAAAAAATTCACAATTTTCAATTTTTATAATTTTGGGTAATCAATATAATCATTTTGCTAATAGGTGCAAAATCAACAAATTGTTTGCTTGATTCTATGAGTTTCGTATGAATTTGACAATTAAATACAATTTTTAATTGTTTCTGTGAAATGCTTAAATTCGTAAAAACAACTACGAAAATTGGTTTGCATAAGCCTAAATATTTAAATTTCACATTTGTTCACATATTATATTGTTTTCATTAATTTTAAAGCACTTTTCGGGAAAGCTGTTAAACCATTTTCCTATCAGATTTATCTTATGATTTTTGGCATTTAAATTTTCGATGAAATTCGTTTGCATATATTTTGCATATGCTGCATATATTTGGTATATTTTATTGAGAAAACCAAAAACGATAACGGACAGTTAATCAGTCACATAAATTTATGTCGACATTAAGTAACTGTGTTTGAAAAAACAAAATGTTTATACTTTAAAAAAAAAGATTTCATGTTAACTTTGTTCGTTAACGCTTCAATAGTTTTAGCTAACAAGATAATTTTACGCACGAATATGCATGTGTTTGTGATTTAAATAACAACTGCATTGCAGTGCCTTCTCTTAGCACGTTCTTCAACGGCGATGTCAAAGTTTAAAACGCCTTCAATGTCAAAGTGTAAAAAATTGCAGTTATACGCCCTCTCAAAGAATGGTATAAATTTTTATACACTCACAATATTCTGGTACGTAAAATTGACTGCAATTTTAATATAAAATAAATAAAAATTCGGTTAAAACCCGGTCTACTTATTTTTCATTTAATTTTAACGAAAAGTTTATTTAATTTATATCGTTAAAAATTCAGCCACGAATTCCGTAAAAACAAATGAAATTTCTGTTAATTTATGTAATGCAGTTATTTTATATAACACAGGTTTTACTCGCTTACACCACAAAAAAGCCGAATTTCTAAAAATGCCATAGAGAGAGAGAGAGAGAGAGAGACAGAGAGAATATTAATATTTACTTATCCCGTTGCACATGTTCGTTTTACTTTTGTTGTGCTGACCCTTTTGTTTAGAAAAGAACTCTCAAACTTCTAAAATTTTATGTACTTATCCAAAAAAAATTTAACAAATAGAATTTTTAGCCTTTAAAAATTAAAATAATATATGTTTTTCTTTTTGTAGTGTTGTTGTTGTTTCTACAGAAAACAAGAAAAATTTTTTTTAAGTATATTGCCATTTGTTTTATATTACCATTTCAGTTAATTTTACTTTAACGAAATCTACGGACAATATTAAATGCAACGGAAAATCCGTAGAAATGTGCACTTAGTTTTTTTTTGAATAAATGTTAAATGTTTATTTATTTAAAAATGACTGTATGGAATACTTCCCTACAAGAACACTAACGGTCATCTTACTAGTAAAATGACCGGTAGTGCTAACTGATATATTGGTTTTAGTTTCTATTAGTTTATAAAGAGCAAAATTAAAAAAGAGACCGAAACCTTGTGTGCATGTGATTTTATCTCTCTCTCTAACACATTATGTCTCTCTCTCTCTCTCTCTGTCGAACAGATTATGTCTCTCTCTCTCTCGTTCTCTAACTCATTAATTCAATGTAAAATGGTTCCAAGTGTGTTAGTAAAAAAATGTTTTTTTTTTAGATTTGGTTATTCATTTCTTGTAGGGTTCCTATATAAACTAGTTAGAGTCCGTTACTGTCCGTTATTTCTAACCAAAATTGGTTATATTTTTTCTCAATGTGGAGATGTGAATATTTTTTTCATTTTGGTTACTTATTTCTAAAATAATAAGACGTATGAATATGTTTTCCTTGATACACTAGCAATTTACGTTTTTTAAACTTTTAGGCCCTAATCATGTACAACGCAGCGCAACGCCACAGAACTAACGCAACGCAAAAGAATAACATTGAAAGCACAAACAATGTCATAAATATTTTGTAATTTTGTTGTTGCTTTCTACAGAAATTCACATTGCGTCTTAAAATTTCAAACGCTCCATTGCTTGTGTCGTTGAAAATTTTAAAACGGTACATGAATTTCTGTTGAAAGCAACAACAAAATTACAAAATATTTATGACATTGTTTGTGCTTTCAATGTTATTGTTTGGCGTTGCGCTGCGTTGTACATGATTAGGGCCTTAATGTTTTTATTTACATGGAGGGTTACCGCGTATTTTGATTAGAAGAAAATTATTTGCGATTTTGAATAATGTGTACTTTGCACTGCGATATTCCCATTAACTATTTGTTTCAAATGAACGAAAGTTTTTTATACTTTATCGAAAACGAAAAATTTCTTTCAGAACAGCTACCAGATATTTTTTTTAAGATTTTTGTAAACAAAAGAATTACCTTATGTGATTTTTATATTAGAAACGGCCATGTTCAGAAATTAATATCAAATGAAGCTTTAATCGATGGAGAATTTGAATTATTTTTTTTTTCCTAATTTTAAGAGTAGTAAAGCTAATTAGTACTTAAAGTAGCAAGTGCATAATATCACGCGGAATCGATTTCAGAACATAACTGAAAAGGTACACAAAACTAGTTTTAGTGTTTCTTAAAACTTGAGTAGAAGTAAAATGTTCTAAATTGACATTATTTCCAGTAGTATATTTTAATATACATATTGAAATACACAGGAATTTTAAAGATTTTTCAAAAATAAATTGATAATTTAAGAAATTTTAAATTTTACTTTGTATGTATATTTATTTAATATTTTTTTGGCAGTATTTTTTATTTATAAAAATAAGCTTTGACAGCAATCGCCATATTGACAAACGTAAATTTCCATCAACAAGAGGATTAAAAAATCGCAACATTTGACAGACCTGCCACTGACAGTTAAAAAACGGAAAACAATTTAATTATTCTTTTTTTGTTATTTATAACTGTGAAGTACAAATTTCGTTTATTGTAAAGTATATATTCAAAAAAAATCAATTTATTAACTTTCAATAAAATGAATTTTGTAACTTTTAAAATAAAAATAATGAATTTGAAAAGGGTCTCAAATAAATAAACATTTTTAATTTAAGTTTCTCGTTATTTGTTTAATATGTACAAGAATTACAATGTTTTGTTTTTTTAATTTGTAATTAATATTTTACTATGATTTTTACTGTTTTTTCAATTAACAAAAGGCATTTCTAATTTGGTTATATTTTTCACATTTGGTAACTTTTTCAATAATGTTGGTGGCATAATGTTATTAGTCGGGACAGCACTGATTGTGAGTGTATACAGTATTGCAGGATGTTAAAATTAACGTAGAAATTTATTTGTATTACTAAAAACAAGCTAATAAATAATAATAAGGTATAGTTTTAGGCTAAATTTAAATATGCCAGCCATTGATACAGTGGTAGCATTTTTACCGCAATATTTCGCCATTTGCATTGAAAAATACATAACGGTTTTTTAAAAATTTATCAAATTATCGTTTTTTTATTATTATTTTTAAAAAAATTAAAAAAAAGAAATTTGTTTTTTATTCAAGGCGAATTCATTAAAAAAAAAGTACAACTCGTACAAAAATTACAAGCAATTTGCTTTTGTAAAATCATTGAAAAATGTCAAAAACAGAAACAGATAATAAACAAAATTTTGACATCCAACAGTTATAGAGCTAAAAAAAAGTTATCAGCAGGGCTTTTAGGAGCACCTGTTTTTGCCGTGTTTATTATTAAAAGAAATTTACTCTTACTTGTTATTTTCATTTAGTGTTGCCTATCAAATAAATATAAAACGAATCCAATGTTTACAACTTTTTATATTTCCATTATCAAGTTCCAAGACTGTATATACAATTGCGTCTTAATTGCACTTTATTGAAACAAGTATTCCTTAGAAAAAAACGAAAACAGGAAAAGTTGAAAAAAAAACAAATAAACAAAAAGAAAAAGGTTAGACAACAAAATTGGCATAAACAACTTTAAACAATAAATAAGTCTTTGGCAAAATCCAAGTATTCAAATACATATAAGCAAAATGGATTCTTTCTACACAATGATGTACATACATTCTATACTATAAGTAGATACAAACTATTTAAAAGGGAAACTCTATGATAAAACCTAAAAGTAACGACAAAAAATATCCTTAAGAACAGTGTGGCGCATTGGAAATAAAAAAAATTAAAAAAAATTTCGTTTAGTTAAGTTAAAGGGAATTTCGATTACAAGTTTTGCTTATCGCACATAATCAGAAAAAGGGTATTAAGTCAAAACTTAAGAATTTTCAGTAGAAGCAAAACAATTTTATATGAAAAATACTTAAATTTGGGTCTTTAACCCATATTGTTATGTACTACACATATCAGCACAAACGCATAATGCCCCTGTAGGAATCGTGTGGTTATGTGTCTTGAAGTCACTACTTTTGTCTATTTTTTTTTATTGGCCTGCCACCGAAGCGTCTACTATTTTGTCTTTGCCTTTCGCGTGTAGTTAAAGTTTTTGACAGCTGTATTTTTTTTATTAAAAGAAAAAACTTTCATTTAAAAATAACTAAAAAAAAAAAGACGGGCAAGACCATCCATATGATACCCTACACTTGCTGTTCCAAAATAAGTATCGTGGCCACTTGGAGCCTATAACATAATTCTATAAGGGCCAAGAATACAAGATATTTTCTTTTTAAAATTTCAAAATTTTTTATTTAATTTTTTTAAAAATCAGAAATTTAGAAATAGAGAAATAGAGAACCTCGATTATCCGGCTCGCACGGGACCAGACTATGCACGGATAATCGAAAAACATGGTTAATGGATATAGTATGAAAACACAACAAATTTAATTTTTTTACTTAAAATGTTAGTCTACTGCAAATGAATGTATTTGTATGTAATGTAAACAGGAGAGAATGCATAAGAAAAAATGGGAATCACCGAATTTGAATTATGCTTATGTGTATTTGATTGGAAAAGAAAACAAACTTGTGCTTGTTGCACGGATAATAGAGGTAAAGCACGGTTAATAGAGGTATAAAAAAGAAGCACAGATAAAAGTAGTAAAGTCACGGATAATAGAGTTTGTAAAACAAAGCGAGCCGCATGACGGTAAATAGATGTAACCGGTTAATAGAGGCCCGGATAACCGAGGTTCAACTGGTGCTATCTGCAATTTCTCGAAAATCAATTTTTAATGCAGCGTGTTCACTGACTGAATTGTCATCTGTCATTGTAATTTACTGCCCGGCCCTAAAATTTGTTTTTGTTTTTAATACACCGAAAAAAGTGTTTTATCAATTAAATAAATGGTTTAAAAAGTATTTAAATTTAATTAATGTGATAATTGAATCAATTATTTTTTTAGTTGAAAGAAAATTAAAAATTTAATTTTTATTTAATTAACATTTTAGTAGTTTTTAAATAAATTTTCAATTAAAATTTTAATTAAATAACAAAAAATCTTAATTGACTTTTTGCGTTTAAAATAAAATAGTTTAAATATGTAGAATCGTTGTTGGGAATTGTCAATATTTTATTAAATAAATTAACACATTGTTTGAAATGGCAAAGTTTTTTGATATATTTTTATTGAATAAAAATATTCACAATTTTAAAATTTTTAGTAATCAATATAATCATTTCGGTAATAGGTGCAAAATCGACCAATTGTTTGCTTGATATTATGAATTTGGTATTAATTTGGGGATTGGAGAAAATTAATAAATTTTTTCTGTGTATAAATATACGAAAGAAATATTCTTGTCGATGTTGTGGGCCAGGCAGTTAAAGAAAATTTTTTTTCCAAAATATTTGTTGTTGCTATCTTACACACAAGCTGTCTTGTTAGTAAAAAGGTTATATCTGCAAAAAAAAAAATATTTGTGTATAATACACAAAATAAAAAGGAATTTTTTTATATGTTCTAACATACATATCGTCACCCAAAATGCAAAAGGGCGTAACAACAAAAATATGCACAGAAAAAATAAAAATTCATATAAATTTAAAAATTTATGATATTATTTAAACTTGCACCAGTAAACAAATTAATAGTATCAATTAAACGTTTAAATCAATTGATTAAACGTTTAAATCACTTGATTAAATATTTAATTCACTTGATTAAATTTTTAATTAAAACTGATTTTATTTTTGATTAATGCTTTGATTAGTGAAAAATTTGCGAGAATTTTTTCTTTGTACACTTTTGTATTATTCTTCACAAAAAAATCGCGGAAAATAATGATAAATTGTATGGTCTCATGGAAATGGAAAGAATCCGGGAAGTAAGAAACTCTACTTCTGTTCTATTCATGCTAAATTAAATGTAAATCAACCAGACTATAAAAAAAACGTTATCTGTTTATAATATATAATATAATCGTTTCCATTTTACACTACTGTAAGTACTCTTACTACTTTTATATTTTATGGTTAATGCATATTTTATTCCGAAATTTTAACTGCTATCAAATCACTGTAATAAGATTATGCTAAATACTATGGTGTATAAAAAGCATTTTTCTAACATAAAATTTAGTTGTACAATGTAACATGCAAAATGTCAGTTGCATTTATTTTATACTTTAAGAGCTGTAAGTGTGAATACTACAATGCAAAGGAGGGTAACTACATATTTTGAACGAGAATCCCCCATAAAGTAAGCTTTGAGACATTTCAAATCGAAGCAAATTGACTTCAACTTTAATGTCAAACAAACTAAAATATATAAGACAGACAACTAAATGTATTTGCAGTGAAAACTTAACTTTTTGTGGGAGACCTGTATGTCTGGTGTCTTCAAATCATATCAAACAACTTCATCGCTGTGTAAAAGTAAATATTAGAAAGAAAACGACAAGAACAACTTAAAATGCAAACGAGCAAAGAAAGGAATTTAAAATAAATTTTGACTTCCGCCCTAACAAACTGCTTTCATCGACAGGATAATAAAATTTAGTTTTTACTTGCTCAAGAAGCGATACAAGCATATTGAACTTAAAAATAAGATCACATCAAAGCGCTGCACATCTGCATGTATATACTGTCTGTCATAACTAAAGACGCACTCTAAATTTCAGTTATATGAGATTTTAAAGTAAAGTTTAACGCTTAATATAAACAGTCCCTAGGCCATTAAAAAAGAATTAATTTTTATTCGGGAACAATTGAATCGTTTATTACGAAATGAGCTCTGGTACAAATTTTTGGAAATGGAGTTTTTTGCTGTTTTTGGAGGTGCACATATATACAGATATACTGTTAGAATGAAAGCTTATATACCCCTTCCAAAAGCGGTGAAAAACAGTTGAATTTTTAAAATAAATTTCAAAAAGGGCTCATCTCCATATTTATTTAGAATATTTATTATGTGCAGCGTTACCGTTTGCCCGACTGTAGTCGCAATTTGACCCTTTTTTTAGCGGTCTGCGAGTTTTTGTGAGACTTTTTTTTATCACCGGCTCTTGCGTATTATTTTATTTTGTTGCGACTTTTTACCCTTTTTTTGTAAAGTTTCTCACAAGAAACATTTCATTTTCAGCAAATCGTCAAAATAACGTCGTTAAAATTTTAAAGAAATTCACAGATTTCTGTTCACTTGGCAACACTTTTATCACTTTTTTGCAACCTTGTCCTGTCTACAATGTATTTAAGAAATTTTTCGCAAATTTTCAGCAAAAGTTTCAAAGAAACGTTTTAGTAAAAAAAAATCTTTTTAAAATAAAAAATTGCAGTGCTTATTCTACAGAAATATTTTTAGCCGCCGAGTCAATGAAAGATGAACTTCATTTTTAACGATTTCGAACGTTAACGTTCGCATTTAAAAATCTTGCTGCTGTTTTAAGTGTAATTTTCTATGCGAACGTTAACGTTCGAAATAGATGAACTGGCAGGACGTTTTTGTAAAACATGGACAGGTATGCATAACATGAGAAGAGTTGAAGAGTTTAGTTCTGCTTCTGTGAAACTTAGTTTAATACAATTTAATTATACTGTGATATTTTTTATTTTTATTTATTTATATTATTTGCATTTGTTTTGTTTAATTAAATTTATGTTTTATGTTGTGTTTATGTAAAACAGAATGTGTGTTAAATATTCAAAATGCAAAACTATTGACGAAAGATTATATATCTAATAAAATATCCCTGATGATGTTGGGAATCTCCAACGAAACGTCGGAAAAAATTATGAAATAATCTTTTATTTGCATAGAATACATGACCTTAATAAGCCCGATTTAGAATTTTCTAAACAAATCAATAATGAAATAAGGCAAAGGTCGATAAAAACTAAAATATATGAGAATATTTTGTTTTAACTTAAAAAATAAAATTTATATTATTTTTTTAAAAAACGATTTCTTGTTGAAACGAATAGAAAATCTGAACACGAAACAGGAAATGGAGATGGAAATACGTGTTTAGAGGCAGAGGTAACCGAGGAGTATGAGACGGTTTACGTTAACATCGCTGCAGGTATTCGAGAGACTGGGAACTGTAGTATAAAGTGCTTAAGCAAGACATGGAGTAAAGCGGCCTTTTTGCAGTGTTTGTAAACACCTTTTAGTGAACCAAAACAATCATCTTCAGTGACATTAAAAAAAACACAGTTATAAGGGTTTGCATGAAATCACTTGAAATTACTATCTGTCTCTCGTTTCATGATTCGCCTTTTAAACGATCGTGTTAGATCGTGTTTAGCAAATAATGTCAATATTTAAGAAACGCCAATACAAAAATAAATTAAAAATTAAATAAAAAATACATATCGCACTTGTTCCTCTAAACAGCGTCAACTCAAAATTTTTCAGTTTTCACTTTTTGCAAGAAAACGATAAACAGTGTCATATCTACCCACTATAAAAATCTTAGATCAATTTCTCTAGTATTTTGCCTAAAAAAAAATGCAGTTTTATCCCCATTTGTAATATAAGAATTCATATAAAAAAAAGTTTTTTGTCTCTACTGAAAATTTATAAATTTTGAGTTGACTCTGTTTCGAGGAACAAGTGCGATATGTATATCGAAAAGTTATATTCAAAACCCTCTATCTTGAATTGTATACGAAATTGATTTTTTTTAAGGTAAAATATTCGGTAAAATGATCCTCGTCTGTGGTACTAATTAACTCTTCATAGAATTTACTACTTTTTTCAGGAACCCACTTTCAATTATAATTATGTTAATGTAAATATGTAAATGTAGCAGACCTTGTAAAAATCTTCTTTATTGACAAAGCAAAAAAATAATTGTATTTCGAATAACAATATTTCCGTGTACTAAATATTTTCGTCGGTTTAAAATATGTAAAAATGTCTGGTCTTAATTATAACAACTGTGTTTCAAATCAAGAAAATTACAATTCCTTGCAGCGAATATAAAATGATTATGCATCTTCAAATGAAGACACGAAAAACGTGCGTATAACAGGTATGTGGCTTTTCTTGTAAGTAACATAAAATAAGCAAATGAACTTTTACACAGACTCCGAAGACGAAATGAATTATAATGTGGTAAATTGCCGAAGAAATAAACATAATTGTATTTCAAATACTCGAAAATAAAACTCTGTTAAAAGAATGAAGGGTCCACAATATTTAGTGTTTTCTACTTCAGAAGGAGTATTCAAACAAAATTGTAAAAGACCCCCAAAGAAAAATGGGATTAGCGCGCTCATAAAATTTTTGTATGAAAAGTAATTTAAGACACTGCCAAAAATTTGATAAAGAAACCAGAAGCAATATATTTAGAATGTTTTGGAAAATGGCATGGGAATCCAAACATTTAATTGTGGAACGCTATGTCTAGATGAAAACTAAGCAAAATTCTACTGTTGCGAGTTAAAAAAAAACTTAAAAGTTGTATATATACCCTGCCTAACAACCAGGCATCCTTTCAGGTATGTCGCTTTACATTTCTCTCCACTTTATCTGTAAACGTGGATATGGTAACAGGTTGGCTAAAGGCCAAACAACCGCCAGTTACTCCATTTATAACAAACATTTCAGAAAATAAGGCACATTTAAAAGAATATGTTGACGAATTAGAAAAAATGAAGAGTCACTATTGTCGTAAGGACACTAATAAATTATATATCGCAGCAGCTTTTAGAACTAAGTCTGATATATATAAAGATTATTCCAATTACTGCTTACAAAAAGAGTTTCAAGCAGTTTCGGTATTCACATTTTCAAAAATTTATTGAAGAAGAGAATTTGACATTAAATATGCCTTGCAAAGCTCAATGCGACATTTGTGTTGGATTTAAGGCTAATCAAATTACTGCTGGTGATTTCAAAGTGCAAACTTTGAAAAATAATCGAGCACAGTACGAAAAAAACTGGACAAAATTTAAGCTGAAGACGGTAAGCGCCATATCTCCACAATGGATGCTCAGGCTGTATAGTTGTGCCCTGACATAAATGCTTCAGCAATTTACTTCAAACAACGCCTGCAAGTACACAATTTTACTGTTTACAATCTAGGAACTCATCAATGTACAAATTATTGGTGGAGTGAAGTCAATGGAGATTTGTCAGCCTCAGTGTTTGTTTCTTGCATAATAAAACATTTAGAAACGTGTTGCTTGTTGGATTTATTGCCAATAACAATCTACTGTGGGTATCAAAACCGAAACCATTATCTGTCTAATGCCTTGCCCAATTTTGCGATAAAGCATAAAAATGCAGGGACCGTAAATAACAGTTATCCGGAAAATTTAAACATAAAAACTCTTCATGTTAGAGCCAACGGAGACCTATAGTGTCATATATCAATAGATTCGTACTGACAAGCTCTTTCAGAGCTGTGGTGATTTAAAAAAAAAAAAGAGTTTTATTTTTTCCGTCTAAAATAAAACTCATTTTAAGAGTTTTATTATTTCCGTCTAAAATAGAACTAATTTTAGGAGTTTTATTTTTTCCGTCTAAAATAAAACCCATTTTAAAAGTTTTATTTTTTCCGTCTAAAATAAAACCCATTTTAGGAGTTTTATATTTTCCGTCTTAAATAAAACTCATTTCGCCTTCATAAAATAAAACACTTTTGAACAATATCAACAAATTATTGTCTTTTTATATTTTATTTCCTATTGATATTTTAACGTGGTCAGTGCAAAGCAAAAGTAATTTAAAGTGAAAAGAGCACATGTACTTATGTATATTCTAGGTGTCTTTTCTTACACGATTTTTTTTATACGGTATTCTTTGGAACGTATCTACCATGTAAAACTAAGATTGGGTGTACAACAATAAGAAAAATGACGAAGCAAAACTCACACATTTATGTTGATTAAAGCCAAAGTGCATTAGTAACGTGACCTCAGTACTACAACAATACAAAAAACAATAGGTAATTTGCAAATATCAAAATGCCTTTACAAAAAATATAAATAAACAGAAATAAAGGGACACAAAACGGGACACAAAACACTGCGAACAGCTGGCCTTGTGAGCCCACCACATTATTGCATCATGATTAAAACCATGGAAAAATAAATACAAGGAATTATCATTATAAATTTTGTTCTCAATTTTAAACCTATATAACGTCAAACAAAAGGAAATAAAGAAAGCGTATATAATGACAACTCTCCCCAAATGAACATACCTTGTACTTATTTTACTATGAGTAAAACATAACTAAATTCAAAAAAAGAAACAAAAGTTGCCAAATTGACGAAAAATATACCGGACCAATCTGCTGGTGTTTGATAATTGAAAATTTATTAGCTTGAATATTTTTAGATGTCAAAAACAAATTAACTAATTATCAAAATTATTTGTTGAAAAAAATCAGATTTTTGCAATGAACTTACTGCAAAATAAATGGTTTTAATATGCAAATTTGTTTCTGACGGAAAAAATACAACTCAAAAGAGTTTTATTTTCTGACAGAAAACATTAAACTCCTCAACGAGTTTTACTTTAGACGGAAAAAATAAAACTCCTACAATGAGTTTTATTTTATGATGGCGAAATAAAACTCCTCAAATGAGTTTTATTTTATGAAGGCAAAATAGAACTCTATTTTTAAGAGTTTGTTTCGACCTTTTATTTTTACGTTTGAAAATAACTGTCAAGGATGGAGTTTGCTTTTTAATTCATAAAATAACTGTTACAAAATAACTTTTTTAGTATCATTTATAACCGTTACGGTCCCTGTAAAAAAGTTATTGAACAAAAATTTTTAGAAAAATGTCATACACAAATAGAGTGTAATAGTGCTAGAGTTTGTTCCAGGGATTGCTCGTCCCGGGAATTCCCGGGATTTTCAGCTGTTTTCAATTCCCGGAAATTTTGAAGAAAATCTTTTTTTAAAACTTTAGTAAATTTATGTATATCATACTTGTGTATTTATTTGTTTTATCCAACTAAATTTCACCACAATATTTAATTTTTCTAGTTTAAGGATTTTAAACCAATTTTTGAGAATGGGCTTTATATTGGGCCTATGATAAATTAAAGACCTTTCATCACGAAATTTTATTTCTTGTCCTAGCAAATTGAAGTGTAAATTTTACAACATATTATAAAGCTTTGCGGTTAAGGGCGTAGTAAATAGTTATTCTAGATTGTGTTTCATATGCGGCATTTCAAGTGATTTTGAATCTTATAAAAGTAGAAAGTAAAAATTTGTGTGCATTTCGCCACAAATTTATGTTAGTTTTAGTTGAGTTTTTAGGGAGCTAGTTCCACATTTGGTGCATAACTCTTTTCCTACTGAAGCGATTCTGCTGTAATTCAATCCCGAACAGCCTAGAAGATCTGGAAACAATTTGACACCCAAATGGCAAAATCGGCTTAGAATTAATAAAGGTCTAATAATAAAAATACTTTATGGGACCTTAGATGAATATTAAAAAAATATCACATTGAATGAAACTTAGTATACATACCTTCATACAGCACTGCTGATTAAGGGTTATACAATTGTAAAAAATATGTTATTAAATTTGGTAAACGGTAAAATTGTTTCAGAACTCCTACTTCGTAATGTTGAGTTTTTGTATAACGTAAGACTAATACTTTCATTTTAATTACGCAAATGAGCTCTGAATTTGATTATGTATATACGTATATTGATTTCTATTATTCTATTGGCATCAATATAACCTCTTAAGTGTCTTACAATAATTTGAATCTTACATTTTTTAGGTTTTTGTTAATAAAAGATACTAAGTTTAATTCTTTTAAGCATAATAACCAATAAGAAATATTAGTTTCATTGGGGAAATAAGTAAATATATATATACAAAATGTTGGCCGGGAATCCCGGGATCCCGGGATCCCGGGAATTTAATTTTTATTTGCCGCTTTCCCGGGAATCCAAAAAGTGCGGGAATAAGAAAACTCTAAATAGTGCCCATGCAAAAATTGAAATCAGATTGAAAAATTAATCAATTTACTTGCGAAATGATTACATTCGGGTTACGGTCAGAAAAACTGATAAAGTCAATAACGAAGTTATTAAAAAATCATTTGATGGCGTATATTTAAATTATGATTTTTTTTTTTTAAATAAAAGTATGATAAAATTCTACGTTTTTCATCGATAAGACCAGGTCGTTAATAATGATCATACAGTATCTGGCTAAAGATCCCTGTTATATCTTCCAAATGGCAGTGTTAAATATAAAGAAAACTTTGATGGAAACCATATTGATCTACCTACTCGCATTAAATCACACTCTGGCCATATGGAAACAAAGCCTTAATATTCTGCTCCACTTGGAATACTCCTAAATAAATGGAAGAACTTGCAAGATTTAAAATGTGTGATTCCACAAGAAACCCATTTTCTTATGACAATTTGAAAATAGATAAAATAATTAGCACAATTATAATGATTAAATAAAAAAACATTAATCCACAAAAATATTTTTTTATCTGTTAACAATTTTTTTGTTATACTGTCTTTATTTGTTTAATACATCTTTTATGTATTATGTTTTATGATATATTAATAAAATTTTTTTGAATTCATAAACAAAATTAAATTATTATTTTTTTACTATACAAAACCCTCTATCTTTTCATACACATTGGGGGGATTCACAAGGTGTGCTATCAAGTCATATCGTCATAATGTCCTAAATAATATTTTACAATTGTTTAAAAAAAAAAATATTTTTTTATGTTGTTTGAAACACAACAATATTTTTTTTTTAAACAATTTTAAAATATTATTTAGGACATTATGACGATATGACTTGATAGCACACCTTGTGAATCCCCCCATTGAGTATTTTTAAATAGCAAAACCCTCTATCTTCCATAAAATGGCCGGTGATGCTAATATAAAAAAAAATTGATAATTTAGTAGTTTAAGTAGTTAGTTTTAATAAATATTGTAGAATAAACAATTTAAATTTTCTTTGATATAAGAAAAATAAACGGTTTTTTGCGTTTTTTAAGATAGAGGATTTAGAATATAAGCTGTCGATATAAAAAAAAGCCGAAATTTGTGTTTAAAAAGTGAAATCCGTGCCTAAAAATATCTAAAGGAAGCCAAAAGACTAATTTGCTCAGAGTATTCCAAGAATTTGTTGTTTTAATTGTTGATAAGCGCAATTTTTAGGCAAATTAACGAAGTTTTTGTTAATGACTTCTCATACAAATTTTGAGAGTTCATTTGCGAGGGTGTAAAAATACACAGTTTGCACAGATTGCTAGACTTTTAAGCGATATCATGAAGAAACCTATTAATGCAAAAGAGGCTGCTGAAGATTAAAAAATGCAACTGTCTGTTTTGTTTAATTTTTTTTTTTTTTTTGTTTTGTTATGCTTTTTATTAAAAAACGTTAAAAAAAAAAGAAGTGCGACTTTTATTTTCTCAAACGACTTTTTTATGCGACTTTATTTTTATTAAACGACCTTTTGTGCGACTTTTCAAAAATTCCTAGCGGTAACCCTGATTTTGTGTGTTTTAGTTAGCAATGGAAAAAACTTTGCATTCCAAACTTTTACAATGAGAGTTAAGTTTTGACTATGTGGTCAATTTGTTATAAAAAATTATTTTTTATTTTGCCATTATTAAAAAAATCTGAATAGAGAAAAGCGTTTCAGGAAAAACATTAAATTATTTACTTATTTAAATTACAATGTTTGTTTAACTTAATTTTAAAAATAAGTGAATTCAGCTGCTCGGAGGACAATGTTACCCAGATTGCCGATTTCCAAAATTTTTATGAACACATTCTGCAATGGCCAACCGTTATTTATTCTAGAAGATTTCTAATTCATATGTTTATTTCGATGAAATATTTTTTTTTTGTATAAATTTGTGTGTTTTTTAATTTGTTACGATAATAAACAGATAAAACTATAACAAATGTTCTTTTCGTTCAAAATGTTGTTAACTTTCATTAAAATTTTAGAGTTCTGAAATGGGTCTTCAAAGGGGTAATTCTTATCCTATAATGCAAAATATATATTTAAACGTTCTAGATTATTTAAATATTTGTGTGTTTCAAAAAAATTTCATACACTAAAGATACCATTTTGCTATTAAAACCACGAAAATTCAAAAATAGTTTTCGAAAAGGGCTCCTCTCCGGAAACTGTATTATAACTAGGGATGTAACGAATACCGATACCGATATATCAATAGGATAGTCCTTTCTTTAGAGGTTCTGTTAAAGGTTTAAATGTTCTTTCTACATTATTAAATTTTTTCAATTCTCCAAGTCTTATGCTTTGAAATTTTTTCTTTAAATTTTTTTTTGGATTTCACCAACTCTTTTAAAACATTTTCTTCCATGATTATAACTTTAAACTAGTGTCGTCACCAACTCTAGATCCTGGAATAACTTATATCGGTGATACTTCACGTTTACCAATATATCAGTATTGGCGATATTTACTGTCGATACGCTGATCCTTTTTTTAAAGTCTTTTTGAACAAACAGTTTAATTTTCAATGCTTATTTCTGCATAACAACTAATAGCAAAAAATCAAACCGTATAATAAATTGTTTCTTTTAATTCTTAAGCTGTAGGTCGGTCCACACCACGCATCTTATGTTTTGTATGTTTCTTTTTTTAACCTTTTTTCGAGACGCATGCTACAGTAGAAAGAAATCCTACTTCATGCTTTCCATGCGTTTTACACATTTGCTCTGTTAATACTTGTTAATACAATTTTACACTACGACTTTTTGGACTGATGCATAAACGCATTGAACGCTTGGTTTGGACCTGCAGCAGAATTTTTTGCTAATTTTTAATGATTTTTGTGAAAATAAAATTCACTTCGCTACAACTTTTGGGTTTTGTGTTGGGACCACAAAATCCATAAGTAAAGTCACTGCAACATTTTATAACGCTATTTCGCTAGTAAACATTATTGGAAAATACGATAAATGAATAAACTGAGATGCAAAAAAGCTCCGATTCCCAGAAATTGGCGATTTACGTAGCATTAGAATAATGAAATCTATTGTTTAACTACAATTCTTCGATACAATGCTAGAAAATTTCAAAGACAATCGATCGAAAACCGTCTTATTGAGCTGCACAAAATGACTCTACATTCTGAAAGTGTTGAAGACACGGTCACCCCTACACCTAGTAAAAGTTGTAAAAAGTCTAGAACTGACCTTTGGAGCGTTTGTGCAAATCTTAAAAGAAAGTTTGCAGAACAACGATCCTTTGTCGATCCTACTCTGTGGCTTGGCTAAAGAAGAAATCTAGATATACCTTAGATTTTCTAATTTTTCTAGAGGCGCAGAGCCGCTTGTCCACTGGCGCAATTAAATGTTATACTCAAAATTTAAGACCATGGCACAGAAATACTTAAATTGTCAAATGAGTTCAGTCACATTTGTGAGACAATTTTTTACTGCAGGTCTGCTTCAAACGGAATTGCAAAATTATCTCCGCAAAAGTTGAGAATACTTTGTTTTTAAAACAAATATCTTATTAATATTATTTTATAATACTAATAATCTTTTACACTGTTTTTTTTAATTATTTTAATTCATTTCGTTGATTTTTAAATCTTAAATATTAATAATCTCTTACACTGTAATTTTGTATAATAAAGAAATTAGTCTACTTGAGTTATTTTTAATTTTGCCTTAAATTTAAATTCAATATTCGTATCGGTAGCGGCGATACTTCTTCTTGAGTATCGGTATCGGTATCGTATCGCAAAAAAGGCATATCGTTACGTCCCTAATTATAACATTAACAAAGGCTTACAGTTTTAGGAAGAAACTCTCCTTCAAAAAGTCACATCGTTTAATAGATATTCAGTTTTTTGTGTCTCCTGAATACTTTGTAAATTTGTACCTGAGCCCTTTTTTAAATAAATGATTCAATTAGAAATACACGTATATCGCTATTGCTCACAACTTAAAATTTTAAAATTTTCACTAGAAGAAAAACAATTTTTAATTTCATATTAAAAGCATAGAAAAAGAATATTGAAACCAACCGTTTCATGGTCAAAAAGTAGACAAAATAGCACAATATTTTTACAGCGGTTAGATATGAATATTTTCCAAAACGTGAAAAAAAAATAATTTGAGGTAATGCACTATTGCTGAACAAGTGCGATTTGTCAATGAATGGAAAAAAATGTTTTTAAAAAAGAAGTACCAAGAATAGGTACGATATTCACCCCTTTACCCTCGTTTTTATTGGTCTACGCCAAACGGGGAATTCCCAAAAAGATACAGTTTAAGAACATAGAATAAATAAATTTGTTATGAGAAAATATTTCCTTCGAAGTGCAGTAGAAATGGTTTTGGGAAGACGCATTCTTGTAGCAGCCGAATCATAATAAAACGAACCGTAAGCACAATATGGCAGTAACCGCGAATAACGCTGTACTTATCCCATCTGTGATGAAGTCACTAAAAAACAGCATGTGTTTCATTCAAATAATCTCAGTAAACATATTTTTAATTATTTTTGTTCATATTTGCACATTGTTTGCTACTTCTGAAATTAAAAAATATTCATTGTCTAATCGTTTTATTTTGATTTCTTGCTTCTTTTCAAATAAACTATGCGAAGGTATAATTGTACCCATATTCACAGAAAAAAGTTTTTTATCAATTAAAAAATTGTTTAAAAAGTATTTAAATTTTATTAGTGTGATTATTGAATCAATTATTTTTTAGTTGAAAGAAAATTAAAATTTTTATTTGGATTTAATTAACATTTTAGTTTTTTTGAAATAAATTTTTAATTAAAATATTAATTAAATAACAATAATCTTAATTGTCTTTTTTCGTTTAAAATAAAATATTTTAAACTTGTAGAATTATTGTCGGAAATTGTCAATATTTAATTAAATAAATTAACACATTTTTTGAAATGGCAAATTTCTTTGATAATTTTATTAATTAAAGTTAAAAATATCATTTATTAATTAGTATTGTGGTTATTTTATTGAACTGTTAATGGTTTTTAATCCAAATTTAGATATTTTAATTAGGCTTAAGTTCATTGAATTTAATTTGCATTAAATTATTTTTATGAAGAAAGGAATTTTTACAACATGGAAGATTAATTAAAACTGTTATTGATAATTTTCATTCTTGACTGACCTGGGATTCGAAGCAGGCTGTCTGGCGTGTGATTCGAACCCAGGCGGCTGGTTACCCTGACATGTTTCGACCTCAACCACTAGGTCTTCTCAAAGGGATTTGCCGTCTTACACTCGCAGCCATCGAGTCAGTCCCAGGTCAGTCAAGAATGAAAATTATCAATAACAGTTTTAATTAATCTTCCATGTTGTAAAAATTCCTTTCTTCATAAAAATAATTTAATGCAAATTAAATTCAATGAACTTAAGCCTAATTAAAATATCTAAATTTGGATTAAATATCATTTATTGAAAAAAATAATCACAATTTTTAGTAATCAATATAATCATTTTGGTAATAGGTGCAAAATCAACAAATTATTTGCTTCATATTATGAATTTTGTATAAATTTGGTGATTAGAGACAATTTTTAATTTTTCTGTGTAGCCTCTTAAGGGTGTTAAATTAACCAGGCCCTATTACATAAGTGTGGGGAAGTCACAGAATTTCAGGCATCTTATGATGAAGGAAAAAGTTATAGCATTTAAAAAATTAAAAAGTTACAATTTTGCCCTTTCCTCTTGACGAGGGTTAAACGACCAAACTTCGAAAAACTATAAAATGTGCACTTGTATTTTTTGGACAGTTACGAACGAATGTGATATAATTTGTATTTCTAACACAGGTTTCAAAATACAGGTTTTACCCGTTTACTCCCCAAAAGGCCGGAATTTAAAAAAAAGTACAGACACCTGCCCGCTGATGTTGTAATTAAGTTTTAATTTTTTTTTTTATCTATTTTAG
Organism: Pollenia amentaria; assembly: GCA_943735925.1. Taxonomy (NCBI): domain Eukaryota; kingdom Metazoa; phylum Arthropoda; class Insecta; order Diptera; family Polleniidae; genus Pollenia; species Pollenia amentaria. The sequence goes on from OX031009.1 coordinate 158,112,653, forward strand.
TTAAGGAGAAGCATTAAAAATTACAAAAATCCCGTGTAAGTGCATAAATTTGGCAAGAGACTAAAGTTAAAATTTAAGGCGTTTAGACTGTGCGCTGATAAATCAATCAATCAGTAACGTTATAATTTTATTAAAAATATATTTATAGGTTAGAGTTCAAACATTCCCTTTTTAGACGGGAATGGAGAATGACCTGCGGAGTGGGTTCAGAAGTATGCTTAGAGGAATACTTCGGAGCGCTTTGAGGCTAGTATATTTCGAGTAGAAATATAGGCAATAAGAGAGGCATGCAGCTTACTACATGAAGGAGATACACGTGGAATAATCGGCATTTTTGTACACAGACGAATGGAACTAATGTCACTCATCGTATTCCACCCTGAAAGTAAGTGATTGTAAAAAATTATTACTGACTGTTAGCTACAAAGCTGATGTTACTTTGATATGGATTCCCGTGCTCAGCGGGTACTCCAGCAACAAATAGGCCAATAGTCTAGCTAGAGGGGGTCTTTCTTAGACATCTCGAATTCGTTGTTGGTCCTCTCGGGACCATCAATTGGGACGCCTCCAGAAAAAATCTTAAGCGTATCGAAAGAAGATGGTGCAGGCTGAGGATTGCTAGGAAATTGTGGCGTTCGTCACAATTTCTGATCTACAACAGAAAGGATATTTCAAGACTTATATCGGGAGAACATGCGAGCGGACAGGGTATCCTATTTAATAAAAACTGTCTCAGCTGTCACTTACCAGAGGAGAAGAAAACTGTCGTTCATCTTATCTGCAAATGTCCAGTACTTCATTGAACGCGGTAAAGTTTTCTGGCAAACATATACTGGGCGACCTATCAGGAGTATCGAGGATCAGTTTAGATTGCCTCACCAAATTCCTGCACATGACAGGATGGATGTGGTATCTTTGTGCGACTTATGTTAAGCCTTTGAATTTAGTATTTATATTCTAATGAGTGGCGTACTCCTATCAAAACGGTGTCTTAAGACTCTTCTTGATTAATTGTTTGTTTCTTCACAGACAGCCACGTTAACTTACCAAATATAAATACACACTCATATAAAACATTTCCTTTGAAAAATCAAATGCGCCTTTAGTTATGACAGGCAGTGTATGAGGAAAGTGCATTAACTTTATGTATCTGGGTTATTAAGGAAGAAGTGAAGCAATCAATAATGTTATTTCTCAAATGTATCTTTTATAGAAATATGTTTCAATCAGTGTCGTCAGAAGTAGGAAAAATCATACAATAAAATACAATAGCTTTTGTTAATATTAAAAAAACATTTTATGTTTTACTAAAAAATTTTCGTTTTAAATTCATGTTCGGAGTTAATAAATCTGTTAGTTCTAACTGTTTTTTTTTTTTTTTTTTTTTTTTTTTTTTTTTTTTTTGGTGGTATCAAATAGAACCATTTATTAAGCGTACGATTTAAAAAAAAGTACAAAATATATTTTCCAGTAAGTTTGAAATTAAAATTCTTTCAATCACTCTTATTTTTAAACGAAAAAGGCTACACCCAAATTTATTTAAATTTTTACAAATCTCATTTTTTTAGATTCGCTTATCGATTTGTCTACATTTTATATTTCACGTTTATAGGTAAATGGTGTTCAAAAGTGTATTAAATTACCGAAATAACTTATTTTATTCCATAATATTTTAAAGTTATAAAAAAGTAGCTTTTTGAACAAGATACTCTTAAGAACGGTACATGTAGAAATGCAACCCTACTAAATCATCTTCATCGGTGAGGTTCAATTTGGGATGAATGAGTACGTCAACAAAAAAAAATTGTCGAGCGAGATCAAGCCAATCAGTATAAGATATCCAAAAGCATCCACCAACGACATGTAGGTCCAACAGGCCGGCAATACGTGCAACATAGTTCATTCCACATTGGACATTTTATACTTGGTAATTTTACGTGCAGGTGATGTAAACTGGCCACTGATAACGCGCAGTTTAACCCCGTTAGACTTTATTTATAAATGAAAAAAAGGTCCTTAAAGCCACATAACACATGCCGACGGACAAATTCTGCCTGATTTATACGCCAGAGTCACGAAAAATTAGATATTTTGGATGCGGGCCACCCAGTGAAGCCGTCGTGGACATTCGTGCGATGTTATATTCCATACATTATGGCATTGATAGGTCTGTCAAACGAAAAATAAATTGCAGATGATGTATCATACATACCGAGGTTCATTTACAGAAGATAGACTCATTTCGGAGAGCATTAAACAACACCCGACCTGTCAAAAGTGTCTACATAATAAAACACACATTATAAAACAAAAACAATTAAACGCACATATATTTTAGCTCATACATACGAAATTTGACAATTGGGGTTTATGTCTGTCCGCTAATGAGTCTACCTTGTGTAAATGTTGCTCTTTTTTTAATTTAAATTTAAATAAAATAGCGCTCAATACAGACCGCATAAAAACTGCAACACTTGCTATGCTTTAGTTGATAAGGAATTTTTATTGGAAAAAAAATCCGTACAATATTTTATACGCTTTATTTTTATCTGAATAAAGTTTTCGTGACTAACCCATAGAAATGTTTTTTTTTTTTTTTTTATAATAGTCCAAAAATATTGAAAACCGTGTTTTATTTTTAATCTTCAAAGCGTAACCAAATAATCTTAAGTATTAGTCATCAAATAATCTGCTGTTTATAAGCAGATTAAACAAATTAACATACGAAACAATAGAAAATGTCCAATAGAGATCTGCACAATTCCATTTGAATAAAATTTTTTAACAAAAACAAAGGTTCATTAAAGTGAAAGTCAATTGAGAAGATGGTATAAAAAGCACCCTCAAAAATAAACAAGGGAATGAATAAAAAATACACACGTTACAACAAAAAATTTTTGCAAAAATCGCCAGGAAATATGGCCCCAAAAAGAAAATTAAGAATGGCCCCAAAATTTTGCATGAGACACAACTAGGGATGAAACAATACGAGTTAATACAAGTACATACTCGATGTTTAGATATGGTCACCTCCAACAAAACTATTTTTAGACAAAATTTTAAACATATTATGTTTAAATTTAACCATATTATTGTCACCGACAAACATATAATTGTTAAATTAGTCCTCCATCAAAAAGCCACAACCATATTATGGTTGCCTCTAAACATGTTATGGTTAAATATGACAATAATTTGTTTTTTAATTAACAATAGTATTTTCCTCTTTTCTAAGAGCAACATGCTTTGGTTGAAAATCAACCATGCTATTATAAATGTTAAACATATTTTAGTTATTACTAACCAAAATATGTTCGGAGGCAACCATAATATGGTTGTGCCTTCTTGATGGAGGACTAATTTAACAATAATATGTTTGTCGGTGACAATAGTATGGTTAAATTTAAACATAATATGTTTGCAATTCTCTTTAAAAATAGTTTTGTTGGAGGTGACCAAATTTAAACATATTTTTTCTCTGGGTGTACTTTTATATAAGTACCAAGTATTTTTGTAATCGATATTTAGCAACCGAGTACCTAATAATATCTGTCAAAAATACTCGGTATCAGTCCAAAGTAATCGTTTCAATTTGGTATTGAAATTGTTTTATGAAAATTTATTAAAACAATTGATACAAAATAGTGAAATTTATTGCTTCTCCTCCAACAATAAATTTCAGTATTTTTTATCAATTATTAAAAAAAAAAGGGAATTAAGCACAACAAACAAAATCGTTTAATAAGTTTTATTAAAAAAAAATTATAAAAAGCTGTAAAAATAAAAATACGAAATTTCTTAAAAATGGGAGAACCGAAATCTTGCGTTTGAATTAGGTAAACTAAAAAAAATTGAAAAAGTGCAGGAAAAGTGAGGAATCTATATTAAACAGTAAAAAAAATGCTAAAGCTAAAGTTTCTTCAACGTGATACCATAAGTCGTTAAAAAATTTTGTAAGTGCTGCCTCTTTAGTAACTGGATCGTTGTCATCGTACAATAAAAGTGCTTGTAAAAATTTTAAGGCCCAACTAAAATGTGCTTAACCAAACTTAAGCTAGTGTCAAAATTCAACGAGAAGCATGTCAAATGCTTAAGTAAATTACTGAAGACTTTTAGGTGGCTATATTGTTCTTATTGAGCTTAAAGACTTTCTACACTTAGTTGCAAACATTTGTACTTTTGGAAAACTATTTTCGTTTTTATTTCTTTAAAATGTAATATTTTTGACGAAATGTAATTTAATTTGTAAAAGTTATAAATATATTTCCATAAACAAGTAAATCTATGTTTATCTTTTATTAGTTTTTAAAGTAAACGAAAACTAAAATAAAAAAGTACTAAAAAAAGCAACTGCGGTTGCATCTTTTAATTGTGAACAATTATATGTATCTATTATGTGTCATTTGCTTAAGGAAGAGCGAAATTGACCGCACTTTCCTTAAGCAAATGACACTTGACAAAACTTAACGAAAAGTGTCTTACCCTACGGCCACACGTGCAATTTGTGATGTCTTAATACAAGCAATATCGCCGGCAGAATAACTTCGTCAAATTGCCAATGTGTTTTAGGTGGAGAAAACGTAAATATCTTACAACATAAGTTTAAAAACAAGCTAAAGACAGGTTGTGTGTTATATTCATAGCGAAGAAAAAGTTTAGCGCTTAAACATAGTATACATCGCTAAAAATAACAAGATTAAATATATTTTATTAAATTTATTTTCGGAAAACTTATTTTGCACTTTATTTTGCGCTTTAATTTTAATTATTTATCAGCCACGCGCGTATTTTTGACAAGTTGTATAAAAAAGTTAATAAAAAGCAACAAAAAAAAAGCTGTCTGTCAAACTTAAACGTCAAGTTATGTTATAAAATATCTTTCAAGACAGATTGCTTAACAACGCTGTTAAAACACAAACAAAACACTAACATGAGGAGGCTATACCTAACACTAACATGATGTTAGTGTTAATGTTAACCATTTGATGTCAGTTGTAGCCTGGGTATTAAGTACATTATAGTTGTATACATTTGATTGTGTGTATTCGCACATTTGCTTACGGTATATTAAGCACATTATAGTTAGGCCTTTAGATTGGAGCAATTGAACCATGCGTTAACATAAAGTTTTATGATAAAAATTCAAACATATGCTAGTACATCCTCTTGATCTGCAGGCATGGAATATTGTTATCGTAACAATTTTTTAAGGCTTCCCCAGACGTATTATTTAGTTTTCGTACCTCGAGAATCTGCTTCATGTTGATTCCAGTAACAATTTCACGGTGCTAGAATTATACACGTTTTTTCTGTAAAGCGAGGTACCTGGCGGGTTTGTTGAATCCAGTGGTGCTAACCGATTTTTTAAGGGTAGCTCTTGTTTTCGATATATACCGTTATTTCGAAAATAGAAGATGCTGCACAACATATATTCGCACAAGTCGAAAACGATCTATAAAAAAAACGAAATGCCGATATAAATATGCCTTTAAGCAAGGCTAAACTGTTTTCTAATCTACGCAGTCGTTTTAGAAATAAATATTTTTTTTTTAGCAAAAATAAAATAATTTTTTACCAAATTTTTTTTTTAAATGGCATACAAAATTGGAGCTAGGCAGCTATGTTTCACGTTTAGAAAACGAAGTTCTAAACAAAACAAACCATAAAAGATTAAAATCTGTCTACAACTTTTGATTTTATTCACAAAAGATTAAAAATTTTAATTACGTGGGTTTGCACGCAATGACTTAAATGAGCTGAATTTTTTTCAAACATCACACCACGAAGAAAAATAAAATATTAACATTAAAAATACATACATAGTGACATTGTCGATTTTTGGAATCAAGATCAATAAAATTTTTCGAAAAGTAAATTGGTACTTGGTGGAAACTAAAAGAGGTCCCAATTTTGTATCCTTTACGTTTTGCACAAAACATCCAATGGGTCGCAGTTCTTATTGTATTGTATAGCACTAAAACTCCCTTATCTGCAATACTAAGAACGTTTATAAATGCTGTTTTCTATTATTTTATCATACAAGCCGATACAAGCACCAATACAAATAAGTATCGATACTTTTCTTCGATAATGAGAAGGTATCGATAATTTACAAGCGGTGCCACATCGAGGAAAAGTATCGATACCTTAGAGGTATCGTTTCATCCCTAGACACAACAACGCTCAATTTTGGGGCAATTTTTTTTCGTTTGGGCACAGAAAAAATTATTAAATTTCTCCAATCATTAAATTTGTTCTAAATTCATAATATCAAGCAAACAAGTTGTTGATTTTGCACCTATTACCAAAATGATTATATTGATTACCAAAAATTTTAAAATTTTGAAAAAATATTTTCAATAAATGATATTTTTAATTTTAATTAAAAAAGTGATCAAAAAACTTTGCCATTTCAAACAATGTGTTAATTTATTTAAATAAATTTTGACAATTCCCAACAACAATAATATAATAATATAATAATATAATAGAGGAAAAATGGAATATAATTAAGGAATTTACAAAAATTGAAAGGGAACTGTTTTTACGTATTCTTAGATTCTGTATAATAGATAATAGATACTTTCAATTGGAGAATAACATATATGGCCAACAAAAGGGACTTCCAATGGGATCCCCAGCATCACCAATTATAGCGGATATAGTTATGGAGAAATTATTAGATACTTGTATTGCAAAATTGACTATTAAACCAAAAGTTATGACAAAATATGTTGATGATTTATTTTGCATTATTGAAGAATCGGAAATAGAAAATGTTTTAGAAAGTTTTAACTCATTTCATCCGGACATAAGGTTTACTATTGAGAAAGAGTGTAACTTAAAACTTCCATATTTAATAAGAAAAAGGGATAAATTATTAATGGATTGGTACCAAAAGCCAACTTCTTCTGGTAGAATTATAAACTATTTCTCAAAACATCCTAAGAGGGTTATAATTAATACTGCAAAAAATCTTATAGAAAGAATACTGAGAATAAGTGACTTAGAATTTCATAACAGGAATTTAAAAAGAATTAGGGATATTTTGAGGGATAATTGTTTTCCAATGGAACTGATATCAAATTTAATAGGACAATGCAATAACCATAGGGCAAACAACTTGAATATAATTGCAGAACCAAAATTTACAAATCACTAACATATATTCCTAAAATATCGGAACGTTTAGAAAAGTCAAAAATTTTCGACACAAGGACATGTAAAATAGCACATAAATTATATAATACAGTTGGTAAATTATTCACTAGGACTAAGGATAAAGTACATAAATTAGAAATGTCGAATGTGGTTTATAAAATACCTTGTAAGGGAAATGATAATGGACAATGCAACAAAGTATATGTAGGTACGACAAAGAACAAACTGAAAACTAGAATTTCGGGATCACAAATCAAATCAAAAGTTTAGGGATATTTCATCACAAAAAACAGCATTAACAGCCCACTGTGCCAGTTTAAATCACTCTCCGGACTTTGAGAATGTATCAGTTTTAAACACAGAAAAAATTATAAGCGACGTTTAATGCTAGAAATGTTGCAAATCATTAAAGTACCAGAATTGTTAAGAATTAATTTTAGATCGGACACGGAAAATGTAGCACAAAACTATAGAAATTTAGTTTATAAAAACAAAACAGGAAATTAAAAAAAAAAATTTTTTAGAATGTAATGGATTATTTGTATTAAAAATTTTTTTTAATTGTAAATAATTTTTTCTATTTGACAATTGTTATTATTTTTTCATTATTTTTTTGTGAACGTTATTTTTATTTGTTTAATCTGTTCCCTGACGATGATACACATTGCTGTATCGAAATATTGGAGTTGAAATAAATTTATAAAAATTTTTATATAAAAAAGAAAAACCTCAAGCTTAATAAATTATATTGCAATTTAAATAAAGGTTGAATAAAATAAAAATTTTAAATTATTTTATTTTAAACGAAGAAATTAAATTGGGATTTTTTGTTATTTAATTAAAATTTTAATTGAAAATTTATTTCAAAACAACTAAAATGTTAATTAAATCAAAATTAAATTTTTAATTTTCTTTCAATTAAAAAAATAATTGATTCAATCATCACATTAATTAAATTTAAATACTTTTTAAACCATTTTTGTAATTAATAAAACACTTTTTTCTGTGTTTTTAAAAATCAGGAATTTTAGGTTCTGCATTTTAAATTTGGGATTTTAAGTTCGGGCATATGAACCCAACCCAAATTTTTAATTAACTTTCTTTGGGTTTTTTTACTGTTAACTTTTTTGGGATTAAAATTCATTAAAATTTTTGAGGTGATCTTTCATGACGAAGAATTACCCCAAATTTGGCGTGATACTTCATTTTATTTTCAGTACTATTTTTCCTTTTTTGGGGTAAATTTTCATTAAAAAAAAATTGGGTCATACTGCATTATGAAAAATAGACCCAAATTTGGGGTAAATTTTAATTTTGCTTTTGGGGCCATATTTGGCAGCGCCATTTTTAAAACCAAAACTGTATAATTATTTACGGTATTATAATTCAGGAATTTGAAATTCTGGATTTTTAGACTTGGGATTTTAAGTTTGGGATTTAAAGTTTCGAGCATGTGAACCCAACCCAAATTTTTACACAACTTTATTTGTATTTTATTTTAACTCTTTTGGGGGTAAAAATTCAGTTGAAATTTTGAGCTGATTTTTCATAATAAAGAATAACCCAAAATTTAGGGTCATATTTTATTTTATTTTTAGGGCTATTTCTCATTTTTTTGGGTAGTTTTTCATTAAAAAAAAATGCGGTCATATTGCATTATGAAAAAGCCCAAAATTTGGGGTAAATTTAAAATTTTTTTTTTGGCTATTTTTCCTAGAGCCATATTTCGCAGCCCCGCGTACGCCACAAGCGACCCGGCGGGAAAAGTCACTAGTGAATCTATTCGATTCGTTAGTGACTTGTTATAACCCAGACAATGGTTTATACTATCGACATTTATTATGTGCGTGTGATTAGAAATTTACTACTGACGTTGGAGCCTTTGCCTAGATTGTACTTTGTGGACCATATGTAGACATTGGAACCAAAGAATCACTAGTACATTTAAGTGAATCTAGTCTACACTTTCGGTATTTTTTAAAGTAGATGTCGAATTGAAAAATGCATATGTGTTTAACATTTAATTATTTTATAAAAAAAATTTACAAAATACGAATTCCTAACAATCTTTTTTTTATTATCGTTTCGTCTTTTGCAGGAATTATTCTTCCAAGTTGTTCTGACAACATTTTTTCGTATTAAAGACATATTTAAAAGTGTAAACACTTCGTTGATAATGTCGCCAAAAAGTCACTAAAATAGTCGACAAAACTGGTCACTTGGAGACACTTGCACCCAGGTTTTCCTCAGGGGACACACAAGTAAACATCACAAATAGGCAAAACAAAAATTACAGAATTGAAAGGTTTTGGAGGATACAAGTACTGTCTCAAGTGTATTTTGTTGAATTATTGTACCCTCACAATACTATTTAAATTGTGCGACGAAAAGCAACGCATATCATTTCACATTGTGGTTGAACATTGTGGTTTTATTGTTTTTTTCATGATATATTTCACGCACTTGAGGTAACCTTTCTTTGGTTTTTAACAAATAAAAAAGCACACAAAAATTATTAATGATCTTTTAATGATATTTATATAATATTTATAAAGTGGTTAAGCACTTTTTTAATTAAACTCCTATTAAATGTTAACAACAAAACAAAAAGAATACATATTAATAAGATTTTGAGGGCTATATTCGGCTGTGCCGAATCTTTAACACGCTCCACGGAGAGTTGGAATAATTCAGGAGTGGGCTTTTTATGGGATCTATGAATTGCAAGCCATTCTTTATTAATCCTGTGCTCACAGTATTATAAAGTGTTCTATTGTAACGTATTGGTTATATTTTCTATTTATGGCTTATATAAACACAATTTAAAGTTTAATATGATAATGCAAATGTGTTTCCTATGTATTTACAGTGTGCTATTTTTAAAATATATTTTTTCTCATTTAATTTTGAAATTTAAACTAGTTTATCGTATGTGAATACAACAGGCTATTCACAACAGTGCTATTTAACTTAAACTAGTATTTAAGTACTTAGTACTTAGTAGGGTATTCATTCGGTTAACTATTTTTTAAACAATAAACATTGAAGTCACACTTTACTTTATTTGGTATAGCCTACAGTTGTATTTTCGCCGGCGTGGTTACAAATTTATACATTTTAGTACATTTTGGTAGTCCGTCAACCGTGTGACTTTCTCAACTTCTGCAATTTCATATCGAATATTATGGCATTTATAACGTAACGACGTAATATCTTTTCATAGTTTTCGACATGAGTTACGGACACAATTTTTTTCTCACAAACCGAGAAACGATGGACTATTTTGTTTCACACTTTATGTGAGAAATTTTGCAATGCGAGAAATACAGAAACGAGCTACAGGTCGTTTTATTTTGGTCGTTAAGCCATAGTTTTGATAATTTTTTTTTTTACTTTTTACATCATTGTATCTTTCTTGACCAAACAACATCCAATGCTTTCATTATGGAACGCTACAGGCACACAGGCGACAGCGTCCATCGTTAGGGGGGTGTCCATTGAAGAAAGGTGTCCAATTTAGGGAGGCTACACCGTATTTTTAAAATTTCAAAAAATATGACATATTCTGATCATAATTGAAGTTTCCATAATAACAATAATTTAATTTTTTTAAATGATGAGATATAGTTGTTCAAATACATATCGGTTGCCTGGTTCTGTTGATAAGCACACATTCGAAATCGGGTTTTTGAAAAACTCGGAAATCAGTTCGTTTTTTCAACGAAGTCGATTTTTTAATACTCTAGTGTACACAATACTTTTTCTAAGCGTACCATGCGAACAATATAAAAAAACTTTATCGATTTTTACTCACAAAGTTGATTATAAATTTCTACACAAAAATAGCAATACATTTTTAGCCAGATAACAAAAACATTGATAAACATTATCTATGCGTCGCATATAAAATTGCTAAATCAATTTAGTTTGTAAGTATTTTTAAATAAAGAAAGACGCATAAAATTGAAATTAAAGAAACGAACGAAATATTTATTACGAGAATGTGGGATTCATCGAAGCAACCTCCACCCTGTCAGGAACCCTATCAGGTACCCTGTCAGGTACCGCAACAGCCACAGATACATGTCGAAGTATATAATATACCTGCTTCTTCAATACCAACATATCCAGCTGTTCAACCAGTGCAACAAGATGAAGGATGGTGGAGCCGCAACAATAAAAATAAGCCGCAATCAAATTCAGTGGGAACAGGTATGCAAACATTTTATGTATCGCACTTGATCATAAAAGGGTGTTAACCCAAATTTTTATTTTTTCGCTTGCTGGAAAAAAATTGACACGTAATATTCATATCCATCCGATGTTAAAATATCGCACTATTTTGTCTATTTCTTGGTAATGAAGCGGTTGGTTTAAAAATTCTTTTTCATATGCTTTTAATGTTAGATTAAAAATGTTTTGCTTCGACAGAAAATTTTTAAATTTTGAGTTAATACCCTCTTCATGATTAAGTGCTATATGTGTTTAAAATAATATAAAAATAAAGCGAATGTTTAGTAATAGAAATAAAAAAAAATTTTAAACTCTTTTAGATTGAACTGATAAGTGACTTTATTTCAAAGAAATAATATTAAATATCTGACTAATGGCTTTCCAATAAATATATACTTTCTTTCTTTGTGTTATCACGTTTTACGAAGTTTTATCAAATTAAAAAAGGAACAAGTAGAGAAGAATTGTCAGTTAAAACCAGCCATTTGATAACTAACACACACCACAGTAATTTCAGATTATTTTTTGAGAGTGTACCCAATTTGGGACAGACTTGGGCGATCATTTGCATAAAATTGATCATAAAATATTTAAGTGAAAATTTTTTTAACCATTTTAATGCACTATTGGCACTACATTATTCCCTTATCCACGTAGTGCATTAGCTTTCAAATACTTTTAATTTGTTTGCTAATTAATTCACTAATTAATACACTCATCATGAAAAGTGCGTTATTACTGCATTATCAAGAGAGTAGTGTAAAAATAATAATTCATTATTTTTGCATTACCAATAAAACATCATGCAATAAACTTGCATTAACATTGATTTGGTTTAACCCATTAAAAGCCAACAGTATTTACAATTAAAAACCATTAATTTTGTTTATTTAGTATAAGTGCATAATTAACTTAAAAAATATGAAAACATAAAAATAAAGATTATTTGAAGGCACAATGCATGTTTTCATATATGCTTATTTTTTTGTATGCAAATTTTTAAAAGAACTCCTTTTCTACGCACTTAGCTACGCCACATAGTTAAGAAGTACATCTTATTCGGTTGTGTCTTTGAAGACAGTGAAAGGGTTTCAATTCTTTTCGGAAAATGGTTTCCAGCATTAGTGCTACACTAGGAACAACCGATCGTTTAGATATTAATGGTTGCGATAGTTTCGTAGGTTTTGCCGGACGATGGCACGATGAAACTTCAGTTAGCCCATTTTTGAGTTGTTTGCTTCCTTGTACAACTTCAATGAGTTGACGACGATTGAACTCATCATTGATGTGAAAAGCGGTCACCACCACTTTTTTCCACGAAATTTTGTCATGTAATTATTTAGTGCTTGATTATGAAGGTCAACGCCACCCATTTCTGAATTGTAATCTGCAATAAATTTTGGCTGTTGGACTCTTATCATGGATTTATCGGTCGATCACCATCGAAATTCACGAAATTCATCGGTTGATCCGACAGTTACAGCGTTGTTATCAGTCCATTTCACAAAAATTAATTAGTGAATGAAACATTCTCTTTATGACCATTTGAGAGAAGTTTGACTTGGTGTTGAGTGCTGGATTCTCCTATGCAGCCCTTGAAGGGCATCTTCGCTATCGCTGTTGAAAAAAAACACTATATTACCCGAAATATCTCGCGGCATGATGTTAGCGATAATACCCTCCGCACCACCATTCTCCTCATCTGTATTGATATTTGCATCTGGTGGCATATACGCAACATCAAACAAATTATGATTTGAAGCCCCTTCCACAAAATCCAAGGTGCTGTCTAGATTATTAAATCTTCTGCCATAAAAGATTGATGGGTTGATGCTTTCAAACGCCATGTCAATTCGAAAAATGCAATATAAACAATCTAAACAAAATATATACGTTATCAGCCACTGTACCCAAGCGAGTACACTGTTTTTCAAACTTCCCTTTCCCTTTAAAAATCACTTTTTTATGAAAAAAATTTTCAAATTAGAATAAAACAAGCCTTTTGATTTGCAAATTAAGTGCAAAGTGTCTTAATTGTTATGCTATAAACTTTTGCCAGAGTCAAACAATCACTTACCTACCCAAAAAGAGAAAATCTGGTAAATACTAATCAAAACAAAGCTAAATTCGAAGTACTTTTATTTGCTGCCACTGCTTTTTCAATTTGCTTTTATTAAGCAGAGTACACTTAACATAAAATCAAAACAACCACGGAAAAAACTGATTACTTAATGGATATCAAACATGAGAGTTTTTCTGTACCTGCACGAGTACAATGTCCAGTAATGGGTTAATGTTAAAATATTGTCTATGCATTGGCATTTTAAAGCATTTGTTCCAGGTCTGATTTGGGACTTACGGGCAATCATGGGCCCACAAAAAAAAAAAATTTTTTTTGAGTTTAAGATTTATATAATAATTAATTTTTAATCCAAATTTTTATAGTATTGTGGTTATTTTATTGAACTGATAGTGGGTTTTTTTAATCAAAATTTTTATATTTTAATCAGGCTAAAGTTCATTGAATTTTATTTTCATTAAATTATTTTTATGAAGAAAGTAATTTTATCACATAAAATGAATTAAAATTTATTGATATTTTTCTCATTCCTGACTGATTTGGGCATTGAACCCAGGTTTTCACGGACAGATTGCCCTAACATGTTTCGATTGTAACCACACAATCTCTTCCTGACAAAAATTACGAAAAACAGAAGTAAGGAAGAAAATGTAAATCAATTAAAATAGATAATCATTCATTCAAAGCAAATTTCGATCTACCAAGGTGAAATTCCATTTGGGTTTAAGGATTGATGTTTGACTATTGACTGTCAACCATCGTCGATGGCAGTTAGTGCTAAACGGCAAACCCCTCTTAAGAGATTGTGTGGTTACAATCGAAACTAGTCAGGGCAACCTGTCCGTGAAAACCTGGGTTCAATTCCCAGCACAGTCAAGAATAAATAATTATCAATAAATTTTAATTGATTTCATATTGTAAAATTCCAGTCTTCATAAAAATAATTTAATAAAAATTAAATTCAATGAACTTAAGCCTAATTAAAATATCGAAATTTGGATTAAAAAAACCACTAACAGTTCAGTAAAATAACCACAATACTAATTATTTTTAAGTATACATATTTAAAAATATTTCGCGTTTTTTTTTTTTGCAAAAAATATAAATTAATTAGAAAATAGATTTACTGTCTTTTTCAAAATAAAATTAAAATTTTCGCTTGGGAAAATATATTGAAAAGTAATAATGACTAGGGTGTACAGCAAATTAATTCTGGTTCGATTAATGGAATAATTTTAGACGATTAATTGTTCCATTAATTTAAAATTGTTGATTTCGATTAAAGGATTAATCGAAGAATTTATGGCGATTAGTCGAATAACAATAACATATACGGTATTTCTGTCAAATGTATAATTTTTTAAAGTTTTAAGTCAAATAAACAAACAAAATGTATGTGTCCGTTGGAATTAAAAAAAAACAGTCATGTTTAGTGAATAATTCACATACATGGGCGTACTGCTTACTGAAAAATTTTCAGTAACCAGTAATTTTTTACTGATTACTGAAATAATACAGTTTTCCGTTAATTTTTACTTACTATTGAAACAAATGCAAAAAAAAAATATTTTTAACCCTGGAGCCACACGTTCAATAAATCACTTTCAAGTTGTTGACAAAAACTGATTGTCCAAACTTCTTTGAATTGACAGCTGTGTCAGAGGCTACACTCAATTTGATAGTCAATTTCATTTTGCCCCCAACGAAGAAATAACTCAAAATAGTAGCATGACTCAAAGAATTTTGTAAAAAAGAACAAGAATTTTTTAGAACACAATTTTTTTTAATAAAGCACATTTATGTTTTAAGAAATATATTTTTTTTTAAAGAAAGCGCCAAAGTCAATTTGTGGTCAGTTGTTAAATTGAACGTAAAAATTGGCAAACAAATGAAAAGGTAAAATTAAGAGCAATCTCGCGGTCAATTGAAAAAGTGTGAGTGCGTTAGAAGAAAAAGTGAAAGAGTATAGCATATAAAGAGGAAAGACAAAACTTGGTCGTGTGGCTTCCAAGTGCAGCAAAACATTTAAGCAACATTTTATTTTTAAAAGATTATTTTAAAATATCTGTTTTATACAAAATTATACATGTTTTAAAGGTTTTATCAATTACTATGAGTTGTAACGTTTGTAACAATTGTAATTAATCATATTTATTTACTCGAGTACCATTTTTTTCGTAAATTATCGAAAAAAAATCTCTTAATTTATAAAATTTCTGGGTTTTAAATTATTCGATTAATTTTATTCATTTAATCTAATAAGTCAAAAATGCCAAATATCGATTAATCGTTTAATCGAACAAAAAAAAAGCCGATTAATTGAACACCCTAGTAATGACTCCACCTGCTGCGCTTGCCAAAATAGTGCAGTACTTTAATTAATTAAAATTCTGCTTATGTACCCATTATGATGGAATTTTTGCCTTTATAATTTAAGGTACTTTTAATAAATTTTATGTCTGGTTTGAAATATTAAAATTTTTTGCGAATTTTCGCTATTTATGCAATTTTCGCGTAGGTTGGTTGCTCTTTTCTATTTTTTTTTTTTTTAATTCAACATTATTATTATTGAAAAATTAAAAAGGAATAAAACTGCTTCTACAGCAATAAGACTGGCGACAAATTCAGAGTCAATTTATATCAACGCAGACGATATACCAAAAATACATTGATGCTTATTGATAAAACTTGATATTGGCAATGGGCATACCGATTTACAACAATCGACACGAAACGACATCGTTTCGTATTGATGACGCTAAATGGGATAAGGGTGATTGCTTTATTTATTTATTTATTTTATTTATTTTTATTTATTTATTTATTTATTAAATTTCAGTAACCTAGCCTATTGGCCATAATCGGCTTACAAAATTCTACTTAATAATAGAAAACAATTTTAAAGAAATTAAAAAATTTAAAAAATTTAAAATCAAATTGGTACATAGTACATACAATAAAAAATAAATTATAAATTATAGAAAAAATTTTATATAATAGAAATAACATTTAATAATAAATTCTTAATTAAAAGGTCAATTAAATTGCACAAAAATTTAAAGCAAAACCCAACAATTCCAAAAAAATCTAAAATACATAAGGCTAATTATTAAAATGTCAGAAAAAAATCCTACAATGCAGAAAACTCACGATAGAGTTTAACCTTAAAAACATCAGGGGAGACATTAAATACCCTCAAAGAGCCTGGCAACTTATTATATAACCGAGCCACTCTTACACAAAATGAACGCTCCAAAACTGAAGTTAATCTTGGTATTACCAACTGCTTATTTCTGTTAGATCTACCAAATTCAAATAAATCAACCAAATATTTAGGCGTCAGCACCTTATATGACTTGTAAAAATGCAACAACGTCCTAAATTTAACTAAATCCTCAAATGAAAATCCAAGAAATCGTACAACATACGAAGAAACATGCCGACATAATCTTAGAGAAAACAAATATCTTATCACCCTATTGAACACCAGCCTTATCCTAAAGAGCAAATGATTACGATTAGATTAAGTTATGCTAGATTTAAATTATTGATCCCAAGCGAAAGTGTAAAAAAAATTGAGCTAAACCTTATCAAAAACTCAAAATGCATTTTTTTTTTAACTTAATAACTTTTTGCCTAACGTCAAAGAATTGAATACTAGTACTAATACCGATGCCAAAATAATAAATAGTTTTTAATACTGGTATTGATACCGATAACGAAATTCGTTTCGGTTGGCAACAAACATATTTTCCATTAGAACAAGTGTTCACCACTTTTTATTTGTTTATATACAGAAAAATTTAAATATTTTTTAAAAAAAGTGCATTTTGTCATGATAATAAAATTTTTAAAATATTTTAAAGAAAAATCCCTTTGATAATTGTTAGCACACAGAAAAAATTAAAAATTGCCTCTAACCACCAAATCCATAGAATTTAATTTTTAGTGTTCTTTCAACTAAAAAAATAATTGATTCAATTATCACACTAATTAAATTGAAATTCTATTTAAAAAATTTTTTTAATTGATGAAAAACTACTGATAATTTTTTCTGCGCATGTAAAAATGGGAATTTTAAGCATTTGGACCCATTCTATGTTTTTTAACATTCTTGTTTGATTTGGTTAACTAAATTGTAAAACCAGTACCCCATACCGTTATAAACATTTCTGTACCGGTATACCGAAACTGATTTAACTAAAATACCTGTGCTAACATAACAGATAACTAAATACCAATACGATAACAAAAGTTGCCAACCTTGGTGTTAGAGTAATTTTTTGGGTCATACACAGAAAAAAATTATTAAATTTCTCCAATCACCAAATTTATTCCAAATTCATAATATTAAGAAAACAAGTTGTTGAATTTGCACCTGTTACCAAAATGATTATTTTGATTACTAAAAATTGTAAAGTTTTGAATATTTTGTTTCAATAAATTATATTTTTAATTTTAATTAATAAAATGATCAAAAAACTTTGACATTTCAAATAATGTGTTATAGAAAATTATATTTTAAACAAAAACAAATTTTAGAATTTTGTTTTTGTTTTAAATGTAATTTTCTATGCGAACGTTTACGTTCGAAATCGATGAACAGGCTGTAAGATTTTGTCTTATTTAATTAAAATGTTAATTGAAAATTTATTTCAAAACGACTAAAATGTTAATTAAATCAAAATAAAATTTTTAATTTTCTTTCAACTAAAAAAAGAATTAATTCAATTATCACATTAATTTAATTTAAATACTTTTTAAACCATTTTCTTAATTAATAAAACACTTTTTTCTGTGTACCATCACATCACTTGCCACGGCATAGCAGCTATGAAAAAGGTGATTGAAGCTTAATTTCAAATCACTTTTAACATATAAGAAAAGTTGTGATATTGGAAGCTAATTCGGGAGTGGAAGTGAGAGATATGGTCAGATATATCAGCAAATATTTCCAATAAAACTTGGAGAGATTATTTAGGTTAAAAAAAATATTTAAGGGCCAATATAAAATAAGCTGCTTTATGGACACAAAGACACTATTTTGAGGGCAAGGTTAGATTAAATTACTACGGCAGCCATCTAGAAAACTGGTCCCTTAAGGATATCCAGCATCAAAGCACATCCTACAGAGCAGTTACTAAATAGGCTTCACTGCAGACAATTCGCCCTCCTTATGAAAAGAGATAGCCAACATCAAATCTATCGTAGATAGATCATTCAAACAGACAAATACATGTTTCCCAAGGTATATCTTCCTTTTGTCCTAAATTGTAGGACATTGACAAAACAAATTAAACACAATTTCGTTTTCCTCCACAACATGACCACTTCTTCAGTAGCCGTTGAGTTTCAGGCCAATGCATAGTTTGCTTTTTGTTTACACGCACTTTGGGACAGACTACATTGTAAAATTCTACACGGTTGAATTATGGAATGTTTAAAAACGAGAGTTGCTCTACAACTAACGTTTTGGAACTTACCCATACTTTCTTAAGTTCTACGTTTCTTATACCATGGACTTTATAAGAGCATGATGAAAAATACAGTATAAAAGCATCCCACTGTTCTATAATTCTTACAATATCTCCCTCCAAAGAAGTCCACTTTGTATAAGAGACGCCTAATAGCTTATGGCACAGAACAGTATTCCTAATCTCCCATAGGGGAAAGGGAACTAACACCAACCTTGTCACGTGATAGTTCTAAAGTGGTAGGGACCGGTTCTGATTCACTTTATATAAAGGAGACTTGTTACTTTAACATGGCGATGTCCTAGGACAGAAATAACCTCAATGAACACATTTAATTTCGGTTAATATAATAATAACTGTCGCAGAAAATATGACAACAATTTTATAATTTGTCAATGAATTTACAACGAATTTAATAGAAACTATTTACATTTTTGGTGACAATCACAGAGCCAAAGGTATATCAGTTTATCATCTCTTAGGCCAACACGATGTTTAGATGATGAATCACCTTCGCTTAAAGTAATAGAACCAGAAAGAACCACCAAAATGCAGCCACATGAAAAGTTTTTTGCCAATAACCTCTCCTCTGGACTATTTTCACTTTAAACACATTATCACCAGTTAAGTGATATGTCTTGTTTTCGCCAACCACAATTCGTTCCTGTTTATTATAATATTGTTACACTGGATACGGAATAAGTGCTTGATGACCAACTGACACAAATTTCCCGAAGAGTTATTTCTTTTAGGACTATGCGAAAAACTTTAGATATTACCACAAAGAACCTCGATATTTTTGTCATTGCTAAAGGTGTTATGATACTTGTCAATTTTACGTTACAAATTTTTATATATTTTTTTTTTTGACAGTCTAAGATTATTTATCGATAACACACGTATATTTTTTTGACATTTTAAGATTTTTTATGGTATAATCAAACTCTTTACACTTAGTCAGTTTTCCTATGCAAATATATTTGCACTGTTCTTCAATATAGAAAAAATACAAAAAATAGCAAGTATCATAACACCTTAAGTAAGATTTAGCCAATCCGATAAAAAAAATTTATAAGAAAAAAAATTTTTAATTTAATGTAATCATATTATTATCATTTGAATCATAATAAGTTAAGAAGTAATTATATTATTATCATGTTAAGCATAATAATATGTAAATTTAATCTAAGACCTTTTATCTAATCTAAGAAATATTTTTAATATATATTTATGCTTATTTACTTACTGGCAACTTTAACGTAAACTGTTACAGTTATTTCACATCATAATATGATGCAACTTTAAACATAATATTTTTATAGAATTTTCAGTCTTTTTCTCTAAAATAACACAAAACAATGGTCAATATTTTTGCACCATTTTTAAACAATATTAAAATTTTTTTGCATTGATATTTATCTTGTTGTCTGTCGTAGCATCGATATGTACCAACAATTTCTTTATATTTTGAATTTCTTTAAACTTGGTTTTTTGAATGTGTATTTTTTTTTAAATTGTTTAACCACTGAATAAAAAATAATTCGATAGGCATATGTAAAACAAACGACACAACTGATGCGAAATGGCGATAACAAAACATATTATGAGTACATGTAGAGAAACTTATCATGTTATGGCTATTAAATATCATTAAATGTTTGTAAGAAATATAATATGTTTTCCAAGTTATCATTTTTTAGTTGTTATAAAAATGATTATTTTTCCGTGAACCGTACTTAAATTTATAATTGCGATAAACATTGACATGTTTACAGTAACTATAATATTGTTGATATTAAATAAAAATAACAATATTTTGTGTACGACAACAATATATTGTTACAATAAACATAGTGTAGTAGCCGCAACCATGCCCAACCATATTTTTTCTCTGCATGTGCTTTGCGACCAGTGTTCTAAATTTGCTAAAATAAATATAGTACATTTTCTCAAACCGACTAAAATGAGGTTTGGTCTACCATTCGACCAAACGAAAAATATCTGACCAAATTTGGTCGGAAAAGACCAAGTTCCTCAACCCTGGTCTTGACCGGCCAGTGCCCAGTCATCACAGAGATCACTTTCCAAATCTTTTTGCCTCTTGAATATTACTAGAGAGGATGTGCTCCGTTCATCATAGGCAGGCTACAATGCCCTGAATACTGAGCAGGTGGCTTCACGAGTACACCCCAACTGCGCAAGTCTATAAGACTCGCGCTGAATAAAGTCCCTTACACACAGTGAGCCATTGCGAAGCCAACGTAATATGGGGCTTTCTGGAATTGTCAAATGGTTCTTACAATTTAAAATTGGCTTTGTTTTTGTGACAAATAAATTATGTTTAAAAAAAATAATATTCAACATTGCACAGACAGTAAAAATTCTTTAAGATGTTTCTCCATTAAGGCATTAATCAAAAACAAAATCAGTTTCAATTAAAAATTTAATCAATTTAATTAGACGTTTAATCAAGGGAATTAAATATTAAATCAAGTGAACTAAACGGTTAATTGTTACTATTAATTTGTTTACGGGTGCAAATTTAATTAATTTTTTAATTAATATCACAAATTTTTTAATTGAAATCTATATTTTTTTTTTGTGCGCATACGTGGACAACCAGCTAACCAGACGTGTGGACATCATATAAATATGGATCTCTAGAACCAATATTTCTATAAGCACTCCCATCATTATAAACTCATAAAACCCTCCCCACTTATGCTGGTGTAATTATATTAAATTGAATTGTATATTTTAAAAACGGTTCAGTTTTGTTATAATTTTGAATTTTGACATTAACAATCATGAGTATAGAAATGAATGTTTACATTTTAAAATATAAATAATTATAGGAACATTTATCAGACTGTAAACAAAAACGATGATTCATTTAAACAATGATACAAAAAAAACCCCCCATATTTGCTCTAGATATGACAAATTTGTTTTTTTTTTTTTTTTTTTTTTTTTTGCATTTGTACTCGTATAAACTTTTTAATAGAGTTTTAATTTAAAAATAACAATAACTTTGAGTTACATTAAAAGTAATTATGGCGAAGCGTGTATTAAAACAATTTGCTAAACAAGTGATGGAACTATCGATAACATTGATAGTTAAGAAATATCGAAAATATCGAATGCGATTTAAAGTATAAAAAAATGTTTAAAAATACACTTAAATGGCAGCACAACGGTATTTGTATAGAGTCACAAACATTTTTGTTTAATTTAAGAAATTTCAAAAAGCGAATCTCGCCTGGAGGCAAATCGTTTCTGGGTTGAGAATTAAAGCCATTTTAAATTTTTATAAAACGTGGCTTTTAAATATCTTACGATCCCTTCTACTTCGGTATATTCTCAGAGAGCTTAAATGATAAGCGAAGATGGAGTGCTCTACAATCCGAATTCACTTAAATGCAAAAAGTATTTATAACTTACCCTGTATAAAACTATACAGACTTATAAATATAACACTTTATTAGGACCCTTCGATACAAATTTTGTTTTTGTACTGATAATATTGTTATTAAGTTTATTTAACTTAAAGCACTTACAACTGTTAACTAAAAGCGCACTGTAAAATTTGTTACGGTAGGACCACAATTGACTACAGATTCAATGTAATGGCTTTTGCGATAAATTTTGGCAAAGTAACAGTTACTATGTATTCACAAAAAAACATTAAAAATTTTAAAGGGATCAATATGAATCAGACTTTTTATTATTTTTTATATACTATAGCTTTAAGGTAGGGTCTTCAATTAATCGTCTTTTTTTGTTCGATCAAGCGATTAATCGATATTTGGCATTGTTGACTTATTCGATTAAACGAATAAAATTTTAAAATGAATCGATTAATCGAATAATTAAAAATCCAGACATTTTATAAATAAAGAGATTTTTTTCGATAATTTTAGATCAAATTGGTACTTGAGTAAATAAATATTATTAATTACAAGTTTTTTAAAATTTTATTAACAAAAAAAAAAAAAAAAACAAACGTAACAATTCATACTAATTGAAAAAAACTTTACAACGATAAAAAAAATAAAACATGTTTAATTTTATATGTACAATAGAGCGTCTCACTTTTCATTTTTTTTTTTTTCGAAATTCTTTCATGAACATCGATTTTCTTTATCTACTATAAAAACCAAGTATTTTGGTGTATAACACTTGAATATTGATGAACGGGATGTGGTCTCTCAAATCGTTTTTTAATTTTTTAGGCAAAATGCCATTTTTCCAAAAAATGAACAAATCTTAATTTAGTAATTTGCCTCAAACTCAAGCAGTTCTGAATTGATTTGAACATCGTTACATGCATTAGAAAGCTTATTAAATTTCCTAAATGTTTCTTAAACAACATTGCCATTTTGTTCGATGGTTTTTTATTCATAGCACTACAAATTCAGATTTTTAAATACAAACTTAACATTTTTTTTAATTTTTGCTTAGAAAATATAATATCAACCACGTAGTTTGGCTTAGTTGTATCTCTAGATTAAAGGATATATAGTTGCTTATCTGGCAAAAATAAAAATTTAAATTTGTCTCACAGTTTTATTTTTGAAATTATGTATATATGCTCATATTTATTTTGGGTTTTTTTTTCCTGTTGTTAATAAATGCTTTCATTATACTATTTACACAATGTTAACAAAATATGTATTTGTTTGTCTCTTGCTAAAAAAAACAATGAACTTTTAATGTACCCAGCAAAAACTTAACTTACAATGCTACTTTTAATGACTTCCTGAATTCATTACTTTGTAGCTTTATTCGCCACTTTTTGCATTATTAGTTATATATTAAATAATAACTTTATTATTATATCTTAAATAAGTCATAATTATACATTACAAAAAAATGCTTTGCTATAATGACATAAATAAGTTATTATTATATGATTTTAAATCATTTTAAAATCAATTTGAAATATATTATATTAATATTTGTAAGATATCCGGTAATAATGGGTGATTTTTTATGAGCTATAGGAAAGCTTAAAAAAAAACACATACGTAGGGATTTTTTTAAATTTCTTCTGGCACCGCTGGTTCAGAAAATTTAAAATAAGTTTTAATCCCTTTCGTGCATGAGAGAATATTTTGGCTCTTGCCGTTCTCAAGATCCATATAAAAAAAGAACCACAGCAACATGAAATTCGATGGGGAAAAATTAGAGGCAGTCGTGGTGTTTTGTTTCACCTTTTATGAAGGGTATAATAAAAGGATAAACAGCATTACAAAAGTCACATCCGTTAGTTGCAGCCAAATCGTGGACTATTTCGACAATGTGGCTATAAGAATAATCCACATATATGACGCTTTGACGCATATAACCAATTTATGTGAATAAAGAATATAAAAAATTCATATTAATTACACGACAGCAGGCTTATTATTTCGCAACAGAATTGCATAATGTATAAAAAAAAATTTAAATAAAATATTTCATCCCTGATAAAATATACTTACAGCGGCAAAAAATTAAGATAAAGATAGATAAAGATATATCGCTAATGTGACTAAAAATGGTAGTGACTAAAACGAAAAGTACTGTATATATGAGGACGACATTTCGTTTGTATTTTCTATAATATTGATTTTAGACCGTAGAAAGTAAATATATTCTGGGTCCTTATGAGGAGCGAAGTTGATTTAACGATGTCCATCTGACCGTCTGTCTGTTGATAAGGGGTTTTCCGAAGCCAACAGATATTATGGAGACTTGGTTGTTATATCTTTCTGCCACATCTGCTCTGTTTAATTTTTCTGTTGAAATTCAGCCAGATCGGTCCATAAATGGCGGAGATATTTGTTTCACACAATAATTTTTCGAAATGTAAGAAAACATTCAATAAAGAATGTTTTGGCTGCACAAAATCATTTATAGTTTAAACACTGTAATAAAAATGTGTGTAATAATAATGGATGATTCAAGCAGAGATACTTTTTTCAATATCCTTTTTTTGACAGATCACGTGTGAGTCGTATCATGCTGTCATGTTATTTTTGTTTAGTATTGTTTGGCATTTCATAATGGACAGACTTACGCCTTCCCAAGTGACATCGCTTCGCTCTATGGGCTCTTGAAAAGTTCCAAGAAGATCCGACGTTTTCGAGGCAAATTTTGTTCAGCGATGAGGCCCATATCTGGCTCAATGGGTATGTAAACCAACAAAATTGCCGCATTAGGGGCGAAGAGCAACCTGAAGAGATTCAAGAACCGCCACTTCATCCAGTAAAAGCACCGGTTTGGTGTGGTTTATGGGCTAATGGATTCATCGGTCTATATTTCGGTCTAAAAGTATGCCGGTGCGAACGTAACCGTCAATGGCGACCGTTATCGTGCCATGATAACCGATTAGTTGATGCCTGAAATTGAAGCTCGTGATCTCGGCGACATTTGGTTTCAGCAAGACGGCGCCACTTCCCACACATCGCATCAATCAATGGACTTATTGAGAGAACACATCGGTGAGCACATAATTTCACGTTTTGGGCCGTTCGATTGGCCACCAAGATCATGTAATATCACACCGCTAGACTTTTTCCTGTGGGGATATGTAAAGTCTAAAGCTTATGCAGACAAACCCGCTTCGATTCAGGCCTTGGAGGAAAACATCACGCGTGTCATTCGCCAGTTACCAGTCGAAATGCTCGAACGAGTCATCGAAAATTGGACTCAACGGATGGACCATCTGCGACGTAGCAACGGCCAACATTTGATAGACATAATCTTCAAAAAATAAATGCATAATATCAAGCAAACAAGTTGTTGATTTTGCACTTATTACCAAAATGATTATATTGATTACTAAACATTTTAAAATTTTGAAAAAATATTTTCAATAAATGACATTTTTAATTTTAATTAAAAAAGTGATCAAAAAACTTTGCCATTTCAAACAATGTGTTAATTTATTTAAGTTAATATTGACAATACCCAACAACAATTCTACATGTTTAAATTATTTTATTTTAAACAAAAAAAAGGCAATTAAGATTTTTTGTTATTTAATTAAAATTTTTATTGAAAATTTATTTCAAAACAACTAAAATGTTAATTAAATCAAAACTAAATTTTTAATTTTCTTTCAACTAAAAAAATAATTGATTCAATTATCACATTAATTAAATTTAAATACTTTTTAAACCATTTTTGTAATTGATAAAACACTTTTTTCTGTGTACTAAAAATAGTTTTCACCAAAATGAAATTTCGTATGGAAATGGGTAATTCTTATGTTAAGAAACATCTTACCTGTCTTGTTAAAAAAAATAGAATATTCAGGGAATATTAGAAATGCCCTCATCATGTTGATTGTAAATATTAGTTGCCCTTTGATATTTCGATATAAAAGTAGAAAGAAATTTCACTTTGTATTTAGATAAAATTTCTATAGTGTAAAGCTATGTTCACACCTATTAAATATTCGACGTCCTACACATAACCCCTAGTTTTATTAAAAAATTATTTGCTTTTTCAAAACGTTCGGCTAGATCAAACATCATTTAACAGTTTCTAAATTAGATTATACAGTTATTCGATTATACAATTAAAAATATAGTAAAGTAAATCAATAGAATTTGGTAAAAAATAAAGCCAAAGTTTGATCAAATTTCTGGTCATGCTTTTTTTTTTTTTAATTTTTCGTCAAATATTTGTTAGGTCTCAGCATTCCTTTTGTGTTTGAAAAATGCTTTGCTCTAAACTGCTGATAACCATGTATCAGATGCTTTACCAAAATCTACCCTCTTGTTTAAATATTACAATTTATTTAAATTTCGTTAAAAAACCAGTTAGAGTGTTATATTCGGCTGTGCCGAATCTTTGATACCCTCCACCGATAGGAGTAGGCTCTATATGATAAATACATATATATTATTAACTAAGCTTCATAAAAACGAACGAAAGCATTAAAATTTGTTGCGGTTTAGACCTGAATTAAATTATTGACCGACAATAAGAAAGTTTTATGCGTTTCCTGTTAAAACTTTGAATTGGCTTGAGTAAAATATCATGATTCGTAAAAGTTTAAGCCGAACTAAAATAATTTTTAGGAGGATAATTTCTATTGGACCTATGATAAATTATGGACCAATCATCCCAAAATTCTGAAGACTGATTTCAGGTATTTCAAAAAAAAATTAAGATAAATTTCAACAGTGAATTTCACAAAATTACATGATATTTTGTCTGGCCATATGAATCTTAGTTGTAAGAAATTTTACCGCAATATCTATATCTGTTACGGTTTTAGGCGAATTTAATTATTTTTCCAAAGTGGGCTTTATTTGGTTTAAGGCGCAATAAACTGTTTTCCGAGAGTTGGGGTTATATGGGGCCTAGGGTAGATTATGGACCGATCTTCACGAAACTTGCCGCTGCGATTTCTAGTGTTATAAAACTGTGACGTACCAAATTTCATTATGATAGCTTTATGTATTACGGTTTTAGGCGTACTGAACGGTTTTCTGGAGTAGGTTTTATATGGGGCCTAGTGTAAATTATGGACCGGTCTTCAAAAAATTTTACAGTGTGATTTCTAGTCCTACAAAACTGTACCGTACCGAATTTAATTGTGATAGCATTGTTAATTACGGTTTTAGGCACACTAAACTCTTTACCGGTAGTAGGGATTATATGCGGCCTAGTGTAAATTATCGACCGATCTTCAAAATATTTTACACTGTGATTTTTAGTTATATTAGACTGTGACGTACCAAATTTTAGTATGATAGCGTTATTTATAACGGTTTTAGGCGTACTTAACTATTTTCCGGGAGTAGGGTTTATATGGGGTCCAGGGTTATTTATGGACCGATCTTCAAAAAATTTTACAGTGTGATTTCTAGTCCTATAAAACTGTGACGGTTTTAGGTGTACTTAACTGTTTTCCGCGAGTAGGATTTATATGGGGCCTATGGTCAATAATGGACCGATATTTACGAAATTTACTAGTTAGATTTGCAGTTATATAAAGTAAATTCGTGTAATATTTTATATTATTCCGTGCATTATTTCACCTTTTATGTTAGTTTTTGTATCAAAATTTAAAATTTTTTTAGGGTGGTGGTTCCACATTTTAATTCATAGTCCTGATCTTACTGAACCGATGTTGCTGGATTTAAATCCAATAAGTCATAACTATTGGGACCTGTTTTAAATAATCGAGTCAAACAAGGGTCAGTAACTTTTTAGTTCCAAAATTATTGGCATCGTCCTAGCACGAATGAAAAAAATAAATTTTTAAAGACACTCAAGCGCAACCCTCCAAGAATTAAATTGAAGTTCAAGTTACCCAAATGTTTTAAGAAACATTTGTTGAAAAATCTATAGTTTTTTTTATTTTTGCGAAATTAAGCCGATAATGGATAAAGTAACAGCTGGTCCAATTGAATGTCACAAAACTTTAACCCATTTTTCGCCGCACCAAGTAAACTGACAATATAATAACGGAATAAGATTTAAGAAAACATTGCAGCAAAAAAGAGTATGAGTACTGGTGACTACAATCGCCGGTTGGCGAAAAATGTGTTAAGTTTCCTAACTATCCAAAAAAGTTCGAAAGCATTTTTCTCGGGAAATGTTTCATAAATACAAACACTACTATAGACACAAATAAAACCATTTTATTTAAAAAAAATCGCTTTAAGTTAATAAATATAAATATACTTAATTTTAAGTGTAGTGTAAATTTTTATTACAACTGTTGAAATTTTACAGCTTGCCTTATTTTCATATCGGGCGGTATGAATATGGCATGGAACCTTGGATTTGGTTCCACAGCATATTTTGTATTAACGGTACATATGATGATAAGCTGGTTCATTGGCGGTATAATTGGTGTTATTGTTGGAGCTTTCACTTGTAATTATGTGCCAAAAAAATTACTAATGGTAAGTTTTATTCGTTTGCCAATTTACAAATATAATAGAAATTTACCTTAGCCATTTTCTTGCAGTGCGTTTCTTCAATTTTAGTGACAATCTGCGGTATACTACAGGTAGCCGATCCAAATTCATATTCAGCTATTTTGGCTTCAAGATATATCAATGGAATAGCTGTGGGTTTAGTGTTTCCGATGACATTTGTTTTGATTGGCGAAGAGGTAGTTAGGCCTCTGCGTGGTATGAATGCAGCTTCCATTGACACACAGTGTTTTAGTTGCGGTATATTTATACAGATTCTGTACTCAACGACATGGACTAGTAGCATTAATAATACTTTTCAATCTATGCAAATGAGTGGAGTTTTAAATATTGTCTATGGTGTATTAGCATTTATTATGGGAGCTCTTTTAATAATAGAGTCGCCTGTACATTATTTGGCTCGAGGAGAAGAACAACAAGCTATCGATTCATTAAGACGTCTACAAAGACCCTGCACCATTACTTATGAAACTTACGAACTTTTAGAAGAACACAAGCGATATTTGGCGGAGAGCAAGGAAAGAACTTTTGAGCAAAATGCCATCTACGGTTTACCAGCGTTGTTAAAACTTTGCTTCTACCGCTCTTTTGCGGCGCTGGGATTTTCTTATTATGTAAATTTCGCCTTCACATATTCCTGCATTGTAACAACACAACTCCAAGTATGGCCCTTTATTTTGTACGCGTTCGCCAGATGGTTGGGGCCGTTGATTGTATCGTTTACTTTGGACTGCAGAGGTCGCAAATCGCCCATGATAATTGGTTTTTTTGTTTGTACGATTTTGGCATTTACAGTTGGTGGCATATTTGATAATAAATTACACTACCTGGATTATCAATATTTGAACGCCGTAAAATATATTTTGATATTCTTTCAACTTTTCGCCACAATATCAATGGCGTCTTCGTCGGCCTATTTGAGTGAAGCCTTTCCTTTGGCAGTGAAACCTTATTATGTTGCTATTGTTTTCATAGTGGAAATGTTGGTACAAATTATAATAATTTCCTGCATTGATAAAAAAGGTATATTCCATGTGTCGGACTATTTTCTAAGTTTGGGCGCCCTTTCGCTAGTATTCTTAGGCGTAGCAATATTTGTTATGCCGGAAACTAAATGGTATTCGTTGCGTGAGTGCTTGCCAAAATTCAAACATCTTAATAATTTTCGCAATTAATTTAAAGTAACATTTTATTATATTTGCCGCTGTTACAAAAAGTGTTCTAGTAAATTTTAGTAGGTATATGTATATATTATGGGTGCTTCGTATATTCGGCTGCGCATGCGCATTCGCACTTGCAAACTATTCGCAAAAATTTATGCGATTATTTAAAGTGACTATCTAATCACAGAAAAAATTATCGGTTCTTTTATCAATTAAAAAATTAGTTTAAAAAGTATTTCAATTTAATTAATGTGATAATTGAATAATGAATTTTTTTAGTTGAAAGAAAAATGAAAATATAATTTTAATTTAATTAACATTTTAGTTGTTTTGAAATAAATTTGTGATTAAATAACAAATAAACTTAATTGATTTCTTCGTTTAAAATAAAATAATTTAAGCTTGTAGAACTTGTTGTTGGGAATTGTCAAAACCTAAGATATATTCAATTAAATCAATTAACACATTGTTTCAAACGGCAGAGCTTTTTGATCATACTTTTAGTTAAAATTAAAAATATCATTTATTGAAAAAAAAATATTCACAATTTAAAATTTTTAGTTATCACTATAATTATTTTGGTAATATGTTTAACATCAAGAAATTGTTCGCTTGATTTTATGAATTTATAAGACTTTTTTTTAATTTTTTCTGTGAAAAATGGCGATATCAGTAACAACTGGCAGCTGTTTTAAGAAAAAGTACGCGAGTTTATTACTAATTCTCCCGGAAGTGCTCCTAGTCAATTTAGCGGAGGTAATTTAATTAACGATTCTCTTATGAGGGATAAAACATTAAAACTTATGTTTCAAAAAATATATAACCTGACTCAATTGGACTGGGAGTTTTGGAGACCTTATGTATAATAACTATGTTCTATAGTTAATTTATACCTAGACCCGAATTTCAATGGCAATTTCTTCTTTAAAACATTTTATAAAACCTTTAGTTTATTTATCATAAATGCGTTGTATTCCTTGAATTTGAGTTTTTGTACAGGAAATAATTTATTTTTTAAGATTATTTTCTCTATTTTAAAACTTTTTTTTATTTCCTTTGAATACACATACATTTGTACATATCTGTCTTATTAAAATTAACATACATTCGCCACACCCCTTGTATACATATATTATATTTTTTTAAACTTTAATAAATATTTATTTTTGTATCATATTAATGCCGTTAAATAAAGCTGTTGTATTTGATTTTTTCTATTTGATTAAAA
Organism: Pollenia amentaria; assembly: GCA_943735925.1. Taxonomy (NCBI): domain Eukaryota; kingdom Metazoa; phylum Arthropoda; class Insecta; order Diptera; family Polleniidae; genus Pollenia; species Pollenia amentaria. Next base: position 158,143,936 of record OX031009.1, read on the forward strand.
ATTGTCCATTTTATTTATCTATCTGAAAATGTAGTATTTATAAGTTCAAATTTCCATTAAAAAATGTTTGCAATTTGTATTAACTGAAAAAACTATAAATTTCTTCGCGAAATAAGAACTTAGACATGCCAATTAAGAAGAGTAAGAACAATTGATTTGGTCCTCCGGGAATAAGGCTTCAACGAGAAATACGAAATTCTCAAACTAATTTGGACTTGAGGTTTGTTTGATAGTATTTTAATAAACATCCAAGTCGACCCATAACTAATTTAGATATGTTTTATTTAATTTTATTAAATTCGCAGTCTTATGGTTTGTTGTATATAACCTGTATAAAAATGAGAAGTTTTGACATGAAAAAACGCTTACATTCGTATTTAAGGCTAGTTTACACGGTAATACAATGTATTACGACTTTGTAGAATCAAAATATTATGAAATGCTCTCCGTGTTTAAAATAAAAAAAAATAAAAATCTGGTGTAAGTATTTTTCATGTTTATACGGATGGTAAAGCAAATATATTAAACAGCTGAGTTAATAACGAAAAATCAGATGGTTACTGTTTAACAATACTTACAAAAACAACATGAAAATTTCCTGAGTTTATTTTAGTTGTTTTTGTAATTGTATAAAAATTCTACCACCTTCAATTTATACTGTTAAAATACACCTCTGGTGTGATGAGAATACATAAGTTTCTAAAATGATTTAGAAAATGAGCATTTACCGACCGCGTGTCAAAGTTTGTATCAGTATTCTCTCTTTCTGAATGCATATTGCTTTTACATGATAAGATTTTTCTCATTCTACATACTTTTTTGACATGTCGTAATACATTGTATTTCCGTGTAAACTAGCCTTTACCCTACGGCCACACGTGCAATTTGTGATGTCCTAACACAAGCAATAACGCCGGCAGAATAACTTCGTCAAATTGCCAATGTGTTTTTGGTGGAGAACACGTAAATATCTTACAACATAAGTTTAAAAACAAGCTAAAGACAGGTTGTGTGTTATATTCATAGCGAAGAAAAAGTTTAGCGCTTAAACATAGTATACATCGGTTAAAAAAAACAATATTAAATATTAACGTGCTTGTTATATTTTTTTTTGCTACCGTAGCGTCAAGTTCTCTTTTATTTTTTGAGAAAATTTTTATTTCAATTTAATTTAAAAAAAGATTTGCAGAAATGTCACTAAAAGCCTTTATTTTGCGCTTTAATTTTAATTATTTATCAGCCACGCGCGTATTTTTGACAAGTTGTATAAAAGTTAATAAAAAGCAACAAAAAAAAGCTGTCTGTCAAACTTAAACGTCAAGTTATGTTATAAAATAGCTTTCAAGACAGATTGCTTAACAACGCTGTTAAAACACAAACAAAACACTTACATGAGGAGGCTATACCTAACACTTACATGATGTTAGTGTTAATGTTAATCATTTGATGTCAGTTGTAGCCTGGGTGTTAGGAAGCTCAGTAAGTGTTTTGTCATTGTGCTAGTTGAACAAACAGAGAGGCCTAGCGCTCATTGTTACCACCAGCAAAATTCAAAACTACACTTGAGATGACGCAAAATTACCCAATTTAAATGAAATTACACCTGACATAAAATTTCCGTTTTATTATATAAAAAAACTTTTGCAAAAAAGAACAAATTAGAAAGTACATACATAGTCGGTCAATTCCGAACATTTGACTGCCTACACCACAGTATTTACAGAACAATTTTTAAGAGTGTGTTTTCTTGTTAGGTCCCATATGCAATTGCGTAACTATTAAAAAAATAAAATTGTTATATGTATGAGGATAAGACTAATAATATAAGAATTCTTAACGCCGAATACTATCGAGGTAACTATATAAATCTTTTTGAGATTTTTTCGTCTAAAAGTTATTTAAGGGAGGGGTTTATATATGACCTACGTTTAATGATTTACGTACCAGCACAAAATTTTGCTATGGCATAGTATAGATTTGTTTTTTTTTATCAATACGTAACAATATTTATAATGCAGTTATGATTCAACAAACTATTTTCGTGAGTGGTATTTATATCCGAGCCAGGGTCATATATGGACTGATTGCATAATTGATTTCGTAAGATAACTTAGGTTGAAATAAAACATATTTGGGCCGAATTTTGTCCAAATATAAGACTCTATTGGGCAAAAACTTCATATGGGGGCGATGTTAAATTATGGACCGGAAATTATTTTAAAAATTGCGACCTGTACTTTGAGCAGAAGGTTTACATGGACAGGCAACCAGCGAGCAGGACGAACGACTCGGATATTGATTCTAAGTCGATCGATATACTACAACAAATATTTGCATGCGTTATTATATATCAGGAAAAACTTATAATACCTAATTCACTTAAATAAGATCAATATTAGTCATACTATTAAGATTCATATATTAAGATTCATATTCAAAAAAATTTAAAATTTAAAATAACAACTTATACTTCCAATATTCAAAATATTCATTGACGTTCCGCTTTATTGAATTAATTAAATTCCTGTAATGGTTTCAGATGACACTCTGATTCTCAAATCAGTTAAACAAATGTTAAGGGCGCTAAATATTTCTCAACTAAAGCATTTTAAATGTTAAAGCAAACACAAAATTCATTACTCTTTGTAATATTGGAAACATATTTTTCCTCCTTTTTTAGTATAAATGCGTACCTTCTTTTTCCATTAAACTTGCGGCTCTTAATAATTATAAAGCTTCTATTTATCGAAATCTAATTTTCCATCTAGTATCAATCGCTATTAATCTTTTGTTTCACAAACTATGGAAGTCTTTATTTTTTTTTTTTTTTTTTTTTTTAATGTGTTTTGGTGTTTTGGTTGAACTAAATTTGTGAACTGTAAATTTTTTAGATCAACCAAATCTTATACTAAAATTAAATCTTTATATTTTTTGTTTTAAAATGAAAGAATTCCAAATTACACCTGATCTACACCTCAAAGTAATTACCCACGCTCTACCCACGAGAGTAAAAATAAAAAAATAACACCAAATTCGGGTTATTACCCACAAAGTGGTAACACTGCTAGCGCTTTAAGCTAATTTGGGTACGCTGGATCAAGTAGTGCTAGCCGTTTTTCAGGTTAGCTCTGGCTTTCGCACAACATCTGTTCGCGTAACTCAAAAACGGTTTAGTTAGTTGAACAAACTCAAAAAACCGAAATTCCGCAATAAAATCTCATATGCGCAGTCATGTTAGAAACAATAAGTTTTTACCAACATTTCGATATTTTAGTTTTTAAAAAATTCATAAAAAAAATTGGAAGGTGCAGCTATGCTTCTATTTTTTTCCAGACATGTAAAAATTTTTTCTAATATACGTAGTCGTTTTGGAAACATAATTTTTTTTGGTAAAAAAAAATTTTTTTTTTTGCAAAATTTCGAAATTTTTGTCTGTTTAAAAATTCATAAAAATTGGAAAATGCAGCTATGCTTCTTAATTTTTCTAGACATATAAAAAACGAAGTTGCAAACAAAACAAGCCATAAACAATTTAAATCTGTTAACAACTTTTTATATTAGAAAAAAATTGCTAAGGGAAATTTTGTTGCAGAATCTTTAGTTTGTTCAACAACAAAACCGTTTTTGAGTTACGCGAACAGATGTTGTGCAACCTCCTCAAATTTCGAAATAACGGTATATCTCGAAAACCAGAGCTAACATAAAAATAAACGGTTAGCACCACTGGATTCAGCGTACCCCAATTTGGTTAAAACACCAGGTGCCCAGATTTTCGCAAAAAAAAAGTGTCAATTTCTAGGACAGTGTTATTAATCCAAAAAACATTTCGAACACAAATAGTACACAGAAAAAATTATTGCCCAAATATTTCCAAGCAAACCCTTGTTTAAAATTTTTTTAATTTCAACAAATTTTGTTTACTGTTTCTATAAATATTTTTGTTTGATTTTTATTTTGGTTTCAAGTTTTCATAATTTTGTATGAAATATTTAGCGCTCTTTAAAGTGGTCGTTTTTTGTAATTTTTTTTTTTTTTAATCGTAAGCAACACTACTTTAAGTGAAACAAATGAACAACAACAAAAAACACATACTGGCCAGTGATGCATTTTGGGTTTTTTTTATTTGGGGCCACATTGACGATTTAAAAGGGCCAAAATAACTTTGATAGGGCCAAAAATTTGTTTTAAATGCAAAATAAATTGTTTGAAAATGCAAATTCGTGTAGGTCCTGGTTTTTAACAAAAAAGGTTTTGATTCTAAAATTTTTTTGTTTGAATTGGAAAAATAATTTTTTATGTGCACTGATGACAATTTGGACGAATGATGTTAGCTTTTTCTATCAGTGTAGTTCATCCAGTTTAATTATTTTAATATGTTTAGATTTTTCGTATGAAATTAACTAACAAAAACTATAAAACTTATAAACCGATACGATACTGATTTGAAATGGTCTATTGTAATTTGTAAGCGTTTAAATCACTACATATTGTTCTAGTAAGAATTTTGTGTAAAAATGTTCGTTAGACTTAAAGCAAAAATAAAAATTACTATTTTATGCTTTTTGGTAATTGCGAGTTGACAATTCCAAAATGTAATGGAATTTTTACATGACAAACTGCAATTCTTAATGTAAAAATTATTGATGTAATTAAATTTATACTGTTCAAAATTAAATTACATTTGCATATAAATTGTAAGCGGTATAAGAAAGTGTAGTGTGTTTAACAAGTCGTCGTTACCATATCTTATGTATGTCACACAACACCAAACTTAATAGTGGGAATATGCAGAATTGCATATTCTCAATTATAATAATAAAGTATCATGTTTTATGTTTAAGTTAAGGTATGCTTGGGCTAGAGCAGATTTAAGTTCTTAGTAGTTAAGAACATCATAAACAAAATAATTATAATACAAAACTCAAAGTGAACAGCCCCATATAATAAAAATCAAAGATGGATCATAAATATTATAAATAACACTATGCTAGTTGAAAAAACAGACAAGCCGTGCACATGGCGTTTTAACATAATTCAGGTACGCTGAATCCAGTGGTGCCCGCGGTTTTTTAAGATTGTTAATAGAACTTTTTGTTTTTTTGTTGTTGGGCTTTTTTTGCTAATTACACTGTGCAAGAAATTGACACTTTTTTTCGTGACAAGCTGGACACCTAGCGTTTTACCATAATTCGGGTACGCTGAATCCAGTGGTCCCCGCGGTTTTTTAAGATTGGCTCTGGTTTTCGAGATATACCGTTATTTCCAAAATGGAGGAGGTTGCACAACATATGTTCGCGTAACTCAAAAACGCTTTAGCTAATTGAAAAAACTTAAAAATCCACAATAATATCCACAGTCGTTTTAGAAACATAATTTTTTTTTTTTTTGAAAAAAAAATTATTTTTTTAACAAAATTTCGAAATTTTTGTTTTTTAAAAATTCATAAAAAATTGGAAAATACAGCTATGCTTCTAATTTTTTGCAGACGTATAATGGTGATAAAGGGAAAGTATAATTTGAGAAAATGTTAAGAACAAAAAAACTAATGGAGGTCAGTCATACATTTTATCGCCCTAGGGGCGACTCCTGGGCATTTATGGGACTTTTTCTTCAATATATTTCTAGTCTGCATTGAACATTTTGTATGGAAGCCCCTAAAGCAATGGAGATAGCGGGTGGGTATGTTAGAAATAGTTACGCGAACATATGTTGTGCAACCTCCTCCATTTTCGAAATAACGGTATATCTCGAAAACCAGAGCCAATCTTAAAAAACCGCGGGGACCACTGGATTCAGCGTACCCGAATTATGGTAAAACGCTAGGTGTCCAGCTTGTCACGAAAAAAAGTGTCAATTTCTTGCACAGTGTAATTAGCAAAAAAAGCCCAACAACAAAAAAACAAAAAGTTCTATTAACTCTAAAGTAATAAGTATGCTAAGCTATATTCCAATACTTTACTTTAGTGTTTCCGGGAAAAGACATTTTTTTATTCTTGTGACGCACGCAGGAAAACTTTATTCAGCGAAGCCACCTGCCGCGTCCAACTGGAGACGAAAACCCGTAAGCACGGCCGCAGACCGCCACGCAGAAAATCTTTAGTGTGCGAAGCCAGATTTCAAAACTTAACTTTAGTGTCTCCGGGAAGACATTTTTTACAGAATGTTATTATTATTATTAAAATTATTAGATTTTCTTCCTTCAATGAATGCACATTGAACAGTAAACATACTGTTAAAGAAAGAATTCGTATGCAGATAGTCAAACAATATTAAAAATTATGAATGGGAAATAAAACAAAATTTGCTTTATTACCAATCCTGCTTGGATATAAAGCAAAATCGATTTTTTGTCTTATTTCTCATTTCAAAGTGAAATAAAGCAAAGTTTGCCTTATTGCCGTTTGTGTTAATGCACCCCCTCATAAAATAATTGCTAAAATGTTTGTTTACACAAAGGTGTGCAAATTTTGCTTTATTATTATTATTACTTCTTAGTTATAAAAATAAGAAAACTATTGATTTGCCCTTTCACGGAATGTTTACACCTAATGTAAACATTTCGTAAAAGGTAAAATCATTACCTCTTAATTATAAAAATAAGAAAACTATTAATCAATGTAAAATGCAAAAGTTCTTCAAAACTGAAATGAGAGATAAAGCCATTTTCCAATATTGCTAATGTGAGCCAAGGCCATGATGGCTTTATCTCCCATTCAAATAAAAAAAAGGCTTTATCTCCCTATTGAATGAGAGATAAAGCCATCATTGCCTTATCTCACATGGTATTAAAGTACCCCCTCGCAATAACTTCAATTACTTTCTGTACCATCGATCCATGGTAAAGGGTGTACTAGATTCGTTATAGCCGAATTTACCACTTTAAGTTCTTTAATCTAAATTTGTTTATTAACAATTAACATTAATGCTAATTTAATAAGATTTACAGGACAAGTTTTTATATACACAAAAATGTTAAAAATATAATTGTTAAAAAAGTTAAAAAAGGCAAAGAAATATGAATAAAAATATGCAAAAAAAAAAAGGAAAAGCTTAACAAAAAGCTTTTAACAATTTTTTTCTGATTCGTGCACACACCACAAAGTCCAAATAATCTTATCAATTTCGATAGATAATACTATTTACCTGTATATTGGGCTAGTTTTAATCGAGACACCAAAGGGAAAATATTATTTTAATGATAAGCCCCAATCAAATACATTTTTATGGGAATAATACGTATTATAAATAGTTAAATGCTTTTATTTAATTGATTGCAATAGTGTCGAATTGAACGTTGTATACAAAACATGATGAATTAACCATTTAGTATGATAAAAGTGATTTAAATTTAAAAAAAGGTTTATTTAATAAGAAAATAATTAAAAAAAGAGGAATATATTCGAATAAAATGTCTTTGCTGCCTACTATTAAAGAGGAGGACAAAATCACATGGCTGCAACAGTTGTGGCACTATCGTTTACAATTTGAAGTCATGATGCCAGGTACAAAGCATATGAGAAATATTCGTAATATTTTGTTTTTCTTTTAACAAATCATTGGTGCTTTTAATTTCAAGCTGCAATAGTTTTTATTGCTGGCGGTATGAAAATGGGTTGGTCTATATACGAATTGCCATCTGCTCAATATGATAACGATGTCAATCCAATTTTTTTAATAATCTCATGGTTTGTTGGTGTAATTTTGGGTGCTATTATTGCATCTCTCCTTGTTGGACGAGTAACAACAAAAAATATTTCTCATGTAAGTTTTTTCGTTTTAAATAAATTTTGACGGCCTTATTTACAAAAAAAAATAAGATAGGTTTATAAAAGGTTTATTAAACAAATTTTCATATAAATTTCCTTTTTCATAAACCCTTTATTTTTTATAAACCTGTTTTATTTTTTATAAATAAGGCCGTAATACTATACAATAGTTGTATTTGCTGCCATATGTCACGAATTGGAATGCATTCTATTTGCTTTGAATGATGACTACAGAAATCCTAAACTCAAAAGACTATAGAAATTAATTTCTTAGCATATGTGATCACTTTCTGAACGATCTAACGATATCCGTCTAGATTATCGGCTGGGTGATTGTCTGTCCATGTTAGTGATGTTATACGTAGGGAAAATCCCTATTCGTAAGGATTTTCTTCTAAAAAAAAATGGCCGTAGGGAAAAGATGGACAGATATTTTTAAATCATCAAAATGTAGAGACTTCTCAAAAATTTAATAAAACTGTATATATTTAGCATAATATATAATTATACAAATTGTTAAACTCTTTGAGAGATCGCCTGCCCCCATTTAAATTTTGATTTTAATGTAAATTTGTGAATCTCTCTTTTACAAGAATTTAATTTTTCAGAGCAATAAATACATAACGGGCATCAAAAACTTTTGGAGTAAAGTCACCAACATGAAAACTTTTTATGAAAATTTCATAATTCCCCTTTATTCAAAATTAGCTATCTTATATTTATCACTGCCACTTGATAATACAGATAGCGAAAGGTCTTTTCACACTAGTTTTATAAAAAAAAATATTTGCTTTTGCAAAACGTTTGGCTAGATCAAACGTCATTAACCCATTAAGGCCCTGCGTTGCGTATTCGCAACGTTCACTTAAACCTCCCCTCAGGTATTTTGTGATAACATGATATTGTAATACAGCACAGTGAAATAAAATTTAACTTAATATCTAATCGACCTGTTTTTGGATTTGTAACATACATAAGTTTTTTTTATAAAAATTAGGTAAAATGTAACAGGAAGATACAATATAATAGACTGGTAGTGCATAAAGTCATTCCTAAAAATTTTAAGGAATAGAACTATTACAAAAAAGCTTTGTAAAATACATAACTGAAATTTAACTCATAGAATAAATTCGAAAAATAAAAAATGTTGAATATAATAAAGTTGCTTATAAAAAGAAATAATTCCCAATATCTATTTGTTAAAATAGTTGAGTTAAATACATTCAATTTATAAAGTATCACTATCCAGTGTAACACAAAGAATGCTGACGAAGGCCGTAGCGGGCCAGAAAACGCATTACATTCTGCTGGTGTTTAATAAATGTAAATGTTTCTGTACGTACAATATACTTCATTGCTATCCAACGGAGAGCTAAGGTAAAATGTAACAAGAAGATACAAGATAATAGTCTGGTAGTGCATAAAGTCATTCCTAAAAATTTTAAGGAACAGAACTATTACAAAAAAGCTTTATAAAATACATAACTACTGAAATTTAACTCATAGAATAAATTCGAAAAATAAAAAATGTTAAATTTTTGACTTTTCCTGTTTTATGGGTACTTTTGGAAATTGTTAAAAAAAAAATCAAAAAATATGAAATGTAAATATCTCAAACTTTTGATGGAGGTAGCTTACATACGAACATTATTATATCTACTGAAAAATCTAATCATCTTAGACATTTGCCACTATTTTTATGATTGGATATATCCGTAAAGGCAAAATGCAGCACTGGACCAATATACAAATTACATAAAATTTTCAAATGCACACATATTTATACAATCACTTGCTATTTAAGAAAGCATTTTAAAAACATGTATGTATGTTAATTATTATCAAAAAATTTTCGATAAATTTTTCACCTCTTATAAACTAATGGCCAATTTGCAAAATGCAGGATATTTCGCAGTAGGTAAATTCTCTATGTCAATTTCTTTATTTTTCTAATGAACAAAGTGTGTTATTTTCTTAAACAGGTAAAGTAAGAGAAAAGCACGCCAGTAATAAGAAATTATGCTCTCCCAAAATATTAAATAAAAAAGAACTTGGAAGTTGTGTTTAATGTTATGACCCGAAAAATTACATATGTAAGTGCTATACGTTGGAATGACAACTCTGTAGTCTCTATCTTGTCAAATTTTGTTTCTTTAGAGCCATTGAAACAAGTTAAGCGATACGACCGCAAAAATAAAAAAAAACATTATGATTTCCGTACCTAACGCTATATATGAATTCAATAAAACTATGGGTGGGGTTGATTTATTTGACAACGCTATGAATAATTGCCGTATTCAAATCCGTGGAAATATGTGGTACTGGCGACTTGTACTAATGCCCTAGATGCACCTTTAGTAAACTACTGTAAATTACATTGCCTATTGAGAAAATGGGGAAGACAAGCTCCAATGCTTGAACTAAAGTTCAGAATGTTTAGTGAAAACTATGAGAGAATAATAGCGTCCACCAGTAGTGTTACTAATTCAGTGATTCGATAAGCAACGTTTGAGATGTCGGCAATGTAGAAATTTGACGTAGCAGTTTACCCGAAGTGCTAAACTGCTACTGAATTAAATATAAAATGTATATGTATGTTTAAAATTTTTACTTGTTTCTAAAGACGTGAATAAAATATATATTTATTAAAAATGTTTACAAACGCGTTTAACTTGACGGAGCTTATCTGGGCTCCCACTGACCCGATTTGCCTAAAATTTGTTTTCTTTCATATTTAGGTATAACAATCAAATTTTAAAAGTTTCATCGTATTTTATGTAAACAACGATCTGGTTCTAAAATATGTCACTTAAATGCTCAGAGCTTAAGAAATAAAATTGATGAATTTCGTAATATCTTTGAGGGCGCTGATGTGGATATTGTTTGTGTATCTGAGACCTGGTTCAATAAATCTGTTCCGGACTCTATTGTTGAGCTAAAAGGTTTTAAAATTTATCGCTGCGATAGAAAGACTCCTTGTGGTGGAGTAGCTATATATGTTAAAAATGGAATTTTAAGCAAAATGGTTTGTGATTCTTATAATGTCAATGAACAAGTAAATAATTTAAATATTGAAACATCGATAAATGCTGACGAGTTAAACGTAAATACAAATCCTAATGAATTAAACGAGAATGTTAATCAAAATAATAATAATGTCAACAAAGTCGAATACTTATTTGTTGAAATTGTAGCCTGTGGTCGTAAACTGCTAGTAGGATCTGTGTATAGACCTAATAGAACAATAAATACAACAATTTTTTTAAAAAACCTTGATATTTTAACCACTAAATATGTAGATGAAGAAATACGTACAATGCAATTTTGAGATATGTGTTTAACTTGCGCAAATATGACCGGATTTCTGAATATGTGACAAAACTCTACAATGTTACATTATTAAACCTAATAAAAATAAGAACCTTAATGCTCCTTCATAAGATTATCTATACTCTTGAACCAGTCTATCTGTTTGATAGAATCATATTTACACAATCAGGAAGGTCAAATAATATAATTCATATACGATATCGTACTTTAGTATCTGAGTGGCAATTTTATGTCCATGCAATCCGTCTTTGGAACTCGTTAACACCGGCCACACAGTTTATACGCAACGCACTGCACTTTAAAAAAGAATTACTAAAGCATTATAGATGATTCACTTTGTCAATACTAAAATACTACTGTTAAATGTTTTTATTTCGAAAGAATATTTGGTGTTTTTCTATTTTTTGTAACAGATTTTTTATTTTTTCCACTGAATAAAAAATTAATACTATATATTAAACGTCATGTTCATATACATTTTAAAAATCCTTTACTATAATTATAAGATTTTAAGTCTTGTTGTATTGGAAATCAAATAAATAAATAAATATAAATATAAATAGCTCAAAGTACACCGGAGAATGTGAATCTCTCTATTGTTAATTTTGACAGTTATCTAAAACTAGCTGTTCAACATTCTAGCATAACCCCCAAAAAACTCAAAAAGATTAAAATATATTCTACAGATGTTGAGCGTCTCTTGACTGAAAAAAGGAGAGCTCTAAGAGAGTGGCAATTGCATAGATCCCCTCAACTTAAGAATTTATTAAAAGAGTGCACAAAAAGGCTAAGAAAGTTACTGCAGTCCCAAAAAATATCATCCTTTGAAAAATATCTTAAGGAACTCGATGCAACTTCTCAATCAGACTACTCATTATGGCGTGCAGCTAGAAATCTTAAAAGACCAGTTACCACTAAACCACCATTAAGAAACTCAAATGGAAGTTGGGCACGAAATGATATAGAAAAAGGAAATCTTTTTGTTAATCATTTGAAAACCGTATTTACCCCTCATACATCTTTCGATACTGCGTTCTAGTTACCACCTGTTGCTGTTAGAGCAGCTGTTCAACTAAGATTTGAGATAAGAGAAATCGAAAAGGCTATTCATGATTTTAACCCAAAGAAAGCCCCTGGTTTTGATAAGATCAGTAACAAAATGCTTTTGGAGCTTCCCAGCATAGTAAAGAAAATTATTCTCCTGATTTTTAATGCTATTTTACGCCTTGAATACTACCCACAAGAGTGGAAAGTATCCTTAGTTAACATGATACCTAAACCAGGAAAGGATCCCACAAAAGTTGAGTCATATAGACCTATAAGCTTATTGTCTAATATATCAAAGCTGTTTGATTCCTAACCATCAATTCGGCTTTAGAAGAGAACATAGCACAATTGAACAAACCCATCGTATAGTAAACGCCATAAGAAAAGCCTTTGAAGAAAAAAAATATTGTTCCGCCCTCTTCATCGATGTTTCTCAAGCTTTTGATAAAGTCTGGCATGAAGGGTTATTCCATAAATTGATGTTAAACTTACCAGTAAACACACACAAGCTGTTAGAAAACTACTTAGTCGGTCGAAGGTTTATTATTAAAGAAGGTGATTTTATAAGTTCTCCTCAGCCAATTGACGCTGGAGTCCCTCAGGGAAGCATAATGGGCCCACTATTATACTTAATATATACCTCAGACATGCCAACAAATAACCACACCCTAACTTCAACATTTGCTGATGATACAGCTTTTTTAAGCGTACACGAAAACTGTCATGAAGCATCCCGTTACTTGCAGGATCATATATTTGAACTAGAAAACTGGTTAAAACAATGGAGGATAAAGGTCAATGAGCAAAAATGCGTACATATAACATTCACCTTGCGTCGGGAGTCATGTCCCCCTATTAAAATCAATAATCAATTAGTGCCCCAACAATCGCATGTAAAATATCTTGGTATTCATCTAGATCGGCGCTTAACATGGAAATGCCATATAGAAGCAAAACTGACACAAATGAAACTAAAAGCAATTCAAATTAATTGGCTTATTGGAAGAAATTCTGTTCTTAGCCTCGATTGCAAACTTCTACTCTACAACTCTATATTAAAGCCAATCTGGTGCTACGGTATTCAGCTATGGGGCACTGCCTCGGCATCAAATATCGAAAAAATTCAAAGGCGCCAAAATAAACTTCTTCGAATAATCACAGTCGCTCCCTGGTATGTTAAAAACTCTAATATTCACAAGGATCTCAATGTGCCATTAGTAAAAACTATTATTACGAAGTACGCAGCAAAATATTTAAAAAGGCTTGAGTCGCACCCAAATCCACTAGCTCGAAATATTTTAAATGACAGTGGACACTCTAGATTAAGGAGAAGAGATACTGCAGGACTCATCCGACGAGAAGACCGCTAAACATCTACATATGTGAACAGAAACCGTGAGGAGAAAAATTTTCGTCTAGCATTGGCAGGACAAAAATAAAGAATTAGTATAAGATTTGATTAATTATTGCTAGTTCATATTTAATATATGAAGATTTAATAAATAAATAATGAAAAAAAAAAAATTATAGCTCAATGAAATCATGGCTCGGGCCTTAATGGGTTAAACAGTTTCTGAATTATCTTCATACAAATAAAGTTTAGTAAATAAATATTAATTGTTAAAAATAAAAATAAAGTTTGATCAATTAAGTGGTCACGCTTTTTTTGGATTTTTTCCTCTAAAGCTATTTGCACCTTTAGTCATAAAATTGTATCTTCAATTTGCATTGGCCGCTCATTTTTACAAGACAAGTATCGAAACAAAAGCCAAAAGCACAAAATACATATGTACATATTTTTCTTTGTTTCGCTTTTTTTAATCAATAAACTAAATGTGATTTAAAGTGAATATCACTGGTTTTTTGCTTTTTTTTTACTTTTTGCTTATTTTCTTTGTTTATAAAAAGAACTGATTTAATGTTATGTATGCATGCATAACAACTTTTAATAAAACGTTTATACATTAACACCAACGGTTTCATTTGCATTGATAGATTATCATTTAAAATTTGTAGGGATTATTGTAGGAACAATTTTTTGCGCTTGAAGGGAAAAAGAAGGATTTTTTCGGGATGCGTACACCCAGAGAAAAAACATGTTAAAATATGGTCACCTCCAACAAAACTATTTTTAAATTAAATTGTAAACATATTATGGTTAATTTAACCATATTATTGTCATCAACATCCATATTAGGGTAATTAGTCCACCGAATATGTTTTGGTTTATAATAACTAAAATGTATTTAACACTTATAATAGCATAGTTGGTTTTCAACCATAGCATGTTGCTCTTGGAGAAAAGAAAAATACTATTGTTAATATAAAAACATTTTATTGTCATATTTAACCATAACATGTTTAGAGGCAGCCATTATATGGTTTCTTGATGAAGGACTAATTTAACAATTATACGGTTGTCAGTGACAATAATATGGTTAAATTGAATATAATATAAATTTCGATATTTAATTCAGGCTTAAGTTCATTGAATTTAATTTTCATTAAATAATTAATATATTGATCATGCCCTAACATCAAAATTGTGACATTAATATTATTGCAAATGGCATCAATGAGGCAAAAAGTGACATCAACCCAATGACGAACGTCATCCCCAAATGTTGTCATATTGTATGCGTCATCTACGCTATAGATACAGTGACATCAATTCGACGCCACATTTTGTGTACAGTGATAGAAAAGGTTTAACGCTGATGTATTTTGACATCAGTACAGACAAACTGTCAACAGTGCAATGACAAACTGTCACTAGTGCGATAACATAATATATCATGGCATGAGTGTGATGATAAACTGTCATCAGTGCAATTACAATTTGTCAATTAAGCGATGACAAACTGTCATCAGTGCGATGACTTAATATGTAATGTCATAACATATTATTAACATAATTTTCATGATTAAAAATTAAAATTAGAAGCGAAAATTCCTATATTCTGTTTTTTTAATTATTTATTAAAATAAATAAAAATTTTAAAGTAGAATTATTACGATAACCATATCGGGCATGCTGCTGATGTCTTGTAATTAAGAGTTATTCTGTTAACAAAACAACAAGAGTGAAACAAACATGTATAACCGGTAAGTAAGTTCAATGACTCAATTTGATGACAGTTTGTCATCGCACTGATGAAATGCTTTATAAAACCGACTCCGATTCGTCATTTCTGTGAAGGCAACGTGCCATTCCATTTATAACATAATGTAAATTTTTGACCCTGATGACAATTTGGCCAATTGATGTTAGGGCTGTCAACACAGTGATGTAAAGTGTCATGGGGTCAAAAACTAAGACACTTGTCATAGCATTGATGTCAAAATACATCCGCGTTATGACGCCTTTTGTATCAGTGAATAAGTTATTTTTTGATTTTTATTTTTTGAACAAAATAAAAGAAATTTTTTATTTTCATTTTTTCGAGCAAATATAAAAGTTATTCTCTAGAGAAATGTGTGTAATATAATAATTTAGTTGACTTTAAATGTATGATCATCATTGGGATTTTTTATGCACATTTAAATTAATATGTATGGTCAACGAAATTATTATAACACGTGCATTTCTTTAGAGAAATTAGAGTAGTTTAGAGTACTTCTTTCTTTGCTCGAAAAAATAAAAAAATAACTATTATTTTTGTTCAAAAAAATAAAGTATTAAAAAATAAATGTTATCATCTGACTTTTATAAAAAAAGGAATACCTGTTACGGTCCCTGATAATAATTCAAATTTAAGCGAACATTAATAAATATTTTATTATTCCTTTAATTTTATATTTCGTTTCAAAAAAAAATCAAAACTAAAAAGTATGCAATTTTTCGGAAAAATGTAGAAAAAAATTAAATTTCAGTAGAGAGCAAAGCATAAGCAGCAACACAGAAAAAAGTGTTTTATCAATTAAAAAAATAGTTTAAAAAGTATTTAAATTTAATTAATGTGATAATTGAATCAATTATTTTTTTTTTTTGTTGAAAGAAAATAAAAAATTCAATTTTGATTTAATTAACATTTTAGTTGTTTTGAAATAAATTTTCAATTAAAATTTTAATTAAATAACAAAAAATCTTAATTGACTTTTTTCGTTTAAAGTAAATGTAAGAAAGAAAAAATTGACGGTTTATTGTTGTGACTTTGTTGAAGCTTTGATATTGATACATTTAAGACCAGAGTGTTTTAAAATTCTTATTCACTTTATGGTCTTACTTGTATAATATTTTTAGCTTTTCTAAAGTATTTGGAAAAAGTTTCCTGACGAGCTGGCCTAAGCAACCAGCGAAATGCGCATAGAAACTAGCTTTCCCACAACAATAAATTTCAGTGTTTTCATTTAAAAAAAATTGGGATTATTAGCACATCATTAATAAATGAATTAATTAATAAAATATTTCATTCCCAAAAATAATTTTTGATAATAAAATAATTTAAACTTGTAGAATTGTTGTTGGGAGTTGTCAATATTTATTTAAATAAAATTGTTTGAAATGGCAAAGTTTTTTGATCACTTTTTTAATTAAAATTAAAAATATCATTTATTGAAAATATTTTTTAAAAATTTTAAAATTTTTAGTAATCAATATAATCATTTTGGTAATAGGTGCAAAACCAACAACTTGTTTGCTTGATATTATGAATTTAGAACAAACTTGGTGATTGAAGAAATTTAATAATTTTTTATATGAACATTTAATGAAGATTGATATCTTTGTTTCAATCATTACATTTTGACTGTAGATTTAAGCTCGATGAACTCTTTCTTGGGATTGCCAAATTCAGGTCATTTATCAACCGTTCATCTGTGTTTGGTAGTATGATTTATAGTTTTATGAAAATAAGATGGACCAATATTCGTTACAATAATATAGTCGTAATTTGTAACTGTTTAGGCATATTAAGGTAATTTTCGGTAGGACGATTTTTATGGGACCTATAGAAAGCATTGGACCGATCATCACAAAATTTGGCAGAGTGATTTTAAGTTCTATATTAAATTTATTTGTGTCCGAGGATAAGCTGTCCCTATGCGCATTTCACTGGTTGCGTAGGCCAGATCATCAGTAAACTTTCTCCTAAATAATTTTAGAAAAGCCAAAACTATCAGCAAACAAGACTACAGAGTGAATGAGAATTACCTACATACGCTCAAAAGGTCTTATTTGCAACGATATCAAGGCTTAAGGTACGTTCAGACTAATGAAATATTTGACGAAAATATTTGTTCTGATATTTGCTTCAAATTGTGTGAAACAAAAAAATATTTTGTTTAATGTTCAAACTAAGTTCAAATATTTGACAATTTTTGTTTGTTAAAACAGTTGGCAAATAGTTTCAAATAAAATAAATTAAATCATGTTTGCCATGCGTTCAGACTAAAAGAAATATTTGCATCAAATAATTATTTAATGAAAGTGTTCAAAAATAAAAATATATTTCTCAAATAGTAAAAATGAGCGCAAAAGCTAATTTATTTATTTTATTCTGTGGATCAGCATCTTTTATAGTGTTAGAACAGGAGAATGTAAAATAAAAAAAATTGGAAAGCGTAACGAGAACATGGCTAAAATTTGCGAAAAATTGCAAAGTTGGAAACAAACCCTAAAATATATTTGAAGTCGCTAAATCGGTTAAAAAACAAAATGTCAAGAAAAAAACAAAAAAAATGTTGCAAAAATAGCGAAAATTCGCTACCCATTTTAATATGCCAAACAAGCCATAAAATTTAGTAAAAGTGCCTAAAAGTATAAATAATGGCAAAAATTCTATAAAAATTGCTAAATTAGCGGTAATTCGCTAAAACTTGCTAATAGCGGCACGATAGCAAAGTCTAATAATTATAAAAGATCTTTCAAATTGTAAAGAATCCGAAAACTTACAGGAAAAATTGCTTCTATCCGAAACATGGCTAAAATTATTTGTCGTTGTTTGCTCTTACAATTTTTTTGTAATATCAAATAAATGTTTGTTCAAAAATTACTAAAATATTTGATTTTTTGTGTTCACATTGGACAAATATTTGTTTGCCGGCAAATACTTTTATTTGCTCAAAATCAGCTGTTATTTTATTTTATACTCAAAAATATTTTGTGTTCAGACTACGTTAATGTAATATTTGATGTTTGCTTTCAAATATTTCATCAGTCTGAACGTACTTTTAAGCAAAATACCAACAATAAAACAGTGAACAATAAATTTTAGTATTTTTTATCAATTATTAAAAAAAGGTAATTAAGCACAACAAACAAAATCTTTTATTAAAAGCCAATCATTACAACATTCGGTAGTGTGATTTCTAGTCGTACAAAACCAAATTGCACCAAATTTCATTACACGAATATTATTTCTTAGAGTTTTAGGTGTTTAAAAATGATTAAAGGAATTGGAAAATGCTGCTATAATATCGTTAAAAATAAATTACAGAATCACACTACCGGTACTGCAAGCGAAAATATATGTATGTCGACGATTGTCGGTTCGTTAAAAGTAAGTGAATCGCACTACTGGTAATTTTATAGTGCATTTACACTTGTAATTTTCAAACTAGTTTATGATCGTAAACTACTTTCATAAACTATATCGTTTACATCAGCAGTTTTGACAGTTAACAGTTTAACAGCCGTGTCACAAAACAGCTGACTTCAGTAAAAAAAAACTTAAAAACGTTGGTGCACGTACATTTATACATACGATAAACATACCTTTTATTTTCGTTATCCATATTATATAAAAAAATTTTCAATTAGTTTTTTTAAACTTTTTTTTGATGTGTTCCTTTCTTTAACGCAAACTTTTTTAACTTAATTTTTTTTTTTTATGAAATGTCAAATATCACTAGCGTTGCCACAGCAAAATTTGAAAAGAACAGAGTTGCATTAACAAAAACTGGTTGTTTGCAACTAGTTTAACTCAAAAGCTAGTTACAAACGTGTTTATAATTTGTATGGATAAACAAGTTTCTTAAACTAGTTTATCATCATAAACAACTTATAACGTGTTTATGGTGTAGGTGTAAATGCACTATTACTTGGAGAATTATTGTGTTAGCAGGCCCACGCGATTCAGTCAGAAAAGTAATTAAACTTTTTCTGTTTCAAATACGAAGTCGATAGTGTCATAGTAGGATATGATCCTTTCCGCTTTGTCTTTGTTGTAAAAATATCTCTTTCTATCTTACGTCACTAAAATAAAAATTGTTTTTATTTGAGCCATCGATATTAAACTTTTTTAAATCAGAAAATTTAACGTTAAACCGCTTATGCGATCACGAACTGGATGCGTTAATCTTTACGATTGCCATGGAGTGGTGTTTTTTCGGAAAAATCAGAAAATAAAAAATTAAGTTTTTCACTTAGACCATTTTTAAAATTTAATATTTTGCAAATACATATTAAATTTTTAAAAAAAAGAAAAAAAACATTTTTTTTTAAATATATTGTTTGTAGCCCCATGTATTCTTTTTAAAATGACATACAAATCATCTTCGTATGTGCAGTAGTTTTTGAGATATTGAAAAAATAAACTCAACACATTCGGCTAATTCGGCGAAATTATGACATTTTGAATATGACGTAACTTTTGCAAAAAAAAAATTAAGAAATTTTGGCAACAAGGTTTTATTTCCAATTTCTTAAATCTATAATTGAAATTTTTTGACAAATTACTTTCTTAAATTTTAATACATTAGGTAAGAATAGTTTCCATATTATTTGGTAAAAATATGTTTAAGTAATTTTCATAGATTGATAATAGAAATGAGTTGCTCAGGGAGCCTGGCAACATGTTATACTCGCTTGGGCCAGCATAAAGAATCTTTTGCGTAGTAAGCTTAAGAAGACACCTTGCTAGATTTAAATTTCTAGATTGTCTTGTAGTTCTTTGTGTTAGAGATAGGTTTTGGTGAAATTGTATAGTGTGGGAACCAATATTTCTGAGGCATTTGTACTTATATACTAATAACACTGTGCTAGTTGAAAAAACAGACAAGCCGGGTACCTGGCATTTTAACCTAAATCAGGCATGCTACAAATAAAGTTGGGCTAGTCATACATTTCACCCATCTAGGGGTATCCTATGCGCTGCCGGGGCCAAAATTACGAATTTCAACCATACAATTATAATATTCTTAAATTTAATAATATTCTTAAATTTTTCGCCTGCAGCTCGTAGGATGCCCCTAGATGGGTCAAATGTATGACCAACCCCACTTTATTTTTCATCCCAATTATTTATTTCTAACAAACCTACCCGCTATCTCCATTCCTTAAAGGACTCCCGTACAAAATGTTCAATACAGACTAGAAACATTTTGAAGAAAAAGTGCCATAAATACCCAGGAGTCGCCCCTGGTGGGATATAATGTATAACCGACCTCAATTAGTTTTTTTTCCCTTAACTTTATCTCCACTTCTTAGGGAGGCTCCCATACAAATATAGCGTTTAATGAAATGCTCAAATGAATTAAAATTTTTCGTCTTTTATGAATAAAATCAAGATTTTAATCATTTATGGCTCGTTTTGTTTACATCTAATCATTTATGGCTTCGTTGTTTATATGTCTGGAAAAAAATAAAAGCATAGCTGCACCTTTCCATTTTTGATGAATTTTTAAAAAACATAAATTTTAAAATGTTGATAAAAAATATTTTTTTTTTTCAAAAAAAAATTTTGTTTCTAAAATGACTGCACATATGACAAAATAGTTAAACTTTTGATTTTATTCTTATTGCGGAATTTCGGTTTTTTGAGTTTCTTCAATAAACTAAAAAGTTTTTGAGTTACGCGAACATATGTTGTGCAACCTCCTCCATTTTCAAAATAACGGTATATCTCGATAACCAGAGCTAACATAAAAAAAAACGGTCAGCACTACTGGAATCAGCGTACCCGAATTAGGTTAAAATGCCAGATGCCCAGCTTGTCTCAAAAAAAGTTTCAATTTCTAGCACAGTGTAATTGTTGTTTATATAGACCCCTAGTAGGGAGTGTTGTTTTTGCATAGTTCTTATACAAGTTTAAAGTATCAAATCTAATTGGGATATTAAATACAATTTTAAGCGATTTGTTTTGGGCTGATTGAAGTGTTTCGAGAGATGAGTTAATTGTCCATCCATAAATCATAGGCAAGTTTGTAAGATGTGATTAAATTAGAGAATTATATAGCATCAGTTTGATTTTTACATTTAATTTGTCCTTGATTTTATATGAAATGCCAATTCCTTTTGAAATTTTTGATTTTAAATAATTTATATGATGATCCCATAATAGATTGGGATTTAAATGAATTCCAAGGTACTTAACATATTTCGACTCAATTATTATTTTGCCATATATGTGAACACTCATAACATGATCATTGCCTGAAACCAGTGTTACCACCAGCAAAATTTAAAACTACACTTGAGATGACGCAAAATTACCCAATTTAAATGAAATTACACCTGATTATAAAAAACTTTAAAAAAGAACAAATTAGAAAATATTAACAGACAAATTTTTAAGAGTGTTCCCTTGTTAGGTCCCATATGCAATTATGGACATATTAAAACGAAATTATGTTATGAGGTTAAGACTAATAATATAAGAATTCTCAACGCCGAATATTATCTAGTTAATTGCATCTATTTTAGATTTTTTCGTCTCGAAGTGATTAAAGGGAGGGGGTTTATATATGATCTACGTTCCTAAGCATAACAGGACAAAATTTAGCCATGAGATAGGAGCTATTTTTTATCCATACATAATAATATTTATAAGGCAGTAATGGCATTAAAAGCTATTTTCGTGAGTGGTATTTATATGGGAGCCATGGTCAAATATGCACTGATTCCAAAACTAATTTCGTAAGATAATTAAGGTGGAAATAAAATATATTTGGACCAAATTTTGTACAAATACCAACATCATTTTTTTTTTTTCATTATTTATTTATTGAATCTTCATATATTAAATATGAACTAACAATAATTAATCAAATCTTATACTAATACTTTATTTTTGTCCTGCCAATGCTAGACGAAAATTTTTCTCCTCACGGTTTCTGTTCACATATGTAGATGTTTAGCGGTCTTCTCGTCGGATGAGTCCTGCAGTATCTCTTCTCCTTAATCTAGAGTGTCCACTGTCATTTAAAATATTTCGAGCTAGTGGATTTGGGTGCGACTCACGCCTTTTTAAATATTTTGCTGCGTACTTCGTAATAATAGTTTTTACTAATGGCACATTGAGATCCTTGTGAATATTAGAGTTTTTAACATACCAGGGAGCGACTGTGATTATTCGAAGAAGTTTATTTTGGCGCCTTTGGATTTTTTTTTTTGATATTCAGCCCCATAACTGAATACCGTAGCACCAGATTGGCTTTAATATAGAATTGTAAAGTAGAAGTTTGCAGTCGAGGCTAAGAACAGAATTTCTTCCAATAAGCCAATAAATTTGAATTGCTTTTAGTTTCATTTGTGTTAAATTTGCTTCTAAATGGCATTTCCATGTCAAACGCCGATCTAGATGAATACCGAGATATTTTACATGCGATTGCTGGAGCACTAATTGATTATTGATTTTAATAGGGGGGACATGACCCCCGACGCAAGGTGAATGTTATATGTACGCATTTTTGCTCATTGACCTTTATCCTCCATTGTTTTAACCACTTTTCCAATTCAAATATATGATTCTGCAAGTAGCGAGATGCTTCATGACAGTTTTCGTGTACGCTTAAAAAAGCTGTATCATCAGCATATGTTGAAGTTAGGGTGTGGTTATTTGTTGGCATGTCTGAGGTATATATTAAGTATAACAGTGGGCCCATGATGCTTCCCTGAGGGACTCCAGCGTCAATTGGCTGAGGAGAACTTATAAAATCACATTCTTTAATAATAAACCTTCGACCGACTAAGTAGTTTTCTAACAGCTTGTGTGTGTTTACTGGTAAGCTTAGCTGCAATTTATGTAATAACCCTTCATGCCAGACTTTATCAAAAGCTTGAGAAACATCGATGAAGAGGGCGGAACAATATTTTTTTTCTTCAAAGGCTTTTCTTATGGCGTTTACTATACGATGGGATACCAACATAATAACATGGTTTATAGGCACAAAGACTCTATTAGGAAAAATTTCTTATGGGGGCAATTTGAATTTATGGACACATTCTCAAAATTTAAAAAAAAAACTTATGAACCAAATTTCATTAAATTCCCAGCAAAAACTTGGTAATGACTTGCAATTACTGAACAACTTACTTTTCAATGACTACTTCATACCATCTGCATTACATAGAAGTAGTTGAGTAATGGCTGACATATAATCTGTTACATAAGTACTTGTTTATAAGTTGATTATGGAAATTTATAATTCATTCATAATAAATTGCATCTACGGTTTAATTTTTTTCAAATCTAATACAAATTGATTTTAAATATTTATTCTTACAATTTGTTTTTTTTTTTTTATTACACTGAAAGAAAAATGCTTCATATATTTAATACATAATTATCATAAAAAAATTTTCCTTGGGTAAATGAAAATTTTCATAGTCTAAATGGAATTTCATAGTTAGAATGAAGTATTTTCGTTAAAATCGCTTCATTGGATTTCGTAATTACGTTAAAAATTTTCATTGGATATATGAAAACTTAAGTTTGTCCAAGTTAAACAAAAAATTTTAATTGGGAACATAAAAAAACAATATACAAACATAACTACAGTAGAATCTTAAAAAAGTTAACCAAAATGTCCCAAGGGGTATTAACTTTTCTGAACTTTTAACTTTTCTAAGCGCGTTTTTTTAGTCGAAAAAAAGGAATAAATAAATTATGTAATAAATTTTAAATGTAATACACAACTTTTTTTAGATGCAAAATGTTATGTTTTTTATTATTTATTATTAAAAGGGTTAAATAGTTTTCATTATTACAAATAAGAAACTTAGGCTTAATTTGTACTGGGTACTAAACTTCACAGTCATGCTCAGTTTTTTCGTGCGTAAAAAATTTTAATTTATAGTGGTTTAAAGAAGCAGTCAAGGCTTGTTTGTTTCTTTTCTTTTGTATAATAACTCTTGATCATTTTCGTGCGCATATTGACTAGGTGTGCCACTTGATTTGCATCGCTGTTGCTTTCAAACCATTTTATAACGTTATTGATGCTTTCAACTGCTTTCGAGAAACTTACTTTAGATCGTTGAACATTTTCCTCGATGATTGACACGTCGTTTTCATTATCGGTTACTTCGGAATCATCGTTATTTTCTGAAATTTCGTCATTGTTCCAATTTATGATTTCATTAATGCCGATGTCAACATTATCCCCAACCTTTGATATCAACAATTGAACTTCGCGAAGTGTATCGTTGTATGGACTATTTGATAGAATCATTTCAGCGAGAGGAATTTCGTCTTCGCTCTCATACTGATCGTCATCCCACTTCTTTATCTTGTTCCATGCTTTTGTCAGGACTTCTTGAGGTAGTTCATCCCAGACTAATTTTAGTAGCAAAACAGCATCACGGATTGTATGTGCCTTCAAAATTTTTTCGACCGGAACGGTTTCTTGCGCGACAATGTTGCACAACAATTTAGATCGATATCCTAACTTGACCAGTCTTAGTGGATTTTGATCCATGGGTTGCAAAACTGCAGTTACGTTAGGTGGTAAAAGCATTGCTGCAATTTGCCCATCATCAGATTTCAACATATCAATTGGCTTATGGGCAGTACAGTTGTCAATCAGCAACAACGCCTTTGGTAGTAAATTATTATCCGCCGAAAATGTCCGAACCTGCAAAATTGTTCCTGCATAAACCTAAACATATTAATTTAAATTTTAAAAATTAAGTTCATCTGCTTTATAAAAGAATGATGAAACCAGTTGAAAAATAATTCTGTTGTCATCCACGACTTCTTCGAATTTGCGTACTCAAATCCCTTAAAACAACGAGGATTTGCAGATTTACCAATTACCAAAGGTTTCAATTTGTGCGAACCATCTGCGTTCGCACACAACAATAGAGTTATTCTTTCCTTTGCAATTTTTCGGCCCGGTGCTGTCTTTTCGCTTGCAGCCACAAATGTTTTATCAGGCAGAAAACGATAAAAAAAGTCCAGTTTCATCTGCGTTGTAAAGTTGTGAATCGGATAACTTCATTTCATTGATTTTAGCACGTAAATTATGAATAAAAGGTGCAACACCTGAGGTTTCACTTGAAAGGATTTCGCCACAAATTTTTAGATTGCGAATACCGTACCTCCTTTTAAAATTGAATAGCCACCCATCACTGGCATTAAATGTTTTTCCAGGGTGCATTTTTGCGAATTCGTACTTGGCCCTGCTTTTTAAAATTGGTCCATTCAATGCACAGTTACGCTGCCGTTGGTTTAAAAACCACTTGTACAACTTTGACTCAAGATCAGCATATTCCGGTTTATGAAGAGTTTTCCTGTTAGATTTTTCATATGAGTTCGCAACAGCCTCCAAGATTTCGTTA
The DNA here is from genome assembly GCA_943735925.1 of Pollenia amentaria. NCBI lineage: Eukaryota > Metazoa > Arthropoda > Insecta > Diptera > Polleniidae > Pollenia > Pollenia amentaria. The sequence goes on from OX031009.1 coordinate 158,169,577, forward strand.
CGTTTTTTCTTTATCTTTGATATGGCTACTTTGGATACACCATAATTCATCGCCAACCGCTTTCCGTGCACACCTTGATCAAGCATTTTTAAAATCTGTACTTTTTGCTGCAAGTCCAACCTGATTTGTGATGATTTCTTCTGCTTTGGCATTTTTTAAATAAGCACTGCACAACTCACAAGCTAAACACTGACTACTAACAAGATCTTCAACAGCAATGTTGAAGATGGACAACATTTTTGGCAGCTCAAAATAAAAAGCAAGTTCGGGGAATACCATAATCTATTAAACAAAAATAAAGATTTAGCGTTGCCACTGAGAAGATTTTAAGTGATCAAGCTGCCACTATTATCACTGAAACAGCCGTTGTTTTAAAAAAAATGTACACGCTCTAAAAAGTTAACCGAAAAGTTAACTTTTTAGAGCTGCACGTTGATAACAAAAAACTGTTAACTTATCCGCGTGTTTAACTTTTACGCGAGTAAACTTTTATAAGATTCTACTGTATATTCATAAATTAATACAAAATTATAGTTTCCTTAAAAAAATGTTTAATTGTTAATTAAAAAAATGTAAGATTTAATTATTTCATACATCTAATGTTACATGTTTGCCATTAATAAATTTTCATTATGACAATAAAAATGTCATTTTAGTAATGAAACAAAAACTTTCAATCCACTTTCAATCAGCGTTTTTATTGTTATTATGGATAATTTAATCTCATATTTACGCTCTTAATAATTGAGTAAAAAACATAGTTTTTTTATGCAAAAACTACAATGCCCCAGTAGACAAGCTGGTAGTGAGCTAGTCTATCAGCACCGAGGTTGCGCGATCGAATCCCGCCAGAGGCAGAAAAAAAAAACAAAGTAAAAAAAAACAAAGTAAAATAAAATAAGAAAAAATAGAAAAACAAATAAAATAAGGTAAAATAAATAAAATAAGAAAAAATAGAAAAAAAAAAATAATTAAAAAAAAATAATAAAAAAAATTTTTTTTTAAAGTCATTATTTAAGTCCCTATTTGTAAGCGAATGTGGTAATGACTTATTTAACTCCCTATTTGTAAGCGAATGTGGTAATGACTTATTTAACTCCCTATTTGTAAGCGAAGGTGGTAAGTACTTGCCTCCAATGACATCACCGTGTTAAAATAATGAGTTAAAATGCCAATGTAGAAGTAGTGATGAGTCGTTATATTAGCTTTTTAACTCATTACTTTTCAATGTAAGTTTTTGCTGGGTTATTTTAACAATTGCGACCTGTACATTGTGTAGAAGGTCTACATGGAAAGACACCAGACAGTTGGACAAATGTCTCAGATACTGGTTCTTAGTCGATCGGTATACTACAAGCGATATTTGTATGTGTTTCACACATCAGCATAAACTCATAATATCCTTTTCCTTTTAATAAGATTCTATTAAGATTCATATATTAATTCAAAAAATTTTAACAAAAATAATATTAAAAACCTCAAATAAATAAATAAAAATTAAATAAAAACCAGTGTTTAAAAAACTACTTTTCCTCAACATTTTTTACTATTACTCTTAACAATTAAATGTAGCGTTAGAAGGAGCAGTTGGCTTGTTTTGTAGTATTAACTTTTTTAAAACTTCTGCTACATGCAAAAAATTAAACCAGAAAATTAAATAGCAGCAGTAAAACAAAAATTAAGTAGCAGTTAAAAAAAAACTAAATAGTTTTCTATTGGTTTGATTGAGGTTTTCGTTTTAAAACTACTACTACATTTATAGTATTGTTTTTTATGGCTAGAAAATTTGGAGGTAGTAGATTATTAACATTGAGGTAGTAATAGAATTACATAGAAGTAGTATGTTAATAACATTTAAGTAGTAATATAATAACATTAAAATAGTCAGAAACGAAAATAATCAGCAAATCTAGAAATTAGCAATAAGTACGTATGTGATGTTGTTTGAATGATTCATAGAGAGTGTTGTCAGCTCGTCGCTTTTAGCATTGTTGTTAGTACTTTTTGAAATTTTCGGTGTGGAAAATGATAATAAAAAGTAAGAATAATACTGAAATAAAGAATATTGATATTATTTTTTTTTTTGAACTGTTTATGGTTTTTAATCCAAATTTTCTATATTTTTTTTCAGGCTAAAGTTCATTAAATTTAATTTTCATTAAATTATTTTTATGAAGAAATAAAGGGGGGTATTTTCTAAATCTCTTCACCTTACGTTGAGAAATTTTTCATACAAAATTTTTTTGAATTTTTAAAAATTTGTATGAAAATATTTTTCAAGTGAGGTGAAGTATTTTAGAAAATAACCCCCTAATTTTATAACATGAAATGAATTAAAATTTATTGATAATTTTTCATTCTACACTGAGCTGGGAATCGAACCCATGTTTTCGCGGACAGGTTGCCCTGACATGTTTCGATTACAACCACACAATCTCCCCAAACGGGTTCGCCGTTTTAACACTCCCCGCCATCGAAGGCAGCATGCAGTCAATAGCCAAACACCAATCTTCATACCAAATGGGTAGATCGAAATTTGTTTTTTGAAAGATTATCTATTTTAATTGATTTACACGTTCCTCCTTACTTCTGTTTTTTATACTTTTTGTCAAGAATTCTTCTTGAAGTTCAAAGAACATTTTTTACAATACTAATTGTTAAGCAACTAAGGCACAACCTCTATGTTTACATGATTCCTTCAAGCTGTGCTTATAAAAAGGTCAACGAGAAAAATAAAGACAAAACCATAAAAAACAGAAAAAAATTCTTGACAAAAAGTATGAAAAACAGAAGTAGGGAGGTACATGTTCCTCAATCAATCAATTGAAATTAATAAATTTAATTTAAAGGGCCAAAAATGAGCCAAAAGATTTCCGGCAACACTGATTTTAACACACACGTGCTGTTCGTTTGTTTTTATTTTGCTGATTATTTTACGTTTTTATTAATTCAGCTGCTACCAAAATGTTGTTTTACGAATGCTTAAATGTTATTAACATACTACTTCAATGTTATTCTAAAACTGCTTAATGTTATAAAACAACTACCTAAATGTTATTTTTTTGATACTTTAAATACTATGTTATCTGCTCCTTCTATAACTACTAAAGTAGGTAGTAGTACACATTTTAAAAATAAAACTTCTTTTACTGCCACCAAAATTTAAAGGTAGCGAGAGCAGTAAAAAAAAATGACTACGCTGCTCAAATTATTTTCTTTTTGCGCTACTACTAAGACTACCGCTACCAAAATGTGACGGTAGCGGTAGTAATAATAAATGAACGACTACAAGTTTTTAATATTTTTTTAACTAGACTATTTTGCGTTTTTTATTACTACAGCTACTTGGAGTCTAGTTTTTTAAACACTAGCGGAATTCACCCTTGATAGTAAAGTCCCTTGTAGACCTTGTTAATCTTATAATTTTAGTAAAAATACTAACATTTACAACACTGCAACAACAAAATGTGTTAGACTAAAATATACTACGCTGTGGTTGAAAAATCCCACAAAAATCAGTAGTAAACAAAGTGTGTGAATTTACCAGAACAAAACAGTTGAAGAAACTTTATCTGTCTCTTTCTCTCACTCAGCAAATTCATTAATTTACAATGCATACGAAAAAGACACTCACGCTTTGAAGTATAAAATCGTATTAAATATAACAGAGTTGTACACTTAATACAAAGGGTGAATACCGCTACTGATAAAAACTTGAAATAATAAGTTTTACTTCCATTTATCTAGGGAAGTTACAAAATGTTAATGTTCATAGTAAATAAAATTATTGTAATAGTTTCTCAAATCAGTTTAACAAATGTTAGGGGCGCTAAATATTTATCAACACAAAATTGATTACTTTTTGTCATATTGGAAACATATTTTTCTCCAAGAGTTTTTTTAGTTCTTTCTTTTTCCAATAAACTTCGGATTTTAAATCACTTTGAAGCCCATATTTATTGAAATCGTATTGTCCATCAGGCGTCAATCACTAATAAGCTTTTGGTGCATAAACTATGGAAATTTTTTTTTTTTTAAATAAATAGAGACTGTAACAATATCTTAAATGGTATAAATTTTAAGACTAAAAGCAAATCCTTATATTATTTGTTTTAAAATGAAAGAATTTAAAATTTCACCTGATCTAAACCTCAAAGAAATTTCCCACGCTCTACCCATGAGAGTAAAAATTACGCCGAATTCGGGTAATTACCCACAAAGTGGCAACACTGCCGGAAACGTATATGGTTTAAATTTAACGCATTTGGTTTTAGTAGCGGTCGAAATCAACTTTTTTAACCTTAAAAATTCCAATAAAATAGAAGCATCATACTTATGTTGTGTTCGTAATACATGCATAAACATAAACAATTTCTCAAAAAATTTATATTTTTTAGGTCGTCGATAAAAATTTTTAAGAGTCCAAAATTTTATAATTCCCCAATATCTGATTAACACCATACATACTTATATACAAATTTTCATTCAAAGTTGATAACATTTAATTCCTTATTTTAATAATTCACAGTGTATACGAGTACTTCCACGTTACCTTTCCATCCATAAAGTGCATACAACAATTTGTAGTCTTCCATAACTTTATTTTTCCACATTTATTAAATTTCTTCCTTTTGTAGACTTTAAGTGGATCTCTTTTAATCGTTGGTGGTATTTTATTCATCCTTATGCCTACAACATTCATTGCAATAGCATGCAGTTGTATATTTGAGGGCTCAGCATTTGGCTTGCTACAATTACAGGCATTTGTTACTGGCGCGGAGGTGGCCAACAAAGATATACGTGGTTTAGTTATGTCAACCGAACGTTGCTTTATATGGTTGGGCATACTGCTGCAACTGACATTTACATATATTTGGTACACTTTTGAACCCACAACTGGCCATACTATGCATGTGGATCAAATACATGGAATTGCGGTTGCATGTTTAGGCATCACAGCCATTATATGGACACTAAAACTGCGAGCTGAATCTCCTCTGCTATTGTTGAAGCAGCAACGTGGGGTGGCAGCAGCTGTGGTATTGAAACAATTACATGGCACACATTCAACGAATACCGAATTGATGCGCATGCGTGAGGACTGTTTGCAACTGTTGTCGATGGATGCTGATGACAGTTGTTGGTATATATTTCGAAAGTACAATGTGGTGCCATTGTTTAAAGTATTTATTCTGCGATGTTTTGTGGCACTCTCAATGTCTCAGCCCTTTAATAATATTTTTTTATCAGCCAGTTGGTTGGGGTTTGATTGTGATATGAATTGTTTATACTCTCTTACAATGGCCGGTTTGCTAGGCAGCCTACTTGGTGGCCTAGTTATCGATCGCTATGGACGTCGTAAGTTGTGCGTTGCAACACTGTTACCTGCCGCCATATTTATGTTTATTGCAGGGGGCATTATGGATTACCTGACACAGGCTGAAGTTGCCATCATACCAATCGATTTGGAAATTGTTTCCATTCTTATACTGCTATACCAGTTCATTATATGTACTGGTGTTTCCATAACTGCTACTGTCTACCTTTCAGAGGCATTCACCGTAACACAAAAACCAAAGTGCATTGCTGCGGTATTGATTGGAGAAAATTTACTGCAAATCTTATTGACAGTCATTTCATTGAAGATGACTGTCAGTGCAACTGCCTTATACTTCGTGATGGCCGTAATGTGTCTACAGTTGGGTTTGTACGTGCTCCTTTGTATGCCGGAAACAAAAAGTTTAACACTTTACGAATGTTTGCAGACATTTAGAGGAGTATCTTTAAGCAAATAAATGAAGGGAGAGTGCGGTTTAAAATTATTTAAAAAACAGGCAACATAACAGCGAATTTAATGATAATATATTTATTTAGGTTTACAATAAACAGTATAAGAGTTTTCATTGAGTCAGTTAAATCTGTATCAGACAAAAGAGTTGACATTCATCAAGGTCAAATTTCATCAAATTTTTTACTTAGAGGTCACAAAATATGTGTAAATGAAAATCGCTTCAATATATAAGATTTTTAAGCCCGCGTCTATTCTTTACCACAAAATTATGGCTCTTGCTTTTCTTCCGCCGGAATTAATAAGATCTGCATTTCGTAATATAAGATCAAGAATTTTTTTAATTTTGTTAGCGGTCGTTATTTTTTAGATTTTCTAAAATATTTTTCAAACTCAGTGGTTAAATAACATAATCATATAGTAAATTTATGCAGCCTAAGTATATAAAAATATTAATAAGAAATATATAAAAATATTACTAGTATTTCTGGTGTAACAACTTCAGCGCTCATAATCAAAATCTCAGAACAACGTCTGCCAATGAGGGCTATAATGGAATTTTAGGACGGCTTGCGAAAAAAATGGAAATTTTTTCAGTTTGTTAGACTACTTATTCGCAACGAGGAAATTTTTAATAGTAGACATTTCGCCATATTGTGCGAAAATGGAGGAGCGTTAACAGAAAAATGAAGAACATAAAATGTAAAAAAATTGAAGAATAATCACTTTTATTAAGGGAAGAGAAGCGAACTGTATCTGAGTTTTTTTCAAGAATAGACTACGAAGGAAGCCAAATTTGTTTGAATATAGAGCCGAGTGAAAATATTTTTAAAGAAGAAATCTTCTGAAGGCGAGTCGGCAAATGAAATTTTTGAGTAGCCTATTTGCCCAATGGATTGCAAAACTATAATTGTCCTTATTGCCGCATATCATAAGATGAATCTATGCAAGTTTTGATTTAAGTTTTACACAGGAAAAAATTACGACAAATCAATTAAAATATTAAATACCATATTCGTCAATACAATTAACATTTTAATTGAAAAGCCACCATAACTAAATTTGTAAATACAAGAACTTCGTAGATAAAAATTTTTAAAACTCAACAAATATTTTTAACGATTTTTAAAACTCAACAAATATTTTTAACGTTATATTGAGCAAAATATTTGTTACAAAAATTTAACAAATCCCACTTGTTCCTCGAAACTCAAAATTTATAAATTTTCAGTTGATAAAAAAACTTTTTTTTATATCGTCGGTCACAGGTTGACAACTCTTAACTCGCAAAAAATTCGAATCGGGGTTTTGGAAGCCAAAAGACTGTGTTTGTCCTTCTGCATGTTAGCATGTTGTTTTCTTTACACCATCTTACAATAAATATCTCCTACTAATTTGGTTTTTTTTTTATTTACTTCCAACACGGTTTAGTAACGGAGTAATAACGTTTTTTTTTTTTTTTTGTCTCCTGAAAAGTACAAAAAAACATGTTAAGAGTTGTCAACCTGTGACCGACGATATGTATTCTTATATTACAAATGGGGATAAAACTGCATTTTTTTAGGCAAAATACTAGAGAAATAGATCTAAGATTTTTACAGTGGGTACATATGACACTGTTTATCGTTTTCTTGCAAAAAGTGAAAATTTTAAAATTTTGAGTTGACGCTGTTTAGAGGAACAAGTGCGAAATGTTCTTTAATTATTTAATAACTTTTGTTATTTTTCCGTGTACCCTTATTGTAAATAAAAAGTGGGTTTATTTGTTTCATGATTTTCAATGCCTATTAAGGCCGTGTCAGATACAACTTTGTCGCTTTGCGTGACGTTTCTACCTTCGGCAGAAAAACGCAAAGCAAAAGGTGTATGCCACAATGAAAACTTTGACAACACTCACGCATTGTTTGTTAACTTATAAAAGCGGTTGGTAATTTGTACATTTAATTATTTGTTACAAAAATAAAAGTTAAAAATTTAATTGGATGGTTTTTTGGAATTGAATTTGGCAAAAAAAAATTAAAAAAAAAGAAAATTATACTAGCCAATTGTCAAAGCGCGCAAAAAGATGAGAGTTGGCTAACTTTTTGCTTCGCTCCGCTTTGAAAGTACTTTATGTGACATGTTTCGTATAAGTATGTATATTTTATCTTAGATGTCAAAGCGAATCGGTAACGCAACGCGAAGCAAAAGTTTTATCTGACATGGCCTTTAGGGATTTGTTTCATTTAAAAAATTGAGAATTAATTTCATATGAAATAAGTCCCCCAAAATTTGGGTATTATTTGATTTGTTCGAAATAACATTTTGTTGGAGGTTTATTTCATTTTCAAAATTAAATATGAAATAAAACCCCAAAAATTAAGGAATTATATAATTTTTTTTTTTACTTATTTCCTGGAGACTTATAATTCCCCAGGCTCTATTTTTGGAAAAACTTAAAAATATTAAAATGCATATTTTTCATGTAAAAGGTATTAAAAACTTGCCCTGATTAAAGCAATAAATACCGCAAGTCATTGTTTTCAATTGAAAATACAAATAATTAAGAAGAATGCAAACAGATTAACAACAATAAATTCGATAAGCAATAAAACCATATTTAGGGGTTGACAATATCTTCCCTGTACTTCATTGCCATTTGACCCATAATTCTGTGGTTTTCACGAATAATCGCGTAAGTCGGTTTTTACCGAAATTGAGATAATGATGTCAAAGTGTTACATTTTGCATTAGGTTTATATAAGTATTAAGCTTTTTAGAATATAATGTAGTATTATTAATTTTTTCTGCTAAAAACAACTTAAGTTAACTGTTTAATAAAATATTTTGCTATTATAACGATTTATGTCGACATGCATCGCCAAAAATTGTAAAATTGCTGAATATGTTTCCAAATAAAAAGCATATGTGATGTTATGTTGTTATTCGTGCAAAAAATATGAAAGTATTTTTTGAAAATTTTTCCATTAATAACAACTAAAGTCGTAAAAATAACAATGTAAGTCGTCATGTGTGATTAAAATGATAATATTTATTTTCACAAAAAAGAACTTATGTGGAGATATGATGTTATATTGCACACACTTAATGAGTCAATCAAACATATGCATTTTTAATCCTTTTACAGATTGTGATCCTGTGAGGATTTTTTCATGAAAACTATGTATAATACGTAGAAAGTCACTGTTAAGAGGATAGTAAAGAAAAAAGTTTAAAAAAGCATCTACAGAAGCCGCAATTGAAAAAAATAATTGTTTTTGCTCTCCTGAAAAGTTTGGTTTTATAACTTACGCGATTATTCGTGAAAACCACAGAATTATTCGGGTATTTAATTAATGTGGATATATTCATACATATAAACATTTTTTGAATATTAAAAACCATACCTACAGTCAAATACTGGTTCAATTTTATGTGAATAAAAATGTTTGCCAGTACATTTTTCAATAATGATAATATTTAACTGGTTTCAAAATAAAATGCAGTACGAATAATAAAGAAATGTTGATAGTAATCAAGAAGAATTAAAAATAATCGTTTAAAATAATCGGATTACTTTTAATTCTTTTTGATTATTTTGCAGTAATCGACAGCAATTCTGATTATTTTTTGATGACTTGTAACCGTATTCAATTAGTAATCATGCGAAACCAAAAATAATCGTATTCGTAATCATTACTTAACCCTTTAAAAAAAGCAATCTAATTAGTAATTATTACGATTACTAATCAGTACTTAACATATATGAATTAAGCCGGATTTAATTTAAAATTTTTTTTAATTTTGATCTCGGTGTATGTATGTATTGTGTTTTTGTTACCCCTCTGAAAATAAAGCTTGATTTGTTTTATGATGATTCCCAAAATATTTTGGTTCTAGCGTTGACCATCCGTGAGCTGGACCTTTTTTAAAAAAGGTATTTTTTTCAGTTTTGCTCCAAGACGACATAGATAAAATTTGGTATCCCCGAAAAGAGTTTTTGAAGCAGCATCCATTGGTATATAAAACTTGACCACTGGCGACCTACTAATTGAGATATTTAACTAAATACATATTTTCGTTTCGGGTTTTTATACAAATTCTACGTATGCGGAAAAAAAGGTTCTGCTTTTCAAATTGAATCTGTTTTACAATACGAGTAATGTTAATTAATTTATTTTGGAATTATTCACATAAAACGCGAAAATCGCGATATATTTTATTTATTTTCATATGGGTATCACATTTCTTCATTTTTCAATTTATCAATATGTGAAAAAAAACCTAATCGAAATAAAAAGAAGAAGAGAAGAGTATGTTTTAACCGGCTGCTTTGTTATGAAACGTATTAAAAAAATAAAAAGTTTTGTAAAAAAGTGTTTTAAGTAAAATTTTATGAATAAATAGTGATAAATACATTTATAAGAACTAAATATTGTGGTAACTATAATTAAATAAACTCATCAGTTTAGTGCGGAAAGGAAGAAAATAGCCAGATTATAAGCAAACGGTATTTGTGGCCAAACTATTCCAGTGTGAGGAATCCTGAAGCGCCGGTGCGAAATTTTCATTTTCTACACATCATTGCAAAAGAAAAATTTATTTTAGAGAAGAAATGGAATCGATAGCAGCGGCGTTGTTGTTGGAAGAGGAGAACAACGTAGTCCAGAATGCAGAATCAAGGCTAGAAAAGCTGAAATTGAGAGACAGTTGCAAACCATTCAAGATGAGTGATAAATTGTAAGATATATGTTTTAAATGTGTGTGAAACAATTAATTTAAATATTTTTTTTTTTTTTTTTTTTTAGAAAACCTATTTTCGATTCGAGCGTAACTGAATGCGGGAACATAATCGAAACGCAGAATAAGGGTGAATATATTAAAATATAGTACTGGAAATAATGTAAATTTAGAACATTTTACTTATATGTAAGTTTTTAAAAACCCTAATTTTGAGTACTTATTTCAGTTATGTTCTGAAATCGATTCAGCGTGATATTACGCACTTTCTACTTTAAGTCCACTTATCTTTACTTCTCTTAAAATCAGGAAAAACTACGCTCTTTTAACAAAAATTAATTGAAAATCTCCATCGGTTAAAACTTCATTTGATTTCCATTTCAGAACATGGCCGTTTCTAATATAAAAATCAAATTTTTTTTTCTTAATATAAAAAAAATATATATCTGGTAGCTTTTTTGGAAGGGAATTTTTTGTTTTCGATAAGGTATACAAACTTCCGTTCATTTGAAACAAATAATGAGAAAATCGTTTTGCAAAGTACACATTATTCGAAGTCGTAAATCCCTTCGAATCGCAATACGCAATGCAAGTATTTTATAATTTAAAAAAAAAGTAACCAAAATAAAAAAAATATTCACATCTCCACATTGAGAAAAAAATTACCAATTTTGCTCTGCTAACGATTAAAATTTTTCTAAACAATACCTCTTTTCATTGGATCAGGGCACCATTTTAACAAAGGCGTGTTCATGTGTGATAGTGTTGTTGTTGTTGTAGCAGTGGGACCTGAAGAACAGATGGTGCTGAGTTGACAATTCTTGGTCGGTGTTTTTAGAACTCCGAGTCGTTCCGGTGCGTAGAGCCGATTGGCTTGGGAATGTGAGATAGTGTGAATACAAATTGTTATGTAATATTAGATTTTTTGACAACCGCAACAACACTCATTTGATTTATATCTCACAAATGTAAAAAATAAACAAAAATATTGTATTTTAAAAATCGTCAAATTTAGGGCATAAGCCGTCAAAAATTTACGTTTTCAATTGTGAAAACGTAAATTAGCCGAAAAGTCTGGCAACCATACAAGTGCCATCTGTTTCAAGGCGATTTCAACAGTCAATTTGGCTTGATATTGTTTAAAAGCCATTGGAAAGGATTTATCAGTTTGTTATTTTACTTACATTGATTATTTAATAATAAATTTTTGAGAAAACTTGCACATTTTAACATAAAATTTAATTTAAGTTGTATATTAAGATTAAATTCAAAATGTTGGCTCTACGAACAACTATGCGTTGCAATTCCGCGTTTAACACAATTTCTCGTAACACCTACAAATCGATGAAATTTATACAAATTGAAAATAATTTCCCTGTGAGAAATGCATCTGTAGTGTCTGGAAACATTTTAACTAAAGTGCAAAGACAGTCTGCTTTATTAAATGGTTACTTTATGCAAAGAAGAACCTACGCTGCAAAACCTGTGGAGGACGTTGATGTTAAAGATTTAGAGTGTGTTTACTACGGAACTTTAACACCACGCATGAGAGCTGTAAAGATATTCTCATTAACCACCAGCATAGCTGGTTTGGCCGCCCAACCCATTCTAATGGAACAAGGAATGAAAATGGGTGGTACTGGTATGGCCGTTTTATTATGTAGTTTTGGTGGATTCTTCACCTTTGTGACACCCTTGCTGCTACATTTTATAACCAAGAAATACGTTACAGAAATACATTATAACCCAGCTACAGAAGAATATATCGCAACAACAATAAACATTATATTACAAAAAGTCCGGGTAATTCTTGTAAGAGCAAATAAAATCAATATTTTATTGCTTATATCTTTTCAGACAAAATTTCGTCCTAATGAAGTGAAAATTCCCGAAGTTCCTGGTATGTTTACTTCATTTAATATAGGCAGCAGGTCTCTATTTGTTGATCCCGCATTGTTTGAAGATCCTGAACACTACGTACGCATCATGGGCTACGATAAGCCAATCGATTTTAAATTGGATTTAAAAGAATCAGCTGGATCAACAACGAATAAAATAAATAAATAAATCCATCATATAAATTTTGAAAAAGTTTAAAATATTTGTTTTTATTATATTATATATAACGCAAAGCTGTGTTTACTAGTCATAAGTACTATTATTGATGTTTTAGTCGCTCTAAAACTATACAAAAATTTGCACACGTTTATTTATCTGTCATTATCAGCTGTTGGTAAAAATTTTGACTACCGTATTTGTTTTTAATTTAAATTTGTTTTTAGTAACTTTAACTATTTGTATTTATTAAATTATGACCTCTGCAGATTTGAAAATAATTTTAGAATTTAGGTAGGTTTTTTTTTGTGTTATACGTATTGGTACTAATGTTTCATTTATATTTTAGTGCCGGAGCAGAGTTACTTTTTGGTAACATTAAAAAACGTGAATTATCTCTACCTCCAGAAAGATGTAAGTTTATGCCAAATTAAGAAGAAATAATGGAACAATTTTGGTTCATGGACGTTGCTCCAAATAAAAAAGTACATATGGTGATAGAAAGTTAAATTATAAAAAGGAAATACCTATTAAATGGTAAAATTCTTGCAAACGCACAGGTTTGGGTTAATGACTTCTAAAGTTTTCATATATAAATGCGATTTACCAAAAGTTTTGGCTGAAATGCAGTTTAGGGGGCACTCGAAAAAAATATGCCACCCGATTAAAAAAAAAACAAAATTTAAATGGGGTGACCCAGTTTGGCCCCCTTGATCCAAGAAAATCTCCCCGCCGGCTCAGTGGTATGTTTTTGTACAAATTATTAAAGGTAATTTGCTCTCGATTGCAAATATGTATTTGGTTTTGTATTCTCTCATTATTTTCCCTCTAGGTTAATTTTAGTATCTGTTAGATGCAGAGAAGCTTTAGTTAGCGATGCCGTTGTTTGTTATGTCATAGAGAAGAAAAGCCTTGTGCACGGCCGAAGGACGGCATTAGATAGCGAAGCCGTTGTTTGTTATACCATGGAGGAGAAAATCCGCGTGCCCGGCCACAGGCCGGCTATGCAGAGAAGCTTTACTTTACGAAGCTAGTATTTGATGTACCATATAGGAAAACATCCTTGCAGAGAAGCTTTAGTTACAAATGACTTAAAAAAATTTTAGAATAAAATATTAAGGCCCCTATTACGGATCACAACTCTACTCAGTTGAGTTTTATTTAACAAAAATTGTTTGTGATGAGTTGTAATTTTTTGATGTTTTTGTTCGCCGCAAAGTTGTAAACCACAATAAAAAAATTAAGAAATTACAACTCAACTTGAGTTGTGATCCGTAATAGAGGCCAAAAAACCAAATATTTACAATTGTGAGCAAATTAACTTTAATTTGAGTACACGCATATAGATATAAGTGGCGGCACTTTTTTGCCCTAGAGGGCCCCAGAAGACCCGATCGCCCTTACCTTTATTATTATTGTTTTTCTTGCACAAATAAATTTACCCACACATAGCACTAAGAGGGCGTCGAGGTTTTTGATCCAGGGTGTTCACGGGCCTCAGTCCCCTTAAATTTTAATTTTGGTTTTTTTAATTCCAGATGGGGTCCATTCTTTCATATGTCCTGTAAACTGCATTTTTGTCCTATTTTTTTCTGAACATATATGGCCAATATTGGTATCATTTAAAAGCGTATAATCTTTCTGGATATACAAAATGTTCAACTCTGTAGCTGCCCTTTTCAGTTTTTATAAAATTTCACATCAAGATGTTACGGAAGTACACTAGGTAAATACCTATGTTCATTTTTTTTTTTTAATGTGTATAAAAAATTATTCAAATAACAAACAATGGCTTCGCTAACTAAAGCTTGTTTTCATAGCCGGCCTTCAGTCATGTGCATGGAATTTCTCCTCTATGGTAATAAACACCTGCTTCGCTAACTTAAACTTCTTTGCATATCAATTAACATGCTTATTTAAAACTTGTATTATCGCAATCTCATTCACGCTTCTTATTGGGTTAAGAAATATATATTCAAAGGTTTTAAAATGATACCAATATTGGTCATATATCTTCAGAAATGTAGTTGAAAATCCCATGTACATATACATATATGTATATAGATATGTGTGTATATATACATATATAAAACCTTCAGAGGGCCATAACTAGAAAACTTTAAATTTTCTTCTTTTTTTTAATGTTCTATCATCCTATGTACTCCTTTTTTTATTTGGAGCTGCGTCCATAAACTAGATATAAGCCGAAATAATTAATGATAATTTTAATGATGTTTTCTAAGGGACTATAAGAAATCTTTTAAAATGGATGAATGCAAATATTCTCACCGAAAGACCAGAATTGTTTATACAGGGGGATACTGTGTAAGTAATATTATAATATTTACAAAATATAAGTTGGATGTCAGAGACCTAATAAGAAAATAAGTAGAATAGATAGGCATCACAATTTAAAGTAATCCGTCTTAATTTTTTCTAATGTAATTAAACCTGTATCTTATTGTAAAAGTAGTTTTTTCTTTATAAAATGTTCTTAATATTTTAGGCGACCTGGTATTCTGGTATTGGTTAACGACACAGATTGGGAATTATTGGTAAGCTTGCATAGTTTATTACGATTGCATTTGTTTAACATTTCCTTAAATTATTGCAGGGGGAACTTGACTACGAACTACAACAAAACGATAACGTTTTATTTATTTCTACTTTACATGGTGGATAAAAAGGCAAAAACAATAAAATAAATATCGAAACAAAAATTTTGTATTAAAATAATAATAATTAAATAATAATGGTTAAACATATGCATATTTTTTTTAATAAAATAAATGTTTATATAACAATCGGGCATGTTCAAGAAATGGAAATGAAGTCAAGTTAAAGTTGAGCAAATTTAAAAAAACGACAAAGACAAAATGTCAAAAAATTTACGCAAGTTAACGTTATTGCTTATGGTCAGTGGGATATCAACATAATTGGACATTTTGTTATTAAATTTGATTGAAATAACTTTCCTATGGAACTCAATTAAGATTTTAAACTTTGAGGTCCTGCAATAATTGCCACAACCGACAAAAGGTAGGAAAGTTTCTACATTTCTAACACAGTACTTTTCGTTTATTGTCACTACCATTTTTCGTCACATTAGCGATATAGTCCATTGAATTTTTATTTTCTGCCGCTATAAGTAAATTTAGTAGAAAGTATTTACGTTATAGTACATTTAGTGATATAAGCGCCATATGGGCAAATCCTAGAAACAGTCCTCCAACCAAAAATTTTTCAAATTAAACCAATTTAATTTTTTTAATATAATATTGGACTAGATGTACAATTTAAGAAATATAAAAAAATGTATTTCAGTTCTTTTAACGTTATTCTTAAAATTAACAGTTTTTTAGTTGTTCATAAATTTACTTAAGAGTTAATATAGATGGTCCGATTAATTCTCTTAAATTCTGGTATAAAATTAATTTGTTTACTATTTTGGAAAGATTGAAATTAGTATGAACTATCAGGTCCAAGCGGTTTAGCGTGCGTCAAATAAGGTTTTGTTTATATTGTGAGTAGAAGGAAATTTTTTCGTCTATAATATTGCATATTAAATTTTGTGTAGCGTTACTATTTGAGTTCTTCCAAAAGTTGCATTAAAAACCGATTCAATATTTATTTGTTTTCTTATATCTTATTACTTTACTTTTCTTCGGAATTAGAGATATTGTGAAGAGAAAAATTTGGCAGGTGGTAAAGCTCAAAATCCTATACTCAATAACGACCACGAATTTTTGGCAAAACTTATATAAATAGCATTTATGTTTTAAGGCCCTATTACGGTTTACAACTCAACCCAGTTGAGTTGTAATTAAAACAACTGGTGGCGATGAGTTGTAATTTTGTTGATGTTTTTGTTCGCCGCAATATAGCAAAGTTGTAAACCATAATACAAAAATTAAGAAATTACAACTCAACTGAGTTGAGTTGTAAACCGTAATAGGGGCCTTAAATTGAAGCAGTAAGTATATAAACAAGTGAGAAAGTATAGTCAGTCGAACCAGACCATATGATACCATACACCACCCATGGGCAATCATGGAACCGCCACAACAAAATTATGTTATGAGCTTAATATTCATATAAGAGTCCGTTGTATTGAATATTATATAGATAAATGTATGTATCTGTATTAGATTTTTTCGACTTTAAGTAGTTTTAGGGAGATAATCTGGCATCTATGGTCAACTCTGGATCCACCAGCACAACATGTTGGCATGACATAGTAGCTATCCTAAAATATTGTCGCCAAATTTTTATTACCAGCATTTAAAAGGAAATTATGGTAATTATATGTTTTTTTCGGGAAAGTTATTTATATGTTAGATATGGTCATATAAAGACCGATTGCAATAAACTTCGGTTAGATGACTTAAAATATTTTTGGACCAAATTTAATCATACATAATAAGATACTTTATGGGCACAAATGACTCTATTCCGAAAGGAAGCGAGTATGGGGGATATGTGAATTTATGGACTGATTGTCACCATTTTTAATAAGCTTGGTTCTTATGACAAAAGCACATACCAAATTTGATTAGCGCACAAGCTTTACATGGACAGCTAGCCTTCAAAACATAAAAATCATTAATTAACTCATTTATATTCATTGATAAATGCATTTATAAACATAAAATTTGTTTTAAGAAATGTAAATAAAAATAAATTTAAATTGTTTTGTTAAAATAAAAACAATTGTTTTTATTTATATGTTACTGGAAAATTTTAACGTTCGTTGCGTAGCGTTCGTCGCAACTTGTTCACGGCTTTTGATAAAAAACGACAAAATATTTTGACTGCAAATAAGTTATTTTTGAATTCCCTTATGTTCATCTTTCTTTTATTAATTAGATTTTGGGTACTTTAGAGTAACTTCGGGTATTGTGGAATACGCGGGTTATGTGGAACCCCCCTTTATTTCTCAAGCTAAATGTTATTTAGAAACTTTCCCTCTATGTTAACATAGCTTACAGAAAAGTATTAATATTACGGCTTTGGCTATACAAATGGTCGCACTGTTATTTTTTTGTCGGTCGTAAGTGAAAACAGGTGGTGTCTACTTTTTTTGTGCTCATATTGAAACCGTTATTTTGCTCTAAGTATTGATATTTTAAAGGAAATATTGCCATAGAAGCCCTTCAATGGAACCCACAGAGGCAGGCCCGCTCAAACATGGAGACGCCAAGTTCAAGACGAACTTTGGATGGCGCATACAACGTGGAATGAAATAAAATTGTTAGCATTAAGAAGAAATGATTGAAATGATTTATTTTAAAAAATTTGCCAATCGGCTAATGTGGAATACCTGAACGCGGGTATTGTGGAACCCTATTCCACCAATAGCCATAAAAGCTGAGGAATACAATTTGTTAACTAAATAATACTTTTAATTGGTATGTGTGGCAATTTAATAAGTTTTGTAGTATTTATGCCCGTAATTTCTACAAATAGATATCTAGCTGTGTATACATATCTATTGTGTGACGTATTTTAAAACCTATTTCTTACCTACGGGGTAAAGTGTAGTGTATTTTAAACCATCGATTTTCGATAGTTAATTCACGTGGGCCAATTTAACGTTGAAATTGACAAAAAAGTGTTACTGGATAAGTAAAGATAACTGTTAGGTACGAACACGCCCAGATATCTGTTAGTAGAAACTACGGGCATTATTAGATTTGTTTTAAAAAATTTGTCAATCGGCTAATGTGGAATTTGTGGAGCTCTATTTCACCAATAGCCATTAAGGCTGAGGAATACAAATTGTTAACTAAATAATACTATTAATCAGTATGTGTGGCAATTTAATAAGTTTTCTAATATTAATAAGATTTGTTTTAAAAAATTTGCCAATCGGCGAATGTGGAAAACCTGAAGGTGGATATTGTGACACCCTATTCCACCAACAGCCATGAAGGCTGAGGAATAATTTTCAGTGGATTTTTTAAACAATAAGTTATGTCATCTTATGTTATTAATTAATAAAAATTAAAAAAATTATATGCTAAATTAAATTTGTTTTTATATTGATATTTTGTTTCTGGTAATATGCAACAGTATTCCATATTATCCTCCTTTTTCAAATCACTGTTTTTGAGGTGCCTCAGATTTTCCATTTATAACGTTTTTTAGTATTAAGTAAATGTAACTTTTGTGATGACCTTAGTTGGGAAATCGATTTAGAAACACATTCCAACTAGTCCGATGAAGATTTCGCTTATACTTTTGTGAATATTGCCAAAACAAAAATAGGGGTTGCACAATACCCGAAGTTACTCTATTATGCCAAATTCGCTAATAATTACGTAAACACACTGCAATTTTTCAAGATAATTCCACATTTAATAGCGTGCGCCACAAAACTTTGTGATCAATTATTTCGCAGCAAATACCCGTTAAGAAATTATGAAATATGCCATTCGAAAGTACTCATTAATGTCACTTAGCACTATGTATAAGTTGAAGCTATCTCTTTTTAAAGACAAAATTTTATATATTAATCTGCGGTCTAATCATCGCATACGATATCGAGCAAAATTTATCAATACTATAGCGTACTCGACATCTAATGCGGTGATTAGTCACCAGAAAACGAGTGTGAATATATCCTTCGTCATGCAGGATTTGCCTATATATGTATGTGAATTAGGCTGCAACTAAAGGATGTGACTACAAGCTAAAAGTACTGTAGTACTAAAACTACCATAAGCTATTTTATATGCTATTTTTTTGTCAAGTTTTAAATTTTGTAAATTAAAATAACGATACGTGGTTGAAACAGTATTTTTTTATAGATATGCACCTACTAAGTATATTCTACTTTCTATTTTGTTTTCTGTTTGCAAAAACACATTTATAAACATTCTAAAATTGCTGCACCACTGGCTGGTGGAAAGAGAACAATTGCTTTTTGTGTTTTCTCATAATGTTTGGTGTTGCTACCGTATATTCGTTAGTTGTAATCACTACAGTATAAGCTCTTCGAACCTAACTATATTTTGTACTAAAAGTGGACTGAATTGGTTTATACGTTTGCCTAAACCGTATTAAAATTTTCCTTCAAAAAAAATATTTTGACCCAATTACGCACCAACTAGGAAAGCTTTTTCTAAGGTGATACATTTTGGCCACAATATCTTCTATTTTAGTATTGACAAATAGACAATGGCACGTCATTAACTCTTAACCTCACACTAATGTCTAAAGTTGTGGCAGCGTCATGGACGAATATTGTCTTTTGGGTTGACGGTATTATTGAAGATGTTCTTAAAATTATAAATTGCCGTACAACTTATTCTCATTTAGTTTTTAAACAAAATAGTAGTTATTATTCATCACTTACCCAATTATAAGCATTTGTTAATGATTGCAGTAAATATTTCAAGTAATTTTTAAACATTTTTTTCTGTAATTAAGGCACACAACACAACTCCATCGTTTACTATGTAAATTTAACTCATCATTTTTAATTATTTTAAGGATGTAAACTAAAACCGGAAATGTCTAAACAACTTATTTCAATTAATAGATATGTATACACTTTCGAGTTTTTAAAATGTTTATTTTCATCTTTTTTTCAAAAACTTTATTTATTCATTATTTTTATTTATTATTTTTTCTCAAACACTTTTTAATTTTTCTCCAAGACTTTTTATTTGTTCTCAAAAACTATTTATTTCAAAGTTTTAAAAGAATTTAAATATAACAGGAAAGTGTTACCATATGATCATCTGACTATTTAAGAACACCATCTGGTAGCTTTCTGTTATACACACAGTTTGGAAGTCATTGCAAATAATTTTTTTAAAACTAAAACCTTTTTAACAATTCTCGTATTCTTTTTTCTTAAAGGTTGCTATTATATACTATCGTTTATCCGCACTCTATGATGTGGCGTTTAAATGAAGAAAAATTTTAACCCTTAATCACCGTGTGGGCCTTGTCTATGACAAGGGACGTAATGCTGATATTCGCCTATCTTTCGTATCTTTTGATCGACGACGGCAATTTAATGTGCTTCGTTCGGCTGATTTCGGTGCTTACATTACATTACTGCCTTGCCAGTACTTGCAAATGTCAGTTTTTGTAAAAAAGAATCACCTGCATCAAATGATTTTATTTTCACAGTTAAACACTATTGCGAAAATAAAAACATTACTTGAATCATTTCTTTGGGCTAATTAGGGGCTAAAATGTCAAATATTTTGTAGAGTTGTGTTTTTATCGTGCAATTGTTTTTGTAGCAATTGATTTTGATATCTTGTCCATGTTTAACACAAACAAATGCATTGGATTTTGACATCTTTAACATAATTTACACAAACAAAATGCGTGTTGTTTTTTCTATTGTTGTAGTTTTGCGCAGACCCACTAATTGGGCCATGGTATATTCTTACACAGAGATTGCCGTGTCTGTTGTTTTTTTAAAGTTGTAGTTGCAGAATTAACGCATCCTGTATAAATAGAAAAAATAAAGTCTGTTAATTGCCCTGGACTATTATAAAACTGTTATTTGGGTTTTATTTTATTTAAAAACTATGCTTGACTGGGTTTTTGAGACGTGGATTTAATTTAAACCCAGTTTAAGGTACATACTCTGAAACCCGGACTTTTTTGCATTATATGTCGTAATATTATTAAGGAGATCATCGACATTAACAAATATTATTCGAATTATATAAAATATTCGGGCAAATGCAAATCTATATATGTATATAAAATTGAATGTATGTTTGTATATATATATATATTTGTGCCACTTATAGGAGGCCAAACCACTTGACCGATCATCTTGAAATTTTCACAGAATATAACTGTGACCCTAGAAGAGACATTAGGCTATATAAAGTTGAGATTGGTCAAAGGGGCGATGCCACGCCCATACAACCTAAAATTTAAAATCGTTATATCTTAGGCTTTTTTTGCATAGGATGATGATATTTAATACATATGGTGTTAGTATGAATAGAAATAAACTACATGACAAATGGGGCGAAACTACGCCCCTTTATAGAAAAAGTAAAAACCACCATATTTAATAAACTACTGAACCGATCGTCATTAAATTTCCACAGTACTTTAAGCTATATAAAGATGTGGTTGTAAAAAGGGGCGGTGCCACGCCCATACAACCCAAAACATAAAATCCTCATATCTTAGCCACTATTTCCCGTTTCATGAAAAAAGTGGGAGGGGTCACGCCCCTTTATGTCGATTATATCTAATTAACTACCGATCATTGTCAAATTCTAACAGTAGGCTTTTGTTATGAATTAATGAGCCCCAGGCTATGTAAAGTTGTGGTTGGACAAAGGGGCGGTGGCACGCCTAATCAACTCAAAATTTAGAATCCTCTTATCTTAGACACTGTTTCACGTATGTGGTTGGTGGGATGAATTTAAAAGGGAATTTTTTAACATATTTACCCATGCTTGATACACATGTTAATTAACCTGTTCGGTTAGCGTTTGCGATGACTATAAAAAAAGCCCAAGTGCAATTTTTACAAGTTTGTGGCTTAAATTGATCAAATCCGTGTTTCTCGCATGGACGGCTTTATGTTGCATGCTCGCGTCTTGGAAAACTAACTGACTTATATGTTATTTAATTAATTAATAATTTAATAAAAAAAAATTTTGCTTATATATAAATACTTTTTGTTTAATTTTATAACGATTGGGGTAGCGAAGCACACCGGGTTAAGCTAGTTTTTAATAAAAGATATCGAAGCATTTGAGGTTTTCAACATGTTTTTTGCGGTCTCCTGTAAAATTTTCAAAATGTGACTTGGTGTAGTTTACCTCCCACCTACAGATAATTTATTGTGATTTTATTGAAATAACTTTCTTTATTTTTTTTCAGCTTATTTAAACATTGTTTTGAATTAAGTATAAATTTTTATAAAACTTATTGAAAAAATTTTGAAAATCTTAAATTACATTTCGGATTCAATTTCGAATCAAAAAAATTATAAGCAAAAGAAATCAAATGTAAAATTAATTTACAAGAATATGAGTAAAGACAAGATGATGATTGTATTTTACAAAATAAAAGAGTAATAAATAACAAAAAATTGTTTAAACAATAATGAAAAGTATAAATAAATGTATAAATAATGACAAAATAATAATAATATGTAATAAGAAAAAAAATTGTTATTAAAATAAAAAAGTAAACACACAATACATACGAATAAATTCAATCATTTTTCAATTTATATATATATTTTTTTTTTGATTTTCGCTTTAATTTATTTAATTTTATATATAAAAAATTTAAGTTCATTGATTAAGTGCCTATTTCATGATGTCGGAATTTTTTTCGTACAACAAAAATTTTGAGTTAGCTTTTGCTTTAAATGTAAAGAATTCTTTCGACATCGTGATATAGGCAGGAAATTTTATTTAAATATATTTTATTTTTATTTAGCATTCAACTAAAGGAATACTAAAAAATATATTCAACTCGATTGTTCTGTAATTTCTTCCGATTTCAAATCCTTGTATTGTTGATGTTGCAAATGATGGGTATGGGTATGTTGGGAATCTATTTTCTTACCCAACGTATTGGATGAATTACATTTGAGGGTGTACTTTTGACCACCGATAGTAGGGGAGACTATGGCATCTGTTGAATGGGAGGGCCATGTTGTTAATATATCGTTATTATCCTGATCGGGTGTCATGCATATATCAGATATTATACCACTTTCTGTTGTACACAATACATATAATGAGTAAGAATTATTGTTAGTAAAATAGTTAAGAATACATTTTTTTTTGCATATAGAACATAGAAAACGGCTTTTATTTAGTAGAAATAAAATTTCGGATTTATTAACTAGTGAAATGCTAATAATACGGTAATAAGCACACAATAAATTGTGGTATTCGACACCTAAAAAGCAAAAGAGCGTAACAAAAAAAAAAAAAAAAATGATTTTTGTTCGTTTTATTAAACTTCATATTCACAAAATATTTTAAATCCGTGCGATCAAAAAAGAGTACCTTTATTAAAGAAATTCAAACGCTAAGTACACCTTGTTGTAAAAAAATAAAGTGTTTTTACGCCCTTTTGCATTTTAAGTGACGTAATGTTAATTACAAACTTACACAAAATGTTGCATACATATTTACTCTAAAACTATATCCAAAGTTTATTTATTACTTCGAATTATGGAAAATTAAACTTTTTTGGCTTTTGTAGCCATTCTGCCCTTCACCCAGTGATGCCAACGCAAAAAAAGTGTTAAGTGTTATTTCTGTTTAGCCCGTTTTTTTATTGGTTAGGAATAATTATATTTTTTTTTCTGGCAATATCGAATTGTGAAAACTGGCCTAAAATTTCAAAACGTGCAAATGGAAAAACATTTGGATCTAGGCTTATACATAGTTGTAAAAATGCAATTGGTAAACATATTTTTATTTAACTTACTAGTTTTGATATAAATATATTGATATATCCGTTATAAACGGTAAACTTGAGAGCACTTTTAAGCTATGTTCAAACATATTAAATATGTAGCGTCCTACACGTAACCACTAATTTTATTAAAAATTAATTTGCTTCTGCAAAACGTTTGGCTAGATGAAAAATAATTTTACAGTTTCTAACTAACATTATACAATTATCATCCTACAAATACAGTTTAGGAAATCAGTAGCAATTGTTAAAAATAAAGCTAAAGTTTGATCACTGGTAATGTAATTTTTTTTTGGATTTTTTTTTTTAAAATATTTGTTAGGTCTTAGCATACGTGGGCGGATCAATAAGTCTGTGAATGAAACACAGTTTTTTTCTTACAAAAAAAAAATTTATTTTTCAACATAATCTCCTTTTAGCTCAATACACTTAGTCCAACGTTTCTCCAATTTGTGTTACCCTTCTAAAAAATAGGATTTTTCAAGGTCCATAAAATAGGCATTTGTTTGACCAATAATTTCATCGTTGGGGCAAATTCTCTTTCCACCGAGCCATTTCTTTAGGTTCGGAAATAGTGAATGGGGGCTAAGTCCGGGGAATATGGCAGATGAGGTACCAATTTGTAGCCCAATTCATGTAATTTTGCCATTGAGACTGCACACGTGTGCACCCGTGCATTATCTTGATGAAAATTAACTTTTTTCTTGGCCATATGGGGTCGTTTTCTTTTAAATCCTCGTTAAATCGGTCCAATAAGTTGTCATAATATTCGCCGTTTATTGGTTTTCCCTTTTGAAGGTAATCGATGTGGACTATCCCGCGTGCATCCCAAAAACTGTTGCCATCACCTTATTGGCCGTCAAACTTACCTTGGCCTTCTTCGGAGCCGGTTCCCCCGGAGAAACCCATTGTTTAGACTGCTGCTTGGTCTACGGAGTGTTGTAATGGATCCATGTTTCATCCGAAGTTGCAAAACGGCACAAAAACTCATTCGAATTGCGGTTAAACAACTCCAAACAATCCTTTTAAGTTGTCACACGATTACGTTTATGGTCAATTGAGAGCAAACGCGGCACCCATCTTGCAAGCAGCTTTCTTTAACTCTGCAGATCATTTGAAATCGAAACCCCATTGCCATATGAAATGCCTATGGCATCAACAATCTCACGCACTTTTACTCTTCGATCGGCCAACACCATATCGTGAATTTTTTCGACATTTTCGGGTGTAGTGACTTCAATTGGCCGTCCAGAACGTTCAGCGTCATTTGTACTTGTGCGACCACATCGAAAGTCAGTAAACCACTTTTTTACATTGAAATCGATGGTGCAGAGTCCCCATAGTATTTATCAATCTTATCAAGCTTTTCCTTGGTTTGATTGATGGGTTCGCAAGAAATAATGTTTAATGAGCACTCGAAATTCACTTTTTTCATTTTAAAAATATCCACGAGGTTGTATGTTTTGAACAGCTGTTAAACGCAAAGTAAATGACGGAATTTGCTCAAAACTTGATAGTAGTCTATTAACAGGTGGTACTTGATGGGAGCAGTGTTGCATTTCATATAACTACGAGGGAAGTTCGACTTATTGATCAGCCTTCGTATATTTATGGCCAATTTTCAGGATTGATATTAAAACACATTTTAGTTTAACTTAATTCACAGATTTGGTACATTTAAATTCAACTGAAGTTTCCATTGTAAAACAAATTAATTTTGGCGCTTCCTTTATAAACAATATATTTCTTAAAAAAATAAATGTGCTTGATTAAAAAAAAATGTGTTATTAAAAATTGTAATTGAGTGCAGCCTGGACATAGCTGTCAATTCAAACAAGTTTTGACAAGCAGTTTGTGTTAACAACTTGAAAGTGATTTATTGAACGTGTGGCAGCAGGGTAAATTGAGACTATCTTATGCCCAATTTTCAGGATAGTATTTATATCCATATTATCTTAGGCCCTAATCATGTACAACGCAACGCAACGCCACAAAACTAACGCAACGCCAAAGAATAACATTGAAAGCACAAACAAGGTCATAAATATTTTGTAATTTTGTTGTTGCTTTCTACAGAAATTCACATTGCGTTTTAAAATTTCAAACGCTCCATTGCTTGTGTCGTTGAAAATTTTAAAACGGTACATGAATTTCTGTTGAAAGCAACAACAAAATTACAAAATATTTATGACATTGTTTGTGCTTTCAATGTTATTGTTTGGCGTTGCGCTGCGTTGTACATGATTAGGGCCTTAATTTTCATAAAAACTTAAATCGTATTTAATTACAGATTGATTTTTTGAGTTTTATATGAAAAGTCTTATGGCCAATTTTCAGAATTGAAATAAAACACATTTATGTTTAAAATCGTTTTAAATACAAAATTCTCTTCTTCACTAAACACTTAAATGAAACTTAAGTCACCGACGTGGTACATTTAAATTCAACTTAAGGCCCTAATCATGTACAACGCAGCGCAACGCCACAGAACTAACGCAACGCCAAAGAATAACATTGAAAGCACAAACAATGTCATAAATATTTTGTAATTTTGTTGTTGCTTTCTACGTACTTTTTCTGTTGAAAGCAACAACAAAATTACAAAATATTTATGACATTGTTTGTGCTTTCAATGTTATTGTTTGGCGTTGCGCTGCGTTGTACATGATTAGGGCCTAAGTTTCCACTGAATTAACTTAGCAAGGTGGCCTCAATATCACAACAATACAAAAACAACAGACAAAGTAATAAAAGTAATAACAACCAGCTGTTTTTTGAGACTACCTTGTTAATAACTACACTTTTTTTATGTTAATTTTTTGTACTAAGAAGTGCTACCATACTTTTATCTTAATTAAATAAGACTTTTCATATAAAATTCAAAAAAGCAATCTGTAATTATATACGATTTAAGTTCTTATGAAAATTAACATAATATAGATTTAAATACTATCCTGAAAATTTGGCATTAATTAATTAAGATAAAAGTATGGTAGCACTACTAAATCCAAAAAAGTATCATAAAACAAGTTAGAGTGCTATATTCGGCTTTGCCGAATCTTTGATACCCTCCACCGACCGGAGTGAGCTCTATATGATAAATACATATATATTATTAACTAAGCTTCACAAAAACGAGCGTCAGCATTAAAATTAGTTGCGGATTAGACATGAATTAAATTATTGTCCGACAATAAGAAAATTGTATGCGTTTCTTGTTAGGACTTTGAACTGGCTTGAGTAAAATATCTTGATTCGCAAAAGTTTTAGCCGAACTAAAATAATTTTTAGGAGGGTAATTTGTATTGGACCTATGGTAAATTATGGCCCAATCATCCCAAAATTCTGAAGACTGATTTCTAGTATTACAAAAAATAAATTAGAATAAATTTCAATACAGCAGTGTATGTAATTAGTTTTACCGTTAACAGAAAATTTCACAAATTTGCATGATATTTTTTCTGGCCATATGAATTTAAGTAAGACATTTTACCGCAATATCTATATCTGTGATGGTTTAAGGCGAATTTTATTATTTTCCCAAAGTGAGCTTTATTTGGTTTTTGGCGCAATAAACTGTTTTCCGGGAGTAGGGTTTTTATGGGGCCTAGTGTAAATTATGGACCGATCTTCAAAAAATTTTACAGTGTGATTTCTGGTCCTATAAAACTGTGACGTAACAAATTTTAGTATGATATCGTTATTTATTACGGTTTTAGGCGTACTAAACTGTTTTCCGGGAGTAGGGTTTATATGGGGCCTAGTGTAAATTATGGACCGATCTTCGAAAATTTTCACAGTGTGATTTCTGGTCCTATAAAACGGTGACGTACCAAATTTTAGTATGATAGCGTTATTTATTACGGTTTTAGGCGTACTAAACTGTTTTCCGGGAGTAGGGTTTATATGGGGACTAGTGTAAATTATGGACCGATCGTCACGAAATTTACCAGTATGATTTGCAGTCGTACAAACCAAATTCGAGCAAAATTGTATGTCATTCCGTGCATTAATAAACCATTTATGTTAGTTTTTGTATCAAAATTATCAATTTTTTCAGGGTGGTGGTTCCACATTTTGATTCATAGTTCTTATCCTACTGAACCGATGTTGCTGGATTTCAATCCCAAGCTGCTTAGGATAACTACAAGCAATTTGAGACCAAGTTTGTTCTTTTCTTTTGCGTTTTTCAAAAGTGAGCGTGTTTTCAACAGACGGACAGACGGACAGACAAACGGACATGGCTAAATCGACTTGGAATTACTCAAGGAGCCAGAATATATATACTTTATGGGGTCTCATTCTTTTTTTTTTTTGGCTTTACTTAAAAACTAGTTTTTGGCTGACTATTAAAGTCATATTGCCAGGGTATCCCACGAATTTTTGGAGCTTCAACCACAAGACCTCGTTCGACCTAAACCATCGTATAGGAAGGCGAGAGCTCCCAGAATCCACTCCAGAGTATTATTGGTCTCCACCAGTAAACGTCTGAGTTTTTTTATGGTTCTCCACCAGTCACGTTGAGTTATTATTGGTTCTCCAACAGAAAACAAGTTAAAATTTGAGGTTACAAACGATTGCACAAAGTTAATGCCGACAACCGCAAAAACTGTAACTCGGTACAGTTATACGACGCCACGCCATTAACCAATGCGAGGTGACAACGCAAAACGCACGAAAAGCAGACAAACAAGAACGACCTGATTGCCCTTAAGAAATAATGACAACGAGCGCGAGCTGCTTCTCCACTCAGAGCAGTTTTACGAGTGATACCCTCATTCACCACAGTGGTGGTGGATGAGGGTATAAAAAGTGTAGTTATTTACAGGGTGGCCTCAAATATTGTTGTGATATTGGGGCCACCTTGCTAAGTTAATCCAATGGAAACTTAAGTTGAATTTAAATGTACCACATCGGTGAATTAAGTTTCATTTAAGTGTTTAGTGAAGAGAATTTTGTATTTAAAACGATTTTAAACATAAATGTGTTTTAATGTCAATCCTGAAAATTGGCTATTAAAAATACAACCACAACAGGCAAAGCAATAACATGCAGCTGTTTTTTGAGGCTTTGTAAATAAATATACTTTTTAATGATATATTTTGTATTTAGTAGTGCTACCATACTTTTATATTAATTAAATAAGACTTTTCAAATAAAACTAAAAAACTCAATCTGTATTTAAATACGATTTAAGTTTATACAAAAATTAACATAATATAGATTTAAATACTATCCTGAAAAGTGGACGTTAGTGTCATAAATTTATGAAAAATAAAATGCCGTTGAAGAAATGTAATTTATATTAAATTTAGTCTTAACCAAGTAAATAGTAGTTGTTCATGTTATGAAATACCTGACGAGTTATGTTGAAAATAAATTCTGTCGAAATAAAAGTCACAATATCACATACATAGTTATTTGTAAGATAAAATATTATAGAGAATGATCCATTGTAAAAGGAAGTAACTTCTTTACTTCAAAAAATATTTTTTAGCCCCTTTTACGCTTAAAAAAATGCGATGTTAAAGTACTAAAACCGTAACTTTTTAAAATTTAGCCCGTTTTGTCCAATGTATTCACGCGCCTAGTGCCACAAGAGTTGGCATCACTGCCTTCACCATTCCTACATTTTCCAAACTGTTAAATACCGTTTTACACTATAACAATAAAGATCACTTCGGGTAGATAAATTTGATTTTTAGTCTAGCTATATTGATTCAGTCACCATATGGTATTGATTTTACAGTAGGGCATAAATTTAACAACAAACTTAAGTAAATTCGTTACTGAATAAAGGAGAAAAACAACAACAACAAAGGATTTATGGGTAAACATCTTTTACAAATGATCTTCATATATCTGGCTCTGAAAAATATACGTTCAAATCAAAGCTGAAATGACGGCAAACAATGATTTAAAGAAATTTAACAATTTGTAATATTAACAATTTGCCGTATTAACAATTTTATTAGTACACAGAAATAAAAATTTATTTCAATTAAAAAATTTGTAAAATTTCATTTAAAAAGTATTTCACTTCGTAAATTTAAAACCCAAGATTTGTATATTCTTTTCATGCTTTGACAATTTGAATATTGAAAGCTTTTGTTTAAAAGTTATTGAGCTAAAAAACTGTCTTGGTGAGCATGTTTACTAATTAAAAATTGTAATAACTCTCCTTTTTAACCTGCCATCACCGAACTGTTCTGTGAAAAGAATTTTCAGCCAATGAAAATCAACAAAAACTGACATCGGGGATAAATTGTGGTCGGGTTAAATATTTTATTTTTTAAATGACATCGGTACTTTAATGTTTGTCTCAGACGATGTTGGAAAATTTTGTTAGGCCAGCTGCAGAAATTTATCTAACTTTGTGGTGTCGCGCACAAGCACCGGAATTGACAGCTTCTTGCAGTTATCTACAAGGATATTTGAAAGAAAGCGTGTACATATGTTTACAAGCCAATAACCATCCCCCAACTTAAAATAAACTTTCGTAGTGAAATTTGTCAAAAAGCAGAAAATGGTCACCACAAAAAATTAATAATAATCAGATAAATAAAAAAGTTACTAAGAATTAAAACTATATAACTAAATTAAAATCGTTACTTTTCATAATTTTTGGATAATTTTAATGTTTTGTCTGTTAAAAATTTAATTTGGATTTCGGCAACACTGCAGGCATATAAAGCTTATTTCCCGAATGTAAAATAACAAAAATTAATAGTTTTTTAATTCTTGACAACAATTAGAACACTGTATTTGATTATGAAAAAACGTTGAAATTTTAAATAAATTTAAAAGTTTTAGTAAGAAATAGAACAATAACAAATTATATGTGCCTTCATATACCATATTTACAAATGAGAACATGCAAAATACAAAATCTATTTACATTATTTACAACAATTACATACATATTTACACACAAGTAACGTTCTCTACACACACAACATACATCACAATATCAAAAAATCATAACGTGCGTTAGAAATTTCTAAAAATAGTAACATAAATCAAGTTCAATACCCATAGAAAGCTGACTAACGATAGTCGTCGAACGTTTATGATGATTACGATTGCGGGACTTTAAGGTTCCACCATCTCCACCACTTTGACTGCTGAAACCACTACTCAAAGTGTTTGTTATGAGTTTTTGGGGTCTGTTGCAATATTCAGTATTGCTCTCTAAAGCGAGAGTTTGACATTCGTTAATAAGTTCAAGAGCTTGATTCGGATGATGTTGCAGGTGCTGATTAGGTGATGGTTGATGATGCTGGTGGTTGTGATGGTGGGCAGACGAAGATGACGATGAAGTGGAGGATTTACTTAGTGAAGAGCTGCTGGTTCCACTAGACAAAGAACTCTCTGATATCAGAGAGTTGGGCCGACGAGAAGTTTTCATTTGGTCCGTGTGTAAGCCGACAAATGAATGACGTAACTTAGGGGCTGTTTTTAAGGGGAATACAAAGAACAATTAATCATTTGTTCTAAGTTTGCAATTCAGATAAACAAACCTTTTCCTAATTGACTAATAGTAATGGATCGATCATTTATTTGATTATTACTGGGTCTTATATCCAAACAGGGTTTACTGCCAATGCCCATTGAAGACATTTCTGCTAAGCGAATTTCTGTAAGAAAAAAAATCCAGTCGGAAATAGTTAAAATTTTATTTAATTGTCATACCTCGATTTCTTTTCGCCTGTTGCCATAATAATTTTGAAACTTCCTCGGTCCAAGCATTTTTTATATCCTCTGACATGCATTGCAAGGTATATGTGTCATCAGGTTTACGTTTTCTAAACCAGATCTCAAATTTCGTTGGTGAATCACCGACATGGGCAGTTAAGCCAATATCCGAAGTCTTAATACTATTTTTGTAAATATAAATATCAAGATTCTAAAAGGGAAAATTAAACAAAATTTTTATTTTCTAATTTATCTAACTAATTTATCTTGCTTACTTTATGGTCTGGAAATCTTCTGGCTTTACTGAATAATACTAGTTCTTCGAATAGAAATATTTGACGTAGGGTTTTTTTACCTCCCTTACCCTGCCATACCAAGAATTCATTTTGTCTTAACAGACGTCCCTGTTCTTTCACATTCACATCACAGTCTCTTAAAGAGTCCATGGCCAGTAAGTCATTACCGTGACGTAACTGAAATTTAACCATTTCTTCGGCTTTTTGCAATTCTTCAACGTCGGCTGCAATTTCTTGTAATGCTGAGCCCTTTAATAATTTCGATATTTATTGTATGCTTTATTTAATATGTAAAATTGATATTTACCTGGACTGTGTTACAGGCCTTAACTAATTGCTGCAAAAGTAAAGCGTATTTACCCATACGTTGCACCGGCTTCAGTAGATAAGAAGCCAAGTCCATTTTATCGTTAAGTTCGATTTGTTTAGTCTGAAAATAATATATTAGTTTTCTTGATTTGTTAACTTGATTACTGACAATAAAGCACACCGGTCCCCAAAAAAAATTCGCATATTACGAAAAAGCTCTACCAAAATGGATAATGAAATTTGAAAAATATTTCGGAAAATTTGCTTAAAGTTTGATCTAATCAGAATATGATTCCATCTAGCCTATACAGTGTTTAAGTAACGCTTTTTGAACAAGAACAAAGCAAAAACACTATCAAATTTAACGGTTGCACAAGAAATTGTTTGTTGTCTGGACATAGACATGTCTAATCTAGACGGTATGTAAATCAAAAAAGTAATTTTAAAGCATTAAAGCGATTTCTGTGCGAATCATTTATATTAATTAACTATTTCTATCTTAGAACAAGATCAACTCTATATATATATCGTAACCTGCATGATAAATCGATACATAAAAACAATTTACAAATTGGAGGCTCAAAACTATTCTGGATCCAGTGAATAACTCAAAATGCACAACATTTATTCAAATATAAAACCCTCAAAAATATAAGGAGAGGGTAAGCCCCTAACTTGCATGTGTAGCCCATGTGTAATCTGTGTGTAATTTTCCAATAGGTTCTATTTTTTCATTAATGTTTGACAGTCAAGCTTCGTTTTCGAACATTAAGTCATGGTAATTGATTTCAGATTCCATCACAGTCAAACATATTTTTTAAGCCCTGACTTTTGTTACTTTCTTCCCCTCTCAACAATTAAATTAAACTTTCTGCAAGAAAACTTTCACAGTGTGAACTAAGATTAAGACCATGTGTAGACTGTAATATCATACATACACATACAACATATATCCAGGGTTGTCAGGTTTTTTTTTTCACCTTCATTGCCAAATAGTATATCAAACATCGCCTAAATTGAAATTTTTTTAATTTTTGGTAAAAAAAATTCGCCAAATAGGAGTTTTATATAAAAAATATGTAACAAAGAGTAATTTTACTTTTATTCAAATTTTCTATGGTATTGTATATTGTAATATTTTTAACGTTCTAAAATGAATTTCTTCAAACTTAGTATTAATTTTATCCAGTTTACAAAATGAACAGAATTTGATTAAAAAGGAATTCAGTTTTTATAAAAATGATTTTCTATGCTTAAATAAGTCGAAATATTATCAAATTTTTATTCGATTTTCATCGAATGAAAAGTTTGACAAGAAATCGAGTATACGATAAATATCATAAAAGTTGTATTCAAATTGAATATCAATTAGACTTCCTAGAAAATACCCTACATCCAATATTTCAAGTGAACTCAGTTTTCTAGAAAATTTCTTTACATGAATTATTTTTAAAAATAAACTTCTAACCCAAATACGTCTATAGACAATCAGGGTTTTCAAAAACTTAAAATGAATATTTAAATTTTTTTCTTAAATATTCTAACAGCCGTACCTAATCAAATGCGGCACGCGTTTTCTAGTTGTCAAAAATTGTCATGTCCATACAATTTGTATGAAGCATCTATAAAACCTAAGCGGAAGAAAACGTTCCGTCTTACGCTCTTGTTTAGGTACGGCTGTAAGTAATATTTATAAAATATTTCGTTAACAAATAGATTCAAAAAGTATACAACACTGCGACTTATTTTCGCTTTGCATACCACATTAAAATATTGATACCATTATATCTAAACT
This sequence comes from Pollenia amentaria, assembly GCA_943735925.1. NCBI lineage: Eukaryota > Metazoa > Arthropoda > Insecta > Diptera > Polleniidae > Pollenia > Pollenia amentaria. The sequence goes on from OX031009.1 coordinate 158,203,670, forward strand.
GATATCAATGGTAATTTATTTTAAAAAGTGATTTAGTTTCGGTACTATTTTAACAATTTAGGCTTGATTCACCATAGCAGCAACATTTTCACTTGTTGTTCATAAAAAAGCAACAATATATTTCGCAACCACACACATTTTCAATCACGAACACGTTTACAAATTTTATCCCAGAAAATATTACGTTTTCCTTTTTTTTTTTTTTTAACATATTGTTAAGATTTTCATTCAAAACTAAATAAAATTATAAAATTATTATAAAATTCACTTAAAATTTCATACAAATTATTGCTGAAGTAGAAGTAGACTCAATTTAAAAACAAAATTCAGTTAAATTTTTGTTCAAAAAATTAAAGAAAAATATATATGTATGAAATAATTTGCGAAGAAACCACAATAGTAGCAACAATTTCGTTTTTTCTTCTATATAAATTGACTAGTTTTTGGACAAACTAGTGTGTGTATACATTTTTATATTTGCACAAATGCTAACTTCTAATAAGGACAATGTCTGAAAATCTAAAAAAGCTTAAATTTTTTCCAGATTTTTATAACCACAATTTCTTAAGCGGTTTTCACCCTTAATAACAAAGTCACTTGTTGACATTGTTAGTCTTATTAAGGTAGTTAAAGTACATACATTTACAATACTGCAACAACAAAATGTAGTAGACTAAAATTTACTACGCTGTGGTTGACAAATCCAACACAAAGCCTTAGAAAACACGTGTGTTAATTTACCATAATAAAACAGTTGACAAAACTCTATATCTCTCTTTCTCCCATTCAGAAATTACTTAATTTACAATACATACGAAAAATACACACACGCTTAGTAGTATAAAATCGTATTAAATAAAGCAGATTTGTACACTTAATACAAAGGGTGAAAACCGCTTTACTGTTTTACAGATAATTATCTGACAATACTATTAATATATCACCTAAAACGGTCGTAATCGTTTTGCGATTTTAAAATTTGTTAAAAATTCAAAGAAAAAACTTTACTCGTACTTATAAAATGTCTCATATAAATAAGAAAAATAAGGGAAATGCGTTTTAGAAATCGCCAAAGTAATCGCCAACTTTTTGAAATATTGCCATGTCGCCAAACACAAAATTCTATCGCCAAAGAGGCTTAGAAATCGCCACGTTTGCAAAAAATCGCCACATCTGACAGCCCTGCATATAACGCAGAATAATTTTTCGAACATTTTTTGAAGAAATTATGTTTAACTTCAAATTTGATTTTAATCTCTTTGACATTTGTTTATTGCGCCATTTAATAAAACAAACTGTGTACGTTCTAGAGATTTTAGAATTTAATGGCCAATTTTCAGGATTGATATTAAAACACATTTATGTTTAAAATCGTTTGAAATGCAAAACTCTCTTCTTCACTTAAATGAAACTTAACTCACCAAAGTGGTACATTCAACTTAAATTTCCATTGGATTAACTTAGTAAGGTGGCCTCAATATCACAACAATACAACAACAACAGGCAAAGCAATAACAACCAGCTGTTCTTTTAGACCACCTTGTATATATTTACACTTCGTTATTATTATTTTTTTAATTAGTAGCGCTACCATACTTTTATTTTAATAATAATAAGTAAGAGATTATTTTGTTGAACTGTTTTATGGTTTTGAATCCAAATTTCATATTTTTGATTAGGCTAAAGTTCATTAAATTTAATTTTCATTAATTTATTTTTATGAAGGAAGGAATTTGACAACATGAAATTAATAAAAATTTATTGATAATTTTTCATTCTTCACTGCCGTGGGGCAGTATAATACATATACATATAGAACGCATTAAGTGGGATAACTTCGGCTGACTTCCAAAACGTACCAATACAAAGTTTGTATACAGTTTTACTACTGTATTTTAACCATGTACATCTACAAAGTGCAGAAACAATGCAACTATGTGTTTTGTTTATTTAAACGTTTTGATATGTAAGTGATGGAATAGATAATATTAAACATAAACATGTAGTGTTTGCAAATGAAATGTTAAATGTCACAAGGCATCAATTTTAAAACCGATGCCCTGATTGCTGTTTTTCTGCGTTAATAATACTTAACAGTGATGTTTTGGAAGGGTTTGAATTGTATATATTTTGTACTGCGGCGTTATGAAACATTATGCTCTGTTCTAATACAAAGCAACTGACGTTTTGGAAGTTAGCCTTCCTCTTTTGCATGCGTTTTGAATAAAGGTCAAGAAAGTATCAAACTTTAAAAAAGTAAAAAAGTATCGGCGTATCGACAGTAAAATATCGCCGATGCTGATATATCGCAAACCTGAAGTATCGCCGATATATCGGTGTCGGTATTCGTTGCTTCCCTAATCTAAAACAACAACTAATATTTTCCCTACCCATCTTTTCATATTGTTATAAAAGCACATATTCTTTCTTTACTGGCAATCTTTATCTCTTTCACTCTCACACTCCAGTTTAACCAACATGTTGATTTTTAAACAGTGCTACCATCAGCAAAATTCACAACTACATTTGAGATGACGCAAAATTACCAAATTTAAATGAAATTACACCTGACATCAAATTTTAGTTTAATTATAAAAAAATTTACAATAAGGAACAAATTAGAAAATATTTATAGAGAAATTTTTAAGAGTGTTCCCCTATTAGCTGCCATATGCAATTATGGACTTATTAAAACTAAATTATGTTAGAACGATGAGACTAATAATATAAGAATTCTTAACGCTGAATATTATCTAGGTAACTTCATATATTTGAGATTTTTTTCGTCTTAGAGTGATTTAAGGGAGGGGGTTTACATATGATCTACGTTTCTAAGCCTAACAGGACAATATTGTGCCATGACATAGTAGTTATTTTGTTTTATTAATACATACCAACACTTATAAGGCAGTTATGTCATTACAATCAATTTGATATTTGTATGGGAGCCGTGGTCAAATATGGACTGATTCCAAATTTAATTTCGTACAATTGAGGTTGAAATAAAATATATTTGGACAAAACTTTGTCCAAATACCAACATAATAAGATGTTTTATGGGCACAAAGGCTAAATTAGGAAAAAAGTTCTTATGGGGGCTATGTGAAATTATGGACAGATACTCAAAATTAAAAAAAAAAACTTACAAACCAAATTTCATTAAATTATCTTAACAATTGCGACCTGTACTTCGTGTAGAAGGTTCACATGGACAGACAACCTGTAAGCAGGACAGACGACTCATATACTGATTCTAAGTCGATCGGAATACTACAACAAATATTTGTATGTGCTTCATACATCAGCATAAACTCAAACATAATACCCATTTCACTTAAATAAGATAAATATTAGTCATATTAAGATTCATATAGTAATTAAAAAAAAAAAATAAAAATTTATAAAAAAATAATTAAAAATCTCAAATAAATTAATAAATATTAAAACTTGAAATAATAAGTTTTACTTCAATTTATCTAGGAAAGGTGCAAGATGTTCATCTTTTTTTATAATTTATTTAGTAAATAAAATTCCTGTAATGGTTTCTCAAATCAGCTTAACAAATATTAAGGGCGCTAAATATTTCTCAACTAAAGAATTTTAAATGTTAAAGCAAACACAAAATATTTTACTTTTTGTAATATTGGAATTATCAGAGGTGTTCTGGCAATCGACAACGCAAAACTGAAGGATTTAAAAGTGGTTTTTTTTATAAGATTTTTGTAGTAAAAGATATAAAAATAGTATACATTACAAATATTTCTCTAATAAACAGAATTCTATAAGAAAATTATAAAAAATTGGATTAAGAGTGTATTAAAACGAACTTCAAAATTCTTGCGTTTTGCGTTTTCGATTTCCCGAACACCCCTGTATATCTTCCTCCAGGGTTTTTTTTTAGTATAAATACATACTTTCTTTTTTCCAGTAAACTTTATGCTTTAAATATCTTTGAAGCTTATATTTATCAAAATCTTATTGTCCATCTGGCGCCAATCACTATCCATCTTTTCGTTGACTAAAATCAAATCCTTATATTATTTGTTTAAAAATTAAAGAATTTCAAATTACACCTGATCTACACCTTAAATAAATTACCAACGGTCTACCCATGAAAGTACCAAATTCGGGTAATTACTCATAGGGTGGCAGCACTGTTTTTAAATTCCTTTTTGCTTAATTTCCTTTTCCCCTTCTTTTTAGTTGCAAAAAATTACAAAGTGCGTGAACGTCTTAAAATAATACTCCTTTAAATCAATTAAAAAGAATGTTAAAAGTGTAAGAACATTTGTAATTTTTATAAATAAATAAAACTACAACGGGGTTCTATTATACTATTAAAAATCTAAGCAAAAAGTTAAACGCAACTTAGTAAAAACTTTGATAGAAAATGTTTCATAAAAAGCAGAGCTAACGATAGGGTAAATTGGTAAAATCGGCGCGCTTTTTTTTTTATAAAAAGCAGAGCTAACGACGGCGCAGTCTCTGTTAGTTTTAAATTGTTAAAATCGGCAAGCTTTTTTTTCCATAAAAAGCAGAGCTAGCGACGGCGCAGTCTCTGTTAGTTTTAAATTGGGAAAATCGGCAAGCTTTTTTTCCATAAAAAGCAGAGCTAGCGACGGCGCAGCCTCTGTTGTTGTTAAAATCACCGCGCTTGTGGGCAGCATTGAGTTAGTTGTATCTTTTTTTTAAGTGTGAGTTTTTTCTGTAGGATGTGAGAAAATAAATGCAAAGTCAATAAGAAGAAGAAAAGTGTTTTAGCTAATGGAAAATTCAATGAAAGGGTTTGTTTAGGTTTTTTGTTGGTAAATTAAATAAAAGTAAATAATTAAAGATGGTAAATTTCCACAAAATATGGCCTGTTTTATTATTAATAATAAAAATATGCAAAAATGAAATGAAATTAAAAGAAGGTTAAATGACATTAAATAAATATAGAACAATAAATTAAGATATAATAAAAGTTAAAAGAATTTTTAAGCAGCTTTAAAGCAAGTTATTGATTTTTATAAGGTGAGTTTTTCAAAATCTACCAAAATTTAAGAGAACTAAAATGCAAAAATAAAATTTTGTGAAATAGATACCTATTTTTTATTATTGAATGAAAATATTAAGAAAAACTTTTGACGAAATTGGGGAGTTTATATTGGATCCATGTTAAATTACGAAATTTCACAGTAAGATTTCAAAATTTTATTACAATAGATTCGTTATGGTTTCAGGCGTACTTAAGTGTTTTCCGGGAGTGGGCTTTATATGGGGCATATGGTATATCATGGATCGATCTTCACAAAATTCGGCGTATTAGATTCTAGTCTTATAAAACTGTGACATACCAAATTATATTCATTAACATTATTCGTTACAGTTTAATGCTAGGAACACAATTGGGACGAACGACGATTTTTTGGCCGCGAATATTTGCCAAAAATAAAAAATATTGGTGTATATGAAAATACACACAATAATAGCGTCCGGCGAAATTCGTCATACAATAGATTTATTTCGTCTTTGCAATAGATTTATTTCTATTTCATACGCCGGTGAACGACGAACAAATCAGTACTAGGTGACCATATTTGGTTTTATTTTAGAAGTATTTTACTAAATAAAGTTACTTTTTACTTTAATAATTGCTTTTCTTTTTATTGTATAATATTTAAAATATATATACAAAGTATTTTGCTATAAAAATAGTTTTTAGTTGTGTTTTTGATTATGCTTTAATTTGTAAGCATTATTTTTCTTAATTATAAAAGCTGCTTGTTATTCGTCGTTATTGTGCTTCATACGACGAATTTACTCAGCGAATTTTAATGAAAAATCCGTCGTGTTGTGCGAAATTTGTCGTTCGTCCCAGTTGTGTTTCTAGCATAAGGCCTGCCTAACTTACTGTTTTCCAAAAGTTGGCTTTATATGGAGCCTATGGTAAATTATGGCTCGTGCTATGATTTCTAGTCATATAAAACTAATTTTTGCTAAAGCTTATACCAATCGATGTATTTCGCCATCATTTATGTTATTTTTTGTAACAAAATCATAAATTTTTTATGGTGGTGCTTCCACATTTCGATTCACAACTTTTATCACACTAAACCGTTTTTGCTGGATTTGAAACTGAAACTCCTTAGGCTAATCATAAACAATTTGACCAGATAGACTAAATAGCAGTTTTGTGAACAGCCTTTTGTATTTTAATATGATAAATTAGTGTAAACGTCAAAACTTAATGAAAAAAAAATTATAAAAATGAATTTTTATTTCTGAATAAATCTTCAAGCCCAAGGTCAATTTACATACATTAATTAATAGTTTTAAGAAAAATAATGAATGAAAATTGTGAACAAAATTCATTGCTTACAAAGTTGTATTGTCATGTAATATTTTTTTTTATAGGATAAATAAAACCAAATTTTTTAAACCAAAACGACACAAAATCTTTTGTTGCTTTAGAATAAATGTACACAAAAAAAATTAAAAATTGTCTAATCACCAAATTCATACAAAGTTCTTTGCTTGATTTTGCACCTATTAACAAAATGATTATATAGATTACTAAGAATTGTGAAAAAAGATTTTGTTTGTTGTGCTAAATTCCCTTTTTTTAAAAATTAATTATTAAAAAAAGGGAATTAAGCACAACAAACAAAATCTTTTAATAAAGAAAAGTATTCCCAAAAACGACTTTGATAATAAATTGTGAAAAATGTTTTTTCAATAAATGATATTTTTAATTTTAATTACAAAAATGATCACAAAACTTTGCCGTGTCAAACAATGTGTTAATTGATTTAATTAAATATAGCTCAGGTTTTGACAATTTCCAACAACAATTCTACAAGTTTTCATTATTTTATTTTAACCGAAAAATCAATTAAGATATTTTGTTATTGAATTAATATTTTTATTTTAATAAAATGTTAATTAAAACAAAATTATATTTTTTATTTTCTTTCTACTAAAAAAATAATTGATTCTATTATCCTATTAATTAAATTGAAATACTTTTTAAAAAATATTTTTAATTGATAAAAAACTACTGATTTTTTTTCTGTGTACATGTGTACATTAGGCATATAACTAAATTTAACGAAATATTTGGCATACCACTACATGGTTGCAAATATTGTACATGTAATGTATATCACTTTTATAGGTGATTTAGGTTCAAAAATGTTTCGTTTTAAATTTAATTAAAAATTCTAGAATGAAAAATTATCAATAAATTTTAATTAATTTCATGTTGTAAAATTCCTTCCTTCATAAAAATAATTTAATGAAAATTAAATTTAATGAACTTTATTTAGCCTTTTATCATATTAAAATAAGACTTTTTAAATAAAACTCAAAAAATCAATCTGTATTTATTAGGGTATTCATTCGGTTAACTGACCGGTTGATTTAAAATTGGCTAATTTCGATTAACGATTAAACCGGTTAATTTTTTTTAGTATTATTTTTTGTAGTATTATAACATATTTTTTGTGTGTTTGTAATTAATTGTTTCGTCTCATATACAAAAGGTATGTGTTTAGAAAATAATTTTTCATACAAACAAAAAAGGGATCTTCATTTTAAATAGATCTTTGCGGTCAACGGCTTTTTGTTTCACGTTCTTTTTATATGGGCATTTCCATTGTGACGTGACGTGATATTTGTACGACAAAATGTAAAAAAATTAAATGAAGAAGTCAAATTTGTAAAAAGTTTTTTCTATATTACAAAGTAATAAAGCAGCACTATATTCAGAAAAAAATTTACAATAATCGACCGTAAGGATTTTAAGAATTTTTGCATAAAATCATTTTTAATAAGCTTTGGACTTATAAAGATTTGCACATATGGTAATTTCTAGCGAAAAGTCTACTTTTTGTAATGTAACGTCAGAAAGCAAATAAGCTTGTATTTTAGGACCATGTTGTTCAAAAGTGATCTCTTTTGTAACTTAATGTAGATATAGTTGCGCTTTACACAACATATAAAAAAAATTAAATTATACATATACAATTTTTGATAAACGATTTAAATTACTTCTGGCGTTACGTTACAAAAAGGAGACTTTTCAATGGAACTTCCCATATGTATGTATGTGTTTAGTTATTGGTTTCTTCTCATATTTTATCATAAAAATCTTTTAAAAGAATTAACCGAAACAATTAGAAGAGTTGAAAATTTAAAATAATTAAAACAGAACTCTAATGACATAACTGAAGATTTTATACGTGTAGAGAAATCCAGGAAAAGGAATGAGAAATTAGATATTCTGTATTATGGATTGCGTTCGATTTCTCCAACATCAACGATAAGTGAAATAATTTTTTCCAAGTCCAGATTTATCAAAACTAAATTAAAAATTCGCTTAAATCCTAAACGTTTTTCTAAAAGATTATTTTTAAGGTATTCTTAAACTATTGAAATAACAAATAAAATTATCAAACAGTTTATTTTTTAATTACTACATAATATATATGTATTAATTAAAAACTATGTACTACATATTTATGAATTCTTTTTTTGTTTGCTCGTGTTAGTTCAAGAATTGTTATGTTTGTTATGTTATTGTTTTTTTTTTTTAAAAATAAGCTCCAAATAATAAATAATTTATGCATTTTTATGTATTGAAATTACTTCATTTATAAAAAAAAAATATTAATCGGTTAACCGATCAATTACAAAATTAACCGATTATTAGCTGATTAAACCAAAACCTCGGTTAATTAATAGAGCGATTAACCGATTAAAGCAGAAGCCCGGTTAAATGAATACCCTAGTATTTATATACGATTTAAGTTTATATGAAAAGTAACATAAAATTGATTTAAATATTATAATGTTTTTGTCTACTAAATAAAAAATAAATTCGAATGAAAAATTGCGCCATATAATTTTTTTTATTGCGTAACGGATTGAATAGTGTGGAGCAAAACGACAATAAAAATAGCAATAAAGTATTCAAAATATTTTGCAGTAGATGGGTATCTTACGCTGCATTTACACATGAAAGTATTTTCATGAAATTTCTGTATACGTATTATCACCACAAATTTTACAAAAAAATTTCACGAAAATTTTCATGAAAGTTAAATTTTATTTTCAAAATGTCGTCAAACGGCAAACTTCGATCAAAAATTTCTCTTCTTCTTTTATAGTTTTGCTTATTTCAAGTTTCAGAGTTGCCGAGCCAATTATTCACGCCCAACTTCAGGCATTCGTTCAAAATAATATTTATTGCTATTAGTTTTCATGGTATTTATAAATTTTAATTAGAGTTATTGTGTTCTTAATATATAGTTGAAAAAATATATTAAAATTCTTTATATTTACGAAAAAAAATTTCAATTGGCAACACTGCTTAGTACTGGCAAGACAGTTGCAATACATGCAAACTTTTTTACTAATACATGTCCACTTTTCCAACTGTCTTGTCTACTGTCTTGCCAATTTTCCAGACAGTAAAATTGGACAGTGATTTGACATTTGTTGACACTAATTTGAAGTTTTGTTCGCAAAAGTAAAAAAAAAAAAATCAAAAATTAAAAGAAAATTAACAAATTATGCTTTGATTTTTTATGTTTTACTTAAGTGTTATCTATGTTAACTTGAAATAGTTGTTAAATGCTCTTTTTTATTTGTTAAGTTCATATAAAACAAGTTTAGATGGAACTTGCACGGCGACATTCACGTTAGAATTTTTTTTAAAAGTGAACTGTCTTAACTACTATGTAGACACCTACGTCACGAAGACAGAAAGTAGTGTTTTTGGCAACTAATATGTATTTTCTTAGTGTCTTGCCAGTACTGGCAAATGTAAACGCTATGTTACTTTCATGAAATCGCTTTCTTGAAATTTTCATTGAAAGCTAGCTGAAAGTTGGACTGAAAGTAGAAAAATGTATATGTGTTAGTGAAAAAGTGTGAGTGTATTGCGACTTTCAAGAAACTTCTTTCATGTGTAAATGCTATGTTAAGTCAATAAGTTTGTTTGCATCAAAAAGAACCACTCACAGCGAATTTAAACAATTTGTGTTGCTTTAGCTTGTACAAAAATGTTTTTATGCTGTTTTTCTTCTGACGTTACGGCTTATTTTCGAAAATAAATACTTCGCGTGGATACGTTCCGTAATACATGTTCACCCAGTTCTTTTTTACTACAGCAATTGGTAAGCTTTGCTTCTTTTGTAAATCTAACCATTTATTTGTAAATAAAGAATATCAATAGAGTTTTGCAAGGCGAATTCATTCTATCAAAGCTGTAATTTGGTATACAGTCATGTGTAATTTTCGAATTCTTCATTGGCAACACTGCTGATATGCCATACCTAAAGGCCGTGTCAGATACAAATTTGTCGCTATGCGTGACTTTTTTACTTTTGGCAGAAAAACGCAAAGCAAAAGGTGTATGACATAATGAAAACTTTGACAACATTCACGCATTTTTTGCTTACCTTTAAAAGCGGTTTGTAATTTGTACATTTAATTATATGTTATAAAAATAAAAGTTAAAAATTTAATTGGACGGTTTTTTGGAATTGAATTTGGCAAACAAATTAAAAAAAAAAGAAAATTATACTAGCCAATTGTCAAAGCGCCCAAAAAGATGAGAGTTGGCTAACTTTGTGCTTCGCTCCGCTTTGAAAGTACTTTATGTGACATGTTTCGTATAAGTATGTATATTTTATCTAAGATGTCAAAGCGAATCGGTAACGCAACGCGAAGCAAAAGTTTTATCTGACATGGCCTTAAAGAAGAGCGTCAACGATGCGTCACGACGCTCTAAATTGACGAAAAATAGCTAGTTTGCCATTATTTATAAACAAAAGCGGCCAACTTCACTTTTTAACGAGCAGTCAAAATCCAATTGCAAATCGTTGACGCCGCTCTATTTAGGGGTGCTTCGTAAAAATTGTATGGACACCTTTTGCTTATGTACTGCTGTAAGCTTGTATCTTCTTTTTTTTATAAGAGTTTAGCTTGCACATACATACAGAATATGTACAGAAAAAATTCAAATGACCCAGCGGTAACTATTGAAGGGATCGCAAATGGCAGGCCTGTTTGAAGGTCTCTATACTCCTTTCTAAAAGAATCGCTTCGTGTTATATCCTGCCTTCAGAAGTATGCCTTATAGAAGGTATACATTTCTTTTTGAAATACCTTCCAAAATATTCCGTACCCATTCGCTACCCCTTTAAGAAGGTAGAAAAGAAGTTTTTCAGTATTAATTTTGTTTTTTTTTAGTGACCTTTTTTACGCCATTCTTTGGGAAGGCAAAGAATTTGTTATTAAAGGGAGTGTGGAATAGGGAGCTTGCTCCCAATGACAACCTTTGTAAAAAATAAATAAGTATGGAATGCGGCGAGGAGGGCTTGTATCTGCTAAATAAGGGCTTCTATTAGGCCTCTTTACTCATTCTTTTAACCGCTGAGGAGAAGAAAATATTCAAATAATTTAACATTCAAAATATATTTGAATATTTAACTCATTTGACTTGAGTTGACTGAATTGAATGTCAGTCCATCTTCAACTGTGATACTGGCATTAAGAAAAGTTTAAACTGTAATTTTTTTTTTTAAAAATTATACATTTATATTTTTGTTTTATGTGTGTGTGTTTAATTGTACTGTGTGTATACTTTAAAACCACATTTAAATTAAAAATGGAAATGTAAATACTAATTCAAGATTTTATATTTCAATAAAAATAATCCCTGAAGAGGTAGGAAAATAGCCTACGAAACGTCGGAGGAAAATATGAAATAAATCTTTTATTTACATATAGAGCAATTCCATATGAAAGCGATCATCTTTTGGACGACCCCTCTCCGAATTTAAAATAAATAGTCTCAATCGATTGCCCGGCAAAAAATAATGTACCTACATATTTTTTTTTTTTTTATAGTGACTGGTTTAGTGGTGGTGTACACCACTGTCATGTGAAAAATTGAAGAATTCTTCATAAGGGACCTCATTGAAAGTTGTTTTACCGTGTTTTATGACTTGTTTCTGCACGTGTCATTTTAGGCGAAATATTTATTACCTGGTAATTTAAAAAATTTACAAAACATTTTATGACCTGTAGCCTCAGTCGGGTTTGGTGTGCCATTACATGCCACTGCTGTTATTATCCATGGATTTATGGCCGATCTTGTGAAGGCAGGCAGACCATATTCACTACACACTCAACTTGGGGCTCTTAAAAAAAAAATTGATTTTTTCTTCATAAATGTATTTTTAACTGTAAAATAATTTTTAAAATGTATTTTTAACAAGGTGGTCTCTTAAATGCTCTTCTCCTGTCCAAACAAGGAGTCGGGACCCCATTTTTTTATTGCTGATTCTTAAAGCAAAAATTATGAGGAATCCAAAAAAAAAAAAAATTAGCCGGAAAATTTAGGAGCTTCTGTGGCAAATCGGAAAATTTAATTTTCTTGGGAAAATTTAAAGGTAAATTTCTAAGAAAAATTAGGAAAATTTTATTTTTCAATTAAAGCCTGATTCAATACCTTTCCAACGAGCTATCACTCGTTGCGATCGCTTTAGTAGTTTTTTTTTAAAACAACTTTCAATGAGGTCCCTTATGAAGAATTCTTCAATTTTTCACATGACAGTGGTGTACACCACCACTAAACCAGTCACTATAAAAAAAAAAAAAAAATATGTAGGTACATTATTTTTTGCCGGGCAATCGATTGAGACTATTTATTTTAAAATCGGAGAGGGGTCGTCCAAAAATTTGCCAATTTTGATCGTTTTCATATGGAATTGCTCTATAGTTAATAATTAGACCTTGAAAGCCTGTTTGGAAATCCCAAAAAACATTAAGAATGTGTTTTTGTTGGTTTTTTCTTTAGTTATTCTCTCATTTGTTTTGTTTTTATTGGTTGCTCATCTTATTGTAGTTAAAAAACAAATGAGTGTGTTGAAATTGCTTTTTACTTATTCTTGCTGACCTCTAGTAGATACCAATTCCTATATTCATAGATAAACAGTAATAAATGCGATGTTTCAATGGTGGTGGCTCAAAATTATATCTGTTTTAATTAATTTAGTTCAGTAAAATAATGACAAAAAATAATTACCTTAAAGAAAGCAGTTCCATATTCACTCATCAATGTATCACTTTTTGGTTTATTCTTATTATACAAAGCATATAAATAAAATTTGGATTCCATTTGCAGAAATGCGGCACCAACTTTCAAAGGATTATGTTCGTAACGTTCCAACTCCGATAGAAAATTATTGTTATGGAATTCAAAAATCTTCTCGATATTACCAAAAATCACATTGCGTTGGCCGCGTAAAGATTGTGGTATATCATCGCGCAGCAGCTCATCTATGTAGTTTTCAATAACATAATACAATGAACGTACATAGTCACGTTCCGTGCCAATCATTTCCCGCATGATCAATAGGAGCGTTCTTAAATAAAGAAGAGAAAAATAGAGATGAAGGCTTAAAGAATTTTAGATTTTTAATATACTTTTGTATTTTTGGATCTAAGCAGCTGAGTTCTTCCAGTTTAGGCAATTCGAAGGTGGAGGCATAACATTGTAAATGTTTATTGGCCTCCCAAGGCGAATGGAGATTAAAATAATGTTTCGATGGTTGCTCGAAGCATTCATCGTCGAGTTCATCACTAAAAATAATTGAAAGAATATTAAGAAATTTCAGTCAATAATTTTTTTACTTGAAAAAAAAAACGTACTGTTTTTCATATAAATTCTCTGACTCCTCGTTGAGACTTTGGCATGAGCATACTCTTGTGAATTTCGGATTCCCCTCACAACGTTGACATTCTCCCACCCCTGAATCAGCAATTTTTGATCTTCCTTCCTCATCATCATTATCCAACATTTCATCCATTTCATCAAGATTACGACTATCACGCCAACACTGACATGTAGGACTCTCAAACGAACCCGTTCCATAACTTGACCTATGACTTATTGCACGCAATTTATTCGTATCCGGCGTACTTGTAACCATTTGCGTTATCGATTTCTGCATCGAGTTCTGATTGATATGTAAGTTTAAAGTTTCCGGTTTTAGCTTTAATCTTTCATTTTCCTTTTCCAAATATTTTTCCAAAAGTCCTTTTGTGCCATATTGCGCAGCTAAACGTTCCATTTCATGTTGCATATTTTCATCTAGCATGTGTAAATGTATTAGATGATATAAACGCGTGGCTCCCTCTATGCGTTCCCGAGCCACTTCTAGTTTTACAGCAAAGTTATCAAGAGCTTTTTTCAAATTCACAGAACTTTCTTTAAGAGATTCCATGCAGGCAGCGGCTAAATGTAAATCCCGTCCTTTGGCCAAATGTTTCTATAGAATAAATGGAATTATTTATATTATTAAGTGCAGTTTTTTTTTTTGTTTGAAAGGTAACGTATGTTTATTTACCATTGATATAAAGTAGTATTTTTCAAACTCATGTTCAAGGTCCTTCATAGGTGTTTCAAAATCAAGCTCTAAGTTTAAAAATCTTTGCAGAGATTCACTGCCATCACTTGTTATCCAAGATGTCACCTTAAAACAGAAAAATAATTATTGGAATTTTTTTATTATTATTTTTTAGAATAAAGAGCATATTCTTAACCATTAAGTGGTTAGATTTAGGTATTTTTCAGTTTATGTAGCGATGAAAAGGAAATCGAAATCACGTGAAATTGAAATCGACAAATAATTTGAACAGAATTTTTGTGAAACTGAACGCAGCTTTTCCTGATTTCAAAAATAGTTTAGGTAGAGGAAAGTGGTCCTCAAAGTATGAGGCATATAAAAGGAAATATTGTTATCATCTTTGAATATGGGAGCACAGAAAAAATTGTTTTATCAATTAAAAAAATGGTTTAAAAAGTATTTAAATTTAATTAATGTGATAATTGAATCAATTAGTTTTTTAGTTGAAAAAAAATTGAAAATTTAATTTTGATTTAATTAACATTTTAGTTGTTTTGAAATAAATTTTTAATTAAAATATTAATTAAATAACAAAAAATCGTAATTGACTTTTTTCGTTTAAAATAAAATAATTCAAACATGTAGAATAGTTGTTGGGAATTGTCAATATTTACTTAAATAAATTAACACATTGTTTGAAATGGCAAAGTTTTTTGATCATTTTTTTTAATTAAAATTAAAAATATCATTTATTGAAAAAATATATTCACAATTTTAAAATTTTTAGTAATCAATATAATCGTTTTGGTAATAGGTGCAAAATCAACAAATTGTTTGCTTGATATTATGAATTTGGTATAAATTTGGTGATTGGAGAAATTTAATAATTTTTTCTGCAAGAGTTTTCGAAATTTTTTCGATTTCAACTTTACGTAATTTCGATTCGAAAGTCATTGGTATTTTTTTTAAAGCACTTTATCGTATATGCAATTTTAAAATAGAACAAGTAATAGTGCTATATTCGACTATGCCGAATCTTATAAACCCTACACCATGGTGTGATAAGCAGAAGGTTATATAAATACCGTTCTTAAGATATAAATAAATCTATTTTGTGCAACGCCCACTTCCAAATCCCGCCCATATTTTCTCGGATGTTATGTATTGATAACCAGTATGCATGTACCTAATTTAGAAACTGTGGCTCTTGCCGCTGTCCAGATATACAGAAATCTATAATATCTTTGTACGGGAAGAGCTACGGCCACATCTAGAACCCCGCCCATAGTAGTAAAGGGGTTGTGTATTATTAACCCAGCTATGTGGACCAAATTTGGGCAATATTTCTCTAACCGTTCTTGAGATATAAACAACTTTTTTGTAACAAGCCCACTTCTCCAATCCCGCTCACATTTTGTAGGATGCTGTGCATTGATAACCGAGATGTTTGAAAATAAGAGGCAGTCTAGGTTTTTTGCTCATATCTCAGTCATTCATCGACCGATCTGGCTGAATTTTAAAAGCAAACTTTAAATGAGCACATCTGACATAAATATATACCAACCAAGTCCCCATCAAATCTGGGGCCTTCGGAAACCAAATTTTAACAGACGGGCAGACGGTCAACAGGATTTGAACTTCTCTTCTCATAAGGATCCAGAATATATATAATTAATAGGGTCTAGGATCAATATTGTGGATGTCTCAAACGGAATGACAAATTTATATATACCCTTTTATCTTCGGTGAAGGGTATAACAAGAAAGCGTGCTATATTCGGCTTTGCCGCATCTTATTTATCCTTCACTATGGTTTAATAAGAACAGAAGGTTATATATATCTTTAGATATCAATAAATCTTTTTTGTGCCATGCCCGCTTTTTTAATACCGCCCACTTTTTGTAGGGTGTTTTGTATTGATAACCAAAATGCTTGTACCTACTCAAAGAGGTTGTGTTTAGATAACCCAGCTTTGTGTAACAAATTTTAACAATTTCTCTCTTACCGTTCTTTAGATAAAAATAAATCTATTTTATGCCACGCTCACTTCCCCAATCCCATTTTTTAAAGAGGTTTTATATTGATAACCAATATGCTTGTATCTAATTTGGAAACTTTGGCTCTTTGACAACTTTGACAACAAGGGATTTATGGGTAAAGGCAGTAGTGGTTTTTGGCTTATATCTCAGTCATTTATAGACCGATTTGGCTGAATCACTATAGGAAACTTAAACGGAGTATATGCGACAGAAATATATAACAACCTAGTCCCCATAACTTCTAGGTTCTTCGAAAAACCCATTTCAATATACATACGGACAAATGAATAGACGCGTACTGTCAAATCAACTTCGCTTCTCATAAGGACCCAGAATATATATGTATACTTTTATTATATTGTAGAAATTACAAACGGATTGAAAATCTTTTCTGAAGCATTGTAGTACGCAACCATGTTTTTATTCTCGCTATGTGTAGAAAAGTTTCGCAACTATCAAAAGTAATAGAAAAACTTATTGCTACTTTAATCTTATGCAAAAGAAATGTTATAAGGAATATTAAATCGGTTTGTGAAAAAATGTCAAGCGATAACAGCAATTAAAAAAGGGAAAAAGTCAAAACCTACCCAGACCAGTTTCTTGTGGCTAAGCAGAGTATACAAGTGGGTGCAGTAGGGATGGGCAATAAATATCGATATATCAAAATACCGATATGTAAAAAAATTATGGTCGATATATATCGCCGATATTAAAAATACCCATATATCGATACATCGATATTTATCTACGACTATCGAATTCGATATTTTAAAGATCTCTTTATAATAAAATTCAACATTTTTACCGTTGCTCAACTGCTTACAATACTGTTGTTTTTTTAGAATTGCATTATATGTTTTTTAACCAATATTAAGAAAATAACAACGCTTTTCCATTGGACATTCACATAGATTACACAGTTCAGTTTTGTCTCGTTTTTTTAAGAGATGACAAAAAAAAAAAAATAATCGCGGAAAAAATATTCTGGAAAGGGTTCCTAGAATTATGCAAAGCATCGCCTTAATTAATCCGTATTAGCAGCAATAGACTCATGAAAGTTGAAACGTTAATAATAAAAAAAATATTTAGTTTTTTTTTTATTTGAGCATGTTCTTATATATTAAAAATAAAATATTGCACAGTTTACTTGTATTGTATGTGTCACAAGTTTCGTTTACCGGCAGTATATAATCCGGCATTATATAATCCCAATTAATTTTTTTTTTAGATTTCATATGGCGAATAAATAAAAAAATTTTTGTATTCTTTATTTTTTTTGAATTTTTTTTTATTGTAGAATTAACTGCCGGTCCCCTGATTTCAAACGAAAACTTCGTTCACATAACTTACCTTAAAAACTAAATTTTAAAATTGGGTCTTGTTTTAAATAAAAGTTAAGCGAATGAAAGTTTTGTTCGAAATAGAGGGACAGGTAGTCAATTTGAAATTAAAAGAAACAATAAAAAGTTAGAATAGAATTAAACATGTCATATGTTTGTACCTATATAAATATGTATTGAAATTTGGTAATAATTTCAGCTTAATACGTTCGAACCATTGATATATCGATATTTTTAAATAATAAATATCGATACTCTTAAAAAATATCGATACGATATATATCGATATATTTTTTCAATTTGCCCATCTCTAGGGTGGAGAAATGATGCGGGAATACATCTAGAACCCGTAAAGTTACTCTTTCGAAGTTGAAGAATATCGAATCTAAACTATACATATAAAAAAAATTGTCTATCAAAGATTTTGTCATAATAGTTGGCATTTTTTTTTGGTCCTTGAACCAACAAAATTCCTGGAATTTATAAAACTAATTGTAAATCATGTAAGAAATTATAGTCAGCCAAGCAAAATTTGTGCCGATTTGGAGAAGAGGTTTATATCTGACATACGGTCAATTTTGACCTCTTATTACAAAATAAGGTCATGACATAGTACATATTATAAAACTAATCGTTGAAAAATGTTATATCAATACTAGGGAGATCGATTATTCGACTTTTTTCAATAACCGGTTTTCGAATATTTCAAATAGTTGCTATTTTAAAAAAACCGGTTTTCGGTTAAGCAATTTTTAAATAACCGGTTAACCGGTTTTAATTCGAATACTTAAAAACACAAAAAAACAAAACAATTTGCAAATGTAAGGAACCAACAAAATACATGATATGACTTAGATCAGACCTAACAAATATTTTACGATAAAATCCAAGAAAAGTGGGACCAGCAAATTGATCAAACTTTAGCTTAATTTTCAACAATTTTTTTATTGATTTACTAGACTTTATTTGTAAGAAGACATTTGTATAATGTAATTTAGAAACTGTTGAATGATATTTGATCTAGACAAACGTTTTGGAAAAGCAAATAAATAATAGGAATTTTATAAAGTTATTATTTGAAATATTCTCTCAAATTTATTTTGAATGAGTTTTAATTTGTTGGTGGTTAAACATATCTATATAAATCAACCATATTTTTTAAAGTTGCAAACAAAACCTCTTAGGGATTATGAGCAGGATCAGGATGATCTATTTCAAATTTTTTTGTTTCAGCATTATGGAAACGAATAGTGAACTGAACATTCTTTTAGTGTAAAATATTTGTCAATTCGTCGACTACAATTTAAAACATTCCATGACATTGTTTGGCTTCTTCAATTTTGTTTTTTAGTTCTTGGTGTTTTCATAAATGAAACTGGTAGAAATTTTTCCCATATCGTTGATTCCGCCGTAATGTTGTATTTTTCAGCATGAAGAGATGCTAGAACTACTTCAGAGTTTTTAGTGCCTTAACGGGCATTTCGTCCTCGGCAACACAACGGGCTAATATTTCACACAATGATTTATTTTTTGCAGCGTATTTTAGTAAAATAGTATTTGTCGTCTCCTTAGAACTACTTCGAACGGAGTTAAGTTTCATTTGGATCACATTAATGTCAAGCATGTGAATTGAAGGTGAATAATAAGTCGTGACATGGACGAACCTTTGTAACTAATCATTTTAGGGCACTTCAAGCACCTACCTTTGTATTTTTAATCGCATTCTAAAAATATCTGGAGATAACCTTCATATAAAAATATATTTAATATTTAGAATACTCTTGTACAAATTACTATTTACTTTTTAACTGCACACGTGTTTGTAGTATTTTGAATAGTTTTTGGTTATTTTTCTACAAGACCACACGCTTTTATAAGCGATTTGTATTTACAGTGTTCATAATGTTTTTTGAATTTTATTAAATTTTGTTTTGACATTCTTCATAAAAAGTTCAAGTTTGGCCAATATTCAATTAGAAAATACTTAATTACTGGTCCATCTACAACAAGAGTAAGGAAAATAAATATAAATTACACAGTACTAAAATAACCGGTTTATTATACCAAAATAACCGGTTTATTCGATATTCGAAAAATGGGCATTTTAAAATAACCGACTTGGGCAAAGCTAAAATAACCGGTTAAAACCGGTCGAATAATAACCGATCGATCTCCCTAATCAATACCAACATTTATGGCATTTAAGAATATTTTCGGGGTTGGTATTTGTATGGGAGCTAGGTCAAATATGGACCGCTTTAAAAAAATTCCCAATTCGATTTATGCAATAATATATTTTTGAACCAAATTTATTCTAAATACCAACATAATAAGATAATTTATTGGCAAAACAACTCTATTTAGGAAAGCAGTTTGTATGGGGCCAAGTGAAATTATTGACCGATTCTCACAATTTTAAATAATTTCCTTCCTATAATAATTGAAATGTATGTACCATATATCATCAACTTATCTTCAAAATTGCGACCTGAATTTTATGCACAAAGTTACGTACACATACAATTATCCATCTAGCCGGACTGACATCGTTAGAGCGACTCAGAAAGTGATTCTGAATCGAGATATACTAAAAGGGGGTCTAAATCAATTACGTATGTATTATCAGTACTAACATAAGGTCGCTTCTAAATTGTATTACTCGTATTATTATTTTATACACAATAGTTTTACCGAAGTAAATGGGAGCAGTTTACAAAATTAAATGCATTTTAGCCATTTTTATGAATCACATTTATTATCATGCAAACAAATGTTATCAAAGTAAATAAGCTTTCTAATGATTTTTAATTAACAAGTACTTATAAGCTTTATAAAGTACATATCGTCGGTATACTGCAAAAAGAGCTCAAATGATGCAAAAGTGCGCTAAAATTCATAGGCCCATAATCATAGTCAAAAATAAAGTCGACTTTTTCTAAAGTATACTTTAGAACAATGGTGTGCATGTGACATTTAAAGCCGGTTTTAGTTAGCCATATTCTATGCCCTGTAATTCAATGGATATTTAAAGAAGTTTCGTAGTTATTTTATCAAAGAAATGCCTTTTATGTTTTGAGCAAAAAATTCCCATGTGGACTTGGATCTTTTTTACACAATTTTTTTTTCTCTACTTTTGCTGCAAAAAAAAGTCTTAACTACACAAAAAAAAAAAAAAAAAAAAAAACTATTTCATAGATAATTAAAAATTTTTTTATAAGAGAATTTCTCAATTTACATTTTGGGAAATTGTCTTCTCCAACATGTATTTAAAAAGTTAATAACTTTGTTAAGTACTGTCTAGTACCAAAATGGTTAACTTAATGCCAAAATGTGTTGTAATTTGGGCAATCACAGTACATTTGAGTTTGTTTTATGTTTAGATATTCAAGAATCAATTACTGGATGTAGTAAATAAAACATTGATAAAGAATGCAATGAATCAACCCTTGATTACCATTTTTCAGGACCGGACGATGACCTGAATTATATTTCTGAAAGCAACAAAGACGAAACCGGAGATAAGGTGAACTGGTTGAAAGAAAAATCTCTTACAAACCAAAAGATTAAACCTGGTGTGTTGCAGTAAAAATACGACCACAATGAAACCATAGATTTAAAAGAAATTAAAAAGGCAGTTAAGGCAACTTTCCTTTAGGTATCGAAAAGAAAAGAGATTTACTTAATCTCTGCAATTCGTCCCGTTTTTTTACTGGTGCAGAAGGTTGAAAACAATCAAAGCCATCACAAGACCCGGTATAAATGATGATTCGGCATCAGATAAAGATAAATTAATAAAAATTACAAACAAAACATTTTCATAAAAATACCCATGTCCACAAAGAATGGTCTATGTCCAAAGTTTTTGTATAAAAAAATTGAATGAATTAAATTGAACTATCAAATTTTAAATGATTTTTCCAACGCCCATTAACTTTAAATCTTCAATAACTCAGAAACGTAATGTGACTTGAGCTTTTTTGGCAGCATACCGACGATATATAGTAAATATACGTCTTTTCATATTATAGTAAGCACTACGAAAAACTGGCTGCTTGTTCAATACATTGTTTTATTTGATACTTTTTTTTTATGTATTAGGCTTACTAATCGCAACAACACTGTGTTAGTTGAAAAACAGACAAGCCGGGTACCTGGCTTTTAATCTGATTCGGGTACGCATATAGTGGTGCTAACGGTTTCTTGGTTAGTTCCAGTTTTCGAGATATACCGTTATTTCGAAAGTGGAGAAGGTTGCACAACATATATTCGCGTAATTCAAAAACGGTTTAGTTTATTGAACAAACTAAGAAACCCGAAATTCCGCAATAAATTTTCCTTTAAGAATCTTTTTTCTAGTATACGCAGTCGTTTTGGACACATTATGTTATTTTTGGCAAAAAAAAAAAAAATTTTTTTTTTAAGCAAAATTTCGAAATTTTTCTCTGTTAAAAAATCATAAAAATTGGAAAATGCAGCTATGCTTCTAATTTTTTCTAGACATATGAACGAAGTTGCAAACAAAACAAGCCAGAAATGATTCAAATCTGTTTACAACTTTTTATTTTATTCACACAAGCCGAAAAATTTTAATTAAAGTTAAGAATTTCATAAAACGCTATATTTCTATGGGAGCCTCCTAAAAAGTAGAGATAGAGGGCAAGTATGTTTTGGGAAAATGTTAAGGACAAGAAACTAATTGAGGTCGGTCATACATTTTAAACCCTAAAGGGCGATTCCTGGGCAGTTATGGGACTTTTTCTTCAAAATATTTAAAGTCTGTATTGAAAATTTTGTATGGGAGTCCCCTTAAGGAATGGAGATAGCGGGTAGGTATATTAGAAATAAATGATGGAGATAAAAAATAAGGTGGTGTTGGTCATACATCTAACCCGTCTACGAGCATCATACGCGCTGCAGAGGCCAAATTTAAGAATTTCATTAATCCGCCATATTTGTATGGTTGAAATTCGTAAATTTGGCCCCTGCAACGCGAGAAGCCGACCGGCCGAATTGGGATCCGCCATTGTTGATGGATTGTACGATGGCATTGAACTGAAGTGTATTTTAAACTTAGTTAGCAGTTCGGGTTTATTCTAGTAGAATTCCATGGAATCGCAATGGATTATTGGGTCTAAGTATGGCAGTTGAGTACTGATTACTGTTTTAACCTACTGTACTTGAGAGACAAATAAACTATCCAATAGCTATCACTAGCGAATTTCGCAACAGGGCGTCGAGTCGTCTAAGACCGGACCTGCAAAAGGTCATAGCCAACAATAGACAATACTCTGAATAAATTTATATTATACATTTATGATTTACAAAATTTTAAATATTTGCTAAAAATGACGGTACACAAAGTGTTATACTGTATCATATTGCATGTATTTGCTATATTTTTATGAATATCACAATATTAAAAGAAAATAACCGCATGCGATATCGGTCGACATTTCCATTTAAATTGTATTGTAATTTCGATGGATATCGAATGCCGTAATTTTGTCCACAGCCTTCTAACAACTTGCATGCTTAAAGTTGTATTCGTTTGAAGTTTTAGTCAAAATCATATAAATTTGAAGACAACGATGGTAAAAATCAGGGCTGTGGAGTCGGAGTTGAGGTTTTTGTACCAGAGTCGGAGTCTGAGTCGAAGTACACTCAAAAGCTCGCGATTCCAAATCTAAAATTTTTCTGTATAAAAAATTGACAATGCAATATTTTACAGACTCATTTTCTTGCTATATTAAACCAATTTAAAAGTATTGCATTAAAAAACAAATTGTTTAAATTCCAATAAGGACCAGTCTCATATATATTTAGCATCGAAGTTGGAGTTAGAGTCGGAGTCGCACATAAAAAATTTCAGCGGTTGGAGTTGGAGTCGGAGCTAGAACTATTTTTTGACGACTCCACAGCCCTGGAAAAAATCATATAGAAAGTTTGACGTACATATTTATGTCGTTTACGACAGTCATAATACCGATTTTTGAAAACGACTAGTTTACGACTTCGACAGCGACACTCTTAATAAGGCTGAATATTTATTATTTTTGTATTTTTGGTTTTCATTATAATTTTTGATGCCAAAATTTTCGTTTGCTTATTAACTTTAATAAAAAAAAAGACCTATTCCTATTTAACCAAGAAAGAATACAATTGTGAAAAAACATCAGATCTTTGTACTCCCTTTAACACAATTTTTGTATATGGAGATGCTTTTCGCTAAATTTGATAACTCAACTTATATTAGATGTATTCACTTATAAGTGAACAAGTATTCAGATACATAAATAAAAAAAAACTTTATTTGTAGTATATTATATAGCCGATTTGAATCAATCTTATCAGAATTTATACCCTTTAGTACATTTGTAAACAATTAGATGAAAATGAAAATTTATAACTTTGATGAATCATAGTAATTTTTATAAGACAGTTTTTATATGCTCAACAAATAGTAATGAATAACTGTTTTCGATTAGAAAAGAAAACGAGCTTAAGTATATTTTTTGCACGGATAATAGAGGTAAAGCACGATTAATATAGGTATAACGAACAAAGCACGGATAGAAGGGTTAAAATCAAGGATAATAGACGTTGTAAAAGAAAGCGAGCAGCATGCCGGTTAATATAGGCACGGATAACCGAGGTTCAACTGCACCAACATAATAAAATGGTTTAAGCTACTTTGCAGTTTTACTGATGATGAGAATGTGATTGTTCTCGAAACATTTAAATTCGATCCGAGTTCGAGCCCTGATTCAGTCAAGAATAAAAATTGTCAATAAATTTTAATTAATTTCATTTTGTTAAATTCCTTCCTTCATTAAAAATAATTTAATGAAAACTAAATTAGATGAACTTAAGGCTGATTTAAAAAATATAAACATTTGTATTAAAAACCAAAAACTAAATTATATAGAATTTTGCGTAATTCAAAACGTGATTTCACAAATGATATGACAAATTAAATGTGCAAACTAAAGTTTGTTACAATTGAAATAAAATGTATTTTGCGATAAGAAATATTTTTTTAAGTGGTTAACAAAAATTCAACACAATATTTTATTTTTATTTTGCCAGTGAAACAATAAACACAATATTTTAAAACTTTAAACAAATAAAAAAATAATAATTTTATAATGGAGAAGAAACATATAAAAGATTTGGTAATGAATCGTGAAAATTTAAATTTTTGAAGATGCGGCGCGGCGTAACAAATTTATAAAAATTAAAAAAAAACTATTTAAAGTAAATTAAAATCTTTATTACACGCATACAAATAACATGTTAAGGAATATTAAAAAAATTGGCGTTGCGTACTTTTTGTCTGGGAAAAAACTCAACTCAGTTGTGAAAAAATTTAACTCTGTGATTGCGTTAGAAAGAAATGTTGTTTGTTTTGTTGTAACTTCAAACGTACCGAATTTTAAGAGATTTTTTTCTTTCTCTTTATGTTCTATTCATCTTCTATGGTTTCTGTTATACCTAATTCAAATGTCAAAAGAACCCAACCATATGATTATGTTACAGCCGTACCTACAACAATCGGCACGCGTTTTCTAGTTGTCAAAAATTGTCATGCCCATACAATTTGTATGAAGCATCCCTAAATAGCGCGGTGTCAAGGCTTTGCAAATGGGAAATCTGATTTCGATAGCGCGTTTAATAGTGAAGTTGGCCGTAAATGTTAATAAATAATGGCAATTCAGCTATTGTTTGGCCAATCTAGCGGTTTTATCTACATTTTATTAAACAAAAAAGTTAACACTACTGTTCGTAACACAACGTTGATGCTCTTGTTTAGATATGGTATATCAGTCTAAAAGCTAAGCGAAAGAAAACGTTCCGCCTTTCGCTCTTGTCGTTACTTTAAACATACGGAATTTTGAGAGCAATCATTAAACTTTGATATTAAGCGAGTTTGTTTTTGTGATGTGCAAAGCGAAAATGATTGTAAATATTAAAAATTTTTACGCTGGCAGTGAATTAAAATATAATAAATTATTTGAAGTATTTTACATTTATTTTATCAGTTCATTTCAATTGCGCCTTTAATAAAATATCGAAGGCGGTTTAAGGTTTAGAGTGAATTTTTCTCTAAATAAATTTAAAAGTTAAAATGATAGAAATTAATGATTGAAAGTGATTAAAAAAGGTTCAAATAAAAACAAAAATTGTTATCACATTTCACAGAAAATTCAAATGTATAAAAAACCAAGAAAAACTAAATTGTGCCCACTTAGGCTCATAGTGTTGAAAATAATTTCAGTGAATTCTATCAAAGACGTATGCGGTTGCTTTAACATTCACTCATTTAAAGATTAAGGGAAGTTGTGATTTTTAGGTGCTGGTCTTAATTTAGGGACATTCATTTTTAATTTTACTGAATTAATGCTTCAGTAAATCTTTTTCGATTTGCGCTTATTGGGCAGAATTTTATTATTTAAAGTTCCCTGAAGACGATCAATTAAACAATTAAGCGCTTTATGGCTTTTTTTGTTACGCGCATTAATTAATGATATCAAAAAATTTTGATATTTCAATTTGACGAGTCGTTAATTGATGGTTTCGCGTTATGCTTATTATTTTTTTGTGTATATTATTATTTGCTTTGTGTTTGCCGTCATGGAGAAGAGCGCGGACTTGCATACGAACTCGAAATTAAATTGCTGATTGACGACTTTATTTGTAAAAATGCTATATTATGGTTTCCGCATTGGCCACAAACAAACTATTGTTGTCTTGTATATTACTATTGTCACAAATAATAAAACTTTGTTTCTACTCGTATGTACATATTTAACACTAAAATGGTTGAATTTTACAAAACATTGTTGTAATAAAGTTAAGCTACAACCATATGAATTATGAATGGTGGATAGATATAGGAAGATGCTCAGCAAGGCTCAAAGCAGTGCATCTCTTGGCATCACAGGTGCAAGAAAAAGCACTCCACAGGCAGCGTGGGATATCCTACTATGTCTGTCCTCTAGTGAACATTATGGGAAGAGTGTGGCTGCTAGGAACTTATTTAGACTCTACGAGTCTTCATTTCTTTTACCTAGGCGGGATGATCACACGAGAATTTTGTATGAAGTTGGCCTGCTTGGTCAGGCAAGTATTCTCGAGGGAATTTCGGAACATAGGATTATGACCCTAGACTTCGGTGTAACACCACCAGTGGAGTTCCCGGATATGGAAGTTTGGCGTGGATCCATTTGACAGTTTGAGGAGTGCGCAGTATTTACGGATGGATCCAAGTTGAAAACCGGCACCGGAAACCAGCTTATATTGCGGACACTGACGTATAAAGGTCTTTCAGACTCCCGGATGAGTGAAGTGTTTCTAATCTGAGATCCTAGGGATCTGAAGGGCGACGGAGGTGATGCTGAATCCCATCGTGGGTGGATCTGAGGTGACAATTTACGTCGAATAGCAGGCAGCGCTTAGGGCATTGACAAATTATACGGTGCAATCGTGCCTGGTCGCTCAGTGTAGGGATGCCCTGAGGGAAATCATGGATGTTTTCACATTAAGGCTGTGTTGGGTACCCGGACACTGCAAGGTTGGTGACAATGAGGTGGCGGGTTCGAGTCTGGACTTAATGGTAAGAGACCGGGGGGGGAGGGGGGTAAAGCACCCCTATGTCACTACTATGAGGTAATACGGGAAATTTTTCTAGTCGAATGTTGTAGAAAGGCTTAACTACCACACATGACTTTCTGTACCAATCGGTTGTTTTCTTAAGCAAAACAATCGTATTAACCATCCAGTCTTATTTAATAACATTTTGTTTCATTTACAGGAAAAATATTTACAAAAAACTTTAAGTCCCCTGGAAAAACCATTTAAATTAGAACATGCAGTTATTATTGTTATGAAAACGTACGATCTTCAGAGCGTTGAACGAATATGGACATTTGCATCAGCACAAAATCTTTTATTAAATAGTTTTACTACATGGAAATTTTGTTGCTTAATGCATAAGATACTTCATGAAGGGCATCCGCATGCTTTAAGAGATTCCTTTAAGTATAATGAAAGACTGAATCAATATTGCGATTATTGGGCTAAACGAAACGATCACATGGGCATATGTATTAGTTGGTACTGTAAAGTTTTACAAGAAAAAATTCTTTTTCATCGTAAATATATGAACTTTAAAGGAAATTTGCAGTTAGATTATGAAGAACCCCTAAGGGATATAAATATTTGGTAAATATATATAATAAATATTTATATATTTCCTTAATAGCCATAGATAAGGGTATATTAAGTTTTTCACTCAGTGTGTAACCTATTTATGCACCGATGGTTCGAAACAGACGAATGGTAAACGTGGTACGGACATTATGGGGCCGGGTTTCCATAAGGGCTTGAATATGGATAAACAGCCTACGATCTTACAAGGGGAAATCTACGCTATCAGGGACAAAGGGCTTGCAAATATCTATATTGTCGGAAAGCCAGGCCGCTATTATGGTACTATTCTTTAGAGGTGAAGCCCAGGATCGTTATGGACTGCATTATATTTCTGAACAATGATTCGAATTTGTGTTGGATACAAGGCCATGTGGGCAATTAAAGGGCTGCCTGCTTAGTAAACAGGGGCGCTCGCCGTCCATTTATAGGCACTAATCTTTTCCTGATCGTCCCTATCGGTCACATTAAGGGGAAGTAAGTTGTTTCACACATGGATGTATTTTTCCGATTTTCGATAGTCCAAGAGATTTGTGGCCCTATCCAATTGCACAGAAGGTAAACTACTTCTGCTTGAGAAGGGAGAACGTAGGTTAATTGTTGGCCCATTTACTGGGGACTATGGTCTCAGATGTTAACACTAGGTTGTGCAGATTTTGCGAGGTTAGTGATGAAACGTCTGAGCTTCTGCTGTCTCGTATTAAAGACTACCAGGCGGAAATTTTTCTGGGGGCAACTGTTGAGCCCGACTTAAATTTATGATCTTTTACTAGGCACAGGTGAAATGTACGGGCTGCACAAAAGACCCTATAGGTCACGGTGATAATGGCTTTCTACTTATCTATCTAAGACCGAATCAAGTATATAAATATATTTTGGGTCTATGTGAAATTCTTAGTCGAATTACCCTTGTCTGTATGAGAAACACAAACTCACTTCCGATACAATTAATATAAAATGGGTATTTTGCTGTTTAATTTTTTTATGCTATCCAAAGTAGAATAGCGTTAGGCAAAGAATCAAACCGTGGGCCAATCTCTTAAAAAAATATAAATTTTTTTCATATTTCTGTATAAATAATAATAAAATATATGCAATATTAAATAAATATGTACCATTTTTTCTATGTATGCTGGCCATCCCAGATCAAATATTTTTTGACACTTTACATTATAAAAAATAGAAGCATTAAAGTATTCTGATGCAATTTGGCACTCATATGAAACCATGTCTAGTAATTTTGTAATCATCAGTAACTGGCGTAAAATTATAAATTCAAATTTTAAATTTTATGAGAATCGGTGCATAACTGGTCACAGCTGTGATATAAAAACAACTTCTTGGTGGTGGGTAGCAAAGATTCGGCTGAATAATATTTCTATATTTTGGCCGAATATTTATTCCTACTTGTTTAAATGAACTTTATATGAATTGCAATTTAAGCATTTATTAAACTTTAGCCAACTTTACATTCATTTTGTCTCTTCTTTTCATTTTTGGTTTTCTTAGTTTTCAACTTTGTTTAGATTTGTTCGATTATCTAGAGAGTTTGCTACATTTGCAACGTGTCATATTTGCCAACATGGTGCAACATAAAATATCTGCTTCATCTAAAAAAGGCATGTGCCGTTTGGCATTTCTTGTCACCATAATTGCCGAATGTAATTTACTGTGTCAGCATTCTTTTACTACTTTACGACTATTGTATTTACAATTATCCCCAGATGATATTTCCGGCTTGCGCCATCGCTTCAACAAGATCTTAAAAGAATTGAAATTATTTTATGAACATGTGCGTAGTCAGAAATTGCCATTGGATAATTTGGTAATACCTGAATTGCCAGCAAACCAACCGAATTTGTATACATTTGCTGAAAGTCAATATGAACCCAGTGCACCGTTAATAAGCGATTTGGATTAAAAACTAAATTTAAGATAAATTATTTAAGTTAAATACATAAGATTGTTTTGTAAGATTAGCATTTAAGTTGTTAATGATGTTCAAAGATTTATAAAATATGTATGTCACGCACTTAGTCAGTATTAATTCGAAATTTATATTTTTTCACTTTTTCGAAAAAATCGACACGTTGTACCCGCTGTAAGAATGTCGTCCTATTTGTCGTCCTATTTAGTTTGTTTCACAACTGTTTTTCATAATTTTAAAATTTTTAAAAAATATTTTCATAAACGATATTTTTAATTTTAATTAAAAAAGTGATCAAAAAACTTTGCCATTTCAAACAATGTGTTAATTTATTTAAATAAATATTGACAATTCCCAACAACAATTCTACATGTTTAAATTATTTTATTTTAAACGAAAAAAGTCAATTAAGATTTTTTGTTATTTAATTAAAATTTTAATTGAAAATTTATTTCAAAACAACTAACTTGTTAATTAAAGCAATATAAAATTTTTAATTTTCTTTTAACTAAAAAAAAGAATTGATTCAATTATCACATTAATTAAATTTAAATATTTATTAAACCATTTTTTTAATTGATAAAACACTTTTTTTGTGTTCTGGCGCCTTGGGTAATTCTAAGTCGATTAAAGCATGTCCGTATGTCTGCCCGTCTGTCTGCTGACCGTCTGTTGAAAACACGCTCACTTTCGAAAGGCTCAAAAGAACAAGCATGTAGTAACAGTTTGGGATTGAAATCCAGAAAAATCGGTTCAGTAGGATCAGAGCTATGAATCAAAATGTGGAACCACCACCATAAAAAAATTGATAATTTTGTTACAAAAGCTAACATAAATGGTGGAATAATGCACGGAATAATATAATATTTTGCACAAATTCGTTTTATATGACTGGAAATCATAGCGTTAGATTTCATGAAGATCGGTTCATAATTTGCCCTGGTCCCCATATTAACCCTGCTCCCGGAAAACACCGTTATAAATAATGCCATCATAATATATTTTGGTATGTAACAGTTTTATAAGACTAGAAATCACACTGGTAAATTTCGTGAAGATCGGCCCGTAAATTACCTTAGGCACAATATAAGCCCTTCCCTCCGAAAAGAGTTTAGAACGCCTAAAATCGTAATAAATAACACAATTGTAATAAAATGTCGTACTTCACAATTTCATAGAACTGGAAATCGTGCTAATAAGCTTCGTGATGATCGGTTCATAATTTACCATAGGCCCCGTATAAAGCCCACTCTGTAAATTAATTAAATACCTCTTAAACCGTAGCAGATATAGATATTGCGGTAAAATTTCTTCCAACTTACATTCATATGACCATAAAAGATGTCATGCAATGCATAATTTACTGTAGATCCCATATTAGGCAGCCTTCTGAAACTCACTGGAAACGATAAACTAATTTCGCTGCTGTATTGAAATTTACTCTAATTTATGTTTTCTAATACCAGAAATCACTCTACTGAATTTTGGGATGCTTGAACCATAACTTACCATTAGTCCAATATAAATTCCCCTATGAAAATCATTTTAGTTCAGCTGAAACACTTACAAATCTTGATATTTTACTAAAGCTAGTTCAAATGTTTAAAAAGAAAAGCATAAGACTTTCCGATTGTCGGTTAACAATTGAATCTAAACCGCAAACGTCCTTTTTTATAAAAATTAATTAATAATTTATAGATATCATATAGAGCCCTCTCCTGAAATATTCGAAATGTTGGTGGAGGGTATCAAAGAATCGGCACAGCCGAATATAGCGCTCTGACTTGTTCTTACTCTTTTTGCTCTTCTACTTAGTAATTCGCCAACCTATTCGGTTTTTTCACATATTTAATTTAGGGGTTTTTCTTAATTTTATTTTGATTATCTTTGTTTCTCACAGAATTTAGTAATCGATATCAAACTGTTAAGCTTCCTAATGCAAATTGTTGAATAAAAAGCAGAACGAAAAGATCTCTCCAAATTTCTTTTAATGTTAAATGTCAATCCACCGCCGTGAACGCATTTCTAATATGTGAAATGGGATCGGAATTATCTGGATTTTTCATTGACCCATTCCAGTTGTTGATAATTTTCGTAAGATAATTAGACAATTGCTGCAAATGATAGTTTATCTAGGAATGCTTAAAATCAACTTGAGTAATTTTCATAAATTCTTTTTGTGGCGGCACAATAATTCTAATGTTTGTTTGTTTTTTTTTTTACTTTACTAAAAGGTAATTTTATTTTGCGTTAAAGACAAAAGGTTTTTTTGAATAAAAAATATTAAAAATTAATTTTTTTCTTTTCATTTTATGTATTTTTTACACTTTTGTATTTTTTCCTTTTGGAATGTATTAACAAGATATTCGTGAATGGTTCGCTTGAACTTGGCGAATACGAATATTGTCAAAATGTTTCCTCTGCATAACACCCCACATATGCCCCTAATTAGTTTCTATAGAAAATTTAAGAAAGAAAACACGAAACTAATAGCAAACCCCAACCAAAAAAAGTCCTTTAAGAGGAATGGCATAAGTTAAAAACCTTAATAAATTTAATAATAAAAAAAAAAAAACATCTAGAAACTATAAGAGAAAACAGAGGATACTCTTCAAAATATTAAAAGAGTCAAAATTTCGTTGAACTTTTTAAATTAAAAAGAAAAATGTAATGGATTTTACGGGTGTCCTGGATTTTGCTGTGCCAATTTAAAAAGTTACACCAATGTTTTATCAATTACCAATGTTTTATGTTTCTTTCTAAATAAGTATTTAATGTTTACTTTTTCTTAGCTAGACTTAATTTAAGTACATTTTTTCGATTTCATATGTTTTTTGTCGGTATTTCTTACCCTCAAATGTTTTTTATACCCACACCCAGTGATGCCAATAGTAGGGAATTTTCCCCTTTTTGTAGGGATTTTTTCGGAAAATTTAAAGCGTAGGGGAAAAGGACAGATATTTTATTTTAAGGCAAATGTAGGGAATTTTCCAAATATTATCTCAGTTTCTATATGTTGTGTAAAAATATGTAAATATTCGTATCATATTCATTTAAAATTTTAAATTTTTCATATACAATAGCATTTAAGAACAAATGTAGTATTATTCAACAGAAACCCTATACTATGAGCCCTAACAGCGAACTGTTCGCTTATTTTTGCTATTTGAATTCGCACTCACATTCGCTTAAAAGAGAATATTTAATTAATGAAATTTCTCCATAGACGATCATACTTTCTAAACTACGAGCCAAAAAATCATACAATTTGGAATTTTTAAAAAATA
This sequence comes from Pollenia amentaria, assembly GCA_943735925.1. Lineage (NCBI taxonomy): Eukaryota > Metazoa > Arthropoda > Insecta > Diptera > Polleniidae > Pollenia > Pollenia amentaria. The sequence goes on from OX031009.1 coordinate 158,236,871, forward strand.
GAACGAAAACTTTTAAGGATGTGGAAGTATATATTTTTAAAAGGAATTTTTTTGTTTTATATTTTTGTTTAGGGGAACTGAAGTAAATACTTTTTTAAACATTTTCAGAGCCTTCTCTTTTATTTTATACCGAGTTTGCTTAAATAGTATCAAAGTTGTTTTTGGGAATACTATTATTTATTAAAAGATTTTGTTTGTTATGCTTAATTCCCTTTTTTTTAATAATTGATAAAAAATACTATTAAAAACATATAAAATAAGTATTCTTGAAAAAGGTAAAGTCCTTTAAAAAGGACAAGTTTTGACTCTAGATGGAAGGATATATAGTTGCGTTTCTGCCAAAAAAAAATTAATTTGGCACACAGTGCTTTTTTTTAAATTGAGTTTTTATATGTGTGAGTTATTGTACATACCCTGAAGGAGATTAAGAGTTAATTGTCAAAATTCTACTAGTACAATTACTGGAACCACTAGTACAAGCGGTTCAAAACTATTTCACGTTCTGCTGTGTAATAGTTTTGCTGGCTACTGTATACCTTTAAAATGGAGTCTTAGATGAACATTAAAATGTTTCATTCATTACTAGTACTTGAGGGTATAAAAAATATCTTGACTAACATGCAACTTCATTACATTATCAACGCACTGTGGAAAAAAAATTTTAGCTTTACTCACCACTTTCCTGGGAGATTAGGAACGGTTCGGGTTTTCTCTTTTTATACGACTGATCATTGCAGACGCATGCCACAATAATTAAACATGTTGAAATTTCTTTTCCAATAACTTTAGATAAATTTTCGGCCGCAATCAATTTAAATAGAAAGTGTAAGTTTCACACAACATTGATAGAATAACAATAAAAAGACAATAATAAAACAACTTTTTTTGTTGTTTAAAATTCTTAAAATTTTTTTCGCAAAACAATAATAGAAGAAAATCTCTATAAAACAAAACAAGTATGTACTCGTATAACAATGAACAATTTTAATTTCATATATAAAATTTATTACTTTAAATCATCTGCAGCAGACAAAAAAAAACTAAAGATATTTTGCAATTATCTTTAAACTACAACGAGCTGGCATTGTTTTACGTCTTGTATACAGATTAAACTGAAGAAGGTTGCATAAAAGTAAAATAGCAAGTAAGTGAGACTCTTCGTAAGCACGTGACATGCAGTCAGCGAAAGATGCAGGTATGTATTAACGAGGCACAACAATCATGAACATCGAGCATGTTGCTAAAGCATATCAGTAGTTAGCTGATACTATAGTCGTACCTTGTGGTAAACCTGCAATACAAATAATTGAGCAAAACATTTCATTCATTAAAAATGTAACGACTTGTTTGTTTATTTGTTGTAAATTTCTTCTTGTTCTTGTTGTTGTTAAAACAAAATACACAAAAAAAAAAAAAATTGCTTGATAAATTTGCCCCATCTATCCAGTCAGTCAACAAATATTTGAATTGGTAAGGAAACAAGTAAATAAAAATATTATTAAGAGAAAATAGTGGGGCAAGTTTGAATATATGGATCCCAACCATTGATGCCAATAGTAGGTAATTTTCCCTTTTTGTAGGGATTTTTTCGGAAAATTTAAAGCGTAGGGGAAAAAGGAAATAATTTTTATTTTAAGGCAAATAATATCTCATTTTCAATATATTGTGCAAAAAAAACTTAAATATTCGTATTATTTTCATTTAAAAATTTAAATTTTTCATATGCAACAGCATTTAAGTACAAATGTAGTATTTTTCAACAGAAGCCCTATACTATGAGCCCTAACAGCCTGGCAATCTTCAACAAGTGCCAAAAACAAATACGTATACAATTTGGGGCTTCGAATATTCGGGCTCGCATTTGCGAACCATTCGCTTAATTTTGCTGAATGAAATTTCTACATAGAAAATAATTTTGTTCAGAGAAAAAAGTAAACTAAGAGAATTAAAATCATACAATTTGAAATTTTTAAAAAGAATTTAATAAAAACTTTTAAGGATGCGGAAGGATATATTTTTTATATTCCTGTTTAGGGGAACTGAAGTTAATTTTTTTTTAAATTATACAGCTCTCTTTCCCTTTTATTTGGTACCGAGTTTTATAAAAAATATTAGATGCTTACATATATTAAAAAATTATTAAAAATAAGTATTCTTGAAATGAAAATCAAACACGTAGTTTGACTTAGTTTTGCCTTTTGAAGGATATATAGTGACGTTTCCGTCAAAAAAAAAAAAATTAAATTTGTCACACAGTGTTTTTTTTTAATTGAATTTTTATATGTTTGAGCATAGCATTGTACATATTTATTTTGGTTTTTTCTTATTCTTAACAAATACTTATATAATAAATGTTAATAAATGCTTTAATTATAATATTTATAAAATGTTAACAGCGTATGTATTTGTTTGCCTGAAGATAAACCAATACAATTTTAACGTAGGGAATAGTGTAGGGATAATTTTTTTGGTTGTAGGGAAAAGAGGGAATTTTTTATAGACACGTAGAGATTTTCTTCAAATTTGTATTGGCATCACTGATCCCAACACCACTAGAAAAGGCAAAAACGGTATACTCAAAATATTATGTAGATAAAATTCATTTAAAAAAATTAAAAATTTATTTAAAAAACGGATCATTCACATTTCATTTAAAATAAATGAATTTTACATTAATTTTAAAATTTTTATTTTACAGCATATTCCGTAAAATTTAACAGTTGTTGCTTTAAAAAAATATAATTTAACCGACAAAAAATCAAACTACATAACAATATAAGTACGGAAACATTATTGTTTGGTAGTTTGTTTTTTAAATAACAAACGTAAATTTTAAAAATAAAGTTATTCGTAATATAACTATATTTTTATTAAATTTTAACAGTAGGGAAAACGAATTTAATAACCCACAATCAGTTACTGTATTAATTTTCTGAGTGTATAGATTTGAAAATGAAATATTTGTGCTGAATTTAATCTCGATGTTTCTATTAAAACAAGATTTATCAGCTTTAAAGCAAAGTATTTATTGGGATCTCCATATCGTCCATTGAAGCAAAGCCGCGAAAAGCGTTGTAAAAGACAAATTTTGCGAACCCTGCTTTTATGCAGATAACCATTTACATGGATCAAAAGTCAAGGCACCCAGAATTTTGTAAGAGTGATTTATCGTCAGGTTTAATTTTCAATATGCTTTTTTTACAGATCACTCATGAGTCATATCACACTGCTTTGTCATTTTTGTTCAGAATCGTTTGGCAAGTCAACATGGACAAACCCACACCACACACAGAAAATTTTGCCCCAATTAAAGCATTAATCAAAAATAAAATCAGTTTTAATTAAAAATTTAATCAAGTGAATTAAGAGTTTAATCAAGAGAATTAAACGTGTAATTTATTTATTTATTTTTTTATTTATTTCAACTGTAAGGACTTTAAGAATACAATTCTTTTATAGTCTAGAGGATTACATAATGAACACCACTAAAATCAAGTGAATTAAAAGTTTAATCTTTACTCGTGTTATTAGCGAGATACCAGTCGTTATGCTCGAACGAATCGCCCAAAATTGGACCTTCCCAATGAACTACCTCAGACGTAGTCAATCTTATCGCCGTAAAAATGCAGACACTACAAAGAGTCAGGCTGTGGAAGAACGTTGTAAGCCACTTACAAAATGATAGAAACGAAATTGTTCTGAAAGATAAAATAACATTTAAAAAGCCACTCAATGAAAGCACTGCAATGATCGCGATTTAAGATAATTTTAATTTTTTCATAAAAGATTTTATTAGCATTATTTTTAATAATATACTAATTATTTTGCCACTTACAACGTTATTCGTGGCTTTGCTTCAATTATAGATATACCATAATAAAATTTTGCCTTCAATTAGATTTCATTAATTTTGTTTGTTTGTTTTAAATTGTATTTCGGCACTAAGACTTTGAAACCTTTTGCACAAAATTTGGTTATACATATGATTTAGTTACAATAAACCAATTTAAAAAAATTCGTCCCAAAATTCGCTACCTCTACTTTTTATACAAGAAATAGAATTAATACAATAGATCAGATTAAGTGGCATAATAAAAGATGGATTGAAAACCAAAATTGTTTTATAATATGCAAACTTAAGCAGAAATATTCACCCCTATCGTGAAAAACAAGTGGAATTTTTGTTCCCATGAAATGCTATCGTGAAACTCCCGTGAACAATTTTTCGTGCTATCAGTTCTCAGTGAATATAAAAAAGAAGAAGTATTAAAAATCATTAAAAAATAATATCGTTACCTTAGTCGGAAAAAGTGCTACGTCCACTTTTCGTCGAAATTGAGATTTTGATGTAGCTTGCTAGTATAATTGAAAATACATCATTTACAAGCAGAAATAACACCATTATTTTGTTTTTGCTTGCTGGAATGAAGTGGAAGGCAAATATGCTAAGTCCAAAAAAAATTTTCAAAAGTAAGAAAATATGCCAAGTTCGGTTGAATGGAACAAAAAAATTTTTTTTTTTTTAATAAAGTCTTTTCTTTTCAAGTTGGATTATAAAGAATTATAGCAATTTGGCAATAGATACAATATTAAATATCTACTTTGCATTTCATATAATGAAGTGGAAGGTGGATTAGGACTGAAAAATGTTCGAGTGTCTGAATGTACTTCATCGAACAGAAGGTCCTTTGTGAAAACGAGAAGCCGAAAAAAATTATTTTTCATAGTGGCGGATGTACCTACCAAAATCGAAACACCTTAATGAGCAATGCCTTGCTGAATTCAGCAGTTCAACATAATATAACGATTGAACAAAAAATTTTGGAAATTGGCCACACACAAATGGAAGCTGATAGTGTACACTCCATCATTGGACGTGCAATTAAAAATAGAAATATTGCTGTCCCTGCTGAACATATTGATATATGCAGAACAGCCCGGAAAAAGCCTGAACCATACTACGTAACATATTTGGACTTTTCGTTTTTTAAACATGTCAACACCTTGCAAGTTTGTAAAAAGCATTCGGAATGGACGAGTTAGAGGAGATCACAAGGTAACGGATATTCGTGCAATTAAATATACACCAAATTGTGAACAAAGTATAAACTTCGTTTCACCGAAGAGTGAAAAAATTTATCACAGAAAATAAATAAAAATATAAATCCTTTTCATTTTTCGAGTTTGGAACCATTCTACAACGAAAGAAGAAAAATAACGGCAAGAAAATATGAAGACTTGCAATTTTTAAAACTGACTTTACCCAAGGACCATCACCGTTTTATGATGATCTACCTCATAATATTCTGTGCCTATTTTTTTAATATAGGAAGCTTCCGCTTAAAATAAATTTAATATTGAATTCAACATAATCGTATAATTTTAAGCAATTGGATGTTCCCTATATCGCAAAAATATACCTTTTTATTATTATTTATTTCTTTTTCTTTAAACTAATAATTCTTATTCTTATTTATTGTTAACCAATTAATATTTTGCTTATCAACACCAATAAAATAACTACATTCTTGTAAACACCAAATACATTTACTTTTTTAATAGTTTTGTTGAGCTTTTTTGGTTACAGCGAACATCGCTGTAACGAATTATGCTTCATAAGGAACAATTCCTTATATTAAATTCCAGAAATAAAAGAAAACATATTTGAGGAAAATATGCTAAGTCCCTACTAAAATAATGAAATTTCAAAGAGCAAATATGATAAGTCCAAAAAAGCCTTTAAATCCGCAAATGATTTATTTTAAAATCCTACGACTACTGGTAATTTAAGAGGATGGACTAAAGAAAAAAACTGCATTTACAGATTTTCAAAAAGTCTTCTAAAAAAAAAATTACACAGTTTTTTGTCTCGCCTGAATAATTTGAAAAAAATGGAGTTAGCACTTTTTCCGACTAAGGTAAACGATATATTGTATTGGAGTGATAGTTTGATTGCAACATTAGCTTATTGCACTTTTATGTAGTACAATAATTTTTAAAATTTTGCCACCACGTCTTTGAAAAGCTTCATAACTTCGCAGGCAATCGACCTGTTTTTTGCATTTAATTGAATAATATGCATATAAATTTGTGCCTCTTTTATCGGATCTTGACCTTAAAATTAATTTTGTAAACTTCAATATTCGAATTATGAGAAGAATTACTTACATAAATGTTTTGTTCCCCAGCAAAAATAAAGTGAGAAATTCAAAGGGAAAAGTGAACAAATTACGAGGGAAAACATTGTTCACGATATGAGGAATTTATTCCCGCGAACATTTTTTTCATGTTATTATTCTCCTATAAATAAATTTTTTTCATAGGAGTTTTCATGATCACAAATACGTGAGAAGAGAACAAATTACGAGGGAAAAATTCGATAGGGTTGATTTAATGTTGTAGAGTATAAACACAGGATGTGCCAAATGAAGCAAAGGGGCTAAAATGGTCTATTACTTCATAATAGTGATGGACGATATACATCGATGATTTAAAAACACTTGATGTAAGGAATCGATACATCGAAACAATCCGATGTTTTTTTTTTAATTTTAATTTTTCTCCCGAAACGGGGTTCACTATTCAGATATTTTTAATAATTGCAAAATCAAAAATAATTTTTTAAAACAAACTGACCACATAGTGAAAACTCTTACTGTAAAAATTTTGAATGAAAATTTTTTTCAATTGCAAAAACAAACATATTAAATATTCTAAATAAATATGGAGATGAGCCCTTTTCGAAATTAATTTTAAAAAGCCACCTGTTTTTCACCGCTATGTAAGGGATATACATATAACCTTTCATTCTCACATTATATCGGCCTATATGCGTACCTCTGTGGTGTGCCCTAATACATTTTACTAAATGCATGTGGCGCACCCTAATAAGTACACATGCATAAGAATTTGACACCCCACTTCAAAATAAAACATTAACATTAAGGCACATGTATTTATCAAAGAACATTGATCCGTCAAAAATGCAACATAAGCAGTTTGTTAAATTGAGTGACTGTTTCTGTCGTTTAACTCAATTTACCAAACTAATTATGATTGGTCAATGATTTTTGAGGGGAATTAGAATAAGATTTTAAGTATAAGAAAATTTTTTATAAAAAGGGGCTCACTGCCCAAAATAAATCAGTTTAAAGCAAAACTTCAAATCGGCATTAACTGCCTTGAATTTAATTTGCAAAGAAATCTCCTTTTGCCCTCATTAAGTTGAGATCGGCAAAAGTATTAGCGTAGCCAGTGGCAAACTCTGCCGGTTACAACACCAAAAAAAAATTGTAAAACCAACCTTTTAACATGGCGATCCTGCCTTTTTACATGGCGATCCTGCCCAAACGGACCATAAATTTAATTAAATTTTTTGAATAAATGCCTAAACGAACCAGAAATTTAATAAAATTTTTTGAATAAATGCCAAAACGGACCAGATATTTAATAAAATTTTTGAATAAATTCCCTTTTTACACCTCCAAAAACAGCAAAAAACTTAATTTTAAAAAATTTTTACATGAGCCCTTTTCGAAATAAATGATTCCATTACATGTATAAAACTAAGAAACGACCAACAAAACCACTGTTTTTTTTATATTTGTAAACGCTATAAGGCTTTTTGTTGTTAAGTTCCTTTTTTATGAACCACATTCTTATCTATTATAAAATAAACAATCGATGTGCACAGAAAAAATTATTAAATTTCTCCAATCACCAAATTTATACTAAATTCATAATATCAAGCAAACAATTTGTTGATTTTGCACCTATTACCAAAATGATTATATTGATTACTAAAAATTGTAAAATGTTGAATATTTTTTTTTCAATAAATTATAATTTTAATTTTAATTAAAAAAATGATCAATGACAATTCCCAACAACAATTCTACATGTTTAAATTATTTTATGTTAAACGAAAAATTTCAGTAACATTTTTTTTATATGTAATTAAGATTTTAATTAAAAATTTATTTCAAAACAACGGAAATGTTAATTAAATCAAAATTAAAATTTTAATTTTCTTTCAACTAAAAATATAATTAATTCAATTGTCACATTAATTAAATTTAAATACTTTTTAATCCAATTTTTTATTGATAAAACACTTTTTTCTGTGTATAGAAAACATCGATGTATTTTGCGAAATATCCATATAGAATCGATGTCTGTATGCGATGCATTGCATCGAAAAAACATCGATATTTTTTTCATAGCAGTAAAGGCTCAACCAAAGACTATAGATTTATTATTATATTTATAAATCTATAGTCTTTGGCTCAACGTTACTATATCTAATTTATGTATATAAAAATTGGTTAAATAAGGCAAGTCTGTGCCCAAAAAATTTATTTTTTATTTTTATAAGTATCAATATTGTTTTCAGCTATTTAGACGTATCTCATAATAACCCAGCAAAAACTTGGTAATGACTTGCAATTACTGAACAACTTACTTTTCAATGACTACTTCATACCATCTGCATTACATAGAAGTAGTTGAGTAATGGCTGACATATAATCTGTTACATAAGTACTTGTTTATAAGTTGATTATGGAAATTTATAATTCATTCATAATAAATTGCATCTACGGTTTAATTTTTTTCAAATCTAATACAAATTGATTTTAAATATTTATTCTTACAATTTGTTTTTTTTTTTTTATTACACTGAAAGAAAAATGCTTCATATATTTAATGAATAATTTTCATAAAAAATTTTCCTTGGGTAAATGAAAATTTTCATAGTCTAAATGGAATTTCATAGTTAGAATGAAGTATTTTCGTTAAAATCGCTTCATTGGATTTCGTAATTACGTTAAAAATTTTCATTGGATATATGAAAACTTAAGTTTGTCCAAGTTAAACAAAAAATTTTAATTGGGAACATAAAAAACAATATACAAACATAACTATATTCATAAATTAATACAAAATTATAGTTTCCTTAAAAAAATGTTTAATTGTTAATTAAAAAAATGTAAGATTTAATTATTTCATACATCTAATGTTACATGTTTGCCATTAATTTTATGAAATCAAAAAATTTTTTTATAAAAGCAACATATTTCAATAATTGCCTTCATAAATTTAAATTTTCATTATGACAATAAAAATGTCATTTTAGTAATGAAACAAAAACTTTCAATCCACTTTCAATCAGCGTTTTAATTGTTATTATGGATAATTTAGGCCCTAATCATGTACAACGCAGCGCAACGCCACAGAACTAACGCAACGCCAAAGACTAACATTGAAAGCACAAACAATGTCATAAATATTTTGTAATTTTGTTGTTGATTTCTACAGAAATTCACATTGCGTCTTAAAATTTCAAACGCTCCATTGCTTGTGTCGTTGAAAATTTTAAAACGGTACATGAATTTCTGTTGAAAGCAACAACAAAATTACAAAATATTTATGACATTGTTTGTGCTTTCAATGTTATTGTTTGGCGTTGCGCTGCGTTGTACATAATTAGGGCCTTAATCTCATATTTACGCTCTTAATAATTGAGTAAAAAACATAGTTTTTTTATGCAAAAACTACAATGCCCCAGTAGACAAGCTGGTAGTGAGCTAGTCTATCAGCACCGAGGTTGCGCGATCGAATCCCGCCAGAGGCAGAAAAAAAAAACAAAGTAAAAAAAAACAAAGTAAAATAAAATAAGAAAAAATAGAAAAACAAATAAAATAAGGTAAAATAAATAAAATAAGAAAAAATAGAAAAAAAAAAATAATTAAAAAAAAATAATAAAAAAAATTTTTTTTTAAAGTCATTATTTAAGTCCCTATTTGTAAGCGAATGTGGTAATGACTTATTTAACTCCCTATTTGTAAGCGAATGTGGTAATGACTTATTTAACTCCCTATTTGTAAGCGAAGGTGGTAAGTACTTGCCTCCAATGACATCACCGTGTTAAAATAATGAGTTAAAATGCCAATGTAGAAGTAGTGATGAGTCGTTATATTAGCTTTTTAACCCATTACTTTGCAATGTAAGTTTTTGCTGGGAATATATATATATAACATTATAGCGGGTTTAAAATAAAATCCAATATTTTTCCATTCTTTCTATAAATTTCAAACATAACCGCAGTGATGGAAAATTGAAATTTTGAGATGGTACTGACCACTAAGCAAAAGAGTACTTTATTAACCATTTTAGTACTTTTTATTTAACCAATTTTTTTTTTTTTTTTTTTTGAAAAATATAAAAGAAAATTTATAAAAGAATAAAATATTAATTGTTATTATAATTAATATTAATATTAAAATTATAAAATTTTGCTTAACAAACTAAAAATTAATTCATTATTAATTCCCGAACAAAAATGTTATCACATATTTTCTAGTGGTGTTCAAAATATGTTTGTTAATTATTGGTGAGTAATAGGAAATTCATACTAGTATGTTAAACCGCCATCGAAACCATTTAAAATGACATTGATGCTTGAAGAATATCAATATTTTTGCAACAAAAAACAGGAACGATAAAGAACATTAAAGTGTATGTGTACCCTGTATGTTATTGGCAGGTAGGAAATGTTGAAAAAAATAGCAACGCTGGATTTATTAACAAAGAAGCATAACAAGAAAAAGAGTACTAAAACTAACGTGGGGGTACTGTGGTATTTATGAAGAGAAAAAGTACTGGAAATAGTACCATATTACTGAATTTTCCATTACTGCATAACCGGTAATACATATCTATTGGTTACCCAATTTTTCATGTGTACTTCACTAGACAAGATATTTCTTTTTTTAATTTCTAGCTGTCAACTATTTTCAAATACAAAGTAGCTGAATTTAAAAACTTGTTTATTTGTAAATTTATTACATTTTGCAATTAAGTGTACACATATTTTTTTAAACGGTCATTATTTTTATTCTTAAATAAATTGCTTTTCAGGTGCTAAATTTACTATCTATTGGGAGGGAAAGTAATTGTTAAATAAATTCTTATAATATGTTATCCTAAGATATTCATGTCAGCAAATATTTCTGAAGAAGAGCGTATAATCAGTCTACCAAGACAATATAATACCCTAAATAGAAAAAAATAAACATTTATTTCAATTCAAAAATTTTTGATATTGATTAAAAAATTAATTCAATTTGCACCAGTAAATCAGCTAGTAAATATTTCTGAAGCAAAGCGTATAGTTAGTCTACCAAGACAATATAATACCCTACACAGAAAAAAACAAATATTTATTTCAATTAAAAAATTTTTGATATTGATTAAAAAAATTAATTAAATTTGCACCAGTAAATCAATTAAAAATTTTTTTGATATTAACAACATTTTCGTAATGTTGTTGGTATAAGTAAACGTTTAATGCATTTGATTAAAATTTTAATTAAAACTGATTTTATTTTTGATTAATAGTTTAATTGAAAAAAAATTGGCTAGAATTTTTTTTGTGTAGATCATTTGAAGTTAAAAATTTTTTTGGATGAAGATAAATTTGTTTAGCATTTTATATCGACATCAACATTTAAAAAATTATTTATAGAAAAATTGAAAATAATTTTAGAAAGAAAACGTTACATACCTTTTCCCATTCACCTATTGCAATTTGGAAACTTTAAGGTTTACGAACACAGAAAAAATTAAAAACTGTCTCTAATCACCAAATTTCTACCAAATTCATAATATCAAGCAAACAATTTGTTGATTTTGAACCTTTTACCAAAATGACTATATTGATTACTAAAAATTGTTATATTTAATTGAAAATTTTAAAATTTTTTTCAGTAAATTATATTTTTAATTTTAATTTTTCTGTGAAATACCGAACTACTTTTCGATACTAAAGCTAGATTTACACGATTGAAATTTTCTTCAAAATGCTTCAAACTCGTGTTATATTATTGAAATAAATTTTGATCAATAAATTTTGAAGAAATTTTGCTGTTTACACAAGTTTGAAGCATTTTGAAGAGCAATTTTGAAGAAAATTTCAATCGTGTAAATCTAGCTTAACACTTACTTGATTTAAGAATAATTTTCGAGAGTTGCCCAATTACCCTTGCAAATTGGTGCTATAAGAGAGCTTTGCAGTTCATTATGGAAACTTTCCTAGAGGAGGTTTTAAGAGCTAAAGCCAATTGGAAATACTTTGAGTTTGTATTTAATTTGTTAATGCAAAATATGCCAGAGTTCCAAATTATCCTAACATTTGCAGTCAAATTCAAAAATGTATTATTAAGTTGCACATTTTGTCTACAGCTGTGGAAAAGATTAACCTGGATACCTGCCCTAGGGCCTACTCCATGGTGGATCTTAGCCACTAGGCGACAAACAATGCATTAATTAACCGCCCGAGTGTGAGAGCAACCAGTACACCCCGGTAGCAATTTTTGTTCATAAACCTCCGCTGCAGTTGAAACAACATCTGTTGAATAGCAACAGCTCCTATGGATAATCCTCACTTAGGCCGAACTCTCCCACAAGTGGTAAAAATTCAGCAAATTCCCTTGCCGCGACTTAAGGTAGTAAACCACAACCACAAAGTATGTTTTCAAACTTCCGCAAAGAAAATCTTCTTGAAAGACAGAAATCAATTTCCGCAAGAAGCATACTAATAGAGGCCTCAACCAATAGTCAGTCCGGCACCGTGGCGCCGGGGGCTTTTCACCTCCGTGGTACCAGTTAGGATCTCTGGTCATCCGCGATCGCAAGAGTTCGTAAGGATCTCTCTCTGAATCCCGATGTCGGCTGTAACTAATCCACGAAAGTACGATACACGAAAGTATATCTTCAAACTTACGCAAAGACAATCTTCTTGAAAGACAGAAAGTATTTTTCTAACGGAGGCCTCAACCAATAGTCAGTCCGGTGTCTGGCGCCGAGGGCTTTTAACCTCCGTGGTACCAGGTAGGATCTCTTGCGATTGCGGATGACCAGATATCGGCTGCAACTAATTATGCCATGGAGTATGTAACACGAAACAGTCAACTATACTTAAGATGATCTTTACAGCACCGGGGGAAGAGAATGTTGTAAAATTCTACACGGTTTTACTGTACAATGCACTTTAAAAAGCGAGTTGCTTTAGAACTCAGCCTATGGTGTGGATAAAATTTATGGTTTAAATTCATTTAGTAATTTCAATAAACATCGTTCTTGGCAGAAAAAGTAGAGACCTGCATTACATGAACACATTGATGAGCGGATGTGAATTGGATCATCTCTTAAAATGATTCTTAGTTTTGAAATTGACATACTGAGATAACGGGGTTAGAAATGTCAACTGAAAACGACATAACTACTCTTGGTAAAGTAGGGTACACACTTGCAACAGGTGGCAAGTGAAATGTATGCAATCTAGTTTTATATAAATAGAAGAACGATTTATGTATCAGTATGTATATAATAGACACCAATGCCCATTTAACGCTAATTGTTATCTGTTAAGCATTTTATAGAAATTTGACAAGTTCCTGTACTTTAATTGAATCGTTTATTTCAAAAATCTGTCAAGCGAAAAATGTTTGATTTTGAGGAAATTAAAGAAAACTTCCTAGCAGCCTTAAAATAACGTTTGCACAACTGATTTTTTCGGATTTCTTGGCATTGCTTCACCATCACATGAGGACAGTATTTGTTTTTTGCTTTACATGATTAAAAACTAGGGAGATCGATTATTCGACCTTTTTCAATAACCGGTTTTCGAATATTACGAATAGTTGCTACTTTAAAACACCCGGTTTTCGGATAAACATTTAAAAAATAACCGGTTAACCGGTTTAAGTTCGAATACATAAAAATGTCTACAAAATACATAGATATGACTTAAAGTATATTCAGACCAAACAAATATTTGACGATAAAATCCAAAAAAACGAGACTAGTATATTGATCAAACTTTAACCTTATTTTTAAAATATTCTATTTATTTACTAATCTGTTTTTGTAAGAAGATAATTGTATAATGTAATTTAAAAACTATTAAATAATGTTTGATCTAGCCAAACGTTTCGCAAAAGCAAATAAAATTTATTACTTTAGTTATTTTCCTAAATTTATTTTAAATGAGTTTTAATTTGTTGTAGGTTAAGCCATCTCTATATGAATCGGTTGACTTCAACCATATTTTTGAAAAGCCTGGATTATATACATAAAACGTTTTTGTTTAAGCATTATATAAACGATCAGTAATATGAACATGCTTTTTGTATGAAATATTTGTCAATTCGTCGACCACAATTTGAAACCTTCCATGACATTGCTTGATTACTTCAACTTTGTATTTCAGTTCTTGGTGTTTTAATAAATAAAATTGATTCCGCCGGAATGTTGTAGTTTTAAGCATTAAGAAATGCTGGAACTATTTAAGAGTTTTTAGTATCTTAAGGGGCATTCCGTCCTCGGCAATACAACGGGTTATTATTTCACCCAATGATTCATTTTTGGCAGCGTATTTTAGTAAAGTATTATTTGTCGACTTTTTAGAACTATTTCGAATGGGGTTAAGTTTTGTTTGGAGCACTTTAATGTTAAGTATATGGACTAATTAAAGGTAATTAATAATTCGTGACGTGGAAAACTCTTCGCCAATTATCATTTTAGGCCACGTCAGTCACCTAACTTTGTCTTTTTAATTCCGTTCGAAATATCTCTAGAGATAAGATCTATAAAAAAATATTTTTAATATTTAGAAAACTCTCGCACAAATTACTATTTATTTTTTAACTTCACGCGTTTATGTAGTATTTTGAATAGTTTTTGGTTTTTTTTACAACAACACACGCTTTTATAAGCGATTTTTATTTACGGTGTTCATTCATAATGTTTTTTGACTTTAGTTACATTTTGTTTAGACATTCTTCATAAAAACTTTAAATTTGCCCAATATTAATTAGAAAAATACTTAAATTACATCTACAACAAGAGTAAGGAAAATGTATATTTTCAATATTAAAATAACCGGTTTATTATACAAAAATAACCGGTTTATTCGATATTCGAAAAATGGACATTTTAAAATAACCGACTTGGTGAAAGCAAAAATAACCGGTTTAAACCGGTCGAATAATAACCGTTCGATCTCTCTATTAAAATCACAGTAATAGCCCAATAACTCAATTTTGGTTTTTTCGATGCTTGACTGCTTTTTGAAATAAATAATGCAAAAACGAAAATGTCAAAAATTT
This sequence comes from Pollenia amentaria, assembly GCA_943735925.1. NCBI lineage: Eukaryota > Metazoa > Arthropoda > Insecta > Diptera > Polleniidae > Pollenia > Pollenia amentaria. The sequence continues at coordinate 158,252,038 of OX031009.1, forward strand.
CTTAGAAAAAAATTTTGCATAAAGGATTCATAATTTTGACGAACAATGTTCCTGCGCAAATAGTTCAAAACAATTGAATTTATTAAGAAATAATCTTGTATCTTACAGCTGAATAGTGTCCATATTCCTAACTTGCTAGTTTAAGCTTTAAAAGCGTTCATTTAATTTTTTATTTTTTGGAGCAATTGGGAGAAAAGTTTTGTAAATTTTAAATTTACTCTCTAGTTGCAAGTTTTTGCTAGTAAAGTAAATGAATACACCTAATGTAAATTTACGAAGGAAATATTCTTTTCGATATTGTGGGCGAACAAAATGTCAAAATGTACAGAATGCAATTAAAATTTGCAGAGCCAAATATGAACTTCAACATTATGAATACACCCCCCCCCCCCCCACGTTGCGACTGTCGTGCATTAGGTGGCTTAGTAGCATGTGTTTTTTTTTTAACTTTTGATGCATGTGTACTAGATTCTTTATATGTATCCCAAAACTTAAAAAATTTCTTAAACTGTTAGATTTTAAATTCATGGAATTTTTAATTAACTTTTATTACTATCAAGTATAATTAATTTTATTAAATTATTTATGAACTAAGTAAGAAAAGAGAAATAAATAAAAAAAGAGCAACAGCAAAAAAGTACGTACATATTCTGTTAATTGTGTTGCAATTGTTTCCACCAGAAGATTCTCATGATTATCATCATTTTGATGAGATTTTTTATTTTGACTAGATTCCATTATTCTTTGAGATATTATTTTCTCGTTTCGTTATTATTTTTTTTTTGGTTTCGTATGTTAAAATTTTTTTATATCTATATAAAGAAAATATCACAGTAATTTGTTGTTATTAAAAACTGGATTATATTTATTAAGAAATACATTGAAGTTCTTTGAAATTTCATTTGAAGCCGTGTGAAATGGTTTTATTCGAATTTAATTTATAACTGAAATACAGCGGAAATCATTATAAAATCTAGACTGATGAAGATTGAAAGACATTTAACGATTATTTACTTATGTACATATATTTTTATATTGAAATAAGTAAATAAATAATTACAATAATCTTATACATGCAGTAAATATATGCAGCGTTTATCATCATGCAAACAACAAGATTCGCATGGATGAGATATTTGTACAAATGTATTGTAATTTATTCCCCAAATCCATTGAATTCGTAATGAAAGTAAAAACAACTAAATAAACATTTTAAATACTTTAACAGAATTATTGTTGAATGGTCATCTTGTTGTACGTTTTACAATCTGCTTTGAAACAACTTTTTTTCTAACGTTTTTGAGTTCAAGTCATATAAAAATTGCACTTAGTGCTCTTTTAGAGAGAATCCGATTAATTACAATAACAAATACAAACAACTTTAAATACTCTTAATCCGGCAGCTTAGAGTTTGAAATACAAAGCTGATGTTAAAAAACCTATTTATTAAATTGTTGTTATTTTTTAAAGCGAATTTTCGGTATTTTTATCAAATACATACATAAATACATACACTAAAAGAATTTTATATTCCCACAGCTATAGGGCTGGTCAAAAATCTGAGGTACCTTGGTGTGATCTTATGGAGTTTTCTTTTCTACAAAAAAAAGGTGACATTTTATATAAAAAATGCAATTTGGTGTTTGTTTCTTAAAAATGTTTTGCTCTCTTATAGGATCCCACCCTTTATATTCCTTAATAATGGCAAAAGGCATTGCTGCACTTTACGACCCATATAAATCGACAGTGTTGATAATACCTGTAAAACAGGTCACTTATGTTTATATATAGGGCTACCAGACCAAATTGGGGAAAAAATTGCTTCGAATCAGCGCAGTAAAAAATTTAAGCACTTAAAGTTATTTTTTCTTTTATTTTATAGAAAGAATAACTTAAACCGGTGCGCTTTGCTTCTCCAATCGTAAGATTTTTTTATAAAGCAAAGCATCTTGGACTGAATTTGAATGATTTTACAGTAACCGTTCAACAGATATACAGAAATTTTAAGGGTCTTCGTATGGGAGGTGCCATGCCTACTTTTCCCATTGAACCTACCTTTTGAAATATTTTGTGGGTTATTATCTAAGCTATTTGTACAAAATCGGAATACTTTCACTATTACAGTACTCCAAATACGTAGAAATCTTTATTACCATTGTATGGGAGGTGCCACGCCTGCTTGTCTAATCCAGCCGACTTTTTGGCAGATATCGTGTACTGATAATGAAGTTATTTGTTCTCTTACTGTAACCGTTCTCCAGATATAAGGTTATTCATAATTTTATTGCATGGTTAGTGCCACGCCTACTTGAAAATTAAAATATATAAATAGCCTATGCTAAGCGCCGGATAATCAGGAAATTACTGTGAACCTTTCAGGAAAATCGGTTCAGTAGCGTAGGAGTCTGTAGAGAACAAACAAACATACGCTTTTTCATTTGTATATTATCAGCCATGTCACAGAGTAAAATTCCGTTCGGAAACGAAATTCATTCCGTATTTTGGTGCTTCAGAAAATTACGAAAAAACTTTTTTTTTTGTTTTCATGAACGGAATGGAAGTTTTCTGTATCTTAAACGCCAAAAACTATCAAAATATACTTTCTATCAATAAACAAATTTCTTTTCTTCGGTTTCGAACGGAATCATTCCGAACGGAATTGTAATCTGTGACATGGCTGTTTATTTTTATTTAGAAAGGTGTAGTTTACCATAAGAGTGGGCCCTACAAAGCTTGAAGACTTTTGTATTCAAATATGAAGTATTTAATATTTTCGTCCAATGGAGGGTATTGCTCCTCCTTGGTCTACCCCGCCCATTTTTATTTTGGAATTTATTGTTTAACATAATAGTGGCTTTAACCACATTTGCAGACTCTCGCTGTAATAGTTCTTCAGTTACGCGATATTAAATATATGCCTCCCCATGGGGGTATTACTTCCTCTGCGCCTGCCACCTTTATTTATATTTTTAAAGATGTAGTTTTCCAAAAGAATGACTCCTACCAAGTTTAAACATTCTCACTATAACAGTTCTTAAGATATGCGATATTAAACATTGGCGTCCAATGGGGGGTAGAACTTCCTCTGCAGCTATTTTAATTTAATTTCGGTGCTCGGAAGATCCTACTGCAAAAAATTCAAGAAAATGGGTGCAGCGGCTTTTAAGCTATCCGATACTTAATATTGGTATCCTATGGGGTATCACTTCCCCTGCGCCTATCGAAAAAATAAGTAGTCTATTTTATTTTCGGGGCTCATGTCATGTTACTGTAAAAATTTCAGAAAAATTGGTTCGGTCGTTTAGGAGTCTAAAAGCCAACAAACAGACAAACTTATTTTATTTTTATATATATACGGCCATATTCATAAAAAGTTCTTATTTCAAGCTTAAAGTATGTAATAACCATCAAACAATTTTTGCCTTTTAAGCCTTTTATAAAAATTGGTATTTTTAAACGTACATTAACAGCTTCTTAGCTATTATCTGTTTGTAGCGATTCTGTGTTTAAGTATGACAACTTTATTTCCGTTTTGTTGGCTTTTTATTGCTAGTGATGCATGAAACTTCTATTCGGTTCACATACAATTTTTTTTTTAAATATTTAACAATATAACTTTAAATTGTTTGTCTAAATTTTTCAAATATTTATCAAAATGTATTTTTGGTTTAAAGAAGGGTAAATACAACAATAAATTTTCATACTTTATGAATGGTTTATTAAAGGTTTAATAGACCTTTTTTCCTTTATGAATACAACTTTAGCACTTTTTGCTTAAAAACGGTTAATAAATCAAAAATAAATTTGTATGAATACGGCTGATAGAATATAGACATAAGAAAGCTTTAAATTGTTAATGGTAGGAGGTTGTCGGTTAAATATAATCTAAGTGGGTTCGGTCTTATAAAATTGTTCTCATAAAAAGTCTTAAAATTAAAAAATCTTTAAAACTTGGTGTCGATAAGTCGGCAATCTGGCAACGGTATTTTTATGTTAACATATTTTATAAAAAAAACTAAAGAAAATTTTTGAGTATTTTTAAACATTTTTAAATGAAAAAGTTAAAATATGGATATAACAGCATCCATTATGTGTGCAGAAGTGCAAATAAATCAATTATTGGATACATCCTCGTCATCTGATGAAGGTAAATGTTAATTATATTTAAATTTTCACCTAAGCGTTCACCAGTTTTGCCAGCGTTATTTTACATTGAATTGTTTTCGAGCAAACTGGAATTTCATCAATCATTTTGGTGTTGATGCAATAAACCAATTTTAAATTATTATTTTTAAATTTTGAAGACCAAACTCTTTGCAGCTGTTTAAAACAGGGCGTTCCAATTTTTGATAACTTGAGTTTAGTTCTCGTCAAATGAATGACAAAAAGCATTATTACAGGGTTTGCACTGTATGCATGCACCTTTTAACAAGGTGGTATTTTTTGTTGCGAAGAAAAAACCATTCCACGGAGGACTTTCTTCCAACTAACATGTGAAGAAGATAGCAGAGAAGGTCTTAGGGGCTGCTAGTAAACTGGCCCGAATAATGCCTAATGCCAGGGTTCAGGGACAAACTAATCGTAAATTGTTAGAAGCGATGACTTTCGCACAGGTATTATATTATTGTTTCCTTCAATTTTTAGTGATTCGGTATCGAATATCACACTAAGGATAGCATCGACGTATCGTACGATATCAAATGTAGCGGCGTCTGTTATCGCTGGCTTACCCCCAATAGACTTCCTCTTACTGAAAAATAAGGAAATCTGTGAAGAACGGAGGACTTTAGGAAAAGGACAATGTATTTTAACGCACCGAGAATATTCGCATCAAGAAGGCAGTCAGGATGATATTAAATCAAAGGTGGCAAAATCGAGGAGATGTAGTCGAAAACGGCAGGTAGGCACACAAGTGGATACCCGATATAACGCGCTGGGTGGACACAAGCCTTAAGTAGCCACGAAAACTTTGCGAAGTGCCTACAAAAGTTCATGATACGGCCAACCGGTATATGCGCAACGTACGCAGAAAGCGACGACGCTTTCTTCAGATGCATATTCTGGGATACGATACGGAGATCCCTTATCGAATCATGTGGGGCAGATGTGACGACAGAGAATTTGATTGGCGAAATGCTTTTGAAGGCGAAAAATTAAACAAACTGTTCAAACGATATTGAATGGATCCCTTATCTGGTACAAACGTACAAGGACGTGGGATTAATTAAGCCCACCACGAGGTAATGCGAAACCGTTTCTGGGATGGTGGTTCCGGTGTAGGGCCACTAGCAACAGAACAATAATTGTATTTGCTTAGTCGTTATTTAAAACAATCGATTACTATTGACAGTCACATCAACTCTGTTTTAGTCGGCAGGAAATTTTGCAAAGACTCAAATAAAAGTTAAAGAAATTTTAGTTAGAAAGTAAATATTTTTATTTAATATCTCGTTTTTAGTCGTTTTAGAAACATTATTTTTTTTGGGCAAAAAAAGAAGCAAAAGTTCGAAAATTTGTTTTTTAAAACGTCATAAAAAATGGGAAATTCTTATTTCTTCTGCACGTATAGAAAACAAAACAAGCCATAAATGATTTAAATCTGTCTACAACTTTTATTCACAAAAGATAAAAAATGTTAACTCCTGAAAAATAATAATGTTGTAACTTACAACGTTATTCGCGTCTGTGCTTCAATTATTGATGCACCGCGCATATTAATATTTAACAATTTTTTAAGGATAAAATTAAGTATTGAAAGGGTTAGACTTTTATTTTAAATTATATTTAGTTTTTGCATATTTTAGTTACAATTATAAGTTTTTTTTTATCAAAAGAATAAATGATTTCACTGTTTCAGTGAAGCATTAGAAAATAAGCTCTAAAAAAACAAATAAAGAAAGAGTATTTATGCAACGCATTTAAAAATTTAAGGATTGTATGCCTTATTCTACAGCTGTAGTAATTTTTAGAATAAAAAATGAAAGCAGTTGAGATGCATTTTATTATTGCTTCCAAATCTTGAGAATGGTTTGCTGGGTTATAAATGTACTATATGAAATTATTTACTAGAATTTCGTTTGAAGAAGAACATCTTATCACCAGCTTCGATTCTTTAAACTTCAGAAATAGGGCGAACATACTATAAAACGGTTTGCTTTATTTATTTAATAAATTCTTGAGCAAAGTTTTTTATTTTTCTTCTGTTGCAAAAAATCAGTAGCGAATTGTAGAAACAGCAAATTTCTTGACTATTTGTTTAACTCATTATTTATTTAAATTGAAAAAACTGCTCTTGGGTGTCCATGATTTGTTATTGTTTACATTTTTTATATTTATGTATTTGCTAAAAAAAATATGTATACATACATACAATTTATGTATATATTATGTACATATAAAATATTTATAGATAATTTTAATGTTTATGTCTTTTTAAATGATGTGTATTGGAGCGATAGCCCCATTGAAATTGTGAGCGAGTGTTTAAATTTAAAAGTGTAGAGGTTTCATCTTGTTGATATTAAAATAATTAAAATGTTTAGAATCGAAAAAACTTCATATGTAATGGAGTTAGCAAAGTCCCGATTTGACGATATATTTTCTAAAAACTTCAAATCTTTTTATATTTTTGTATGTAAGGCAGCACATACAGTGTCCAGCATAATTCAAGGTACCCCAGCTGAATTAAGTTTGTTTATAATTTTTACAAAGAAATATGTGGTTATATTTTATTTGTTTACTATTTTTTTAATGTACTTATTCATATGGAACAATAAGCAAAAAGAAATATTTATGTATACAACAAAACAAAAAAACTATACATTGAAAACTTTGGTAACTCCATATTTTTGCACAGCAAAAGTCTTGGTACCTCTTAATAAGTTTTGCAAAAATATTGGCAACGCTATTTCTTTAATTTGTTTCATTTATTTATTTGTTACGGTACTTATAAAATACAAACTGGGGAAAATCTTATTACTAACAAGTGGTAGAGAAACAAAGCTAAATTCCTGTATAGAGTAGTTTTTAAAGATGTCTCGAGGGGAATTAACAATTGAAGAACGTAATACTCGTATTATAATTCACAACCACAAAAGTGGAAATCTTACTGAGAAATTGCCCATTTAACAATTCGAAGCAAATCAACGTACAAAAAGTAATAAATCGCTTTAAAAACGAAAAACGAGTTGAAAATAAACCGAGAACATGAGGTCCTCGAAAGCTAACTAATAGAGAAGTACGGAGAATAGAAGCTATAATTAAGAAAGATCCATTTAAAAGTGCACCAAAGATTGCTGTAGAATTAAGAGACGCAATAAGCAGATCAATTAAAAGAACCTGATACAAGGCATGTACATCACGTAAAGACCCTATATTAACGACAAAAATAGAAAGAAACGGATAGATTTTGCAAATGAATTTAAAACCAAAACAAATGACTTCTGGGATAAAATAATTTTTTCCGATGAGTCAAAATATAATATTTTTGGCTTGGACGGATGTGTCTTAGTGTGGCGAAAAACAAATGAAGAGCTTAATCCGAAGAATACACGTAAAACAGTTAAGCATGGAGGTGGAAGTATAATGGTGTGTGGCTGTATGTCAGCTGCAGTTGTGGGTAACTTAGTGGTTATAGAGGAAATAATGAATAAAACCGTTTTTTTAAATATTCTCAAGAATAATTTAAATCCAAGTGCTGAAAATCTAAAAATTGGTAATGATTATTACTTTCAACAGGACAATGATCCCAAGCACACTACTGCTGACGTCAAGATGTGGCTTGCGTACAACACTCCGCACATGCTTTTTTTTTTGTTTATCGTTGCATATGGATAAGTACATTAAAAAAATAGTAAACAAATACAATTTAACCACATATTTTTTTTGTAAAAATTATAAACAAACTTAATTCAGCTGGGGTACCTTGAATTATGCTGGACACTGTAAATAATATTTTATGTAAACAACACAACTTAAATTTTCTCATGTTAAACCTGTGGAAGTTAAACAGCATTTCTTTATATCATTTAATATACTAATTACCTTCTGCCAATTTTGAGAGAATCTTCAGTCAAGTAAATTTTAATTAAACAAAATTTTAAAATATTTAAAATTAGAGTTTATGTTATGTTTTGTTGAGATCAGAAATCGCATGTGAACGATAAGTTGATTTTAGAATAATATAGATTCATTGTTTTGCTGGCTCATATATCTGTGGTTGTCCTGGGCAACTGAGTATGTCCATTTTTTTTTTATTTTGAGATGTTGATGCCATACGGCTGGAATTTAAACGCACTTTACACGTTTCTTTACATTTCTAAAAAAATATGGAACAAGTACGATTTTGAAACGTAATAGCAAAATTCAGAAAGTGCAATAACTATACCTGAGAAATTTGATTTTAAGACATACGCGGTTGCCCATGAAAACCACAGATAATTGTTCTTTTATTTTCGTTTCTATTTTGTTCCGCAACCAGACTCAAACGGCTGAACCGATTTTGATGAAAATTGGTACGAAGCAGTGTGGCCATTTTGGCATTTTTGCAGCTAAATTTAGCTTTAAAAATTTTTATTTAGCTGCAAAATTTTCATTTAGCACTTGGCATTTTATTTAGCATTTTTTGAAAATGTTTTTAGCTTTTTTTGCATTATTTATTTAAAAAATTTAGACGAATAGTTTAATTGATTTTGCTAAAAATATTTATAAATTATAATAAATTTTGACTAAAAATATTATATATTTCGTATGAAAATGGATAACTCTTATGTTAAGAAACATCTTACCTGCCTTGTTAAAAAATAGAATATTCAGGGAATACATACAAGATATGCCCTTATCATGTTGATTGTAAATATTATTTGCCCTTTGATATTACGATATAAAAGTACAAGAAAATTTCACTTTGTATTTAGATAAGAATTCAATAGTGTAAATGTTTGAAAAAATTTTTGCTCTAAACTGCCGAAAAAAATTATTTTAAAGCTTCAACTTTTCTTAAACTATAAAAACTAAAATGATCTAAAAATTGTGTATATTGCATAAATAAACCGTTAAATTAATGATATATCAGAGGTTTGCAGGCCCGCTACATTTAACATTTAATCTTGACTCCCTGTGCTACATTTTTTTATATATCATATGCTTTACCAAAATCTAGCCATTTGCTTAAATATAGCCATTTATTTCAATTTCGTTAAAAAATAAGTCACTAAAATGAATTTTGCTTCGAATAAAATTTCATACTGGTAACAAATTTTTAACAAAAATCTTTAAAAAATTTTAGCATTTTTAAAATCATTTTTAGCATTTTTGGCTCTGTCTAATTGCAGATTTAACTGTAAAAATTTTTTAGACCTGGCCACACTGGTACGAAGACACTTAGGCCCTAATCATGTACAACGCAGCGCAACGCCACAGAACTAACGCAACGCCAAACAATAACATTGAAAGCACAAACAACGTCATAAATATTTTGTAATTTTGTTATTGCTTTCTACAGAAATTCACATTGCGTTTTAAAATTTCAAACGCTCCATTGCTTGTGTCGTTGAAAATTTTAAAACGGTACATGAATTTCTGTTGAAAGCAACAACAAAAATACAAAATATTTATGACATTGTTTGTGCCTTCAATGTTATTGTTTGGCGTTACGCTGCGTTGTACATGATTGGGGCCTTAGAATGTTATAGCGAAATTACTATAGGCTACATTTTTCCAGGAGTTTTGGACAATTCGAACCGACTTTTTTGAAGTTAGCCTTCATCTTAAATCCAAAATTTTTTTGTACGAATTTCAATAGGTACATCGGCATGCCACAAAGAGAACATTTCCGAAATCATCCTTTTAGTGGGCAAGAGTGGGTAAAAAGGGTAAAGGGAAAATCAATTTAAGCTGCAAAATCTCAAAAGTGTATATTTTTTTTTTTAACTAGCACCAGGGATCATAGAAATCTAGATATGTACGTAAAAACATTGTCAAATTCAGAGCTTATTTCCATAATTAGAATGAAAGTACTGAAGTCTGAAGGACGAATAGAAACCGAAAGCTTAACATTACGAAGTAGGAATTCTGAAACAAGTTCACCGTTCAAAAAATTCTGCATGAAGGAGGAATTAAATTTATCAAATTTAATCAAATTTTTTTTTTTAGTTTTATACCCTTAATCAGCAGTGGTGTATGAAGGTATTCTAGGATTATCATTCCATTTGAATCTTTGTACAATATTCATCAATGTTCCCATACAGTATATATAATCTGGGTCCTTCAGTCATTCTAAGTCGATTTAGCCATTTGGTGTAAAATTGTTTCTAGTTCTTTTAAACCATTTGGTATTAAATTCCAGCAGAATCTCTTCAGTAGGAAAAGAGTTATGCACCCAAATATGGAACTACCTCCCTAAAAACTAACATAAATTTGTGGCGGAATACACCGATTTGTATAAAATTTCAACAAATTCTTAACATTTTGTAAAGGTCGGTCTAAAATTTACCTACGGCCCCATGGTTTGACCACTCTCGGAAATCATGTTATTATGGATAAAAGCGTAACAAATAAGGCTTTTGTGGTGCAATTCAGCATAATCAATTTCCATAAGACTCGCAATTACTCAAAATTACCCAGATATAACACAATCTCGGAAAACACTTTACTACGCCCTTAACCGTAAAATTTAATAATATTGTTGTACAATTTAGACAACTACAGCATGCAAAGACAAGAAATAAAATTTCCTGAAGATAGGAAGTGTGTGCGAGAGTTACATTGATCGCCAACTAGACAATATGCCGATATGACGTCCCAACAAACACTAAGTCAACCTTTGATTTAAAAGGACTTTATCATTTGATATCAAGTACAATTCGACAAACTTTTTCAATGATTTGATTTAAACATTTGATTTCAAAATGATAATGCTTTCAATGTAAACATTTTACAAATAATGTTTCATCAGTTCTTTCTTAAATTAAAAATAAACTTGGCAACACAAGCGAAAAATAAATGTAAACAATTGAAGATGACGATTAAAGTCAATGTCTTCTACAATATTAGCAACATTAGGCGCTGATTTAAACATCATGTTTTATTTAAATTTCCCTTTAAAGTTGCTTCCAAAATCACAACAGATTAAAACGACGATCACACGCCCCCCCCCCCCCCCCCCCCCCAAATGTTTTTAGGGTTGATTATTTTCCCGTTATCGAGTTTTGAGTGCGCTCCGTTTTTTGTAGTGTAAAAAATTTTGCACCTTGAAATAAAAAATAAAATGAAGCAACATAACAAAAATACGAATTTTTGCAAAGAAAAATATTAAAAATTCACAGAGAACAGGAAATGTGATTTTTTCTCTACTCCGCTTGCTTCTCTACACCGTTCGCCAACAAACAACACAAATTATGTCTAAAAAACCATAAAAAAAATCACCGTCTGAATTGCGTGTATGAAAGACAAACTGGTTTGCTCAAAAAAAAAAAATATATATAAAAAAATGGTTAATGAAGAAGTTTATGATCGAGGTGCTACGTAGAGCCAAAATATTTAATTTAAATTGCCGAATGTTTAGCTGGTAATTTTTTTTTTGTTTATTAGAAAAATTAAACTAAATATGAATTTACAAAATAAAAATTATTTTCTATTTAAGTTCTACACTGTTTTTCAATCCACATTTGAAAAACATTTGAGAATAACTTCTCTTTTAAGCTGGAAAAATTATTTAATTTATTTATTTGAGAATAACGTTTGAAATCATGTCAAAATTAAATAAATTTTTAAATTTGAAAATAATTTCCCATTTTTTTTAAGAATGCTATGATTTTCAAACCATTTTCAAAAGTTTGTCATTTGAGAAAGGGTTCGATTTCAAATAACTTTCAAACTTTCGTGATTGTTGGGGTAGGACCTAGAACACCCAGAATAAACATGTTTTAATATGGTCAACTCCAACAAAACTATTTTTAAATAAAATTTTAAACATACTATGGATATTTTCACCATATTATTGTGATCGACAACCATATAATGATTAAATTAGTCCATCATGAAGGCACAACCATATTATGGTTGCCTCCGAACATGTTTTGGTAAATAATAACTAAAATATGTTTAACACTTATAATAGCCTGGTTGATTTTCAACCATAGAATGTTGCTCTTGCAAAATAGGAAAATGCTATTGTTAATTTAAAAACAAATTATTGTCATATTTAACCAGAACATGTTTTGAGGCAAGCATAATATGGTTGTGGCTTCTTGATGGAGCACTAATTTAACAATAATATGGTTGTCGGTGCCAATAATAAAACATGGTTAAATTAGACATAATATGTTTAAAATTTTCTTTAAAAATAGTTTTGTTGGAGGTGACCATATTTGAACATGTTTTTTCTCTGCTTGAAAGCAGATTCACTCAGCTTATTATGAATCGGTTAAGTTTAATTTCCTATCTTGAGAGATATTTAATTAAAATTTTACGAAAAGAAGATGTCATGTGGCTGTTAATCTAAAAATAAACTTTATTATGTTTATATAAGCATATGCCACACTTTCCGAAAAAATTTATAAGTATATCGTAAGTAGCCATCAAAAAAATAATCTTGTGTGTATAATTTTGTCTACCACAATGTTGCAAATACGAATTAAATCAATTTACTGGTTGTTGCGGTTGAGATCAAATGAAATTAATACGCTTAAAATATTAAGCGGTTGCAGTTTCAAATTTCAATTAAACTATAAATTTGAATTACAAAAAAAAGAAGAAATTTTGTCATTGAATTGAGTTCACATATCGGGTGATAAAATATGAAGTACTTTTACAAAAAGCGATTTTTATCATTGCATAAAGATTTCTTATTGAACAAAATCAATCTTGTTCAGCAAACAATGAAAATTTTTAGGAGGTTAAGATAAAATGGTGGACTGATTTGACCCACCATCTTTACCATACGTTCAGTCTTTGTACAACGAAAATTTACAGCATAAAATCTATTAAACCATAAAATGTATTTATCTTGTCAAATTTTTCTTCTAAAAGGATTTTTATATGCAGGCTAAGTGAAGTAAAATACTAACTAGGATCATTTTTGGTACTTATTACTTTATATTGTAATTTGTGTCCCTTCCATTTATTACTCGTAGCTTTTATATAATTACAATATTTTATAGAAATATTGTTCGTAAAAATAACTCGTAAGCAAATATCTTATGGTTGGGCTGCAGTATGAACCACAGTATTAAAGAACAATTTTTTAAGTGTTTACCTTATTTGAGAAAATAAGGAAAATAACCTTTAATTCTTTAATTCCCAGAGGTACATAAGGCCGTGTACTAGCTAATAGGGAGATCGAACGGTTATTATTCGACCGGTTTTAACCGGTTATTTTAACTTTGCCCAAGTCGGTTATTTTAAAATGTCCATTTTTCGAATATCGAATAAACCGGTTATTTTGGTATAATAAACCGGTTATTTTAGTAATGTGTAATTTATATACATTTTCCTTACTCCTGCTGTAGATGTACCCGTAATTTAAGTATTTTCTAATTGCATATTGGCCAAACTTAAACGAATAGTAAACTGAACCTTCTTTTTGTGTAAAATATTTGTCAATTCGTCGACTACAATTTAAAACATTCCATGACATTGCTTGATTTCTTCATTTTTGTTTTTTAGTTTTTGGTATTTTAATAAATAAAACTGGTAGAAATTTTTCCAATATCGTTGATTCCGCCGTAATGTTGTAGTTTTCAGCGTGAAGAGATGCTGGAACTACTTAAGAGTTTTTAGTGCCTTAACGGGCATTTCGAACACTGTAAAAACAAATCGCTTATAAAAGATGTGTTCTTGTAGAAAAAAAACTAAAAACTATTGAAAATACTACAAAAACGTGTGCAGTTAAAAAGTAAATAGTAATTTGTGCAAGAGCATTCACAATATTAAATATATTTTTATATAAAGGTTATCTCTATATATTTTTCGAACGCGATTAAAAAGACAAAGGTTGCCTGAAGTGCCCCAAAATGATAAGTTACAAAGGTTCTTCCATGTCACGACTTATTAATCACCTTTCATTAGTGTACATGCTTGACATTAATGTGAACCAAATGAAACTTAACTCGAAGTAGTTCTAAGGAGACGACCAATAATAATTTACTAAAATACGCTGTAAAAAATTAATCATTGGGTGAAATATTAGCCCGTTGTGTTGCCGAGGACGAAATGCCCGTTAAGGCACTAAAAACTCTTAAGTAGTTCTAGCATCTCTTCATGCTGAAAACTACAACATTACGGCGGAATCAACGATATTGGAAAAATTTCTACCAGTTTTATTTATTAAAATACCAAAAACTAAAAAAACAAAAATGAAGAAATCACAGAAAAAACAGAAACAATGTCATGGAATGTTTTAAATTGTAGTCGACGAATTGACAAATATTTTACACAAAAAGAATGTTCAGTTTACTATTCGTTTCTTTAATGCTGAAACAAAATAATTTGAAATAGATAATCCTGGCTAAGAGGTTTTGTTTGCAACTTTTGAAAAATATGGTTGATTTTGTCCCACTTTTCTTGGATTTTATCGTAAAATATTTGTTAGGTCTGATCTAAGTAATATCTATGTATTTTGTTGGATCCTAACCTTTGCAAATTGTTTTGTTTTTATTCAAATTAACGTTTTATTTTAAACACTTATTTGATTTTTGTGTTTTAAAGTATTCGAATTAAAACCGGTTAACCGGTTATTTAAAATTTGCTTAACCGAAAACCGGGTTTTTTAAAATAGCAACTATTCGTAATATTCGAAAACCGGTTATTGAAAAAAGTCGAATAATCGATCTCCCTACTAGCTAATAATGTGGAGTTAAACGCCATATCGTTTCTTCATATTGTGTAAAAATTTCATACAAATATCCTGTATACTCAACTCTAGAGAGAAGAGTTAAATTTTAAGGTGCAACAAAATTAAAATTTGAGTTATGACTCTATTGCAGCAAAGGTTCGATATGTTTTGAGGCTAAGATTCACTTAACAGTTCATTCAAACAAATATTATCGAAATCAGGCCTGTTCTGAAAATCACGTTAACTCAAACCACGTGATTTCAAATCACATGTGCCTTTTAAAATCACACGTGGGCAGGCATCAGAAATTAAGAACCGAAAACTTAAAATTTAAGTTTTTCATTTGAAAAATTCAAAACTCATGCGTACAAAATAAATTTTTTTTTCTTTCAGTTAAAAAAAAATAGGAAACACAAAAAAATATATTTATTTTTGAAGTACAATATGTGTTTTGTACATGAAAAGAAACAAAAAAACAAAAATTTAAAACTTGAAAAATACACAAAAACGTTTTTTTATTATTATTTTTGTTTTTTTGAAAAATATTTATCATTGGTGTTCAAAACATGTTTTCAACTGTACAAAAAATAAAAATTATTTTGTTTTATTTGTTCTTCAAAGTTCAAAAAAACAAAGTTCTTAAAAAAAACGTTTTTGAGAAAAATATTTTTTTTTGTTTTTAGAAACTAACAATAAAAACTCAATTTGAAGTTAAAATTGTAAATTTTAATTAAAATTATAATATAAAATTGTGCTTAAAATTGCAATTGCAAAAATCTTTAGAGATTCTTAATTATCAAAACTAGCTGCTGTTGCATTTGCTGTACCCGCAACACAGGTATCTATGGAGACAGCCTTCAGTGCTTTGCCAATTATTATGACCAAAAATAGACGGAATTTAATCTCTGAGCTTGTAGAAAATTTATTGTTGCTCAAACTCAACATCAAGCTAATTGATAAGATTACTATTTAGTTCTAGGATAGTCTTTATCATGTTATAACTACTTATTATTAATTAGCTTTATATTTTTTACAATAATTTTGTACGTATGAGTTTAACAGCCTGTTTTTGTTAAATACAAGTCTTCTCACTTGAAGTTTTCGTATTAAAACGAAAACGTTTAAAATTTGTTTTTTAAAAAACATTTAAAAGCTTTCGTCTATTCATGTTTGACATAAATAGAGCTTTTTTCTATCGTTAAATAACATTATTGTCAATGCGTTTATTTTCGTACCTTTTCTTGCGTTTTGCACATAAAGGTATTGTGTTCAAGTTAACCCTGGCTTTTGTTTACAAAAATAAATTATAAATTTAAAAAACCAAAAATACTATTAAAAATGTTAGTAAATTGGTAAAAACTAAAAATGTTGAATTAAAATGTTTACAAAAAATGCAATAAATAAACGCAATATATGAAGACGAGTTTTTGCTACACATCAACATATAGAAAGGTTACCGAATTTACCCTTGTTACCCCCTAAACATTCGACTTTCTAAAAATCCCGTTTTAGTGGATCTATTTGGGAAGAGTCCAGCCACCGGTACAAATTTCAAGTTTTTAGCTTCAGGCGTTTAGGCTGTGCGATCATGAATCTATCAGTCAATAATGTTACAATTCTATATACATATATATATAGATACACAAACCATTAATAATATTGTAATTAATTAAGGGTTCTTTCAGTTAAATATCCTTTTTATTTTCCATTTTATTTATTTATTTTTTTTAAACGAATGTCTTTTACTTATCGTCTTAATTAGCATTTGTGTTCATTTATTACGAAGATGTTCATTTTATAAGAACCAAACGTATGCGGAAAAAATTAAAGCTTTTTCAGTCACTCCCCTAAAATGTGTTTTAATTTTATGAAAGCCTTAATAAGTTTTCGTTCGTTTTTCTTACGAACGAACAAATATTTTCATTTTCTAAAACCAGGCTGTAAATTTTGTCAATTAAAAAAATTAAATTTTAAGTTTTCGGTTCATTTTTTTTTCATGTACAAAATAATATTGTACTGAAAAAATAAATATCTTTTTTTGTGTTTGCTTTTATTTTTTTTAACTGATGAAAAAAAAATTATTTTGTACGCATTTTCGGTTCGTAATTTTTTGTTCAAAAGTACAAAAAAAAAAATATTTTTCTTAAAACCTTTTTTTTTGAGAACTTTATTATTTTGAACTTAAAGAAACAATATCAAACAAAATATTTTTATCTATTTTTGGTTATTATACAATTTAAAATTTTTTCGAACACCAATGATAAATATTGTTTAAAAAACATAAAAACAAAATGTTTTCCGGTATTTTGGTGTGTTTCTGCTGCTGATTTTAATCAATATTTAGTGCACTACCCCCAACTATGATTTTGACAGCTGATCAAAAGACTCGAACACACACACACAGTACAATCGAATTGAAAGACTTACTAGCCAACTTGAAAAAATCAAAATCTTTTGATTTTTCTTCAACCAACTCGACAACTGCCTACCTAATCAATTGACAGAGCCATACACGCCTTGATTTGGACAAGTACCGACTCAGTTGCCAATTGGGATTGAAACGTGTATGAGGTGCTTCCTTCATACGTGGCTTTTTTCAGCTGATAACTTAGTTGATACACAGGTTTTATTATGAGCTTTTTCCCATATCGTTCGTCTCCATTAAAGCCAAGTACTAAAGTTGGGCATCTTTTTAATAATATGGAGTATAAACTTATTGTCTCTGTCTATATTTAATCAGCCAAAAAAAGACTGATTAAATATCCTTCACCAAAGTATACATACTATTTACACCTTCAAGGAAAAACATGAATTTGCATTACATTTCACGCCCTAATCATTTTAAATATTTATAAGAAAGTTATGACATTAAAATCTAGGTATTCGTATATAAGTTATGGTCGACCCATAATATAAATTGCAAAATTTTTTTTTCGATAATATATCTTTGAATTGTTGCTTAATTTAATATTGTTTTAATGTACTTATAAAGCCTCATTGCTCCTCTGTTGAACATCGTTTTAATCTTCCAAATCGGTGCAAAATTCACTAAAAATTGTTTTAACCACACAATTAAAAAAATGGTTTAAAAAGTATTTAAATTTAATTAATGTGATAATTGAATCAATTATTTTTTTAGTTGAAAGAAAATTAAAAATTTAATTTTGATTTAATTAACATTTTAGTTGTTTTGAAATAAATTTTCAATTAAATTTTAATTAAATAACAAAAAAATCTTAATTGACTTTTTTCGTTTAAAATAAATGTTTAAATTATACATGTGGAATTGTTGTTGGGAATTGTCAATATTTATTTAAATAAATTAACACATTGTTTAAAATGGCAAAGTTTTTTGATCACTTTTTTAATTAAAAATATCATTTATTGAAAATATTTTTTCAAAATTTTAAAATTTTGAGTAATCAATATAATCATTTTGGTCAACAAAAAATCAACAAATTGTTTGCTTGATATTATGAATTTAGAACAAATTTGGTGATTGGAGAAATTTAATAATTTTTTCTGTGCAATGTTATTGGGCTTTATTCGCATTTCTAAAAATGACAAAATGATCTACTAAAGTCGGCCTATAATCTACACTAGGGAATTTCACAAGTATATTTCCACTGTCACATAGTGCTATGAACTGATCCCTGCGAAAAATTTGTATCAATTGTTCTTAAAACACTTTTCCCGAGACCAGTGAACACAATATTATAATAAAAAGGAACGAATTCTGATGGGTGAAAACAAGACATATCACTTAACTGGCGGTAGTGTGTAGTTACTCCAGAAAAAATGTAATTGACTGTCATATTATTATATAATCTGGCATCTCTAAAAATTGGCAGCTGAAAAAGCGAGCGAGCGCATAAGAAGGTGAAGAAGAGGAAGAAGAACGCGCCGTTTCAGAAGGGACACAGAATAACCTAGAATTGTAAAACACATATCTATAATCTTAAAATAAAGAATATTATTAACCTGAATTAGAGAAAAAGATATTATGTTTTATTAACACTTTAATATTGACACAAATCTAGTCATGTGACTGGATTTTGTGGTAGATTATATCTGGTTCTTTTACTTTATATAAAGGGAATCTATCATGTTCACATAGTTCACTCGGGACAATATCTACGGCATGAAATATAATAACCGAAACTTAATTCGTCCATTTAGGTTATTTTAGTGACCTGTTACAAGGTGTCGAAAAGGTGCCAACTAATCCCTTCCTAGGACATTAACATGTTATAGTGACAAGTCCCCTTTATATAAAGTATAAAAACTATAACCGGTCCCTACCACTTCACGAGACAAGTTAAGTGTTAGTCCCTTTTCCCCTAGGGATAAGTACAAAATTTGGAAGTACGAGTTCTAGTTTTATAAAAGGAAATTGTAACAAACATCATTATAATTTCAATATTAGAGGGAGCTTTATATGGGTTAATTATAAACTGATCATTATAATAGCGTTGGCTGGTATGGCAAAAATGCTCCACGTAATTACATACTACTAAATCCTGTTCAGACTTTCAAATTATAGTTCTATAGACAATTACTGATTAATTCAAAGAAAGTTAACAAGAAACTTTTAAAATATGTCATCATTCTCAAAACTAAAATTTTACATCCCCAAATGACTCACCCGATTCTTACTGTATATTGCTTTACTACCTGTTATTACACTGCTTGGCCAAAAAATAGGCGGAATGGAAAAAATTAAAATAACCTGATCCATTTTTTAAATTAATTACAATAATTAAAACAAAACCTGAACACTTGTTACAAATGAATGTGGATTATTTAGGTATAAGAGGTTTTTTTACGCTATACAAATTAATGTGACAAAAAAGTTATCGATGGAATAAAGAAGGGTCGATCTTTAACGCGATTGACGTGTCCGGTTATTTCGAGACTATACAAAGCGAATCTTGCATTACGAACTGGACTCATCATAGAACTATATCGAAATATTATTATTGTAAAGTGTTAATAAAATTACTAAAACATCATAAATATTTAAAATATTTGAATTGAGAGATTTTTCTGCAAAAATTTCGATATTTAAATTTTTTGTTTCTCATTTTATTAAACAATAAAATCTTTAAATTTGATAGCTTTCAATCCAATGTACAATTGGAAGAACAGTTGTGTGCAATCGGTCGCGTCCACAGGTTGCGGATAGTGGATATTCCCGCAGATATACGGAGCAGCTGCTAGTGCAATCACAGACCATCAAATAACCAATAAATAGCAGCGTCAGTTCCCATATTGCGGCAGCTAAAAGGTGGCGTCGCACAGTGCTTCGATCCCATATAACGAAGGGGCAAATATTGAAGGAGTTGCCAGATATTTTTGAAATTTGGTACACTATCATAAAAAAGCTCAGTTAAGAAAAATATGAATTAAAAATCGGTCCATGTGTCCTAAAATTGAAAAATGTATTTTTAGCTTTAATAATGCCCACAAAATTACAAAAAATATTCATGCTGCTGATATACAAACAACTAGCAACGTGTGTGTAAATTTTCATTTCAATCGGAACAAGGACTCAAGGTCCTGCAAATGATATATGTAACACAGAAAAAAATTTAAAATTGTCTCTAATCTCCTTTGTTATTCCTTGTCGTGATAGAAGATGTTCTAAGTTCCATAGAAAATAGCAGCCATGGTATCCAGTGGCAAATCAACAACAAATACCTGAACTACTTTGCATACGCAGATGACATATGCTTACTTTCGCACAGACTTTGTGATCTAAAACAGACAACACTAAATTTGCAATACAAACTGCGCTGTACAGGTCTTAAAATAAATACCGGAAAAACAAAGGCACTGAGTGTAGGAGTTGACTCTCCATCAACACTAAATATAGGCGACCAAATTTACGACTACACGTCCAACTTTTGCTACCTGGGTTGTGAGATTGACGAAAATGGAGGTGCCGACTTAGATGTAGAGAGTAGAATAAACAAGGCAAGATCATCCTTTGGCATATTAGCCCCAATATGGCAAAACAACAAAATAAGTCTTCGCACTAAGCTTAGAATTTTCGAAGCAAATGTCAAATCGGTACTTCTCTACGGATGCACAACCTGGAAAGTTACGAATATTATTACCCACCGCCTACAAACATTTGTCAACCGCTGTTTCAGAAGAATTCTTCGCATTTTCTGGCTTCGGACAGTCTCTAATGCCGACCTGTTAGTGCAGTCAAGACAGATTCCGATAGAAATTGAAATACGGAAGCGCAAGTGGCAATGGATTGGTCATACACTACGACGAAACGACGACAACGTGGCCAAACAGGCACTTCGATGGAACCCATTTCAACAATCTGGCCGGCAACCTGGCAGACCACGTACAACGTGGCGACGTTCCACCGAAACTGAGATGAACAGTCTTGGCCTATCTTGGAACGAGTTAAGAACAACGGCACAAAATCGGGTCCGCTGGCGATCAGCTGTTATTGGCGCCCTATGCTCCAATGGGAGTTAGAGGAACACATATATATCTAATCACCAAATTTATAGCAAATTCATTATATCAAGCAAACAAGTTGTTGATTTTGCACCTATTACAAAAATGATTTTATTGATTACTTAAAATTGTAAAATTGTGAAAAATTTTTTCAATAAATGATATTTTTAATTTTATTGTGTACCTTTCCATGGTTCAAATTGAGTTAGTCTGAAATTGAGAAATGTCAAATGAAATGCAGAAAAAAACTTGACGTTTAGGTGTGCTTCACATTCAACATCGGTCCTTTAACTTCCCTTTAGTTAGCCGTCACAGAAAAAAATTTTAATTTCCAAATCCAAAAAAAGATTTTTTTTACAATTTTCTTCTTGAAACAATAAAAAACCAAGGCCATTTGTGCTTTTTTGCAAGTTTATTTTTCAAATGTTCTCGAAACAAAAAAATCTTATGAAAAAAGCTTTATTTTTGGGAGTTAATATTATCACGAAATTTATTAAATAATATTAAATATAAATTATTTAGTTATATCTTTATTTTATTTTTGGTCCATCTTGATGAAAAACTTATGTTTATTTTTAAAATATGTGAATCGAGTATTGCCGTAGTTACCGATATCATAAAATTTCTGAGAAAATATTTTGATTAATAATTTTTTTTAAACGCTTAAAATTTATGTTTTAAAATACCATTAAGATGTGTTGCTTTGATTTTTATTTTTACAAATACACATAAAATCAGCTATAAACATATCTTTTATATTACTTAGTACTAGTAAATTAATACCAAAGGCATCCACGGTAACACTGTTTCTTTATTTGTCATTTTACTTGCTGCAAGTGTCAAAAATTTACTTGCAAGTTGGGCTGCAAGTACGAAAAATGTGATGGTGTTAGTAAAAATGTGTGAGAGTATTGAGTTTTTTGAACTTACACTTGCATGTGTAAACCCCGGGTAAGCCCCGGGTGCAACTCCTGAAAACAATGAAAAGTTGAGCAAAAATCGAGAAAATAGCTAAAGGAAAAAATTAGAATCTCGTACTCCAAAAAATAATTTTTTTAGAACAGTTTTCCTGAAGCATTTAAAACTCAATTAGCTGTTTAGCCATTTTTACTTCAAATTCTCTGACTTTGGTGTCCTCTAGCGCCTCAAAAAACAGTTAAATCTAAAAAATTCTTTAAAATTCATTTGAATTATATTGTTTTCTACCGATCTATAAATTTTTATTTACAATATAAGTCATGTTTTCTTTTAGATTTTTGTCTATGGGACACAGCACTGTGCGTCGGACCTTGCAACAAGCGGCTCGCTATATAAACTTGACATACTATAGGAATAAATTGCCGCGATTTTAGTTTTGTATAATATCGAAATCAAGTGAGGCAAAAACCGTGTTATAGTAGGGTCGACCGTATTTCGCAATCTTTAAACCTTCCCTTTCTATAGATATAAAGAATGTCTGTGCTAGAAAATAAACTTCGTAAACTTAACTCAAAGACAAAGTTATTATCTTGATATTAACCATAACAGTTTAAGGCAGGTATTTCTAAACATATTAAAAAAAACTTCGATGTGTAGAGTATTCTTAAATCAAATGTGTGTGCAACGCAGTCTTTATACAACCCAGAGAATTGCTTACACACAAATTTCAAACAGAAGAGCACCATTCTGTTCACCAATAAATTAACTGTTGACCAAAACGATTTTTTATCTAACAGGTTAAATGTGTGTGCGTTCCTTTCGCATGGTAGATCTTACAGGAAATGCTGTTTGCATATGGTTGACTGTATAAATGTCTACGATCTTCTATACAAAACAAACTTTATTTCTTGTGGCTTCTGTTTAGTTAAATTAATAGGATTTTAAAGTCTGCAATAAAAAGAAATGTTGTGTTGCAAGCACATGCCGATTTGGTTATAATTTTACGAAAAGGTGTTTTACAAATCAAAGCAGGTGACATTTTGAAATTCAATACAAATATCAAGTTAATAATATTGACTGTAAGTCTTACGTATTGAATTTTTTTTGTGACTTTTTTCTTTCAACTTATTATCATTTTTTATGAATTTTACTTACATTCATATCCGCTGAAAGTGTTTTAATTGAAAGTTTTCATTTTCAAAATGATTTTGACTGTCGATCTTGAGTTGTTTGGCAAGAGTTTAATTGCTGGTGACATGAGTGTTAATCGGTTTAGGTAATAGAAATACAATTTTATTTCATTTAAAAAGTATGAAGTGTGTTTAGATTATAAAGGTACCTGTTTTTTTAAATACCCAGAAAATTTTGGTCAATTTTTTGTTTTTGTTTTTTTAAGTGCTGGGGGCTAATTATGGTAGTGGCGATCGAACACTTTCTCGATTCGAAAGCAATTTTATTTCTACTTCTTTTGGTCGATACTGAACGTATCGAAATTATTTTTTTAGCGTTTTGAAAACTCAAAGAAATGCTTTAGAATACTGAAAAAATAATTTCGATTAGATCAGTATTGAGTGAAAGAATTAGTCGTAAAATTTCTTTCGAATCACAAAAGTTTTCTATCAAGACTGCCATAATTGGCCCCCCTGATCTCTGTAATCGTTTGCCAAGACATGCTTAAGTTTTCACCGTAATTTAAAAAATCCTTAGAGGGTTAAGAAAACAATAAGTCTAGTTTTGAAAAAATCTAAAAACTTTATCAGTATGAAATTTAAACAAAATGAGTTTACTGATGTTACAAGTGTAATTAATGTGTTTGCTATTGCAGATCACCCAATTTTGCATAATTTAACAAAGCGTAAACTAATGCGATTTACAAAAATGATCCAATTACTGTAAATTATTTCCTAGAAGACTATCAAGTGGAAATAGTCGAATGTTTTCTATATCATAGTATACTGCTCGACCCTACACAGAAAAAAATAAAAATTAATTTCAATTAAAAAATTTGTGATATTAATTAAAAAAATTAATTAAATTTGCACCTGTTAACAAATTAATACTATCAATTAAACGTTAAATTCACTTGATTAAACGTTTCATTAATTTGATTAAATTTTTAATTAAAACTGATTTTATTTTTGATTAATGCTTTAATTGGAGAACAATTTTGGGGAATTTTTTCTGTGTAAGCTGAACTTTTATTCACATCTCTCGTATATATGTATATAAAAAAAAAAAAAAAAATATCCATCATGAACAGTGTGCTTCGGATCATTATCTTGTTGGAAAACAAATTATTGCCAAGCTTAAGCTTGTGAACACTGTTTTTTTTTAGGTTTCCCTTTAAAATGTTCTTGTTCATATTACCATGAACACAGGACGCCTACGTACACCCCACGGCAGGGTTACTGCAATTTGTCCCCTTTTGGCGGTCTGCGACTTTTTGTACGACTTTTAAATATTATCTTATTTTGCGACATTTTTAATTTTGTTGCGACCTTTTCCGCTTTATTAAAAAAAATCGTCAAAATTTTTTTCCATTTGTTTTAAGTTGTGTTTTTATGAATTTATGATTATTCATTACTAAAGAATAATAATATCGTTACCTTAATATAAAAAGGCCCCAACTCATCAAAAACACTTTTTACAGGAGAAGGAAAAAACTTAATAAAAGCTGAAATAATATAGCTACACAACCATTGTCAAAAAACATCTTTATTAAAATTAAACGAGGAATTCAGATTGAAATACATAATATGTATTTCTTTCGAAAAATTGTGTGTATGAGTTAGGCCTTTTTTTCTTTAGAAAAATTGTGTGTATGAGTTAGGGCTTTTTGTATTCTGCTTATAACTTCTTTATTTTTAATCTAATTTGCTTGAAATTTTAATAGAATGTGTATTAGCAACCATTCTACAATAATCAATAAAAAACGGATTTCCAAAAATAATGAGTTGGGGCCTTTTTATATTAAGGTAACGATATTCTCTTTTGTGACTTTTTTGAAAAAATTTGTACATTACACAGAAACAATTAAAAATTGTCTCTAATCACCAAATTTATACCAAATTCATAATATCAAGAAATCAAGTTGTTGATTTTTCACCTATTACCAAAATGATTATATCGACTACTAAAAGTTGTGAAATTGTGAATATTTTTTTTCAATAAATGATATTTTTAATTTTAATTAAAAAAAAGATCAAAAACTTTGCCATTTCAGACAATGTGTTAATTTATTTAAATAAATATTGACAATTCCCAACAACAATTTTGCAAGTTTAAATTATTTTATTTTAAACGAAAAAAGTCAAGATTTTTTGTTATTTAATTAAAAATTTATAAAACCACTAAAATGTTAATTTAATCAAAATTAAATTTTTAATTTTTTTTCAACTAAAAACAAAAATTGATTCAATTATCACATTAATTAAATTTAAATACTTTTGAAACCATTTTTTTTAATGATGAAAAACTTTTTTCTATGTTAATAAAATTTTCTGAAAAACAAACATTGGACTTTAAATTAAATTTATACTAATATAAATACATATCGTCGGCTGATAATTTAATTGCCGTATGTGGATTCCGATAGTTTCGAGTAAATTGAGTTTGAAGTTTGAACTCTTATAAAATCCGCATACGACATTTAAATAATAAATTAATTTTTTTATTTTTGTTTTATATGGAAATTTGTCATATGTGGCAGTTATATACGACATTTAATTTGAAAATTGCTTCAGCCAATACCACATACGACAAACTCAACACTCCATATCAAAAAACCCGTATGAGGTATCGAAAAACTGATTACGCCAAATGAAAGATCAGGGTTTTTTCTAAAATGCTGTAGTTTTTATGTACTTATAATAACTCATCAATAAAAAAATATAATATTTTAAAACTACGGCTTCTATGAATTAATCGCCACTTTGGGTACTATCGAACCCACTGTGCGCTAGACTAAAAATTATTGAATTTTTCTTTTTCTGCGAGTAATACAGTTTAAAGAAATCAACAGATTTATTTAGATACGATTTCGTTAAATAAATTATTTTCTTCTGATTAACTTTCCCTAATTCCACTTTTCCTTTATTTCGTGCGATTCGTCAGCTGAAACCAGCACATTGCAGAGTTCTGCTTACAGTCTTGGGATATATTTCTTTTCCAACCTTTTCTTGTAATTCTAATGACATTTGGGAAGACGTTATTTTAGGATATTTCTTAAATGTTCTTTCTTCTTTACTTTCTTCCTTATTAGTAAGCTTTCGAAGTCTACCATTGTGGGTACGACTTTTAAGGTCTAACTAATTTTTAAACCCTTTAATGATAATTTTGTGAATTTTGCTGATTTTTTAGCCAAATTAACCTACAAATATGTTGACTTAGTTTCGATCTGCAAAAAATTTTAAATACATTGTATAAGTTTACACATTATCCTTAACATTCGATGTGTTAACATCATAGTTGGGGGTAGTGCACTAAATATTGATTTAAATCAGCAGTGCACTATCACTAAATTACACTGCAAAAAAATTAGTTTGCACTCTTTATTTACCAGCTTTAGGGATGATTGCTATTTTTTTTAACTACCACTAAAAAAATTAGTGATATTACAAATTTTTTCACTATCTCTAAACGAAGATTGAATGCAAAAATCTGCACTCAATTCAAATAGTGCAAAATTTGAACTTGCAATCAAAAAAGCTGCATATAAACAGACTCTCACTAAAATTTAAAAAATATAATTTTGTATGAGCATAATTTTTGATTCTTGTTATGATATGCACAAGAAAGGATATTAAACAACATGTCAATAATTTGTCAATAAGGGAATATCTTATGGCTGTAATCCTGAAAAAACAAGTTTTTTGTTTGTAAATTTAGTGCAAAATTTTAAGTTGCACTCAAATGAGTGAAGGGCAAAAAAGTTGCAATAAACTGATAATTGCTTTTTTTTTAAATCAAACTATTTTTTTCGAGTGCATAATTTTTTTTGCATCACTATCACTCATGTTTAGTGAGGCTGCTAATTTTCAATTCATCACTCAACATCAACAAAATGATTGCAATAATTTTGCACCATCACTAAGTGTGAGTTGAAACTGCAAAATGAGTGTACTACCCCCATCTATGGTTTACATAAATAACTCCTAAAAATTGCAACAATTTAATTAATTTTTTTCGACAAATAAATTTCAATTGGGCATAAAGAGCCGACTTAGTTCCCATGCTTTCACTTGCAGTCATAAATAAGTTTTTTGTATTCATACACATACTAACTCGTAGATTATTCATACTCGTATTTTTAACAAAATCGAACAATATAATCAACAATGACCATAAATCTTAATTATACACAGATCAGTACATTTAAGGTTTTTATGTTTTTTTAGCTTGTCTTTTGTTCAATACGGTGATAATGTTTTGGAGAGAAACACCTTTTTGCACAATGAGAAAAAAAAATAAATCATAATAATCGTAATAACCTTGATTGACAGCTTTAATTAATATTTTTAAAGTTGAATTGGAAATGGGTCTGTAAAGAAGGCCTGACGTATTTTTTATGCACACACACACACACACACACACACACACACACGATTTGGTCATGGTGTTCAATTGGTTGCCGAAATTTGTAAAATTCCCAATATGACTAATTTGCCATCCCTAATGACAACATGATAAATTAACAAGATAAGAGGAAATACTATTTTTTTTGTCGGACCATATTTAAAGAAATTTTTTTGAAAATTAAAATTTGTGTATGATGTTTAATTTAAAATAAATTATTGATTTTAAAATTAAGAGTTAAATAGGAACCACAGGACATGAATGTTATGTGTTTCTTATTAGGAGAAAGTGCCACGACGAAATGATTCCATTCGGTTTTATTCGATGACAAGTGTTTTATTTCTCTCCAGCTTATTCTGGGGGCTATTTCTGGCAGTCGTGATCGAGCACTTTCGCGATTCGAAAGCAATTTTATTTCTACTTTTTTTCCGTCGATACTCAACGAATAGAAATTATTATATATAAGTTTTTGTTAAGCTAATTGGGCCTAATGTATTAATGTAAATAAAAAACCTTTTTTACATGTTTCTCCCAACGTTTCGTCAATTATTTGTTGACATCTTCAGGGGTTGTATATTTAATATTTTTTTTAAATTTTTTTAAAAAACAATTGATTATTACAAAATTATTTTTTCAGCGTCGGAAAACTCAAATAAATGCTTTACAACACTGAAAAAATAATTTTAATTCGATCAGTATCGACTGAAAGAATAAGAAATAAAATTGCTTTCGAATCGAGAAAGTGCTCGATCACGACTGCCAGAATAAGCACCTGTTCTTTGGTGTTCGTTCGTGTTTAAGTTAGTGCCTCTGGTGGCGTTCATTCGATGGCGGTTTTAGTTTTGTCGCTGAAGTGTTTGATCCTCTACCATTTACGAATCAATATTTCTTCAATTCGTCTTTGATTGGTTCTGTTATACAGCTGTTTGTGATAGTTGTAGGCCACAATATTCTTAGAATATTCGCCGATAGCAATCAACAAACACGTACACAGCGTGCATTCCTCACGATGAAGCTTTCGATGTATCGCAAGAATACAGGAGCGCTGATTTGATGCAGGACTTAACCCATTTTTCGCCGCACCAAGTTAACTAATAATATAATAACGAAATAAGATTTAAAGTAACTGACTGAAAAAACATTACAGCAAAAAAAAAAGAAAAAAAAAAACAGAGTGAGTGCTGAGGGCTCGTTGTTGGAAATTTCTGAATAAGACATTGTTGTTTTCAGGCTCAAAGTACTTTTTCTTTCATTTTTTTTATTAAAGGTTATTAAGGTAACATTTACAAATTATGTATATTCTAACCAGTGGCATTATATAAGGCCCAAAATTCTATAAAAATTGCTATAATTTTTTGGAAATTTTTTGTTTAAAATTTACTAATAGAATCAAATTGCATTCGAAACTAAATAAATTTTTGTGTCTGATTTCTAACAAAATTTAAATAAATAGTAATACGAGTATTTACACAATTAGGCGAACCGCAAAGACCCATGAGACAAGCAAATCGTGAACGAATTTATTCTATTCTATTTATTTTTTCTATTATTTTTAACCAGTTTTTTATTTAAGATAAGTTGATATTTTTTTATAATATTATTTTTTTTTATCCGTTTAGCTCAAAAATGTTTTCAAGGGATTTCGTTGGATTAACAAGAAGTGTCCAACCATTCATACTATACAATTTTTATCATGGGATGAAAAATATAGTTATTTTAAATTCAACTAAACATCGTCAGCTAATTAGTGGTTTGACCTACCGAACAGTTTTAAAAATATTGGGTTAGTTATGTTAGTTATATATTTTGAATACCCCCTTTTTGAATCTGAAACCTGTTTCACAAAATTTTTTATGGTTTCTGCGATATTAAGCATTAATTTTGCTTCATATCAACTATTTTAAAGTATTCTAAGTATTGTTTTGCTCTATGTGTCCCTGTTTTGCGATTGCAGAAAAAGCCACATACAAAGACGCAAAACATAAATTTCACTCTTGCTTTGCTTTATTGACGTAAGCAAAACAAGCAGGTAAAGCGAAATCAAAGTAAAATGACAGCCAGAAAATAAATGTTATTCTTGCTTCGCTTCATTGCCGTGGCATGCCGTAAGAAAAAAGTACACGCAGAGAAAAAATATGTTTAAATATGGTCACCTCCAACAAAACTATTTTTAAATAAAATTGTAAACATACTATGGTTAATTTTAACCATATTATTGTCATTGACAACCATATTATGGTTAAATTTAGTCCTCCATCAAGAAGCCACAACCATATTATGGTTGCCTCTTAACATGTTATGGTTAAATATGACAATAATTTGTTTTTAAATTAACAATAGTATTTTCCTCTTAACCAAAACATGTTTAGAGACAACCATAATATGGTTGTGCCTTCTTGATGGAGGACTAATTTAACCATAATATGGTTGTCGATGACAATAATATGGTTAAAATTAACCATAGTATGTTTACAATTTTATTTAAAAATAGTTTTGTTGGGGATGACCATATTTAAACAAAGTTTTTCTTTGGGTGTATTAAGTGCAAAAGCAAAATAAAATTACAACAACTCAATAAACAGCAATAAGTATAAGTATGTAGCATAAAAAGCTACTTTTTAAAAATAAATTTAGAAAAGTGGCGTATGCGAAACAAAACGATAATTAACACTGCCAATAAAAAAAACTATTACCTTCCAATATCATTAATAAGAGTTCACAAAAATGTACACTTTTCTTTAAAACATATGCCGGAAGCAGTGGTGAAAATAAAAAAAAAATTCAATTGGATATATTTTCCGAAAACTTTATATAAACAAACCTTCATTGTCGTTTTTCTGTACTATGACTTTTGCATATGCGCCAAAACAATAATGAGCTTACTATTATAAATAAAATTTTTACAATTTGAACTTTCCGGAACTTTGAAATTTCCGGACACGGCTAAATCGATTTGGAGTTACCCAAGGGCCCAGAATATATTTACTTTATGGTTTCTGAGGTGAATAGTAAAATATTTTTGCACTGCTTTGTCTTCGTATGACTTAAGGGTATATTTTTCACAAGTTTCATAAAAATCGGCATAAAAATATACAATATTTCGCTATCTTTTCATTAGAAATTCCAAATATGTCACAATTTGACTTTTGACCTACATGATTTTAGGGTTAATATTTTCCGGATTAAGTAAAACGTTCAACATGTGTTTAAAATGAGCTGGACTATACTATTCTGAATAGGTTTTACTTAAAATTCATAACAGTAAGAAAATTGGGCTCATTCGCCAAAATATGGCAAAAAATTTATTTTGCCCGAAAATCGCAAAATTTAAATCGCAGGTACGGAAAACCTATGGGAGGTATTGACATAATTTTTTCATATTTGTACACAGAAAGAAAAACACTCGGGATAAATTCAGCTTTTTATACTTACTTTAAGTACGAGTCGTACTCAAAAATTCAAGTACGAATAACACTCAAACGTACTCAAAACAATCCTCAATGGGATAACTTTCGAAAATCAATCCCGGAATTTCTTAAAATAAGTATAAAATTCTTAAACCAAGTAAAAAAAAATTAAACTTTTCGTTGGAAGTGCCACTCTGAGAGTACAGTTACAAAATGAGCGTTTTAATCTCATATAAATTCTCAAAATTTGTTGTAGCCACTATAACAAATGTAGAAACGACAAAAACAACAGAACAAGAAGAAAATACATTATTTTCATGTTAAAATTGTAAAGCTTAAAAAGTAAAATTGAAAGCAAGAGTTCTCATTTAGTTTATATTTTTAGTTAAATATGTACATTTAGTTTTCAAAGCAAAAATCATAAAGGGCACGATGCTGGTGTTTTATAATTTTAACTCTGTAAGGTGTGAAACGGGTTAGTAAATCAATCATAATAATATTATTCTTCTAATTTTACTTTTGGCTTATTTCAAGTACGAATTCGGGATTAAATCAACTTTATAATTCTTGAATCAAGCGCATTTTGAGATTGATTTAATCTCAGTTTTACTTAAATCAATCTAATTTTCGGACTATTTTAAGTACGAATTCGGGATTGAATATGGATAAGTTAAATATTTCGCGATTGAATAATCCGTACTTAAATCAATCTTTCTGTACTTGATTCAAGAAAATTCGTACTCACCGTACTTTTGATACCGCTTCGGATTGATTTGAGTACGGATGGATTGATTTTTCTTTTGAGTGTATTCCGTATTAAATCCACAATAATTCTCAATGTAATGCTCAAAAAATCGGAAATTTGTTTAAGAAAACTTTTAAAAATTTGAAAATGGAGTTTGGAAACTGCCTTTAAAAAATGTATTATTTTGGTCATACCTGCTAATAGGTTAACGGTATCCTACGAAGATAAAAACTCATATACAAGTAAATTCAGGTATATTTAAAGTAAAAATTAGCTCTTATTCAAATATTTGTCAAAATATGATAATTGTATTCCTGCATTTCTTGTTCAAGTTGCCTGAGAGACGTTAATGACTGGGGAACTTCAAATTGTTTTAGCCACATTTTGTATTTTATATATCATTAGAACGATTATTTCGTACATGTATTGATTCTTTTACATTTAATTGCAAAAAAAGTTATTATCAAAGATTGATGTTTGACTATAGACTATCAGGCGCCGCAGTGGCGCAAACGGAAGAACGCAAAGAATTCTGATGATGGGAATGTGGTTATTCTCGAAACATGTAAATTCGACCCGACTTCAATCCCGTATTCAGACAAGTATTATCAACAAAATTTTATTTCATATCATGGTATAATTTCCTTCCTTCAATAAAAATAATTTAATGAAAATTAAATTTGATGAACTTAAGCCTAATTAAAATACCAAAGAAAACTTCATTTATTATTTGGTGGTAAAATTTTTACAAAATCTGAAAAAAATTAATTTTTCCCCTTGTAAATGCACCTACTAATTTGAGAGGCGATGCGCCACGCCCACGCCTTCCCGATATGTGCTCAACCTAATTTTTTGCGAAACATAATTTTTTGATGGGAAGAACATTTTTAGGGGGAGTTACGGTAAAATTTCGCAAATATGAAAAATAAGGCGAACCCTAATATACATTGAAGATTAATATTTATTAACGATGCAATTTGTCCACAGGTTAAATCCTGTTACGCACTTAACATCCCATAAGCCATTCAATCATTTATAATATTTTAAAATTGAATTGGTGGGCGTTTTCGTAACTGTCACATACTCGAACACTGACTTACGAAAGGCACTGAAAACGATTGTCTTTTTTATCATCCGCCAAAGGTTAATAGCAGATTTGTTTTTAAAAAACAGAGCACGAGCATACAAGACGTATTCACATCAGATTCATTTGTGAATATAATGCAAATATCTTAAGTTAAATAAGTGTTGCGTGTGAATTTAATTACTGCACCTTGATGTAGTCATGTATAAATGAATAATAAATGAAATTATGTTTGAAAATGTGCATATTAGGGGTTCACAAAAAAGAAGTTGTTTGATTTTTTCATCAGCTTAACGGGTAAAAAGTTAAGCTTACGAAAAAATCATGTAGGAGGAGTTTTGTGGAAAATTTAATTTTCTATAAGAATATGCCCAAATACGAAAAAAAATTTCACCTGTTATTTTTACAGGAAAAAAAAATTTCATAATTTTTTTTATCAATTACATAAATTTTTTGAAAATTTTGTAAAACTTAAATGTGTTAGTTACATCAATTTTTTTTTTAATTTAACAAAAACTAAAAAAATAAAATTGATTCAATTAACATTTTAATTTTTTTTTTAATATATAACTAATTAAATAAATCAAAATCTTAATTGATTTTTTCGCTTAAAATAAAATATCTTACTGCCTTTCATCGATTTCGAAAGTTAACGTTCGCATACAACGTTACATTTAAAAAAAAAAATTTTAAAATATATTTAAAATATATTAAAATATTTACAAGAAATATATATGACTGCTGTTGGCAACCGTTTATAATTTAGATTTCCGCTTATAATTTAGATTTCTACTGTACAGTTATGCCGAATCAATGAACACAGCATTAAATTTTTATTTTGTTTGAAACTCAACAATATTTTTTGTTAACAATTGTAAAATATTATTTAGGACATTATGACGATATGACTTGATAGCACACCTTGTGAATCACGTAAATGTATTTCTGTTTTAGGTATATTAAAGTGACTTTCGGAATGCGGCTTTATGTGAACTAATTCTAAATCGATTATCACATAAGCCTTTTAGTATTGTTTCTAGTCTCAGGCAACTAAATTGGACCAAATTTCACCACAACATAATTTGTTTCAGTTTTAGACGTACACATTTAAGTGCTTCCATGAGAGGGATTTATATGTGATCTATTGTAAAATATGGACCGATCATCTCAAAATTTCATGGTGTTATCTCTAAAACTAAATTAATTAATTTTTCGGTTAATTATTTTAATCCATTTAATAAAAATTTTAATGGAATCTAACAAATAACTCTATTAATTAGTTTTTCATTTTAATTACCTGAGGTATTTGAATAAAACATGGCTTATTTATTTTTTTTATGTTTGAAATCGGACATTTTTTTATTATATTTTTAATTAAAATTGAAAATATCATATAAAAAAAATCCCAATTTTTAATTTTTACGACTTTTAATAATTAATATAACAATTTGGTGAAAGGTACCAAATCAACAAATTGTTTTCTTGATTCTACGAATTTCGTAATTAAAGTTAATTTTTTCAGTGTATGGGAAAACTGAAAGTCGTTGAGTGTAAAATCAAAATATGGAGCTGATGTTGTGGGAGAGCTTTTTTTTTATCCTACTAGAAACTTTTGAGATAAAAGCACTTCAAAAAAACAAAAAAGGTTTTTTTGAAGCCCCCTAATGTACATACATAAGTATTAAGTTATTAATGTATACTTTGTACAATATGCCATTGAAATAATTTTTTATGATTTTTTCCGTATTTAAGACAATATAAATGACACTAGATTATAATTTGATGTCTTTTATTTGTTACTTGTTCGTATATGATTTCAAGCTGTGTCAAGTATTAAAAAAATTCATATAAAAATGAAAATTTTTTAAAAACCTTAAAATGTCGATTTTTATCTTTTTATTGCATTAAATTCCCTTTGGACAGCTTTAAATGAATTTAAGCCCTTTTTAAACACAGGTCAACCTTTCTTTATAAAAGGGATTTTATGCAGAAAAGTAAACGTATTGTTTCGTTGAGAACTTATAGGGACTTCAACAAGGAAATTGTATTAGGAGTTTATAACACGAGTGACTGTCGTTTGGTTTGAATGGTTTGGTTTTGGTTAAAATTAAACTGAATTTTATTCAGTTATGTCTCATTTAAGAAAGCTTAAAAAAATATAATAAAATTATAATTTGAAAACTACAATAAATATTGAACACATTCCTAAAATTGTATGACAATTGATCAGTTTTAATTAAAGTCAAAACTTTTTAAGGGTTTTCTGAAATAAAGGGTCTTCCAAAAATGAATACCGTACTTTGGCAGCTTATAGTGGATATATTTCAATGACCTTCAGCACAAGTGGTGAATAAGGGCACGGTTTTCTTGTCATTCTGTGTGAAACTTTCTTTTAAATTCATCTAAGACCCCATAAAGTATATGGGGCATTTTTTGTGAAGCGGACAACCCAATAAGAACAATTTGATGTCATAACTATAGTTCTAGTAGATATGAATATTTTTTTTTGTATGATATTTATTTGTCGAGTTATGGGGTGGTAAAGTGTTGCCCTTTATAAAAACACGGGGTTTTAAATTATTTTCTCGAACTAAAAACTAATCAAATAAAAAAAACTTTTAAGTGATTCTTATAGAAAATCGATTGATC
Organism: Pollenia amentaria; assembly: GCA_943735925.1. Taxonomy (NCBI): domain Eukaryota; kingdom Metazoa; phylum Arthropoda; class Insecta; order Diptera; family Polleniidae; genus Pollenia; species Pollenia amentaria. The sequence goes on from OX031009.1 coordinate 158,287,728, forward strand.
ATTTAATAAAAAAAAAAAAAATTCTTTGAAAAAAAAATTTTTTTTTTCATCTGCAAAACCGGAAATGAACCAATTTATTTCAAAATTTTTCTTACTTAGTCATAATTTTTTTTTAATTTTTAACCGAAATTAGCGTTATTGTATTGTAAAAGTTTTATTATGTGCTCTCTATTAGTTTAAAAGTTATGCAAATTTCTTTACACTAGTACATTTGGTTATTGCATTGTTGTACCGCGGGAAACCGAAAATGACTAGTTTAAATTGAAAACTTTCTAACTTTATGTGACCTTCTCCAAGAAAAGGGACCTAGTGCGTGAAAATTAAGTTTTGAGAAAAACGCATTTAAAGTTTCAAATTTTAAAGTTTTTCTCATTTTTATCGATTTTCACAAGTTCGTTTTGTACGTTTTTATGGGGTAAATAAATTTTTATCAGAAATCTAACTCATTTCATCTTATTATACACCCTTTTAGGTACCAGAATCCACTCTTAAGTCCAAACCCGTTTTTTGACACACTAGGTCCCTTTTCTCGGAGAACGTCACATATGTAAACACATTTATTTGCTTATGAAGATAATTTTTCTATTTTAAAATTTTACGAACAGTATAAAAATATAGTTTTCTGCATAATCACACTGTACGACTATTTCCACTTCAGCGATGCTCTCATTTCTACACAATCTTAAACCACCGACACCAAAAACACGGAAGCATTTTATGATCTCAGATAACCTTAAGGCTAAATTAGGCGAACGTTGCTGTACCCGTAACGTACTGTACCGGACTGCTAGCACGTTGGTCCCCTTATAGAACATCTAAAACGTGCCATATGTTTTTCACATACTTACACATACAACACACACAGTGATATGATATCAAAAGGTTTAAAGGGTGACTGCTGTGCAGAAAAGTACCAAGTTATTCAAATGGTATTAAACAATATTTAGTGTATGTAAAAAACATTAATAATTTTATATCTGATATTTATATTATAGAATTACAATAAGCAAATATGGATTTTAGCATATACAAACACATTTACATCTATTATTTGGTAAATGTGCATGGACAAAACAATGTTTTATAACCATTTAAAGCCTTTTATATTTATATTTCTCATTTCTAGTGTGCATATGCATTTGTTTTTTTTTTGCACATCTAAGCATATGTATATTTGAATATATGGAAAAATGTTGTATTGTAAATAGTTTTGTCGAAAGTCCACAGATACATATACTGAAAAAATAACAAAAAAAAAAGAGCGCATTCTATTTAAAATAGAAGCAACCCATCACTAGTTTACAAATGTGTAGAATGAAACGTTACAACTACGGTACATTACATTTCGGAAAGCTTTTGCATTGCATTTCATATACCAAAAAGCGAACAGCTGATTGATTCAGTACATACACGGTACAGCAACAATATACTTCACAAACATCTATTGTAAAATCTATAGATGCATCGAAAGTATTATATATATAACTGATAGGACACCACAACATCTTAAAAATAAATTAAATTTTGTGAATTTATTTTATTACAAATATGATTTTATACGGATGCCGTGGAAAGGGGCCATGTGACGGTATCGGAGGAAACCTCAAGCGTTAAGCGAAGCTTACCAGTCTACAGTTTCCTGCAAGTGAACCAACAATTTCTCCAATACAATTATATGACTGGGCAAAATCTACTCTAAATAAAACTGCAATTTACTACTGCTCCAAAAAGGATATTGAAGTGAAAGAATTTTCTGCAATCTAGGTTTGATTCCACAGTCACAATTGAACTAAAGTTTTACTTGGTTTTATTCAAAAACACGAAGGCATCCTTGTAAAAAGCATAAGTTCTATAAAAACACTGTTTGTAAAATTGTAAAATAGAACCATTACCGTTTTGACCCCGTTAGACTTTTTCTTGGGGGATTTTCTTCATTCCCAGGTCTATGCGGCCTTTAAGGCCAACATATCACTTGTTTTATTTAAATTTATATACAGAACTAGCGGGCCCGTTGCCTGCTTCGCACGGCAAAACAAAATAAGAAAAGAAACACACTTGTTTTTAATAAAGTTGCTTTTGTTCCCTATTATTCAACTTTTAATTCTAGTTTCTCACAATCTTAGACTATGTATCACTTAAACTATCTTAGAGCTCTTTCTTAGACAACATTTTTGGTTTTGCCATGAGTTGTTGTGTAGATAAAGAGAACTGAAGGCTTGCCAACACGTGAGCACGAAACATATAACTGGCCGTGTGAAAAGCAATTCTAACGATTGCCCTTGCGCTTTATTTATTGTAATAGCAAATGCAAGACGTATTGGAAACTGAATTCTTTTGAATTCAAAAGGTAAATCTGATGGAATCATTGGAATTCGTGGAATCAATACATCTTCACCTTTAAAATTGTTGCTTCGATCAAATTGTTCATGACCTTTTAAGCCAGCAATAGTCAATGATTGGCCTTGTGCTTTGTTGATGGTAATAGCAAAGGCAAGACGCAAAGGGAATTGGAGCCGCTTGAATTCAAATGGTAAATCGTTGGAATCGGTCATGCCGTTCTCCAGTTATGCGCTTAATAGAAAAAGTGGGCGTAAAAGTAAAAAAGTAAAAGTAAAGTTGATTAATACGAACATTTGAAAGAAATATTAGTCAACTCGATGGGGCCGTTTTCTGATTTTAGGTAAATCGAAAAAAGTGGGCGGGGCAAAATTTTCTTTCCGTAAAAACCTAAGTTGGACCATGGCGATCATTTTAAAGAAAAAATCGTTCAAATCGGTCAAGCCGTTCTGAAGTTATGGATTTTGCCACGCTACTCCGCCCCCAGACCGAAAATTTCAACCAAACTTCATATAAACCATATATGGGCCACTGCCTACGTAGTGTATAAGTTTGGTTGAAATCGCACGACGCGTTTATGATTAGTTCGGCGACGTACATATACGGACTTATTTTTATTTATATATAGATGCCGTTAATGAAACCCCTTCATATCGTAAAAATTCCAAGACTTGGCTTATTTTTCTTCGAAATTTCCAAAGAACAACACCACGAACAACCACCTAATTTTAAGCCTGCAATTTTAGTGTTTATTACTACTGAAAGTTTTGTAAACTTTTTGCTTAAAAAAATGAGTTTTTTTTATATTTCGCAAGATTAAAAACGAACTATTCCTTATTTTCATATAATTGCATATTTTGCAATTTTAAAATCAATTTCATAAAAAAATTTTGTTATTGGTGGTCATCAAAGACTTTATTGAAAACTTGGAAGGAATCTCTCATAATTAAATCTTTATTGTCAAATTTGGACTCACTACTGAATTTAATTAATTTTTTTTAACATTTTTCTTTAAGCAGTGAGTGCGATAGTTTAAATATTTAATTAAAGAACATGAAAAAAATGGTTTCAATATTTTTAGTTAACACCGTTAGTACAAACTACCCCAATAAAGAAATGGAGCTTTCAGCTAAACAGGTTCGTAAGGGAGAAACGTAAAAGTTTTGCTTACCATATCGCTAACGGAAGACATGAATATTATATGGCGAGTTCCCACTTTGAAGCAATTCATTTTTGACACAGAAGGCGCTTTATTCAGCGCACATAAAAATTAACGGATGTAACTATCAGCTTTGCACACTGAATTTTTTGTTACCGTTATTCTTTTATATGCTCTCTTACAAAACTGCTTTGTAGTAAGGGAATGTCGTGGCTCTTCAAATTTTATCCATATATATTTTTTTTTAATTTATTAAGAATTCGTTCACTTAACTTACTGCATTTCTGTATGCAGTGTGGCCATTTTAGCATTTTGGCATTTAAATTTAGCATTAAAAAACTTTTATTTAGCTGCAAAATTTTCATTTAGCACTTGGCATTTTATTAAGCATTTTTGGAAAATGTTTTTAGCGTCTTTTAGCATTTTTTATTTTAAAAATTTGGAAGAATAGTTTTACTGATTTTACTAATTTTTTTTTATAAATTATATGAAAAGGGATAATTTTTATATTAAGAAACATCTTACCTGTCTTGTTAAAAAAATTGAATATTCATGGAACATTAGAAATGCCCTTATCATATTGATTGTAAATATTATTTGCCCTTTGATATTACGATATATTGTATTAAGATAAAGATTCAATAATGTACACTGAACCAAAAAGGTACGTGGAGTCAATGAAAATTTACGCTGAGCAAACGAAAAATTTATTAATTATCGTCCAATGAATTTGTTCGTTGAGACAATGAGTGACCGTTCATAAAAAGATTTGATATTAATTATTTAAAAAACTTTTCGCTTATATAAGAAAAAAGGTTACGAAATAATTAATAAATGCATGTTCATTGAGTCAACGAATCGTACGTAAATTTAAATATCTGAACAATTTTATTTTTCATTATATTAGCGAATAACTCATTGAGCCAACGAAAATTATTTCAATAAACGTTGTTCGTTAATATTATGAACACATTTTGGTTCAGTGTAAATGTGTGAAAAAATTGTTTGCTCTAAACTGCTGAAAAAATAATAATTCTGAAGCTTCAATTTTTCTTAAACTATAAAAATTTAAATGATTTAAAAAAATTTGTATATCATAGAAATAAATCGTTTAAATTTAGCATGTCTCAGGGGTTTGTGGGCCCCTAAATTTAAAATGTAATCTCAACTCCCTGGTCTTCATATTTATGTATATCAGATGCTTTGCCAAAATCTATTCACTTGTTTAAATATAACCATTTATTTTATTTCGTTTAAAAACTAGTCACTAAAATGTATTTAGTTTCGAATAAAATTTTATACTGGTAATAACTTTTTAATGAAAATATTTAAAAAATTTTAGCATAATTTTTTAGCATTTTTTAAAATTATTTTTAGGATTTTTTGGCCATGTTTAATGCCAGATTTAGCTGTAAATTTTTTTTAGACCTGGTCACACTGTCTGTATGTCTTATTGCGTAGCGCATAAATGTGTCTTATTTTTTAAAATGTACCATTAGTGCTTCGCCAAATAGGAAAATTTTTTATTGGGTACTATTTTGATTTTCTAGTGAATTATTCCAGAGGAAGCAAATACATCTCCGCAATAGTAGAGAGGGTATTATGCTTTTGTGCTGGTGTTTGTCACACCTTAAAATATTAATCCTTGATCCAATTTTAAGTATCACTGTTTCAGTCGATATATCGATGTCCGTCCGTCCAGCTGGCTTTCGATATAAACTTTGTGCACAAAGAACAGATCGCAATTTTGGAGATCATTTGGTACATAAGTTCTAATTTTCACAAGGTCCAAGCCTATTATAAATGGTGACAATCGGTCCATAATTTGACATAGCCTCCGTACAATTTTGTTTCTGGAATAGAGCCTTTCTGATCATAAAGGATCTTATTATGCTGCTAGAAAGATTCAATTTGGTCAAAACTTGCAATCTAAGTCATCTTACCAAACTTTGTTGGAATCGGTCCATATTTGGCCATAACTCCCATACAAATACTATTCCCGAAAAAAGCTTTTAATGCAATTACTTCCTTATAAATGTTGGTATTGACATGCAAATGGCTACAATAACTCTTAGGACAAAATGTTGTGCTGGCAGCAAGGGATAAGCAATAAATATCGATATATCAAAATATCGATATTTAAAAAAATTATAATCGATATATATCGCCGATATTAAAAATACCCATATATCGATACATCGATATTTATCTACGACTATCGAACTCGATATTTTTAAGACTATAATAAAATTCAACATTTCAACGGCTTACAATACGTTTTTTAACTAAAATTAGGAAAATAACGACGGCGCTTTTCCATTGTACATTTTCATAGATTACACAGTTCAGTTATGTCTCGGTTTTTTAAGAGATGTCAACAAAAAAATAAGCGCGAAAAAAATATTCTGACAAGGGTTCCTAGAATTATGCAAAGCATCGCCTTAATTAATGCGTATTAGCAGCAATAGACTTATGAAAGTTGAAATGTAAATACAGTAGAATCTCAGAAATTAGAACCACTTTGTGCACCGGACAGTTCGAATTTCTGAAAAGTTCGAATTTCTGGACATTTTTTTTTACAGAAAATTATAAAATTGTAATGAAATAGTGATAGATAATGAATAGTTGTGTAAGCTTTATTTTAACGCAAAACAGTTTTTATTTAATAACAATTAATTAATTGAACATATTAAACTCATAGAAAAACTTTTAAAAAGTTTTTTTTTTTTTAAATAGATATTGGGAATTAAAAATGTTGAATATAATAAAATTGCTTATGAAAAAGAAATAATTCCCAATATCTATTTGTTAAAATAGTTGAGTTAAATACATTCAATTTATAAAGTATCACTATCCAGTGTGACACAAAGAATGCTGACGAAGGCCGTAGCGGGCCAGAAAATGCATTACATTCTGCTGGTGTCTAATAATTGTAAATTTTTCTGTACATAAATTTACTTCATTGCTATCCAACGGAAAGCTAAGATAAAATGTAACAAGAAAATACAATATAATAGTCTGGTAGTGTATCAAGTCATTTCTAAATAAATTTAAGGAATAGAGCTATTACAAAAAGTTTTATAAAATACATAACTGAAATTTAACTCATAGAATAAATTCGAAAAATTAAAAATGTTTTTTTTTATTATTAGGTACTTAATTGGTCTTTAACATAAAATCAGTTATACTTGTTTGTTTTTTGATTTATTAAAACTGGATACAACGATATCGTTACGAACGTCCAAAATGTTAGACATGTGTTTACTGACCCAAATTTGTACAAGCATATCAAATTTCATAAGCATATGATCGAATTGTACACACCATCAATAACTCATTGATTCCCCATTTTATTTTTACCTTAATGAGCGAAAAAAAAAATTTTGTAGTGAAAATACAAAAAAAAATAAGAACCGCATGTTTTACTTTAAGAGCGTTTAATTTGGTTTTTCGCCTATTAAGTTCAAAATCATAAAAAAAAAATTTTTTTCTAGTAGAAATAAAAACAAAAAAAAAAAAAACACTTCCAGAAATTAGAACCACAGGTTCTAATTTCAGAGCGTCCAATACATTGAAATGGCCGGTTCTAATTTGTGGACGGTTCGAATTTGTGAGATTCTAATGTAATAAAAAAAATATTTTGTTTTTTTTTTATTTGAGCATGTTCTTATATATAAAAAATAAAATATTGCACAGTTTACTTGTATAGTATGTGTCACAAGTTTCGTTTACCGGCAGTATATAATCCGGCATTATATAATCACAATGAATTTTTTTCTTTTTAGATTTCATATGGCGAATAAATAAAAATGTTTTTGTATTCTTTACTTTTTTTTTAAATATTTTTTTATTGTAGAATTACCTTACTGAATTTACCTTAAAAACTAATTTTAAAATTGGTTTCTGTTTTAAATAAAAGTTAAGCGAATGAAAGTTTCGTTCGAAATCGGGGGACAGGCAGTAAATTTGAAATTAAAAGAAACAATCAAAAGTTAGAATGGAATTACATGTAATATTAAGTTTTTAAATTTAACGTTTAATAAATTTCGATACTCTTAAAAAATATCGATACGATATATTTTTTCAATTTGCCCATCCCTACTGGTAGCTCCAAAATTACCCAGGTCCCATTAAAAACCCCCTTCCTAACGTCACTTTAAGTCAAACAAATTTCTTAGATGAAGATATCCAAATAATATTTGGCACAAAGACATTTTACATGAATCTTAATCTGATAACATAATTTTGTTCTGTCGGATCCATTATTGCTCATGGATCCCAAACGGGGTAAACTCTCGAAAATTTGTTTCTTTATTCTATGGTGTAGAGTATCACTAGGTTGGAATTGACCAACTATACTTTCTTAATTGTTTATTTTTAGCATTATGTGGTCTAACAACTGTGCAACTGGGTCCTTGTTTGATGCGAAAACGAAAGTTAAAATCATGTTACTCTAAATATAAACACACAAAATATTGCAGCACTGACAAATCTTTTAATACAAAAAAGTACATTTAAACAGCCAGTGTTAGTGTTATACCAGTGTGTTGCAAACAGAAACCTTAACTGAGCGATAAATATTCATTTATCATATCAATCTTAGTCAATCTAAGACCAAAGTCAAAGTTTTTCAAACACTCTGTATTAATAAACTGCAACAGAAAAGTTCGAAGTAAAAAAAAAAACGTTTAAATATTTAAAAATAAATGATCATATCGGATCATATTCCAAAAGATAAATTAATAGTTGGAATGATCAACAAATCAAATTGTTAGTTGAATAGAAACAAAAAACAGTACGGCCGCCAACAATAATGTGGACGACGAATGACCGTTGACTTACCTCATTAATTTCATCTTCAAGAGCACGTTGGCGTGTTAATTCGCGTAAATGTTCGCGACGTTGTTCGGTGAGTTGTTCCAGACGCTTGGCGGCACGATCAATTTCATTGAATAATAATGTTACCTTCTGTAGTCTAATTGCAACATCAATGTTACCAATGAACGTTGTTGTAACATTGTTATTGTTACTGCTGTAGTTGCAGTTGTTGTGGATAAAGTTGCTGCTGGTGCTGTTGGCATAGATGGCGCTTACACGACTAGCTGTTGTGGTAGAAGTTTGTGAGTTGGATGAATAAATGGATGACTTAATGATGGGATTTGTTATTGTGGTTATTGGGTTTTGTAATAATGGTGATGTTCCTGTTGCTGCTTGCTTTGATGATACGGTTGATGTTGATAATGATGATTTGGTTGCTGTGGTTGAAATATTGTGACTAATCTGACTTTGATTTTGGTTGCTTTGGTAATTAAAGCTATAACTGCTGCTTCCACTACCCATGATCTTGTTACGATTATATAAACTGCCGCTACTACTACAAATAGTTGCAGTGGTCTTTAGACTACCACCGTAGCCACTAATTGCACTACAACTACTACTGCCGTTATGGGTATTGCTATTAATACCTTTTGCCAATTCCTGCAAACGTATCATGGTGGCTGTACTACGTTTGCGCAAATTATGTAACTCAGAATCCATAAGTGCACGACTTAGGGCTCTATGTTGAGCATACAACTGACGCCTGGTGGGTAAACCTTGTAGGTCAGCATAGCGTATGTCATTTAAAGCAGCCACCAAACGATGTGCTGCACCCGTACACTGGTTATAAAAAGGTTCATAATGCATGAAGAAATCATGCCACTTCCGTGCGTCATGGTGATGTAAACCGCCTAGACGGCCACTAGGTGTCTGAGATGTTGCAACACTTGTCGTGACTTCATCAATACTAATGAATTTGATCGCATGTGTTTGTGATTTCTGCAAAATTAAAATAAAAAATATCACATTTTAAAAAGGAAAAATAAATTGGTTAAAAACTACTATTATGGCAATTGATTTCTTTCGTTATATTCATTTATTTGTTCATTTTTCAAGTCTAGTTTAGTTTCCTCGATTCTGTTCTCATTTTCCATTAAATTGCAGGTTAATTGAGGTTTTCTGTGTTTTATAGGCGTGTGGTGTTAACAAAAGTCTTTTTAAAATTGAGGTTTAGACTATTTTAATGGCTTGAATTGTTTACATTTAACGTGAGACATTAATGAGTTTGATGGTAATAACAACTTATTTAGAAAAGTTGGTTTATTTTGGTTTTTGATAAGATTAACTTAATATCATAATTAACTTTGCATTAGAATTAGCTTTTAAATTATATAATTTTAGTTTCTGGTACCCCGGCAAACGTTGTTCTGCCATACAAATTATTTATAGTAAATATTTTGGTTGTTAAATAAAAAACAATGAATGCATTCTAAGTGTGTGGGGATGGGATCTATGACAGCATGAGGAATGTACCGCTGTAGACGATGATCGCTGATATAATTGCAAAAACAATGATTTCAACGAAGTTATTTGTTTTTAATAAAAACAAAAAGTTGTGGCAAAAACAGGAAACATTTTTCTGGATATGGACCTCCTAATGACCAAGCAGCATGAAACGAGCTTTTATAACAGAAAAAAATGTTTGAAAAGTACTATAATTTAATTAATGTGACTTATAAAACTAAATAATTCACATATTATTATAACCTAGTGGTGGTGGAGGGTATACTAAGTTTGTCATTCCGTGTGAAACTTTTTTATAATACATTTAAGACCCCATAAAGTATATATATTCTGGACCCTTGAGTAATTCTAAGTCGATTTAGCCGTTTCCGTCTGCTGAAAACACGATCACTTTCGAAAAACGCAAAAGAAAAGAACAAACTTGGTCTCAAATTGGTTGTAGTTATCCTAAGAAGTTTGGGATTGAAATCCAGCAACATCGGTTCAGTAGGATTAGAACTATCAATCAAAATGTAGAACCACCACCCTAAAAAATTGATAATTTTGATACAAAAACTAACATAAATGCTGGAATAATGCACGGAATGATATAAAATTTTGCACGAATTCGCTTTATACGACTGCTATCATACTGTTAAATTTCGTGAAGATCGGTCCATAATTTACCCATATAAACCTTACTCGCGGAAAACAGTTTAGTACGCCTAAGCCAAATAAAGCCCACTTTAAGAAAATAATTTAATTCGCCTAAACCCATAACAGATATAGATATTGCGGTAAAATTTCTTCCAACTTTGATTCATATGGCCAGAAAAAATATAATACAATTTTGTAAAATTCGCTGTTAACGCTAAAACTATTTACACTGCTGTATTCTAATTTATTCGTATTTATTTTTTGTAATACCAGAAATCGGTCTTTAGAATTTTGGGATGATTGGTCTATAATTTACCATAGGTACAATACAAATTACTCTTATAAAATCATTTTAGTTCGGCTAAAACTGTTACGAATCATGATATTTTACTCAAGCCAGTTCAAAGTTCTAACAAGAAACGCATACAATTTTGTTTTTGTCGGTCAATAATTTAATTCAGGTCTAAGCCGCAGCCAATTTTATCGCTGACGTTCGTTTTTGTGAAGATTAGTTAATAATATATATGCTTTTATCATATAGAGCCCACTCCTGTCGGTGGAGGGCTTTAAAGGTTCGGCACAGCCGAATGTAGCACTCTTGTTTTTATTAAAAGTTTAATAGCTCGGTAAATTTTTAACGGATATTTTAAAACAAGGTAGCATTTTATTCATATGATAAGATTCATGATTGTAGTCAACATATTACGATTATTATTGCATCAAATTATGACGAAATATATTCATAATATTACATCATAATATTTTTCCCTTATCCTAATTTGTTTTATTACATCATATTATAATTTAATGTTATCATATTATTATCATGTTAATCATAATAAGTTAAAAAGTAATCATATTATTTTCAAGTGAATCATAATAATATGTAGATTAAATCTAAAACCAAAAAAAAAATTTAATATGTATATATTATATACCCGATTAAATGATCCGTTAATTTAAAATTGGCTATTTTCGATTAACGATTAAACCGGTTAATTTCAGTGGATTTACCGATTAACCGATGCAACAAAATTTAGAATTTTTTGTAGTATTACAACATATTTTTTTGTGTTTTAAATTATTGAGACGAAAGGAATGTGTTTAGAAAATATTTTTTCATACAATTAAAGAAGGTGTTCAGTGATCTTCATTTTAAATAAGTCATTGCTGTCAACAGCTTTTTGTTTCGCGTAGCTTTTATATGTGTGTGTTTTCCCAGCGGAAAAACTCAGAAGACCTTCCTACTTGAAGGCCTGCCTAGAATTTTTTTTTATTCAATTACCATTCTGATCCAACTGATAAAGAAGGCCTCATAGAAGGCCTTGGCTCTTTTGTATAAAAGATAAGATACACATTCCACACTCGCTTCTATGAGAAGGGAAAAGAGAATGAGTAGCATTTGTTGTTTTTTTTTTGCCAAAGCAAAAGTTAAAAAATTTTTTTTTAATCCAGTTACCATTCTTTTTATTTTTTTTTTTTGCTCAAAAGAAAGCTTAGGTCTTTTCCTTTAAGGTAGTTTTGGTCGCTTAGTGGGATGCGAGTGGGATATGTATAAAAAAAATAATTTGTAAGTCAAGACGTCATATGCTAAAAATTTAAAAACCCTCTTCTTGAGTTAGAAATTATTTTTTTTTATACATATCCCACTAAGCGACCAAAACTACCTAAAAGGTAAATACATAAGCTTTCTTTTGAGTAAAAAAAAAAATACTGTTTTCAAAAAAAATAAAAAATAAGTTTTAAATTTAAAAAAAAAAAAATATAAAAAAATTTTTAAAAATACAAAAAAAAAATTTTTTCGAAAGCTTGAAGAAAAAGCTATCTAATTTGTTTGGGACAAATTTTGCTTACACCAATAGATAATAAGTTACATGGATGAGAAAGAACACCGGTTTGGCCAAAATGTCAATTTTTGACCCCCTCTAACTCAGAAACTTTTTGACCGATCTTGTTGAAAATTTGTGTCTAAACTACTATCCAATAAGACTAACCTTGGTGCATATTTCATCCAAATCGGAAGACATCGATTTCAAAAGTTGGGTCACTTGACATAAAATCCCCCATATAACTAATAACGCAAAAATTGTCGAATAAAGCTACAAAGTAATGAATTCAGGAAGTCATTAAAAGTATCATTGTAAGTTAAGTTTTTGCTGGGACATATTATGTACATATTTTTTTAAAAATAAACCGTGAGATAAGTTGATTTAAATGTTTAGGATTAAAGTGATACTTTACTTTAGTTTTGATAAAACTTGACTTGGAAAAAATTCTTTCACTTATCATAGATGTTTGGAAATCGAAAGCAACCGATAATGCTGAATATTTAGATTCTCAGTCCTTTTCCTGCATTTCTCTAATCATATAAAATCTCCCGTTATGCCATTATAGTCCTGTTTAAATTTTTTAGATTGTTAACACTTCTAAATGTTTCGTTTAATTCTGTCTGTCGCGCTCGTTGAAGATAGACGTGTTTTATAAGCTCGGCATACGGTTTATTTTTTTACGTGAACAAATAAAGTATAAAAAAAAAAGTAAATAAAAGAAAAGAAAAAAATACATGTATGTACATACATACATAAACATACACACTCTTTATTCTCGGTGTTGATAAACAATAACAAATAAGAAGAGCACAACTGTAAACAGTAAAAAAAAAAAAAAAAACTCTTATGAGTGCAAACAGTGCAAAAACAATTAAGCATAATGATAGAAATGCATATATCACAGTGAGTGTTAACGAAACAAATGCAGAAATAAAAAAAAGAGTCGATGATAGCAAATACCTAACAGCTAAACCTATTACTCGTACGCGATCCCTCTCACCATCTGTTTTTAATAATACGGTTGATACACTAACAAATATAAAACCTTCAAGCATTGCCTCAACGGCAAAAACAATTTTAATAAGTGATAAAAATATTAACCCTCAATCAGGCACAATAGAAAACTCTGTATCACCTTCGGTGTCTAATAATACGGTTGATTCGAATACAATAAAAAATATAAAACCTGCAAGCGGTGCCTCAGTGGCAGAAACGATTTTAACAAGTGATGAAAAGATTACCCCCAAATCAGGCATGATGGAAAACTCAGTATCACAGGTGAAAAGCGGTCAAAAGCCTCAAGTACAAGTTGGAATGGATAGGTACATAACAGTGCTAAAACGGGGTCGCAGCCCAACTTCTTCTGCAGTTGCTTCTGTCCCAAAAGTTTTAAAAGAGGGTACAGCTGATAGAATAAGTTCTCAAAATCGGTTTGCAATTTTGGAAGAGGAATCCTCGGAAGCACAAAACGTTACAAAATCTTCTAAGCCACCCCCGATATATCTTAGAGAGCAAAACTCAAGTGATTTAATAAAGAATTTGATCTCGGTAATAGGTGAAAATTCTTTTTATGTAGCTGCAATAAAACGTGGTAGTATAAATGAAACTAAAATACAAGTTAATCGTGAAGATGATTTTCGTAAAGTAATAACTAAATTGGAAGCACTAAAAAAAAACTTTTATACATACCAACTGAAGAGCAGTAAAGGTCTTCAGGTAGTGATAAAGGGCATTGATTCATGCGTAGACCCAGGTGAAATAAAAACGTTTTTAGAAGAGAAGGGCTTTAAAATTAAAAATGTAGTTAATATTAAAAATAGAGAAAAAAATCCCCAGCCACTATTTCGTGTGGAGTTAGAACCCGGCGACGTTAAGCTTAAAAAAAATGAAACTCATCCCATTTACAGTCTGAGATATATCCTGTATAGGAAAATAACAATAGAGGAGCCGCATAAAAGGAACGGACCCGTGCAATGTTTAAACTGCCAAGAATTTGGTCACACTAAGGCATACTGCCATTTAACACCTGTTTGCGTTGTATGTGGAGAATTGCATGGTACAGCTCTCTGCGATAAGTCTAAAAACGACCCCAATGTAAAAAAATGCAGCAACTGTGGTGGTAATCACACTGCCAACTATAGAGGATGCCCTGTATACTCTATCGTCAAGCGCTCGGTTGGACCGAAACCTAATCCACCTCAAATTCAGGAAACACATCAAAATAATACTAATGACATTCATGTACCGCAGCCTAGTAATAACAGAACATCCTACGCTAACGTCCTAAAATCAAACCATATGCCAATGCAAGGTGATTTGCCAAATAATGATGAGACCCCAGTTTCTAATTTAAGTCGTCTAGAAAAAACCATGGAAACACTAGTACAAACAGTAACAAACTTTACGAATACAATGGGTAATATGATGCAGGAAATGTTAAGAATGCAATCGATGTTATTGCAAGCTGTACTTAACAAGCCATGAATTGTTTAAAAATTTGTTTTTGGAACGCAAACGGCATTCGCCAACATAAAAATGAACTAGAATATTTTCTTAAAAGTAAACAAATTGATGTAATGATGGTTTCTGAAACTCATTTGACCTCAAGAAATTCGTTTAAAATTAATGGTTATATATTATATGATACCAAGGACCCTCGAGATAGAGCTTGTGGAGGTTCTGCTATTTTGATAAAAACCCGAATCAAACACTACTTAATGTGTGATCATCGTGAAGATTATCTGCAAGCAACGAATATTTGTGTTGAAGAGCTAAATCGAAACGTTGTACTTTCATCTTTATACTCTCCACCTAGATTTTCAATATCAGAAAGCCAATATTATAAATATTTTAAATCATTAGGACCCTGTTTCCTAGCCGCTGGCGATTACAACGCTAAACATACCTTCTGGGGTTCACGGCTCATTACACCAAAGGGTCGTGTTTTGTATAATACAATGTCTAAAATGGATTTAAATGTGGTCGCGAGTGGACAACCAACTTATTGGCCTACTGATCAGCAAAAAATTCCAGATGTCATCGATTTTGGCGTGGTTAAAAACATCCCCGCAGAAACGATTCACGTTGAAGCTTCTTTAGAATTATCTTCTGATCACACACCTACAATTCTTACCATATCAAACCCTTATAGAATTGTATCACCGTCTGGTTACTTAGTGACGTCAGCCACACAAATAAATTGGTTAAAATATAAAAAATATCTCAATACCCACTGCACTGAAAATATTCCGCTTAGAACACCGGAGAATGTGAATCTTTCTATTGTAAATTTTGACAATTATCTCAAACTAGCTGTTCAACATTCTAGCATAGCCCGCAAAAATATCAAAAATAGTAAAATATATTCTACTGATGTCGAGCGTCTCTTGACTGAAAAAAGGAGAGTTCGAAGAGAGTGGCAATTGCACAGATCCCCTCAACTTAAAAATTTACTAAAAGAGTGCACAAAAAGGCTAAGAAACTTACTGCAGTCTCAAAAAACGGCTTCTCTGGAAAAATATCTTAAGGAACTTGATGCAACTCCTCAATCTGATTACTCATTATGGCGTGCAGCTAGAAATCTTAAAAGACCAGTTATCACTAAACCACCATTAAGAAACTTAAATGGACGTTGGGCACGAAATGACATAGAAAAAGGTAATATTTTCGTTAATCATTTGAAAACCGTATTTACCCCTCATACATCTTTCGATACTGCGGTCGAGTTACCACCTGTTGCTGTTAGATCAGCTGTTCCACTAAGGTTTGAAGTAAGAGAAATCGAGAAGGCTATTCATGATTTAAACCCCAAGAAAGCCCCTGGTTTTGATAAGATCAGTAACAAAATGCTTTTGGAGCTACCCAGCATAGCAAAGAAAATTATTCTACTAATTTTTAATGCTATTTTACGCCTTGAATACTACCCACAAGAGTGGAAAGTATCCTTAGTTACCATGATACCTAAACCAGGAAAGGATCCCACAAAAGTTGAGTCATATAGACCTATAAGCTTATTGTCTAATTTATCAAAGCTTTTTGAGAAACTTCTAGTGTCTAAATTAACGCCGATTTTAAATGGTAACAGATGTATTCCCAATCATCAATTCGGTTTTAGAAGAAAACACAGCACAATTGAACAAACTCATCGAATAGTAAATGTCATAAGAAAAGCCTTTGAAGAAAAAAAATATTGCTCAGCACTCTTCATCGATGTGTCTCAAGCTTTTGATAAAGTCTGGCATGAAGGTTTACTACTGAAATTGCAGCAAAACTTACCAGCAAATATACACAAGCTGTTACAAAGCTACTTAGTCGGTCGTCAATTTATTATAAAAGAAGGCGAATTTTTAAGTCCTCCACAGCCAATTAGCGCTGGAGTCCCACAAGGCAGCATCCTGGGCCCTCTATTATACTTAATTTATACTTCGGACTTGCCAACAAACAGCTACACCCATACCTCAACATTTGCGGACGACACAGCTTTTCTAAGCGTACACGCAAACTGTCAAGAAGCATCTCGTTATCTACAGGATCATATATTTGAACTAGAAAGGTGGTTAAAAAAATGGAGGATAAAGATCAATGAGCAAAAATGCGCACATATAACATTCACATTGCGTCGGGAAACATGCCCCCCTATTAAAATAAATAATCAAATAATACCCCAACACTCGCATGTAAAATACCTCGGTATACATCTAGATCGGCGTTTAACGTGGAAATGGCATATAGAAGCGAAGTTAACTCAAATGAAACTAAAAGCAATTCAAATTAATTGGCTCATTGGAAGAAATTCTGTTCTTAGTCTCGATTGCAAACTTCTACTCTACAACTCTATCTTAAAGCCAATTTGGTGCTACGGTATTCAGTTATGGGGCACTGCCTCGGCTTCTAACATCGAAAAAATTCAAAGGCGCCAAAATAAACTTCTTCGAATAATCACAGCCGCTCCCTGGTACGTCAAAAACTCAAATATCCACAAGGATCTCAATGTGCCATTAGTAAAAACTATGATAACGAAATATGCAGTAAAATATTTAAAAAGGCTGGAACTGCACCCAAATCCATTAGCACGAAATATTTTAAATTATGGCGGCCACACTCGCTTAAGAAGAAGAGACACTGCAGCACTCACCCAATCAGATGAGCGATAAACACCTATATATGTAAACAGTAACCGTGATGACTAAATCTTTTGTGTTTGGCACTGGCAGGACATAAAGCAAATATTAGGATAAGATTTGATTAATTATTGTTAGTTCATATTTAATATATGAAGATTCAATAAATAAATAATGAAAGAAAAAAAAAAAAAAATTCTGTTAAAAGATTGATATGAGAAGATATAAGAAAAAACAAATAGCTTAACACATACATATAAAAAGTACGTGAAACAAAAAGCTGTTGAAAGCAAACACTTATACGTACATATACATAAATATTTTAAATGAAGATCACTGAACTCCTTCTTTGTTTGTATGAAAAAATGTTTTCTCAACACACGGGCTGATTACATAAACGCAGTATTGCAAAGCATCACTAAAAACAAATGCGTTGACAGGGCTTCACAAATAAAAACAATGCACAAATTTCGCCACCTTTTTGCAGTAAAAACCGTTACCATGCAATAATGACCTCAAGGCCTTGAGGCCAGAAAAGTTTTGGAGTTTTTGAAGCAAGTCCTTTTAGTGTTGCATTGCAATACTGCGTTTAAGAAGACAGACATACCTTTTGTATGTGAGTGCTCTTTAACATGTGCCCTGTGTTATAAAACTCAGATCAAACATGGCCTCTCTTATTCATGTAAACAGCTTTTTTATATTATTATTTTTATCAGTGCAATTTTTAACATGCAACAGATTTGTTTTGATTTGCTTTAGAATATATAAAAATTTGTTGTAATAGCAAAATTACAACTTATTTGCTTATTGTGAGTCATTCACAAAAATTTATTTGGCAACAAAAACGTCTCGAAATATCTTAAATAATAACTGCCACAAATAATACTCTTTGGAAACATTTCTTGGTAATTTTGAAATGTTAATCATACAGTATTGGTCAAAAATTAGGTCAATCCGCCCTTTTTTGTGACAAATCAGTTTATCTCAAATATGTTGGTTCTCAAGGTGGGTTTGGTGTCAAATTCTCTAGAAAACTACACACATCACTGAAAACCTTAAATACCCACTACGATGTTGTCGGCTTTTAATAAATAGCAAAAGTGTTTAACAACCAAAAAAAATTATCTTCTAATTGCTGTTAACCTTTTGTAGCCGTTCCACAGCAAATAAGGTCACAAAAACGTAAAAAATACAAAAAATAGAAAAAAAAAAATTAAATTAAATGCACAGCAATTTTAACGGTGTTAAACAGTTTGTCATGATCTCTTTAAAAGCCAATCTACTGATCATGCAATCAACCGAAAAAATTACTTTTTATTTCTCGTAATTTTTCACTTGAAATAAGTTACATAAGTGTCATTTATCATATCGAGTTTAAAATCGAAATCGTGTCTTAAAAATATATTTTTAACGAAAATAAAGTTATGAATAGAACTAGTTCAATGACGTTTAATTTATTTGAAATTCTGATGGGAACGTACCTTATTACTGCAATGGTTGCCATTTGAATCAGTGGTTTTTAGATTTTCTGTTAAATCAGCAGTCGATGAACTAAATTCGATGTTGCTGACAGTGCTGCTGCTGGTGGTAACGGCAACATTGTCGTCAGAGTTTACAATTTTATTTGATGTTGGCAGTAAATTGGTATCGAGACAAATGGCAAGTAATTCACAATACGCAATATGCCGTGTTAGGAGTTTTAAACTTTGGCTAATTAAATCGATTACGCACAGGTGTTGCGATTTTTCGATGGCAATTAAAATTGTAAATGTTACTTGTTGCTGCTGTTGTTCAGTTTGTTGCATGCTGTTGTTGTTATTGTTTTCATTTGAGGAGGTACATGTGGCTTTTGTAGATGTTGTCAACGTTGCTTTTGTTGACAATTGTGTATTTGCGGCAATAACTGCATTTGTTGTTGTTGTTGTTGTTACTGCTGCTGCATATTGTGATGTTGTTAATTGATTTAATGGCTGTTGTGGGGCTGGTGGCGGTAGTGATAATGTCGTCGTTATTGGCTGTGATCTCTGAGCTGTATTTGATATCGTCTTTCCATTTAAATGATTGTTGCTTTGCACACAGCTTTTAAGTTATAAAAAAAACAAATAAAAGAAGAATAAAAAACAATTAAATAAATTTAATAATACTCGTAAAAAGCACATACACACATACATAGAGACATACATAAAAATTGTATCTTGATTTTAAAATATTTTGTCTTGTGTCTTTTTTTTATTTTACAACTAAATCATTATTATTTATAGGTCATAAAAATATTTCCCACAAATCTTTGGGCCACATAAAGAAAGACTTCACATAAAAAGTGTATGCTTTAAATATCCTTAATGTCAGTTACATTTCATCTTTACGGCCTAGAGGTGTTATCAAAACTCTAAATTTCTGAAAACATCAAGTGTGAAGTGCACCACTACAAATCAGGCTGCGCAGTCGCAAAACAAAAAAATGTTAATAAAAAATTGTAATGGCTGCAACAAATCTAGAATAATTTTAAAACTCATCATTGGTGTGAATGTAGTCCAGCATGGCTTAGGGCTTCTTTTATGTGTAGTAGTTTAGTTTAGTCCCCCCTCTTTTATGTTCTTTTTTTTTGTTGCCAAACAACCTGCATTTTTGATCTGACATAAATGTCAGTCAAAGAATTTTAACTGGTTCTTAGTATGATGGTACTGTGGTCACTAGGGACAAGTTAATAAAAATTTTAGCAATTTGAATGTTCTCGCCGCTTATACCCTACATTAGTTGGAAATAATAAGAGGCTTGAAAAATACGTTTCTTAGGTTAAAATTATAATAAAGGATAAACTCACTGTTTATTATTGTGACTTTGTTGAAGCTTTGATATTGTTACAAGGAAGACCTGAGTTTCCAGACGATCTGGCCAATGCAACCAGCGAAATGCGCATAGAAATAGCTTTTCCTCAACAATAAACTTCAGTGTTTTTTTTTTTTATCAAAAATAAAAATTTGTAATTTAGCACGTTTTAAATAAATCTGTACCCATGTTCTGTAACTTTGGTGAGAACTTGTCGCATCGAAAAGATGTGAAACAAAATATTCCATCGTTTCTCGAAAAGTGAGAAAAAAGTGTGTCTGTAACTCATGTCGAAAACTATCAGAAGAGATTACGTCGTTACGTTTTAAATGTCATAATATTTCGCTCGAATCCGATGTGAAATAACAGACGTTGAGAACGCCAATCACACATGTCGTTGACGGCGACCAAAATTTGACAAAAATTTAAAAATTTTCAATGACGGCGGCGAAAATACAACCGCCGTCGGCTATAGCAAATAATGTAGAGTGCGACTTTAATTTTTGTTGTTTAAAAAATTGCTTTAAAAACGTTAGTATATTTTTCAAAAATGTTAAAAGCAAAATAATTAAATAGTGACAAAATCAGTCAAAAGCAAAATACTTATTCTTCCATGTTATTATTCATTGCGTTTTGCATATTTAATATATTTTTTAGTGGTAATATTTTTTCTCACCCCGTTTATATGCGTGAGTTTTTTTGACAGTTCAAAGCGGGAACTTTCTCACAAAAATTTTACAAACACACTTTTTAGTAATTTCCTTTTAGAGTAATTTCCTTACGTGATGGCTATTACCCGCTAAAAATGTTACAGACGCAGTTAAGTGAGAAAAAGAGTTGTTTGTTTCAATTTACGACATTATTGATTCATTTCTCCCATTTCAATCGAAAAGTTTTTCGAAGCGAGAGTTATGCCTATAGTACACGGCATGTAAAAAGACACATGCGCATGTGGTTCTGACGTAATTTTGACGTCATCACACAACACGCAATGTTTATTGTGGCTTTGCATTGACGTCAAAATTACGTCAGAACCACATGCGCATGTGTCTTTTTACATGCCGTGTACTATAGGCTTTACAGAACGGCTGTTCTTCACTTGTGCTTGCAGTTGATTGGTAAGTAATAACTTAAATGTCACAATCAAGATATTTTCGTAGAGAAATAGCACGTATAAAGCTAGATTTTCTATTCGTCCATATAATCGTCAACGGCTGTGTCGTCCATATGATCGTCAACGACATATGAGAGATAATGCCGCTCAATAGTCGTGAACGATTTTCCGGACGCGTCCCAAAAGATTTTCTATGGTCGTACACGTGCCGTCAAAGATGTCTTCAAGACATGGCCAACTGGGTATACATATATAATTTTTTTCTTCTAATGCATACGTATTAGATCATCCACTCAATTAATCGTGGTTCGATTAATCGAAGAAATTTATCGCCATTATTTCATCGAATAATTAAAATAGCCAATTTCAAATAACGAATAACTCGAAAAAGTTATGTCAATTAATAAATTTCTTAGAAAACTCTACTTTTTTAATAGAAAATTATTTTGTTTTAAGATTTCTCACTAATAAAATACCTAACAACTAAATAACATGTTGTTATATTGTGTTACATGCACTTCTGAACATTTTTTAGTCCATTTTTTTGATGTGGTTGTGTGTGAGAGAAATTATGTAATAAACGATTGACTACAAATTCCATATGTTAGAATTTTCGTACTAAAATATAATTTTTTTTTATATTGAGTTGAACGTTTATTGTAAAAAAGTTCATCAGCATTTATAAATGTGTAAACAATCCACTGTCAGATTATGGGTTACCAGTTTTTACCCGGCTTCAATTTGTTTATTACCTCGTACCATTCAAACGGCTGGATGAATTTTGACATTTTAGGTATTGTTAGATTCGTCTTTAAGCCCGAAGTGTCCTTAGATAGGTAGTTAAAAATTATTTGTTGGCGCAAAATAGTGAGAAAAATAAAGTTATCAGAAATGTTCGGTGAATCTAATACTAATGTGTGAAATTAATATCGAACAAACTTTGAAAAGGATCCACTTTAAAAAGTTTATATAAAAGTTCCTTTTATATATTTCACACTTTGAGTTCTTATCTTAACCAGAACTTCTCTTAAAATCAGGAAAAATACTGTGATTTAAAAAAAAATAAGCTGAGAATCTCCATTGATTTAAATTTTACTTGAATTTCAGGAATAATAAATAAGTTTAATTGAATTACGAATAATAAATTTGTTTAAATAGGCTGGACCTCTCAAAAACATGCCGCGACAAAAAAGTCTAAAATAGAATAAATAATTCAAAAATAATTTATAAAAATATGAGATTAAAGCCTACGTTTAATTCCCCTATTACGTTTAGCAGGCGGGACATAATTGCAAATTATATACTGAACTTAAATAAATTGACCCCGACTGCTGCTAAGCCTAATGTATATATTAAACTTTGACTTTCAGATCATTTTATAGTCTGTTAAGCCGAACTAGTGCTTACTAACCGTTATTCGGTTAGCCGATTAATAACTACCCAATTAACTGATCGTTTAATTAAAAATTAGCTATTTTCGATTAACGATTAAACCGGTTAATTTCAGTCGATTAACCGATATGACAAAATGTTGAATTTTTTTGTAGTATTATAACATATTTTTTTGAGTTTTTAATTATTTGTTTCGTCTCATATACATACAAAAGGTCTGTGTTTAGAAAATATTTATTCACACAAACAGAGAAGGTGTTAGTGATCTCCGTTTTAAATAAGTGTTTCCTGTCCACATTTTTCTGTTTAATGTACTTTTTATATGTATGTGTTTAGTTATTTGTTTCTTCTCATATCTTCTCATATTAATTTTGTAAAAGAATTAACCGAAACAATTAGAAGTGTTAAAAATTTAAAAAAATTAACAGCACTCTAATGGCATAATTAAATATTTTATATGATTAGAGAAATCCAGAAGTAGGACTGATAAATAAGATATTCTGTATTACGGCTGCTTTCGTTTTTTCTCTAAATGAAAGATTTTTCTCCAAGTCAAATTTTATAAAAACTAATGAAAAGAATCACTTAAATTCTAAACATTTAAACCAAATTATTTGACTAAAAGATTAGTTTTCAGAACTCCTTAAACTATTGAAATAACTAATAAAATGACCACACAGCCTATTTTTTAATAAATACATAATATTTTTTAATAAAAAAATGAGTATTACATATTTATGAATTATTTTTGTATTTGCTGGTTTTAGTTCAAGAATTGTTATGTTTGCAATGTTGTTGTTGTTTTTTTTTTACTAAAAAACTCCAAATAATAAATAATTTATGCATTTTTATTAAAATTTCTTAATATATAAAAAAAAAACTTTATTCATCGGTTAACCGATCAATAAATAATTGTTGTAAATAATAATTGTAAATTTTTCTGTACATAAATATACTTCAATGCTATCCAACGGAAAGCTAAGGAAAAATGTAACATGAAAATACAATATAATAGTCTGGTAGTGTATAAAGTCATTTCTAAAAAAAAAAAATTAAGGAATAGAGCTATTACAAAAAAGCTTTATAAAAATACATAACTGAAATTTAACTCATAGAATAAATTCGAAAAATTAAAAATGTTGAATATAATAAAGTTGCTTATGAAAAAGAAATAATTCCCAATATCGATTTGTTAAAATAGTTGAGTTAAATACATTCAATTTATAAAGTATCACTATCCAGTGTGACACAAAGAATGCTGACGAAGGCCGTAGCGGGCCAGAAAATGCATTACATTCTGCTGGTGTCTAATAATTGTAAATTTTTCTGTACATAAATATACTTCATTGCTATCCAACGGAAAGCTAAGATAAAATGTAACAAGAAAATACAATATAATAGTCTGGTAGTGTATCAAGTCATTTCTAAATAAATTTAAGGAATAGAGCTATTACAAAAAGTTTTATAAAATACATAACTGAAATTTAACTCATAGAATAAATTCAAAAAAAGGAAAAATGTTGAATATAAAAAAAATATATAAATATTTTTATCTATTTTATAAATTTTTAAATATTTTAAAGTTACAAGACGTCTTACAATTGAGATCAATCATATATACTAATATAAAAATCATTTTTTATAATTGTAAGTAAAATAAAAGTGATAAACTGGAAAATTTTATAAATTGGTGTATAATTGCACTTTTTAAAGCTCGTATGTACCAAAAATGGTACAATTGTACCAACTTTTGCATCCCTGGATTCAATTAAATAAATAAACAAAAGTAAGCAAACAATAAGCATACAATTTGTAATAAAAACATTAAAAGAACAAACAAACGCTGAATGAAAAGTGTAGCAAAAACTAAAAAAAACTATTTCCAACATGAAACAAATTAAATAATACATATAATACAACAATAAGCTTTTTGTGATTATCTGTTTTGATTAACTGCAAGTTTTTGCAATTTTTCCATTCGCTTACTTTTTTGTGCAATAGCCATTCTGGAGAGTAAAATGCTCTAATTGCCCAAAATTTACTCACCTACTGGATTTTACTGGAAAAGTAAAGAAACGGACCTACTAATTACAATAAAAGTGTCAAATCAAGTAGACATATATGTTTTTCCCATTGGATAAAATTATTTTAATTATTCGAGTTATTCGAACATATTAAAACTCTTATTCGATTAATCGAGCAAAATCAAAATTCAAAAATCAAAAGTGAAATAATTAGATACTCTAACACGTATCTTTAGCAAGTACTTTGTTAGTAAATAAAACAATGTATTTCTATTTAATTACATATTAATTTATTGTAATTTTTCAACTCGCTTAAGGTGCCCGTACACGACATGTTTTTTACATCTGACTTGTCAATTTTTCAAGTCATAATGCCGTTACCACTGGGTAACGGGAACATGGCTAAAGTTTGCGAAAAATTGCAAAGTTGGAAACAAACCCTAAAATATATTTGAAGTCGCTAAATCGGTTAAAAAACCAAATGTCAAGAAAAAAACAAAAAATAAATGTTGTAAAAATAGCGAAAATTCGCGAAAAATTTAGATATTTCAAACAAGCCATAAAATTTATTAAAGGTGCCTAAAACTATAAGGAAAGGCAAACATTCTATAAAAATTGCTAAATTAGCGGAAGTTCGCAAAAATTTGCTAATTATCGCTGATAGCAAAGCCTAATAATTATTAAAAATCGTTAAAGCTGTAAAGATTTACAGTGAAATATCGCTTCTTCGCGAGCATGGCCTAAATTCGCGAAAAATTGCAAACTTAGAAACAAACCCTAAAATTTATTTGAAATCGGTTAAAAAAAACAAATTGTCGGAAATTAAAAAAAAATTTTTTTTACAAAAATAGCGAAAATTCGCGAAATTTTTGATATACAAACAAGCCATAAAATTGATTAAATGTCTCTCTAAAGTATAAGGAATGGCAAAAATTCGTTAAAAATTGCTAAATTAGCGGAAATTCCCAAAAATTTGCTGATAGCGGCATGAAACCAAAGTTTAATACTCATAATTATTAAAAATACTTAAAGCTGCAAAGAATCACAGAATGAAATCGCTTATTTTGCGAACATGGCTAAAATTCGCGAAAAATTGCAAACTTGGAAAAAAACCCTAAAATATATTTGAAATTGCTAAATCGGTTAAAAAACAAACTGTAGGGGAAAAACGAAAAAAAAATGTTGCAAAAATAGCGAAAATTCCATTTTAATATTTAAAATGCCAGCCATAAAATTTATTAAAAGTGCCTAAAACTATAAGAAATGGCCAATATTAGATAAAAATTGCTAAATTAGCGGGAATACGCAAAAATTTGCTAATAGCGGCACGATAGCAAAGTATAATAATTATAAAAAATTTTTAAAATTGTAAAGAATCCGAAAACTTACAGGAAAAATTGCTTCTATCCGGAACATGGCTAAAATTATTTGTCGTTGTTTGCTCTTACAATTTTTTTGTAATATCAAATAAATGTTTGCTCAAAAATTACTAAAATATTTGATTTTTTGTGTTCACATTGGACAAATATTTGTTTGCCGGCAAATACTTTTATTTGCTCAAAATCAGCTGTTATTTTATTTGATACTCAAAAATATTTTGTGTTCAGACTACGTTAATGAAATATTTGATGTTTGCTTTAAAATATTTTATCAGTCTGAACGTACCTTAAGAATTAAGCCATTTTTTATTTACAAAGTTGATAAATGCACATACTACGAAAACTTTAGTTTTGTGGATGATATGACTTCTTTAAATTCTTTTAAAGTAAAGAAAATTATCTCTTAGTTGAAATTTTTTTGGTAGAAATCTTTTGCTCGTTAGGAATTTGCAACACCGGTTCTGTAGAATCCAGAATGGATGGTCAAAAAGTGTTCTAATTCTATTTAAATATTATGAAAAAAATTAAACTCTACAAATCACTGTTTGGCGGTATAATTTCTTTGGTCTTTCTTTAATATTTAACTTTGGCACGAAATTGAATTTAAATATGATCCATGATAAAAAATAAAAAGCTAAAGGCATGTTTAGTCATTGTAACCATTTAAACATACAGAAAGCAAAAAAAAGCATATACATAATTCTTTACATTTAAAGTTGATTTTAGTGTTTTTTTTTCTTATTTATACTTTGTTTTCTTTATCTCATAAAAGAAAGACGAATGACTATTCTGACATTTTTATAACACACACTTTGTGCACTATGATGTTGTGAACTTTTATTTGGCATGTCTTTTCTAAGTTTCGAATAGTATTGTTTGTATGTATATGTATACAACTCATAAATACTAAAAACAGTTAATATGATTCTATTCATTTAGTTACTCACTCACTCACAAATTATGCACTTATTGCATGTGAATGCATTTAATACTTGTGCAACGGCGAAAAGTAAGTGCTTTCTATTAAACTCTGTGAAAATTCATTGGTCACAAAGAATTCATTAGTTTCGCAATTGTTAGGTTTGGCTTGTCAAAAATAGATCTTGCAAATAGACATGCTAACAACCAATTCAAAGCTATTTTTATTGTGTTGGCCAAAATGCATACTTAAAAAAAGTAACGATATTTTTTTTAAAAACATCTTAAGGAATTAGTAATTAGTTCCTTATTGTTGGATATGATTTCGTAGAATTCTGAAGGAAAAAAAAGAGAAAAGAGTTTTGGTGTGTAAGGAAAATTACACTATTTAGTATCAGTCAATTCTATCGAAATAATAATAAATCGGAATCTTTTGTCGGGAAAATTTTGTTTCGAACTTTGCTTTTAAAAATACATGTAGGTAGGAATTTTTAAGTTATTTTAATAAACTTTAATATAAACATACATTCATACACTCATAAAATTATTACAGTAACTGATTTTAGGTTATTAAATTTTTTTTCCGTACTGTTAAAATTTAATAAAAATGTAGATATTTAACGAATTAATTTGTTTTTTAACATTTATGTTTGTTGTTCAAAGAACAAACTACCAAAAAATACTTTTTTTCCTTACTATTATTGTTATGTACTTTGATTTTTTTGTCAGTTAAATTGTATTTTTTTAAAGCCATAACTGTCACGGAATATACTGTTAAATAAAAAATATTCAAAAGTTTATGTAAAATTCATTTATTTTAAATGATCCGTTTTTATATTAATTTTTAGTTGTTTAACAAAAACTATAATAATGGCCAATTTAACAGTTATAACCAGGGAAACCATAAATATGCAGTTGCATGTTTTTCCTTGTACGACCAATGAAGGTAGAAATGTTACATTTATACGTTTTAGAGCTTTTTATGAATTTTGGCATCGATTTGTTAGTGCATATTTTTGCATATTTTACCCTTTACAGTATTTTTTGGCATAATTAAGTTTAAAGAGCATTTTTTAAGTTTATATCGCATATTTTGCCTTTTGGAGGCATATTTTGATACATGTTAATTTTTTTTAGATGGTTACAAAAGAATCTTAAATTAATCAAAATTTGTCGACTTTTGTGAATAAATTCAAAAGTTGCTAACAGATTTTAATCGCTTATGGCTTGTTTTGTTTGCAGCTTCGTTTTTTATATGCCTGCAAAAAATTAGAAGCCTCGCTGCATTTTTCAATTTTTTATGAATTTTTAAAAAACAAAAATTTCAAAATTTTGATAAAAAAAATTATTTTTTTTTTCAAAAAAAAAATTATGTTTCTAAAACAAATGCGGATATTAGAACGAAGTTTTACTTTTCTCAAAGAAAATTTTATTGCGGAATTTCGGTTTTTTAAGTTTTTTCAATAAGCTAAAGCGTTTTTGAGTTACGCGAACATATGTTGTGCAACCTCCTCCATTTTAGAAATAACGGTATATCTCGAAAACCAGAGCCAATCTTAAAAAACCGAGGGCACCACTGGATTCAGCGTACCCGAATTATGTTAAAACGCCAGGTGCCCAGCTTGTCACGAAAAAAAAGTGTCAATTTCGTGCACAGTGTAATTTTTAATATGTATTTTTAACAAGGTGGTCTCTTAAATGCTCTTCTCCTGTCCAAACAAGGAGTCGGGGCCCATTTTTTTATTTCTGATTCTTAAAGCAAAAATTATGAGGAATCCAAAAAAAAAAAATTAGCCGGAAAATTTAAGAGCTTCTGTGGAAAATCGGAAAATTAAATTTTCTTGGGAAAATTTAAAGGTAAATTTCTAAGAAAAATTAGGAAAATTTTATTTTTATTAAAGCCTGATTCAATACCTTTCCAACGAGCTATCACTCGTTGCGATCGCTTTAGTAGTTTTTTTTTAAAACAAATTTCAATGAGGTCCCTTATGAAGAATTCTTCAATTTTTCACATGACAGTGGTGTACACCACCACTAAACCAGTCACTATAAAAAAAAAAAAAAAAATATGTAGGTACATTATTTTTTGCTGGGCAATCGATTGAGACTATTTATTTTAAAATCGGAGAGGGGTCGTCCAAAAATTTGCCAATTTTGATCGTTTTCATATGGAATTGCTCTATAATATAATAATAAAGGTCGACTAAAATAAAATATACATTTAGGAAATAATTCAAAAAAATCAATTTTGCTTACATTTAATCATTAAATTTTAATGCATCCATTTCTGTTATAAGCTAAGATCACTTTAAATTTTTTAAATTCCTAATTACGTGCACCGATTACTATAATTTACCGTTTCTTTATTTCATTGTCTGGTTTTGTGTTGATATTCTGTTTGTTTTGATAATACAAGCACTAACAAAGCAGAAGAGAAAAACTTTTCAAGTTATGCTTGTTTTGTTTTGGTGAGAGTAATGTGTTGTTATGTTTGTTTTGCTATGTATGTTTACAGTGAAATAATATGATTGATAGTTGTGTGAAGTAGAACACAGAACATTAAGAATATTTTGCGCAGCCCTTTACTGTATACCGTGTACAACGTGTTGCTTCAATTTCGCCATCTACATTTAATTTTTACTTTAAAAATGGTTGTCATTTAAGATAAATATTATTTTAAACTTTCAGACTTTATATTTATGTAAGGAAAAATTAAGGAAAAAGCAATTATATCTGGACCAATCTTTTAGTATACCGACCGACTCAGATTCACTGCTTAAAGTAATCTATCGATGTCCATCCGTCCGTCTGGCTGGTTATCTGTCCATGTTAACTTTGTGCGCAAAGTACAAGTTTCAATTTTGTAGATTATTTTATCAAATTTGGTAAATACCTACATTTATTTTTACTAACGACGAAGTCTATGCAAATGGTGAGAATCGGTCTATCACATATTAACCATACAAATTTCTTTCCTAATTAGAATTTTTTGTTGGTATTTAGATTAAATTCGCCGCAAAAATATTTTACTGCAAATTAAATTTTTTTTTGAAACGGCTCACATTTGCCAAAAGCTCCCATCTATAAAAAGCTTTAACTTCTTTTTAAATGTTAACATCAATAAACAATTAAGCGACAATCCGTTTAAAACATAAAATCTCATATGGATGTTGATATCTAGATAATATTCGCCACAAATAACTTATATGAATTTTAATATAACTTTGTGTTTGTGAGGCCAAGACTGCCCATCGTTTTCAAATAGGATGAAATCTCAAAAACTCGTCTGTAAATACTATGGTGTCTGGGCTTTACCGATTATAATTTTTTAAATTGTTGAATGGTTGGTTTTAAATGAGCAATTTGGTTTTTTTGGGGGCATATTTTTAAAAATTTTCAGGGCATATTTTCGAGTTTTTGCTGCATATGAAATGCGCATAAAACGCGTTTTTAGAGCATATTGGCCGTAAATGTCTTAACATTGCTCCATTATTTAAGCTAGTTCTATTACGAATGGCCCTAATGAATATAACATTATTATTCATAAATCTCTAAACTCAAAACAATCCATTTTATAAAACGAAACGATACATGGCAAGCAAATTTAATATGGAAACAGTTCATAGTTGAAAATATTTCTCAGCCGTTTCTATACAAAGAGCGTTTACGTTCATCGTTTTTTGCTATAAAGGGTTTTATTTTCCATATCCTTTTTTTATAGATCACGCGTGACTCATATCAAACTGCTTTGTCATTTTTGTTCTGTATCATTTCGAAAGACTCACACCACAACGGCGTCCCCAAATTGGCTCTGGAAAAACTCAATCAAAATTCGACCTTTTATCGTGAAAGGGATGAAGCACATTTCTGGCTTAAAGGATACGCTTATATACATAATTGCCATATTTGTGCTAAAGAGCAACCCGAATAGTACCAAGAGCTACCATTGCATTATGGGCTGGTGGAATCATTATTCAATATTTCTTCAAAAATTAGGAAAATCAGAATGTTACCGTCAATGGTAACCGTTAACGGACTATGTGCTTCCTGAAGTTCAAGCGCATGGTCAAGGTGTGCTCTGGTTTCAAGAAGACGTCGATAAGAGTCATACAGCGCGTAAAACAATGACCTTGTTGAGAAATCATTTTGAGTATTTCGTTATGTAAAGTCGGATGCCTTAAGGAATAAGCCAGCTACGATTGACGCGTTTAAAGCCAACATTACTCTTGTTCTTCGCGAGATGACATTCGTTATGATCGAACGAGCCAACCAAAATTGGACCCTTCGAATGGACCTTGGCCAATATTTACATGATATAATTTTCAAACAGTAAATGCCATAAATTGTTTTTTAATCGATAATAAAAATTTTAAGTTAACTTTAAAATGTTTGTGTTTTATTTAACATTATACATCAAACCTTACGATGAATCACCCGATGTAATAAGCATAGATGGGGGTAGTGCACTAATTTTGCAGTTTCAACTCACAGTTAGTGATAGTGCAAAATTATTGCAATCATTTTGTTGATGTTGTGTGATGAATTGAAAATAAGCACCCTCACAAACATGAGTGATAGCTATGGTGGCATGTCATAACGTCCAGTGTCATAGTGTCATAACGTCCATCAAAGAAATGTCGTGGCGTCCGCGGACGTTATGACACTTTGCAAGGTGTCATAATGTCCACAACAAGCAAGAATGTAAACAAATTTGGGATCATAGCCGGCCTTCGGCCGGGCGCAAGGATTTTCTTCTCTATGGTATAACAAATACCGGCTTCGCTAACTAAAGCTTCTCTGCACAGCCGGCCTTCGGCCGGGCGCAAGGATTTTCTCCTCTATGGTATAACAAACACCGGCTTCGCTAAGTAAAGCTTCTAATATCTGCCTTGTTTTCGAACGAAAGCCGACTAGGCAGAGAAGCTTTAGTTAGCGAAGCCGGTGTTTGAGGAGAAAATCCTTGCGCCCAAAAGTGTTTTCGTTATATATTTAATATAAACAGCCAAAGAAAAAGCAGCAAAACCATTTAAAAAATTTTATTTTTACCATATTATGTTTCATTTAACCAAATCATTGTCACCGACAACCATATTATGGTTAAATTAGTTTCTTTAAAAATAGTTTTGTTGGTTGGGACCATAATGAAACATGTTTTTCTCTGCGTGTATGCAGATCATTTTTTTGTATTTAACTTCTTTAGTAATTATGGACCTAATGACACTTTTGAAAGTGTCATAATGTCCATTTGCAAAGTGTCATAGTGTCCATGGACGTTATGACATGCCACCATAGCGATGTTAAAAAATTTTACACTAAAAAAAAAATAATAGTTTGATTTAAGAAATATCATCAGTTTATTGCAACTTTTCTGATCTTTACTCATTTGAGTGCAACTTAAAATTTTGCACTAAATTTAAAAATTAAAAACTTGTTTCATGATTTAGCCATGAGATATTCCGTTTTTGACAAAATTTCATGTTGTTTAATTTCCTTTGCTTATGCATATCATCACAAGAAATCAAAAATTATGCTCATACAAAAAAACATTTTTAAAATTTTAGTGAGAATCTGTTTATATGCAGCTTTTTTGATTTCAAGTACAAATTTTGCACTATTTGAAGTGATTGCAGATTTTAAGCATTCAATCACCGTTACTAATAGTGAAAAAATTTGCAATACCTATCACTGCTAGTGGAAAAATAGCAATCACCAATAAAGCTGGTAAAGAATAGTGCAAATAATTTTTTTTGCAGTTTTAATTAGTGACAGTGCAATGCTGATTTAAATCAATATTAAGTGCACTACCCCTAAATATGTTAATAAGGAAAGTCATAAGTCTCATAAATCCTTCTTTAAAATTTAGTTGTAGTAGA
Organism: Pollenia amentaria; assembly: GCA_943735925.1. Classification (NCBI taxonomy): domain Eukaryota; kingdom Metazoa; phylum Arthropoda; class Insecta; order Diptera; family Polleniidae; genus Pollenia; species Pollenia amentaria. The sequence goes on from OX031009.1 coordinate 158,320,680, forward strand.
ACCATATATCACCAAAGCTCCCAAAAATCACTTTAACTGTCATTAATCGCACACTATATTTAAATGAATATATAATAGATTTAAAACTCATCACAACATTTTGCAGTGTTTATCTTAATTCTTCACGGGCTTCTTTTTAATCCCTAAAAAAAATACTCTCACTATGAATTTCATACAGATTTGAGTTCACATACAAAAAATATACTTTTCTGTTTGGCGACCTCTAACAAAACAATTTTTTATGAAACATTTTTAAACATATTATGGTTACCATAATTATTTTTTTGCCAGGGGCAACCATATTATTCTTAAATTTGTCTTTCCTAACGAAGCCGCACCCAAATTTTAGTTGTGTCCGACCATGTTATGGTTTAAAATAAAATTTTTATGTTTACCACATATAATTGCTTAGATGTTTATAATGATTAATAATAAATTTTTTCTCTTTTTCAGGTTAAACAATCATGCTATTTTTTGTGGCAAACATAACAATGTTATTACCAGGGAAATCGTAAATATGAAATTTCATATTTTTGCTTGAGTGACTAATAAAGGTACGAGTAGAATCAATTAATTATTTATAGAATTTTGACATCGATTTTTTAGTGCTTATTGTTGCATATTTTACTTTTTGCAGCATTTTTTTTTTGCATTTTTTAGTTAAAAGATTAAGTTGCAACATATTCAACCTTTTTGAAGCATATTTTGATACATGTGAAATTTTTTTTAAATGCTCTTAAATCATTTCGCAGAAAATAAAAAAAAAAATTTTTTTTTCGGTAATTTTGGTAAACAGATGGATTTTCTGTTATAAATGTCCATCTGCATACCCAACGTATTGCTTCAATTTCACCATCTTAAAACATATAATTTTCTCTCTACAAGTGTAAGCCCAAGCAGGTTATCTCTAAAGATGCTATTTTAAATTGTCAAATTATATACATAAGAAAAAAACTAAGGAAAAATCAATTACATATATACGTGTGTGCCAATGTATGTAATATAAAGAAATCTAACCCATCTTTTAGTATAACGATCGACTAAGAATCACCTTTAAAGTGATCTAACAATGTTCATCCGTCCTTCTGGCTGGTTGTCTATCCATGTAAACTTTGTGCCCAAAGTACAAGTTGGATAATTCCATGTCAAAACGACCAAGAGTGGGACCCGACCCCTTTAGATATGAATGAAATTTGCTCGGAAGGTTCCTTTCATCCTATAAGGAATATATTAACGAAAAAAATTTAAAAATTTTTATTTTTTCAAAAGTTATGTCATATTCAATATGTAAAATTTTTGCCGAATTATCCGAATGTGTTGAGTTTGTAGCCCCAAGTATTCTGTTTAAAATGAAATACAAATCATCTTTGTATGTGCAGTAGTTTTTGAGATATTGAAAAATAAACTCGACAAATTCGGTTAATTCGGCGAAATTATGACATTTTGAATATGCCATAACTTTTGAAAAAATAAAAATTTTTTAATTTTTTTTGTTAATATATATTCCTTATATTTCGTTGATATAGGATGAAAGGAACCTTCTCACCATTTCATTCAAATCGAAAGGGGTCGGGTCCCACTCTTGGTCGTTTTGACATGGAATTACCCAAGTAACATTTTTGTAGATAATTTGGTAAGCACGTTCTAATTTCATTAAGGACGAAGCTTATGTAAATGGTGAGAATCGGTCGAAAACTTCACAAAGTCGCCATACATACTCCGAAATAGACTCTTTGTGTTCAAAAACCATCTACGTATTTATGTTCGTATTTGGATTTAATTCGCCCGAAAATGCTTTAAAAAAATTTTTTTTTTTTAAATCGGTTCACATTTGACCATAGATTCCATTCGCTTTATCTTCCTTTTAAATATTAATATAAAATTTATCGATCGTCCCTAAAATGCCCTTAAGACAAAAATAATCTCATATAGATGGTGTGTCCAGATAATATTTGGCACAATAAATACTTATATGATTTTGGGCCTCGTAACATATCGGTTCTAAATAGGGTTTAATCTTGAAAATTCATCTGTAAATACTATGGTGTATGGGTTTTACCGATTATCATTTTTACTTAATTTTTTTTTAATTGCAATATTATTAAATTGATGAATATTTGATTTTTAAATATTCATCATTTTTTGTGGCGTATTTTGAACAATTTTTAATAATATGGTAGTGACTTACTTACGTTAGACTGATTAAATCGAAATTTGACAAAAAGGAGATAAAGACGAACTCGTTAATTCGCCTAAAATGTACCGAACAGCAATATCGTTTACATTTTATGAAGGCGTCAATCTTAAACTGGAAATTAAACGTATCCTGTTTTGTTTCATGATTGTCATTATAAAATGCTGATACAATGTTGGAAAACGTAGCGAAACGGTATTCGCGGTAAAAAGAAAGGCGTAAATTCCTACAAGGGTAGTTCAAAAAATCAGGCTAAAGTTCATTGAATTTCATTTCATTAAATTATTTTTATGAAAACAAGGAATTTACAACAGGAAATTAATTAAAATTTATTGATAATTTTTCATTCTTGACTGAACTGGGAATTGAAGCCAGGTTTTCACGGACAGGTTGCCCTGACATGTTTCGATTGTAACCACATAATCTCCCCAGAGGGATTTGCCGTTTAATACTCACTGCCATTGACAAGAATGAAAAATTGTCAATAAATTTTAATTCATTTCATGTTGTAAACTTCCTTGTTAAACGGCAAATCCCTCTGAAGAGATTGTGTGGTTACAATTGAAACATGTCAGACCAACCTGTACGTGAAAACCTGGGTTCAATTCCCAGCTCAGTCAAGAATTAAATGTTATCAATAATTTGTAATTCATTTTATGTTGTAAAATTCCTTTCTTCATAAAAATAATTTAATGAAAATTATATTCAATGAACTAATTAAAATTGTCATATGTGATTAATTATTATTAATAAGATTTCTCTATGACGTGTTAAATTCCAAATTTTTATTTTTAATACACTGAAATTTATTGTAGAGAGAAAGCTATTTTCTATGTGCATTTCACTGGTTGCTTAGGCCAGATCATTAGGAAACTTTTTTCCAAAGACTTTAGAAAAGCTAAAAATATTATACAAATAAAACTGTAAAGCGAATAAGAATTATAAACACTCAAATTTTACTTGTCAGAATACAAAGCTTAAGCAAAGCAAAAACAATAGTAAGATTATCTTTTCTAATATTCTCCTATAATTGGCTAGTTTTTTTTCCGACTCGAATTGTAGTTATAAGTGGGTTAAAAGAAAAAACTAAATTAGCTTTCCCTCAACATTAATTACAGTGTTTTTTTTTTTTATTAAAAATAAAAATTGGGAATGTAGCACGTCATAGAGAAATCTTATTAATAATAAATTTTGTATTCCCAAAAATAATTTTTGATTAATTATTGTTAGTTCATATAATCTATGACGATTCAATAAATAAATACGAAGCGAAAAAAAATTTCGTCTTAGTAAAATAATTTGGTAATATAATGTTAATTATAACTGTATAAATTTAAATAAACTTTTATTGAACTTACCATTCTGGTATTGTACTGTAGTATAAAAGCAAAGTTGCAATTTCATAACAATTTAGGCCAGCAGTTACAACACTTTCAGCATCGACTGTAACTAACGGATTTCCTTTCAAATCACGGGTTCCTGTAATTTAACCACAAAATTTTATAAATATTTCATAAACATATTCTAAATGGCTGTAAAATACTTTATAGGTGGTCCGTCATATGGTTAACATGAAGAATAAGTATCACAGTATCACACATGAGTATTAATTCAAAAACACATGCGATACATGACAAATCATATCGTTAAAAATCCTAACTTGACACACGCACACACACAACTGCTAACTCACAGATACAATAGATCATAAAATCCAAAGAGAAATTCTTAGCGATAACGTGAATAGGATAAATTGTTTTTTTTTTTAATTAAAATTTAATTTGCATATTTCCAATAAATATTTATACACTTTTGCCTCAATTGAGGAAGAAGAAAAACAATATGTTAAAACATGAAATCTTAGAGAACACAACAAAGAGAAAAGATCTCAACAACAAGGTGTGTTCCAAATCGCAAACATCAGCACCGATCAGCATTGGCCAACATTGGCCTTGTTGTATAAAAGATACCGGGAATACGGGTGTAGTGTAGTGCAATTTAGTGTTTAATGATCAAATAAAAAAGAGATGTAGATATTGAAATTTATGTTGTGCGTAAAATGGGGTTTCCAATTGCAAATCAATTAACGCAAATGTTAACAATTTTACACAGATCTTCTTACTATGCAAATTCTTAATGGATCAATGATGATGATAAATTATTACTAGTGAAAGTAACTAGAACTGTGCCACAACCGAAGACGAAGCAACTTTAACTACAACAGCCAAACCATCAGATCAAAAGCTGACTGCATTTAAAATGGTATCGAAGGTGTGTCCGAGAATTAAAAACAACCAGAAGAAAGTTTTTATTTTTTTGTTTTTAATGAGTGACTGCTGAAAGGAACATAAAATAAAACAAACTTACCAGGTAAATAGATGCCAGATAAAAGTAGTTTTTCGGGTAAATCAGTAATTAAATTTGGCGGTATAATTTCACTCTCCAATTGATCTAAAAGTAATCGAAAATAAAAAAGAGCAATAAAAATTTAATTAATTAAAATTGGAAATGGCATTGATCTAGTTTTAAATAAAAAAAATGTCTTAACTAATGTTTTTTTTTTAATCAATTTATAAAAAGTTAATACATAAAAAATGTTCAGGTCTTTTGTATTTTTTGAAAAACATATAAAATTTAAAAATTTTTAACTGTAGAAAAAAAGAATACAACCACCCACCATCACACATTTGTCGGCTTAAATGTTTTTTAATGGTGTTCTGTCAATTGCGTTGACTTTTCTAATTCCAAGCGAATAAAAAGATTTCTAAATCTTAAAATTGAATAATTATGACATCAACGTACTGTGGAATTGAATAACAAAAGTTTCCTAAAATCTATATTTTAATAAAATTGTGTCTTATTTGCAAGATTTCCAGATGAACGATTGGAAAGAAAAACAATAAAGAAAGCGAAAAATACGTTATCGAAATGACAATGAAACCTTAAAAAATTGTTGACAACATTTTTTGTTAAATTTATAACGTAATGTTGTAAAATCGAGAACAAATTTTATTGCAAAATTTTTATTTTTTCCTCCTATACAAATAATACAAGGGAACAAAATTGAACTATTTTTGTGTTGATTGGAAGTTTGTTGCATGTTTTTTTTCACTAATTTGAGGTCTCTCATTTCAAATCTAATCTCCTTTGTTCTCCATCAGCTCGCATTTTTAAGTTACAGGTACTAATCATATTTTTGCCTTGTTTTTCCAAAAGTTAAGCGATTTTTTAATTTTTTAAAAGACGTAATAGTAAGGTTTAAAAAATAGTCAGAAAACGGAAGAAATTTCTGAAAATCACGAGAAAATGGCTGAGTAGTTGTTTATTAAGTAAAAAAAAAAATTTTATTCTTAAAAATCATGAAAAATCCTATACGGGAAAAAGTAAAAGTCTTATTACTTTCACGTAAAGTCACATAACCTATAAACAAAATGAGACATAGATCATAAAAACCGATAAACGCGTTTCGCTTTTATTCACAATTAAGTGAATGTACCTCATTTTTAAGTGAAGGAAAAAACGTCCATAAATACGAGGGCGGATCAATAAGTCCGTGACTTTTCGAACGTCCCTAGTAGTTATAAATGCAACACTGCTCCTATCAAGAACCACCTGTTAATAGAGTACTGTCAAGTTTTGAGCAAGTTCCGTCATTTACTTTGCGTTTAACAGCTGGTCAAAACATACAACCTCTTGGATTTTTTTTTAAATGGAAAAAGTTAATTTCGATTGCTCATTAAACATTATTTTTTGTGAAAAAAAACCGCCAGTCAAACCAAGGAAACGCTTAATAAATAATATGGGGACTCTGCACCATCGATTTCAATGGTAAAAAGTGGTTTTCTGACTTTCGTTGTGGTCGCACAAGTACAAATGACGCTGAACTTTCTTTACGGCCAATTGAAGTCAATACACGATATAGTGTTGGCCGATCGGAGAGTAAAAGTGCATGAGATTGTTGATGCCATAGGCATTTCATATGGCAGCGTGGTTTCGATTTTAAATGATCAGCTGGGTTTAAGAAAGATGTCTGCAAGATGGGTGCCGCGTTTGCTCTCAATTGACCATAAACGTAATCGTGTGACAACTTCAAAGGATTGTTTGGAGTTGTTTGACCGCTATTCGCATGAGTTTTTGCGGCGTTTTGTAGGGTGAACCGGATCCGAAAAAGGCCAAGGTAATGGTTTGCCGGCCAATAAGGTGATGGCAACATTTTTTTGGGATGCACGCGGGATAATCCACATCGATTTCCTTCAAAAGGGAAATACAAATTGGAGAAACGTTGGACTAAGTGTATTGAGCTAAAAGGAGATTATGTTGAAAAATAATTTTTTTTTCTAAAAAAAACTGTGTTTCATTCACGGACTTATTTATCCGCACTCGTAGAACAGCAGCAAACACACGCAATCGCGATTTTTATGAATTTAGTTTCTCAGTAAATTGTGAATAAAATCAAAAGTTTTGCTGTGAATAAAATGAAGTAAAGCTCATTTTCTTTGAAATATATTTAACTAAATTTTTTAAGACCAAAAATGTGATTCTTGTCGCATTTTTATTTTTTATGAATTTTTAAAAAATAAAAATTTTATTTTTTTTAAAAAATTTTTCTTTTTCTTGAAAACTTCAACGATATCTCAGAAACTACTGTGCAAATTTAAAGCACGGCTTAAAGATAATATTGTTGACGAATTTTGAATTTTTTAAACTGAATACGATAAACCGTTTTAAGTTATTCTAATATTTGTAGCGGAGGTGCATTAATTTTAAACATAATGGTATATCGCAAAAAGTCGAGCTGATAAATTAGGTGCAGATTTGGATTCAGCGTCCCAAATAACCATAAGCACAACATTCATTTCTAAATCAACAAAAACCTTGTTCCCTTGTGTAATTTATCTATCAATTTATTGGATATTTTATGCACAATACTTATAAGGTCTTATAAAATTTAATGAATTTATGAATTGGAATAATGAAAAATATAATACCAGAGAATTAAAAATAAGAAATAAGTGCGCAACAAAAATTATAAAAAAATCATACGTTTTCAAATCAAATAGAAATAACGTCATATGGACAAAAAAAAATGCCCAAATGGTGATATTATATTGCTTATTAGACCAATTTATAAATTGTATGCTTTCATATAAGATTTAAATTACCAATAATTAAATAACTAAAGCAACAAATGCTTAAGTTACTTATGACATTTTATTTTCTGTCATTGATGTTGCACTTATTCCGCTTTTTACTCTGATTTGTGTTTTAAGCGTGGTACTCTGTTCAACTTTTCTCGTCAAATGCTGTCAAAACTCATGTGAAAAAACTTGTGCGGAATTTCTATGAAATATTGTTGATAGAGTTGTACCCTGTTTGATTTGTGAAGAAGTTGCGAAATGTTACTGGCAACATTTTTTTTTTGCATTCGCGAAATAATATAACCTGCACATATTTCACGTGGAATTTAAAGCAAATGAATGAATTCACTTTATAGTCTTACTTGCATAATATTTTTAGCTTTTCTAAAGTATTTGGAAAAAGTTTCCTGACGAGCTGGCCTAAGCGGTCAGCGAAATGCGCATAGAAACTAGCTTTCCCACAACAACACAGCAGTGTTTTCATTCAAAAATTGGGATTATTAGCACATTATAATAAATGAATTAATTAATAAAATATTTCATTCCCGAAAATAATTTTTGATAACAAATGAAAAAAAGTTTAAACTTAATATTAAAATGAAAACTGAATAACATAAATAACACAACCGGTAACAGTTTTTCATCCATATTTACTTTAAATTTTGTTTAATTTTTTATTTAAAAAAATACTTTTTAGTAAAATACATGTGGGTTTTGTTTACATATGCAAAACAATATCGCATACTTTGAAATATTAACGTCAAATTGTGCAAACTCTCGAGATAGGTAACATTGATACAAGTCAAATTTTTCGTGTGAAATAATAGATGATGCTGAACATATTTCACAAATTGGAACAGAGTACTAGGCTTTATATTGCAGGCGCAAAAATGTTCCCAATTAATAATGTTGCCCAACCAAACCAAAAACATGTAACATCGTGCACTCATTAATTTTATTTATGTGTTAACAATGCAGCATTTTTAGAACAGCTGTTCCTGTTATGATTTTTAAAACAAAATATTTCTTTTGCATTTAATTTTTGTTCTTTATATTTTTTTTTAATTAATAATATCCCAGCGAGAAAACTCTGAAGACCTTCTTACCTCAGACCTTATTGAAGGCCTACCTAGACATTTTTTGATTCAATTACCATTCTGATCTAACTGCTAAAGAATGCCTCAAAGATTGCATCGGCTCTTCCGTATAAAAGATAAAATACACATTTCAGATTCCCTTCTATAGGAAGGGAGAAGAGAAGGAGTACGATTTTTTATTTGAGTTTTAGAAAAGGCTAAACAGAGTGATATAAAATTTAACTGGGAACGGCAGATGTAAAGTCGATTTCAAATTTTGACAATGGGCTGTAGAAGCCCACGTGCGTAAGCATCTTAAGAAGTATTAGCCTTTTGGTCTAACACTTTTGGGGAAAAAGGGTGCTAGCAGCACCTCATGGTTTTTGGGGCTTAAAATTGGCTACGGGAAACTGTACCTTATACGTACCGAACATATTGTTCGCCAGTACTTTTCAGAGATCACCAACATCGTAGAAATGGATATCTAGTTTAAAGAATGCCCTGGACTTGCCAACCGTTCAGTTTTCGTCGGGACATGTCAGTTTTAGAGTGGCATGTCCCGTGTACCGTTGATTTTCTGAACGGGACGCCATTTGTTCCGTTTTTAGAAAAAGCTTAACTTTTTCATAATTTTCCATACAATATAATTGTTACGGGAATTACCTCAAGCGTCCAGTTTTCGCGAGATTATAAACAACAAATAAAGGAATCGGTAAATTCAGGTTTTTGTTGCATTTGTATGTTGAAATTCCTAGTTATATAATAAAGTTTTTATGAATAATTACAAATTATTAAGTGTATTATTAAGTGTAGATACGTACTTCTTAGTATGAAAACAAAGCGCGACAAATAAGTTCTGTAGCTGTTTTACAGAATATAATTTTTTTTTAAAAATAAGGTTTTGACAAGGTGCGTTAAATTTTAAATTCACGACTACCAATCACTTTGCTTAACGATTTAAAAATGTGTTCTCTTTACGACTTTAAAATTGCTTTTTACAACTACAAGAAAATGTTTGCTTTTTCAAGGCTTGGAATTTGTACATGTTTTTTCATTTTTGACAGATTGAGATTGCACTGTCTCGGTAAATTAGTAACCGAACGAAAAACAATTAAGTAATTAAACGATAAACGATTAAGTAATTGAACGACAGTGGCGCTAACAATAATAATGAATTTTGGCACTTAGTCCTTGTTCATATTATGAACGTAACAATAATGTTTCCGGTGAAAGGGGAAAGACGAAGAGAAAAGTGTATTTTGGGACACGAACGCAGTTTCAAAAGAGAATTTCAGTTTCTGCAGGAAATGCTTCATAATCGGAATTGCCGTTATTGGTTATCTCTAACCAAAATTGCTAATGCTTATTGTGAATACTTTTTTCAGTTTGGTTGCTTTTTTTTTCTTAAAATAAAAATGTACACAACGAAAAAAGTGTTTAATCAATTAAAAATATGGTTTAAAAAGTATTTAAATTTAATTAATGTGATAATTGAATCAATTATTTTTTTAGTTGAAAGAAAATTAAAAATTTAATTTTGATTTAATTAACATTTTAGTTATTTTAAAATAAATTTTCAATTAAAATTTTAATTAAATAACAAAAAATCTTAATTGACTTTTTTCATTTAAAATAAAATAATTTAAACATGTAGAATTGTTGTTGGGAATTGTCAATATTAATTTAAATAAATTAGCACATTGTTTGAAATGGCAAAGTTTTTTGATCACTTTTTTTAATTAAAATTAAAAATATCAATTATTGAAAATATTTTTTCAAAATTTTAAAATGGGTAGAAATCCATATAATCATTTTGGTTATAGGTGCAAAATCAACAACTTGGTTGCTTGATATTATGAATTTGGAATAAATTTGGTGATTGGAGAAATTTAATAATTTTTTCTGTGTATGAATATTTTTTATTTTGTCTTGGTAACTTTTAAATCCATTTTTTTAATTTTTAACATTTTTATTCACCTGATTTTATTACTTTTTTTGCATAACACAAGTTTTATGTGCTCCGAAAATCGCCGAAATTTGATAAATTATATTTTTTTAAGATTGTTGTTAAGAAATAGAATCTGGGAATTTTTGTTCTCATGTTGGGTTTCATTTTTATTATAAAATAAAAGTAAAATATTTAATAAATATTAAAGGTATAAGACAATTAAAGTATAAAGGCTTTTTAAATTGTAATTTGACTTAGAATACATATTCGAATTAATATAAAATTTTTTTATTTTTGTTAAAGAAAAGTCGCCAAATGTGATTCTACTTTTAGAAATTGCCATGTTCTGGAAATCGAATCAATTGTAGTTGAAATCGATGGAGATTTTAAATGAATTTTTTTAATGAGCGTAGTTTTTTCTGATTTTAAAAGTAGTATGAAATGTATAGAAGCATTTATTTTTATGTAGATTAAAAATCTTTTTAAAATTTGTCAATAATAATTTAATTAAAATTTCAATATGATGCGGAGTCTATTTCAGAACAATGTTTAAAAAGTACGCAAAAGTAATTTAAGTGTTCTAATAACCGCAATATTTTTTTTTTTTTTTTTTCATTATTTATTTATTGAATCTTCATATATTAAATATGAACTAACAATAATTAATCAAATCTTATACTAATACTTTATTTTTGTCCTGCCAATGCTAGACGAAAATTTTTCTCCTCACTGTTTCTGTTCACATATGTAGATGTTTAGCGGTCTTCCCTTCGGATGAGTCCTGCGGTATCTCTTCTCCTTAATCTAGAGTGTCCACTGTCATTTAAAATATTTCGAGCAAGTGGATTTGGGTGCGACTCAAGCCTTTTTAAATATTTTGCTGCGTACTTCGTTATAATAGTTTTTACTAATGGCACATAGAGATCCTTGTGAATATTAGAGTTTTTAACATACCAGGGAGCGGCTGTGATTATTCGAAGAAGTTTATTTTGGCGCCTTTGAATTTTTTCGATATTTGAGGCCGAGGCAGTGCCCCATAGCTGAATACCGTAGCACCAGATTGGCTTCAATATAGAGTTATAAAGTAGAAGTTTGCAGTCGAGGCTAAGAACAGAATTTCTTCCAATAAGCCAATAAATTTGAATTGCTTTTAGTTTCATTTGTGTTAGTTTTGTTTCTATATGGCATTTCCATGTCAAACGCCGATCTAGATGAATACCGAGATATTTTACATGCGATTGCTGGGGCACTAATTGATTATTGATTTTAATAGGGGGACATGACTCCCGACGCAAGGTGAATGTTATATGTACGCATTTTTGCTCATTGACCTTTATCCTCCATTGTTTTAACCACTTTTCCAATTCAAATATATGACTCTGCAAGTAGCGAGATGCTTCATGACAGTTTTCGTGTACGCTTAAAAAAGCTGTATCATCAGCAAATGTTGAAGTTAGGGTGTGGTTGTTTGTTGGCATGTCTGAGGTATATATAAGGTATAAGAGTGGGCCCATGATGCTTCCCTGAGGGACTCCAGCGTCAATTGGCTGAGGAGAACTTATAAAATCACATTCTTTAATAATAAACTTTCGGCCGACTAAGTAGCTTTCTAACAGCTTGTGTGTGTTTACTGGTAAGTTTAGCTTCAATTTATGTAATAACCCTTCATGCCAGACTTTATCAAAAGCTTGGGAAACATCGATGAAGAGGGCGGAACAATATTTTTTTTCTTCAAAGGCTTTTCTTATGGCGTTTACTATACGATGGGTTTGTTCGATTGTGCTATGTTCTCTTCTAAAGCCGAATTGATGGTTAGGAATACATCTATTTACATTTAAAATTGGGGCTAATTTTGACACTAACAGCTTCTCAAACAGCTTTGATATATTAGACAATAAACTTATAGGTCTATATGACTCAACTTTTGTAGGATCCTTTCCTGGCTTAGGTATCATTGTAACTAAGGATACTTTCCATTCTTGTGGGTAGTATTCAAGGCGTAAAATGGCATTAAAAATTAAAATAATAGTTTTCTTTGCTATGCTGGGTAGCTCTAATAGCATTTTGTTGCTGATCTTATCAAAACCAGGGGCTTTCTTGGGGTTTAAATTATGAATAGCCTTTTCGATTTCTTTTATCTCAAATCTAAGTGGAACAGCAGCTCTAACAGCAACTGGTGGCAACTCGACTACAATATCGGGAGATGTATGCGGGGTAAATACGTTTTTCAAATGATTAACAAAAAGATTTCCTTTTTCTTCATCATTTCGTGCCCAACTTCCATTTAAGTTTCTTAATGGTGGTTAAGTGATAACTGGTCTTTTAAGATTTCTAGCTGCACGCCATAATGAGTAGTCTGATTGAGTAGTTGCATCAAGTTCCTTAAGATATTTTTCCAGGGAAGCCGTTTTCTGAGACTGCAGTAACTTTCTTAGCCTTTTTGTGCACTCTTTTAGTAAATTCTTAAGTTGAGGGGATCTATGCAATTGCCATTCTCTTCGAGCTCTCCTTTTTTCAGTCAAGAGACGCTCAACATCTGCAGAATATATTTTACTATTTTTGGTTTTTTTGAGGGTTATACTAGAATGTTGAACAGCTAGTTTCAGATAACTGTCAAAATTTACAATAGAAATATCCACATTCTCCGGTGTACTAAGCGGAATATTTTCAGTGCAGTGGGTACTGAGATATTTTTTATATTTTAACCAATTTATTTGAGTGGCTGACGTCACTAAGTTATCAGACGGAGATACAATTCGATTAGGATTTGTTATTGTAAGAATTGTAGGTGTGTGATCAGAAGATAGTTCTAAGGAAGCTTCAACATAAATCGTTTCTGCGGGGATGTTTTTAACCACTCCAAAATCGATAACATCTGGAACTTTTTGCTGATCAGTAGGCCAATATGTTGGTTGTCCGCTCGCGACCACATTTAGATCCATTTTACAAATTGTGTTAAACAAAACACGACCCTTAGGTGTAATAAGTCGTGAACCCCAGAAAGTGTGTTTAGCGTTATAATCGCCAGCAGCCAGGAAGCAAGGTCCTAATGATTTGAAATATTTATGATATTGGCTTTCTGATATAGAAAATCTAGGTGGGGAGTATAATGATGAAATTACTATGTTTCGATTTAATTCCTCAACGCAAATGTTTGATGATCACTCATTAAGTAGTGTTTTACTCGGTTCTTTATCAAAATGGCAGAACCGCCACAAGCTCTGTCTCGAGGGTCCTTGGTATCATATAATATATAACCATTGATTTTAAACGTATTTCTTGAGGTCAGATGAGTTTCAGAAACCATCATAACATCAATTTGTTTATTTTTAAGGAAGTATTCTAGTTCATTTTTGTGTTGGCGGATGCCGTTTGCGTTCCAAAAGCAAATTTTTAAACAGTTCATGGCTTGTTTAGTACAGCTTGCAATAACATCGATTGCATTCTTAACATTTCTTGCATCATGTTACCCATTGTGTTAGTAAAATTGTTAACTGTTTGCACTAATGTTTCCATAGTTTTTTCTAGCCGAGTTAAATTAGAAATGGGAATTTCGTCGTTATTTGGTACATCACCTTGCAGTTGCATAGGATTAGATTTTAATACATTAGCGTACGAGGTTCTGTTATTATTTGGCTGAGGCATCTGGACGCCGTACGTGTTTGCTTGATTAGTTGCCTGCGATTGAGGGGGATTAAGTTTCTGTCCAACAGAACGCTTGATAATCGAATATACCGGGCATCCTCTATAGTTGGCAGTGTGGTTACCACCACAGTTGCTACATTTTTTTACATTAGGGTCATTTTTGGACTTATCGCACCGGACGGTACCATGTAATTCTCCACATACGACGCAAACAGGGGGTAAATGGCAGTATGCCCTAGTATGACCAAATTCTTGGCAGTTTAAACACTGAACGCGCCCATTTCTTTTGTGCGGCTCCTCTATCGTGATTTTTCTGTACAGAATGTATTTTAAACTGTAAATGGGATGCGTTTCATTTTTTTTTAGCTTAACATCGCCGGGCTCTAACTCCACTCGAAATAGAGGTTGGGGATTTTTTTCTTTATTTTTAATATTTGTAACATTTTTTATTTTGAAGCCTTTTTCTTCTAAAAATGTTTTTATTTCGTCGGGGTCCACGCATGAGTCAATGCCCTTAATCACAACTTGAAGACCTTTACTGCTTTTCAGTTGGTACGTATAGAAGTTTTTTTTAAGTGCTTCAAACTTATTAATTATTTTACGGAAATCATTCTCATGATTAATCTGTATTTTTGTCTCGTTTATATTTCCACGCTTGATTGCAGCAACGTAAAACGAATTTTCACCTATCACCGAGATTAAACTTTTTATAAGCTCACTTGAGTTTTACTCTCTAAGATATATCGGGGGTGGCTTCGACGATTTTATGACGTTAGGTGCTTCAGAAGATTCATCCTCCAGAATTGCAAAACGATTTTGTGAATTTATTCTATCAAAAGATGGAACTTTAGAGGCCGAGGCTACAGCTGAAGAGGCTGGGCTGCGACCCCGTTTGAGAACTGTTATATACCTGTCCATACCAACTTGCACTTGTGGTTTTTGAAAATTTTTTACTTGTGTGTTTTCCGTTGCGTCTGTGTTTGAGTTCATGGTATCATTTCCTACTAGGAATGTCTTTTCAATGGTAACACTTGATGGTTTTGCCGTTAGGTTGTTGCTATTGTTTTCTGTTGTAATGTTTATTTCCACATTGCTTTCGCTAGCATGAGTATCATTTATTTTTGTTGTTGTTTCATTGTTATTACTCATATAGAGTTGTTTTTGTCTTTTTCACCGTTTTTTTTTTTTTATTTTTAATTTTTGTTAACTGTGCTCTTTTTATTATGTATAATGTTGTTACACCGAGATAATAAAAGAAAAAAGAATAAATATTTTTTTGCACAGATTATTTGTAAGTATGTATGTGCGTACATACATACATATGTAGGTATATTTTTTTACTTGTATTTTTTTTTTCTTAATATTTTTTTTTATTTTTTTTATTGTTCACTTTTATATTGAGCGTCCAAATTCGCTTGTTAAACTGATATTATTAACTAATTTATGTTAAAAAAAAAGAACCGTATGCGGAGTTAAAAGAAACACGTCTTTTCTCATCGAGCACGACCGACTGAATGAATAACCGCAATATAAATAACCGCAATATAAATACAATGTTCTAAATTCAGATTACTTCCAGTAGTATATTTTGATATTTCGAATTGGACATAGAAATTTTAAAGGTTTTTCAAAAATTCATATATCACATTGGTTCCTCTAAAGGGAGTTAACTCAAAATTTATAAATTTTTAGTAGAGACAAAGATTGTTTTTTTTATATGTACTATTATACCACAAAGGAGGATACACTTGCATTTTTTTGAAAAGATACTAGAGAAAATGATGTAAGATTTTTACAATGGGTAGATATAATCACTGTACATCGATTTCTTGCATAAAGTGAAAATTGAACAATTTTGAGTTGACTCTATTTTGAGGAAGCAGTGCGATATGTATATAAAATTTATAACTGTCAGAAAATGACTGTGAATATAAGAAAATTGAGATTGTACTTTTTACAATTGGATTTTTATTTTTGGATTTTTTTTAAAATAATTATTTGCACAGATTAAAAATTGTTTCTAATTAATATACCAGCGCACCAGCTCCATACCTCCTAAGCCTCACTACAGAAAATAAACCGAAATTTTATAACGTTTAAGCATACCGAGTTTGATTTATCTACCCTTTATTGAAAGGTGAGTACTTAATTGTATTCCTTACCAACAACAGCAGATTTCTTTATAAGCTTTAAAGTGTATCCAAAGCAAAAGAAAAAATATGAAGAGTGAAAATTAAAACGGAAATCTATTATTTTTTATAATAATTTTATATTTTCCTCTTGGTTTTATTTATTTCTTCCAATACACAGAAAAAATTAAAAATTTTCTCCTATCAACAAATTTATACCAAATTCATAATATCAAGCAAACAAGTTGTTGCACCTTTTACTAAAATGATTACATTGTTTACTAAAAATTGTGATATTTTTTTTCAATAAATGATATTTTTAATTTTAATTAAAAAAATTATCAAAAACCCTTATCATTTCAAACAATATGTTCATTTATATAATTAAATATTGACAATTCCCAACAACAATTCAACAAGTTTAAATTATTTTATTTTAAACGAAAAAGTCAATTAATATTTTTTGTTATTTAATTAATATTTTAATTAAAAATTTATTTCAAAACAACTAAAATGTTAATTAAATCACAATTATATATTTCATTTTTTTTTCAACTAAAAAAATAATTGATTCAAATATCACATTAATTAAATTTAAATGCTTTTTATATCATTTTTTTAATTGATAAAAAACCTTTTTTCTGTGTGGCAATATTTTTAATTTATAATAAAACAGTTTTATATCAATAGTTTAGAAATTGGTAGCCATATTTCCCCAATATGTTAATTCTGCACCACAGTGCAGTAAAAGTATAAGCATATTCTTATATGTATGTGGTACGTATGCTAAATATGACTAGAAACACTTGCAATTTAATTCGTTTAAACAGAAAACTTTTAACTTCTAATCCTTGGCCAGGTGTAAATGTGTTTATTTTTATATTTTTGCACACACAATATGTTGCACATGTATAATGGATGCTGACTATTGGTTGCATGCAATCAAATTTCTTTATTGACAAATTAAAGTGTTTATAGATATATTGATTACATTTACCATTTACGATGTTTGGGCTGAATAACTCTGTGTATGGGATAATGCTTGGCGGTTCTCTTTTAGTCTGCTTAATACTCATACATAAATGTACAGTAAAAGTATAAAATATTATGACCACTCTTAAATTTTGTTTGTAGTTTTTGGGTAATAAATGTGTTTTGTATGAAAAATATTATACCATAAATTTGACGAATAAAAAAAAAACAGTTCTAAAGACATTAAGCCGTAATATTAATATGTTAATTTCTTTCGAGGTTTTATATTCAATGTTGTAAATATATTACATCAGCTAAAATTGTGAAGTTTACGGTGTAAAATTCCAGTTGCTGCAAATATTTTTTAATTAGACTAATACTTAGAATACTTAGACTAATTTTTGTTACAACAAAAACTGTTATGAAACTTAAAACAAATTATTTTAATTTAAATAACTAGATATTAGGCATGTCAATCGGGACTGATTTTTGAAAATCCCGGGCTTCGGGATTTTGGATATCCCGGGATTTTCGGGATTCGGGATCAATGTGTTTCTTTAAGATACGACTCTTTTTTTAAAATAAATAACACTTTTTGATTATTCAAAAGATTTTATATACATAACATAAATTTAAAAAAAAAAAAAACAAAACAAATTAGTTTATACATATGTTTATAACACTGGCCTCACACATGATCAAACTGATTAGATTCTGAAAAAAGCTTAAAAAATGTACGTATCTCTTAGTTTTTCTAGACCAATTCATTTTGGTTTTTTGACAGCAATTTAATTTTTAATGTGAATTAAGTTGTGACGACATTAATACACTGCAAAGTGTAGTCCCTCATCGATCTCGATAGCTGAGTTAAAAACTGCAAAACTATGTCGACTGCAGTGCAGTACACCTCCAGGGTGATGGCGAGATTCATAATCAATAATTAAAGTACGTTTGAAATTTATTGTAAAACAAAATGTTTATACAAATGTTTCTTAAAACAGATGTCGAGTTTAAATAATTTTTTTGTGAATACGTCAGATAGTGTTTATTTATAAAAAAAATTCTTTTATTTGCCGTATGTTTTTTAAGCAAATTTTGTATTATTATTGTACCGGAAGGAATATGAGCTATTTCATAAATATAACGACTTAATTCTTATAATTATATCAACTTTCATTCTTTAATTTCTTAATGTACTTTAATTGGATCGTGAATAATTTTTATTTTTTGCTTGATATATCGCACTTGATCAACAAGAGGGTATTAACTCAAAATTTTTATTTTTTCACTTTGTAGAAAAAATCGTCATGTTATATTCATTTCTACCCGCTCTAAAAATATCGAGTTATTTTGTCTACTCTTTGGTAATGAAACGTTTGTTTTAAAAATTATTTTTCATATGCCATTAATATTAAATTAAAAATTATTTTGTTTCTACTGAAAATTTTTAA
The DNA here is from genome assembly GCA_943735925.1 of Pollenia amentaria. Lineage (NCBI taxonomy): Eukaryota > Metazoa > Arthropoda > Insecta > Diptera > Polleniidae > Pollenia > Pollenia amentaria. Next base: position 158,339,233 of record OX031009.1, read on the forward strand.
ATTTTGAGTTAATACCCTCTTGTTGATCAAGTGCGATATAACAATTTTTATTGATTTCTATATTTTGCATAAAAATAATTATTTTTATTTGGGTATTATGTCTTAAGCCACCAAACCTAAACTTGCTAAAAGTAATTGTAAAAAAGGCTTGAGATGTGAATCTGCAAATTTCGTTTCTACTTAAAATACAAAAATCCAGAAATAGTCGTCATATAACAAGCAAAAAATGAAAATTTTAAATACTCGCTGTGTTCCAAAAACAAAAATTAAAGTCAAAAATAAGAATTATTTGCAATAAAAAATAAACTTAAATATAATTTTTAAAAAACATTTTTGTATAGAGTAAAAAAATTAAAAAAAAAACGAACATTTTTGTAAATAAAAGTTGATATGTTAAAAATCCCGGGATTCGGGATTTCCCGTTTGGCATCCCTACTAGATATTATGAAACAATCGAATGATAAAACAAATGACAGAGAAAAGTTTTCTGTCGTATTTGGTTATTTCTAACCAAAATTGGTTATTTATAAATATGAATATTTTTTTAATTTTGGTTACTTTTTTCTAAAATATAAAATACGTGCATATGAATATGTTTATCTTGATACACTTTCAATTTACGTTTTTTTAATTCTTAACCTTTTTATTTACATGGGGGGTCAATCCGATGGAAATTATTTACGACTTCGAACAATATGTACTTTGCACTACGATTTTCTCATTATTTGATTCAAATGAACGAAAGACTTTTATACTTTATCGTAAACAAGAAAATCCCTTTCAAAACAGCTACCAGATATTATTTTAGGAGTTTTGTCAAGAAAAAAATTCCCAAATGTGATTTTTATTAGAAACTGCCATGCCCTGAAATTAAAATCAAATGAAGTTTATTTGATGGAGATTTTTCAATAAGTTTTTTAAAATGAGCGTAGTTTTTTCTGATCTTAAGAGTAGTAAAAATAGTAAGTTAAAGATTAAAGTAGAAAGTGCATATATCACGCGGAATCGATTTGAGAATATGACTGAAAAAGTACACAAAAGAAGTTTTACTGTTTCTTAAAATTTGAATATAAGGAAAATGTTCTTAATTTACACTATTTCCTGTAGTATATTTTAATAATTAAAATACAACTTACAAACAAAAGAAACAAGATATACCCATATTAATAATATTTAAGATATATGAAAATTAGAAAATATTCACAAAAAATGCATTTCGCATATCGTCAACAGTTTCCAACTTCGCCAAAACAATCGCCAAACATAAATATTCATCGCCAAAAGAATTTAAAAATCACCACATTTCACAATCCTGTCACTGACAGTTAAAAAGCGGAAACAATTTAATAAGGGTAATCACGATGGGTAGTGCAAAGTGTGCAAACGATGCAAATAAGTGCAAAAATACACACATTTGCACAACACAACAACAAAATGTATGTATTTGCAATTTGCTTCATTTTACTTCGTTTCTACTAAAAAAAAACTTGAGCAAAAATAGTAGCGCATATTTGCTCAGTTGCAAATAAAAGCAAACAACAACTTGTGACATACGGACCGCCATATTTTTTTATTTGTAACAAAGAAAATTATTTTTCACTGGTTTTAGGCATTCTTATTTGTTGAAAAATTTATTTTTTAATACCTCTGCTTGTGCATAATTGTAAACAAATAAAGATGTTAGAGTACTTATGATAGTGCTGCCAGAAGTTTTTTGTGTTGCCAGAATAAAATTTTAGAAAAATAGCACATTTGCACCAAAAATAAAAGTGGTATGCTCTCGATCCATCATAATATGCATTAAACATTTACAAAGTGCAAATTTGCACAATGACCATCGTGATTACCCTTAATATTTTATTGTTTTGTTGTTTATAGCTGTAAAGTACAAATTTTGTTTATTGTAAAGAACATATTCAAAAAATATTACATTTATTGGACGGGTTTAACTCTTATAAAATGAAAATAAAAAAGGTCTCAAATAAATAAAAACTTTTAATTTAAGTTTCTCGTTATTTTGAATATATAAAAGAATTACATTTCTTGCTTTGTTTTCTTAATTTGTAAGTAATATTTTCCTATTGTTTTACAATGCAACTTAAAACAAATTTTAATGTTTTTATCAGGGCTGTGGAGTCGGAGTTGAGGTTTTTGTACCGGAGTCGGAGTTGCAGTACCCAAAAAAACGCGCGACTCCGACTCCAAAATTTTTCGGCATAAAAAATTTAAAAAAAATTCTAATATTTTCTAATATAAAAATTCCTCGAAATTGGCGATGCAATATTTTGCAGATCAATATGAATAAGTAGATTTTAATTTATTTTATGAGAAATAGTTGATTCAAGTACTTTACTATATATTTAGGTATTTAGGTATATTTTTTATACGTGCGGGAAAAAGTCTAAATTACATTAGCAAAACTTATACTCAGTTATTGATCTAGTTGAAAAAGATGTGTGATTTTTTAAATAATTTACTCATGCTAAAAAATGTTAATGACAGGAATTGCCAATAATTTTAATATCAGAATTTTTTAACCATCAACGCTGAAATATTTTCAACATTGTACAGAATAAGTGTTGCTATAGCGCATAAATATTAGTATGTATTAGAAAAATTGTGACGTAAAATTATTTTTGTTTTGTGTAGAAACATCTTTATCGGCCTGCCTTTAATTCCTACCATAACACTCATGTTTTTCTTATGCACTTTACGCGGGGATTCCCATAATTCGTTTAATAAAGATGTTTCTACACACGCTTAGAGTAGGAGTCGGAGTCGTGAGTCGGAGTCGCACTTAAAAAATTTCAGCGTTTGGAGTCGGAGTCGGAGTTAGTACTTTTTTCGGACGACTCCACAGCCCTGGTTTTTATTATTTAAAAAAAAGCTTTTCTAACTTGGTTATATTTTTTCATATTTGGTAACTTTTTCAAAAATTTTTGGTTGTAAAAATTGTTTAAGTCGTGGCTGCACTGATAGGGATATCCATATGGGGTATTATTTGAGAAGCGGACAACTTAATTAAATTTTTTTTGGAATTCCTTTTTATTTGGCATAACTACATATAGTTCTAGTAGATAAAAAAAATTATTTGTTGAGTTAAAGGGTGATAAGGTGTTGAAGTTTTGAAAATTTTTTTTTGTTAAATTATTCCTCGAACTAAAAACTAATCAAACAAAAAAAAAAATTTGAGTGATTTTTTTTAGAAAATCGGTTGATCTTTAAATTAAAAATAATTAATTAAAAAAAATCCCAGCTTCAGTCAAGAATGAACAATTATCAATAAATTTTTATTCATTTCATAATGTAAATTCCTTTCTTCATTAAAAAAATTTAATGAAAATCAAATATGAACTTAAAAATCAAAGATGAACTTAAGCCTGATTAAAATATAAAAATTTGGATTTAAAACCATAAACAGTTCAATAAAATAACTACAATACTAATTATTGTTAAACAGCTAAGGCACAAGCACTACGTTTACATTCGTCCTTCAAGTTGCGCTGATAAAATCAACGAAAAAAGAAAGACAAACAAGAAAAAACTAAAAAAAAAAAAAAAAAAATGTACTTTGAATTTCAAGAAGAATTCTTGACAAAAAGTATGAATAAACAGAAGTAAAGAAAAAACTCTTAAATCTATTAGAAAAAAATAATCATTCACAACAAGAAATTTCGATCCACCAGAAAAAATTTTTTCATCTGCTAAACCGGAAATGACCAATTTAAATCAAAAATTTTCTAGCTTGCCCATAATTTTGCTTTTTTTTTAACCGAACTTAGCCTATAGTGTCCTTATGATATTGCTAAAGTTTTATGACGTGCTCTCTAAAAGTTATGAAAATTTCTTTACACTCCTACATGTGGTTATTGCAATATTGTATCGTCAAAGGCAGGAAATGATGAGCATAAATTGAAATTTTTCTAACTTCGAACTAATTTTTTAATTTTTGTTTTACAAAAATTAGCCTATGACGCACTAATTATATTATAACACTTTTAGTAAGTAAATTATGCAAATTTATGTATGTGTATATCGCACTGAGCAGGATTTTAGGCGCTTGTTTACGAAGGCTGGTCAGTTAAGTTTGTACATTTATACAATTATTATACATCTCTCGTACACAGAAAAAAGCGTTTTATCAATTAAAAAAATGGTTTAAAAAGTATTTAAATTTAATTAATGTGATTATTGAATCAATTATTTTTTTAGTTGAAAGAAAATTAAAAAATTTTATTTTGATTTAATTAACATTTTAGTTGTTTTGAAATAAATTTTCAATTAACATTTTAATTAAATAACAAAAAATCTTAATGGACTTTTTTCGTTTAAAATAAAATAAGTTAAACATGTAGAATTGTTGTTGCGAATTGTCAATATTTATTTAAATAAATTAACACATTGTTTGAAATGGCAAACATTTTTGATGATTTTTTTTAATTAAAATTAAAAATTTAATTTATTGAAAAAAAATATTCACAATTTTACAATTTTTAGTAATCAATATAATCATTTTGGTAATAGGTGCAAAATCAACAACTTGTTTGCTTATAATTATGAATTTGGAATAAATTTGGTGATTGGAGAAATTTAATAATTTTTTTTTATGGAACTTCGACGTAATATTTTAATTTTCTTTTTACAAAAATTAGCCTACGACGTACTAATTTTATTGTAACCCTTTTAGTATGTGCTCTCCATAGATAAGTTTAAAAGTTATGCAAATTTATGTATGCGTATATCGCGCTGAGTAGGATTTTACACGCTTATTTATGTAGGCTGGTCAGTTAAGTTTGTACATTTATACAATTATTATACATCTCTCGTACATACATACCGCACTTGTTCAACAATAGAAGCAAAACAATTTTTTATTTTACAATTAAGGCCTATTTAAGAACCAACCGTTTCATTACCAAAAAGAAGACAAAATAGTACGTGATTTTTACAGTGGTTAGATATGAATATAACGTGTCGATTTTTTTGAAAAAGTGAAAAAATAAATATTTTGAGTTATTACACTATTGTTGAACAGGTTATTTATGAATCATTCAGAAGAATTAATTATTACACTCGAAAAAGATTTTTACAAATTCACCAATAACACAAACATTTCCAGGCCTGGCATAAATGCAAAATTTTTCAAAGCGCATTGATTTTTTTGTGGAAGAAATTTTCTTAGTATATATATATGATATTTATATCAATGAATATTTTTTTATATTTATCAAAGCTCATAAAAATCATTCAAATAATAAGACAACAATTTTGTATGCAAATATACAATATAATTAGACGATTATACAACAAATACCATGACACTATGTTCTGTAAAATTTTTGTAAAGATCGTTAAGCGGCTTAGGCGGCTATAAGTTACAAACAAGAAAACGCACATACATTTTTTTTTATTAATATAGATAAACAGAAAATTTCGCTACATTTCGTTGAAAAATCAAATGAAATAATGTACAATATTTTTGATATACACTCCACGTTAATCTCCAGTTCTCTGATGAAGTAAATATCGACTAGATTTTCTGCGTGTCAATTGTCAAGAGAACAGTTTTTGGAATCAGATTGCAACTGGGATTAAAAATCTATCCATACTTTTGTACCAATAACATTGATCCATTTGAAGAGATTGGTTAAAGAAAAACGTCCAAAATATGTCAACACATGCAAAAAAAAACATGGTTGAAGTGTGAGTAAATTCGGCACAACCTCGTCAATTCGAAACAAGAAAAAATAAAAATTGAGCTCAAATAAAAATTTGTAATATAAGTTACAACATTAATTAAATTTGCAACCGTAAACAAATTAATAGTATCAATTAAATATTTTGTGATATATACAACATTTTCTGCAGTAATGTTATTAATATATGTAAACGTTTAATTATCTTGATAACATTTTTAATAAAAACTGGTTTCATTTTTTATTAATCTTTTAATTGAAAAAAAAAAAAACGGCGGCACTCTTTTCTGTGTAGTCGAAGTTTTGGTTCATTCTTGCAGGGCTGTGCAGACGTCAAAAAAAAATTCTAACTCCAACTCCAATCGCTGAAATTTTTGAACTCCGACTCCAACTCCGACTCCTACTCTTCAATTGATAAATATATATGAGACTGGTCCTTATTTGACATTTAATTCTTTTTTTTAATGCAGAACTTTTTAAATGGTTAAATATAAAAAATTATTCTATAAAAATTCAAATCGATATTTTAAATATTGCATCTCTAATTTCAAAGAATTTTTTTTTGGAAAATTTTAGAAAATTTTTTAAATTTGTTATGCTAAAAATTTTGGAGTTGGAGTCGCGAGTTTTTAAGGGTACTTCGACTCCGACTCCGGTACAAAAACCTCAACTCCAACTTTTCAACTGCGACTCGGACTCCACAGCCCTGCATTCTTGGCATCAATAAATATACAGAATTCATTTATTTCAAACTTTGTGGGGAAAAAAGTTATACATATATGTGAGTTTTCTTTTTTTAATCCCGTACCTCAAAAGCGGAGACAAATTCTAGTTTTCTGGGATTCTAGGAATTTCCGCTCTAAAGAAAGGGATTAACCTCAGTATTCAAAAACGATTATTAAATTCAACAAACGTTTATTAAGAAAAATCTGGTTTGTAAACATTTTTATACATTAAAAGTATTTTTATAAATACAAACATTAATTTTTAAATTTGTTGCAAGCAAATGCCTTTAAAATTTTTTCAACGAATTTTTTTATTGTTGTCTTAGTTTTTAAACAAACTTGGATCAATGACTTTAAAAGCAAACAAATTTCACCATATTTTTGTCTGTTAATTATGATTGTAAAAATAGTTAGTCTTGTATTTAAAATTATTTACAAATATTATTAGAATATCGAAAATTTTTTTTAAATATGTAGTTTTTTAATTTTTCTTGCCAGAAAAGTGGAAATTGAAAACAACAAAACGGAAAAAACCCTAGTGATGGCCAATACTGTAAATATTACAATACATAACTTTTTTAGGAAGAGCTGGTACTTATTTATACTTCCAATAGTAACTGATATTTCTGACTACCTAGAAATCTACCAGTATTAATTATATAATACTCTTTTTGAATTATTATTTTAAAAATCATTTAAGCTTTCAAATAGTTCTTATATATGATAAACATACAATCAGGTTGTTCCATTCAGAATCTACAATTAGTTACAATTAAATAACAGATAAATAAATCATCTTCATGTTCAATGTGAACACTTACCATCAGTTAATGAATTGCGTTTATCTTCGGTATTCTCTTCATCACTATCAATGTGAGGAAACGAATTGCCCAAACAAAATCTTGGCAAGGCAGGTGAATTCAGTTCATTGGATTTGGTTTCAGTTTGTGTAATTGCTGTGGTAGTTGCTGTTGCTGTTACTATTATTTTATGGCTACTAATGATATTGTTGTTGCTTATATTGTTGTTTAAATTTCTGGTATTGTTGCTGGTAAGATGACTTTTGGCATAAGAATCGCTATCACTTGAGGCGGTACTTAAACCACTGGCACTGCTATTACCCGAAGACGTTGAGTTCATACTATCCTGACGATTGGTCAGACGTCTGAGCATGTATTTGTTGTTGTGTAATTTATTTTTGGTAATTAATTCACTACGTCTTAAAGCACATTTCGGTGAATTTGGCAATTGGAGTCTACCGTTAAGTGCACCATAATGGGTTTTCTCATCTTTAAGAGACAATGCAGTGACCGGTATTGTTGTTGCTGTTGTTGTTGTTGCAGTAGTTGTGGTAGTTGCAGATGAATTATTATAACCTGTATTGCTACCACTTAATGTTATTTGTGGCAATTGATTGAGCGATAAACGCTCAAGACTATTCTCCACGCCTATTAAAAGGTTTTGTAAGAGTTGAGGCAAATCGTCACTTAACATTTCGAGTGCTAGTGTGCTCAGGTACAATGTGTGATCTTGGTAATCAAGTCGAAAACTTTTTAGAGTTGACCCTGATTCTAAAGTTAATGCTGCTGTTGTTGTTGTTGTTTTTTCTGCTAATGCGCCGTTTAAAGGGTGCACTGTTGGCGTACGCCAAACGGCGTACAACTGAGGTTCTTTATTCGTTTCAACTAGAAAAATAAAAGTAAAATAAAAACGTTTTCGTTTAACATTTTGTTTTTGAAAATCACAATGTCGTTACTATTATTTTAAAACACACAGTGGTCTAATTAAAAACAAGTGGTAACAAAAATTTAAACGAATAATTCAATAAATATCTTAAATTAAATTTTTCAGAAATTAAATTATATTTAATGGATTTATTTATTTATTTGGAAAATCCATAAAAAAAACGATTTGTTATTAAATATGGGCCAGATCAGTAAATGTTTTTTATCTAGTCTCTTCTCCGAAAATAAGGATAAGGAAGTAAACCAAATATTAATGGAGAACAATGCAAGCAAAGTTCTTATAGATGACCTTAACTCAAAATTCACTTAAAAGGAAGGTAAAAATCTAATTCAAATGAATTTCAGTTCTTCATTTATTAGAAAAAAATCTTATTTTTACCCCTTCAGGGTCAAAAAAAATTGTGTCGAGATAAAAATCTGAACATTTGTATTTAAGTGATATAATGTGATGGCGCTGAAACCAGGTAAAATAATAGTTCTTGTCTCATGTAGCTCACCTGGTTTTTAAGGAATGCCGAATATATTCCACACTGACCTTCTAAGGTACACAAAAGAACTTATAATTTATTTTTGCAATATTTTTTTCAAGTAAATACTTATTTACTCATGTATCAATACTTAAATTTTTATTTTAATATCGCCCGATCACCGAAATTATTGTTATTTTTTTCTTCCTAAATATAACCTTTTTACAAATTTCCTGACTAGTGCACGATAATGCTCAATAATAAGAAATTAAAGTCAATGCCTACTATAATAACAAATTTAAAATATCAAAAGTGTCTCTCTTTCAGATAACCAAAAAAAAATATAATTAACTGAACATTTTTATACATTAAAAGGGCGTAGAAACAGAGTACAATGTAATGTAGAAAATATTCGACAAAGACAGTGAAAGGGGTCAAAGAAGAAATACTTAAAACACAATATTTGAGGGTCCCCTTATACACATTCATCCATACATTCGTAATCGAATGACTTTGAGCGAAAGCTCACTTTTTGAGATCGGCGTACACGATATCAAAAACCTTTTATCGAAATTTTAGATCATGGCATTCGAAAACGAGTAGTTGAATACATATTCTCAAAATAACATTTTACAGGTTAAAAACGGTCGTACTCAAATGTTTTTATGAACAAAAAATTGAATTTTACATTATTGTGGTGAAAAAAATCGTATATTTTTTTATGAATGTATTCAAACTTTCATATCAGTTTTTCGGTTTCAACTTTTTGAATGCCGGGAACAGTTTTGCGTCCAATTCTTCTAGACATTAGTTAATGTACTTTATTAGCAAATAATTATTTTCACGAAGTGCTGGAAGCTTCTACCGGTGACAGTTTAGCTGCTACCTGAAGTTTTGATGGCAATGCATTTTGTTAAGTCGAGTTGAGACAATTCAACGTTAAACGCATTTTTTGTCAAACTAAATCGTTTTTAAAAACTAAAAGCGTTGACGTACATACTTATAAATAGTTTGTTCACTAATAAACATTTAATTCAATTATTGCTTTGTTTACATTTTAAAAGATCCATACACTCATACAATTATTACAGTAACTGATTGTAGGTTATTAAATTCGTTTTCCGTACTGTTAAAATTTAATAAAAATATAGTTTTTTTATGAATCAATTTGTTTTTTATCATTTACGTTTGTTATTCAAAGAACAAACTACCAAAAAAATACTGTTTTTTCGTACTATTATTGTTATGTAGTTTGATTTTTTGTCAGTTAAATTATATTTTTTTTAAAGCAATAACTGTTTAATTTTTCGGAATATAAAATTCAAAAATTTATGTAAAATTCATTATTTTAAATGATATGTAAATGATCCGTTTTTTAAATAAATTTTTAGTTGTTTAAAATGAATTTTCTGTGGAATTAACCTACATAATATTTTGAGTGTAAGTTTTTATTTTGAAGCAAAGCAAAAAATCATACATATTTAAACAGATTTCGATTCAAGCACTATCGAATGCTGCAATCCGGTTTTCGATACGGCGCGAAATTTTATTCGACGCGAAACCTTTTCCATTTTTTTTAATGCCGGAAAACTTAAACTTAGCAGAACTGTCTTCAGTGACAGCTGTAGACAAATTATGCCAGTCGTGATCGAATACTTTTTCGATTTAAAAGCTATTTAATTTCTAATGGCCAATTTTCGGGATTGACATTAAAACACATTTATGTTTAAAATCGTTTTAAATACAAAATTCTCTTCTTCACTAAACACTTAAAAAAAACTTAAGTCACCGATGCGGTACATTTAAATTCAACTTAAGTTTCCATTGGATTAACTTAAGAAGGTGGTCTCAATATCACAACAATACAAAAACAACAGGCAAAGTATTAACAACCAGCTGTTTTTTGAGACCACCTTGTAAATAAATACACTTTTTTTATGATATTTTTTTGTATTTAGTAGTGCTACCATACTTTTATCTTAATTAAATAAGCCTTTTTATATAAAACTCAAAAAATCAATCTGAAATTAAATACGATTTAAGTTTTTATGAAAATTAACATAATACAGATTTAAATACTATCCTGAAAATTGGGCATAAGTCTTTCAGTTAATACTGAACGAATCGAAATTATTTTTCAGTGTTGGTAAGAGTTTTCACAACAATGAGAAAACAATTTCGATTCGACTGAAAGAATTCGAAATAAAATTTCTTTCGAATCGCCAAAGTATTTGATCACGACTGCATAATTTGCCCCCTGATTTTATGGTTCTCGGCTACTTGGATCTTACTTTGGTTTGGCACATCTTTATGATTCACGTCAGAGAAGCCTTTGCAAATTTATCGGGCATTTCGTGAATTTAATGATGCTCATAATTGTCTACATAAGCAAGTAAATCCAGGAACTATAGAAATTGTATACGCAATACGTTTCATGATTGCCCACAAGTGGTTTTAGCAGGATGTTGCCACATTCCACATGGTGCGCAATACAATCAGTTTATTGACACACCGATTTGGCGAATTTTTACGAAATGGACATTTTAACCGGCCGCCTCGTCCATGTAGTTTGACGCCATTTGATTATTTTCTATTACCGAAATGCAACCTGATTCACTGCAAAGGGTTATGCCACAGTGGTCACACGCCTGAAATCACTCGTGGTGATGGAGTGTATATAAATATTTGTAGTTAATTTTTGTTCCAAATAGTGCCCACTGTGCTGCAATTTGTAGCTACGGATGTTGGAGTTTCTTTAGTCAGTTACTTACCTGTTTTAACGCATAAATATATTTCTGCAGATTTAACTTGATCGTCATCAAGGCCCCCCAAATGAAGTATAACTTCGCCAATCGGTGTTACTAGAGGCCATCCTTGACACCAAATTAAAGCCTACAAATAAACAAAAAGCAAAATATTTTAGTAGATAACAATTTTATTAATATTTTTTTGCAAATTGAAAAAACATATTGCGAAATGTGTAATAGAATGCATTTGTTTTAAGTTTTATGCCACATCATACTACATATGGGCATTTCCACAGGAAAGTCTTCTTTTTGTCATCTTATGCCGTGTTGTACCATGTACTAAAATTTTTTCACCTTTTTCATTAAAGATAAAGCTTAATGCGCTCTTCAACAAAATACGAAAAAGATAATTATATAAAAATTTTTCTTTGAGAATTTATTTAATTGCTTACTGGCCTAACGTGACAAACAGTAGTATTTTATGTGGAAATGCCCATTTATGAATTTATGAAAGAAACAAAAGCTACATTCAAAAACATTTGTATGACATCAATATGAAACTGCAGGTGGCATTTAAAATATTTCGTATTAAATATTTTTTTAATAGTTGTGAACGTATTTTAATGTTTACAAATTTATATGATTTAAGTTTTTCTAATTTATTTTTCTTTCGTTGGTTCGGCACAAAGGCCACCCATACGTAATTTATTTGTAGTTTCCAACAGTAAATTTATTCAAATGGAAAATTGGTGTTTTTTTTTTGGGGAAATATATTTTAACTTGGTCGAAGAAAAGACCAAACCTTTTTCCCCATGTTACGCTTCATTGGTCGTCTATTGTGCCAAATTTTATTATATTAATTTAAGTTTTTTTTTTTCACTTTCCAGTGTGTAGTTTTATTGTCAATATTTAATTGTTTCCACAGATTTGGTCGTTCTTTGTCATTGCCATTAAAATACGGTGTCGTTTTTATACGCCATTAATGATCATGATATCATTTATAAATATTTATGTAGCCTTAACCCGTTAGGGCGCCAAGATTGTTGTAAACAAATTAAAGATTATTTACAGAAAAAAAAAACATTGTGAATTAAAATGTAATTAACGTAATTGAGAAAGCTTTAAAATGGATAATTAAAGTGTAATTAAAAGTAAGGAAACGTGTTTTAGCAGACGAACGAATGTTGTTAAGTAACACACCGTTTATGTGGTAGATATGTAACCACAATATATGGAGTTAAATTTAAATTAGGTGTCCCGGTATGCTAGCTGGGAGGGATCTAGTCTAACAGTACCGAGGTTGCGGGTTCGATTCCCGCCAGAGACTCTGGTCTCCTGCAGACAAGCGAAATCTCAGCAGACTTCTTGACAGATTTTTACTTACATAAATGTATATGTATATAAAAAAAATGTATAATAAAGATTCCTGTGGATTGTTTAAGTAATACCACCCAAATATTCGTATTGATAAGCAAAATATAAAAATAATAATAAGCATTAAAAAATAATGTATTTTTAAGCCCCTTTCACACTTTCGTACAAGTCTTGAGACTTTTGCTACTACCAAATCCAATGATTTTCGTTCTGATTGTCAACAAATTAAATAGAAAGTTATTTTTTATCACATTTTGCGTTTACACTATCACATTTCAAATCGGCATAAAAATTTAAAAAAAATTTCCAATATTTTACAAAATAAAAATTCTTCGAAATTGGCGATGCAATGTTTTTAATATCGATTCGAAATTTATACAGAATAATTTTCTTGCTATATTTAATTATTTAAAAGGTACTGCTTTAAAAAAGAGTTTAAAGTTAAATAAGGACCAGTCTCATATACATTTAGCATCAATGTAAGAGTAGGAGTCGGAATCGGAGTCGGACTTACAAAATTTCAGCGGTTAGAGTCGGAGTCAGAGTTTTTCTGACGACTCCACAGCCTTGCTTAAAAAAAAAATTCCTTCCAGAATATAAAAATCATTAACACATATAACTTGTCGTTTAACAATTATTTGACAAATAAACTCTCTGCTTCAAAATTGGCCATTTACTCAACTTGGTCAAAGTATATAAGCCACCCGAAAATCTCTAAGGCTAATAAGTTAAAAATATTTCAATCAGACTCTAAGTCAATTTTGTTTTATGCTACTCAAGTTTTGGGCTATGCAAAATGCGAAGAAGTCGAAAAGGTATACAGCATTACCATCTTTATACATCTCAACTCTATAATTGCACTTATGCTTTAACAATGAAGTTCTTAATATGCACCAACATAGATAACCCCGAATTTAAGCTGAGGCAATTGTTTTACACAAGATCCGTTGGGCGGACGAATGGAAAAATTAAAGCCTGTATCTGCAATATCTTCCAAATAATTCTATTCCACCGCTTTGCCATGACTGGAAAATTATTATAGATCTACTTGAAATTAAAGAACTTAAGAAAATGTTTACAAAGCTACAAATTCGCTTCGTCATGATCAGGGAAACCAAAAATATGATGCAATTGCATGTTTTTCCTTTTGCGACCAATGAAGGCAGAAACAATATTTTTATTCGTTTTAGAGGTTTTTGTGAATTTCGGCATTGATTTGTTAGTGCATATTTTTGCATATTTAACCCTTTACAGGATTTTTTTGCATAATTTAGTTAAATGAGCATTTTTAAATTTATAGTGCATATTTTGCCATTTTGATGCATATTTTGATACATGTAAAATTTTCTTAGATGCTTACAAGTGCTTTCGCAGCAAATAAATTTTTTTTTCAAAATTATGGTTTTTCTGTTTCAAATATTTATCCGTATACCGTGTACAACGTGTTGCTTCAATTTCGCCATCTACATTTAATTTTTACTCTAAAAGTGTAAGTAGGTTTTCAATAAAGATAAATGTTTTTTTAAACGTTCAAATTTTATATTTGTATAAGCAAAAAATTAAGGAAAAAGCAATTATATACGTTTTTGGCGATGTAAAACATAGAAATCTGGACCAATCTTTTAGTATGCCGACCAGAAACACTGTTTAAATTGATCTAACGATGTCCATCCGTCCTCCTGGCTGGTTGTCTACCCATGTTAACTTTTTACGCAAAGTACAGGTTGCAATTTTGTAGATAATTTTATAAAATTTGGTAAATACATTTAATTTGTACTACGAACAAAGTCTATGTAAATGGTGGGAATCGGTCTTTAATTTCACATATTAACCTAAAAACTTCTTTCCAAATTAGACTTTTTGTGTCCGTAAATTATCTAATTATGTTGGTACTCATATTTGAATTAAATTCGCCGCAAAAACATTTTACTGCAAATTAAATTCTTTTTGAATCGGCCCACATTTGCCAAAAGCTCCCATCTATAAATGTTAACAATAATAATCAACTTAACAACAATCCCGGAAATTCCTTTAATACAAAAAATTGTATATGGATGTTAATATCTAGATAATATTCGCCGCAAATAACTCTTATATGAGTTTTAACATCAAAATATACATAACTTTGTTTTTGTAAGCCCATGACTGCCCATCGTTTTCAGGTAAAATCTCGAAAATTCGTCTGTAAATACTATGGTGTCTGGGCTTTACCGTTTATAAATTTAGGATTGTTTTTTTTTAATGCAAATGTTTTAAAATTGTTGGATACTTTGTTTTTAAATGAGCAATTTGGATTTTTTCGGGGCATATTTTAAAAATTTTCAAGTCATATTTTCGAGTTTTTACTGCATTTTGATGCGCATAAAACGCGTTATTTAGAGCACATTTCTGGTTTCCCTGATCATAACCTTTACTGCCAATTAAATTATAGTGTTATGCCTCTGCTCGCAAGCAACTCCTCAGCCCATATGTCCGTAGTGTTAATAAAAGCAAGAGGTGGACTTCTTATCTGAACGTAAGATCATATTTTAACAAATCATTAGCCGTGTGCACTGTTTGCAATTTAAAAGAAGCAGAAGACACACCACTTTATATGTGTCTGTCCAACTTTCAAAGAGCTTAGGCTGAATTAATTTGATAAAATTTATCTTAAAATGGAGGAGGTTCTTTGTATTCTAAATGGACTTAATTTTCGTTCTTTATTGATATATATAGAATCATCCTTAAAATATCGCAAACTTAGCTCTCACAACATTATTTTATTCCATAAATATACAATAACTTAAAATATTATAATCCATACATACATTGTTAATTGAAAAATGTGTACCTGCAAATCTATTTTAATATCTATGTATTATTAAATAATATATATAAAATAATTCAGCGGTAACTTTTTTTTCTTCCTATACTAATCCTGCGAAGCTCTACGCTTGTCTGCAGGAAAAAAACCAGAATCTCTCGCGGAAATCGAACCCGCAACCCCGGGCTGATAGACTAGCTCACTACCAACTTTCGTACCGGGGTAAGGACCTGAAGTGACAGGCCTTTTTGAAGGCCTCTATACTCCTTTCTAAAAGATTCGCTTCGTACGATATCCTGCCTTCCGAAGTATGCCTTCAAGAAGGTTCGCATTTCTTTTTCAAAGACCTTTCAAAATATTCAGTACGCATTCGCTTTTTTAACCCTCTAATGCCTAAGAGTGCCTCAAGGCACTCTTCACAAAAGTTGTACTAACAACCAATATATAATTTATTTATGTATATTAAGATATCTTTTCAGTTGCTAAAAGATGTAGCACAATATTTGTGGAAGTTTCGAAAGCTGTTAAAAGCTCTTAAGGCATTGCAAACAATCTCGAACACAATGCTTCTGTTCCAAATGGAATTTTCATTTAATTTGCTTAAATAATAAAAATTGTTTGAGAAGTTATTTTCGGGATTACAAAATATAATTTAATTTAATTTATTATAACTCCTAATTTTTATTTATGACAAAAACACTGAAATTTATTGTTGTGGCAAAGCTGGTTTCTATGCGCATTTCGCTGGTTGCTTAGGCCAGCTCGCCAGGAAACTTTTTCCAAGGACTTTAGAAAAGTTAAAAATATTATACAAATAAGACTATAAAGTGAATAAGAATTTTAAACACTTAGATCTTACATGTAACAATATCAAAGCTTCAACAAAGCCACAACAATTAAAATTGAATTTATCTTTCTTACATTTGACTGGATTTTCTGTTTCTTAGATTATTATAAGCTATTTTTGATTTTTCGTTAGTTTTTATTTTCAGTACAAGCTACACAGAAAAAATTATTAAATTTCTCCAATCACCAAATTTATTCCAAATTCATAATATCAAGCAAACAAGTTGTTGACTTTGCACCTATTACCAAAATGATTATATTGATTACTAAAAATTTTAAAATTTTGAAAAAATATTTTCAATAAATGATATTTTTAATTTTAATTAAAAAATTGATCAAAAAGGTTTGCCATTTCAAACAATGTGTTAATTTATTTAAATAAATATTGACAATTCCCAACAACAATTCTACATGTTTAAATTATTATATTTTAAACGAAAAAAGTCACTTAAGATTTTTTGTTATTTAATTAAAATTTTAATTGAAAATTTATTTCATAACAACTAAAATGTTAATTAAATCAAAATTAAATTTTTAATTTTGTTTCAACTAAAAAAAATTATTGATTCAATTATCACATTTATTAAATTTAAATACTTTTTAAACCTTTTTTTAATTGATAAAACACTTTTTTCTGTGTAATGAACTGAGTTCTACAAAAATTTAATGAGTTTTTATTACTAAAGGCCCCAGGGTGCCTGAAGGCACCCCTTGATGTTTCCGCACATAAAAATAAACGACTAATTTTTTGGAACTCAGAGGCCCAAAAATACCCTAAAAAAATTATTCGTATATTATTTTCCCGTCTTTTTTTAGGTTTGTCATAAGGTGGTTAACATTGAGAGTGGAAGTTGTTCAGTTTTTTTTTTTTTTTTTTTTTAGTGACCTACCTTATTCTCTTCTTCTTTGGGAAGGGAAAGAATTTGTTATTATAAGGAGTGTAGAAGAGCTTGCTCCCAATGACAACCCGTGTAAGTTAGAGTGATATATTCGGCTGTGCCGAATCTTTGATACCCTCCACCGACAGGAGTGGGCTCTTTATGATAAAAACATATATATTATTAGCTTAGCTTCACAAAAACGTGCGTATCATTAAAATTGGTTGTGGTTTAGATCTGAATTAAATTATTGACCGACAATAAGAAAGTTTTAGGCGTTTCTTGTTAGAACTTTGAACTGGCTTGGGTAAAATATCATGCTTCGTAAAAGTTTTAGCCGAACTAAAATAGTTTTAAGGAGCGTAATTTGTATTGGACCAATCATCCCAAAATTCTGAAGACTGATTTCTGGTATTACAAAACATAAATTAGAATAAATTTCAATACAGCAGTGTAATTAGTTTAAGCGTTAACAGTGAAATTCACAAAATTGGATGATATTTTTATGGCCATATGAATCTAAATTGGAAGAAATTTTACCGCAATATCTATAACTGTTATGGTTTTAGGCGAATTGAATTATTTTCCCAAAGTGGGGTTTATTTGGTTTTAGGCGCAATAAACTGTTCTCCGGGAGTAGGGTTTATATGGGGCCTATGGTCAATTATGGACCGATCTTCACGAAATTTGGCAGTGTGATTTCTTGTTCTATAAAACTGTACAGTACCGAATTTAATTATGATAGCATTATTTATTACGGTTTTACGCGTACTAAACTGTTTTCCGTGAGTAGGGTTTATATGGGGCCTATGGTCGATTATGGACCGATTTTCATGAAATTTAATAGTTTTTTATGTTATGGAAAAACTTTTTATATAAAAATTATGAAAATTTTTTTTTATTTTGTAAACAAAAACATGAAACAGGTGGTTGAATAATTCTTGCTAGTAAAAATTTAACTATCAAAAATTTTCAAAAAAAATTTTTGTCTCTCCAATTTCTATGCTCTTTTTTCACTCTCTCGTTGCAAGTTTTTCGGGTACGTGAACACTTACTAGTAACAATTATTGAAAATTAGCAATAATTTTCTGTAAATGAACACACCTTTTATGTTTAAAATCCGTTTTTCATGTCAAATATAAAAAAAAATTAA
This sequence comes from Pollenia amentaria, assembly GCA_943735925.1. Classification (NCBI taxonomy): domain Eukaryota; kingdom Metazoa; phylum Arthropoda; class Insecta; order Diptera; family Polleniidae; genus Pollenia; species Pollenia amentaria. The sequence continues at coordinate 158,357,667 of OX031009.1, forward strand.
ATATGAATTGATATTTAAAAAAAATTAGTGAAATTGGCCATTATTATTTGATTTTAATTTTTTCAGGCAAAAATAACAGTTATGTTTTTAATTTTATTTTTTGGAAAAAAATAATAGGTATTTTTGCTTTTTATTTTTTCCAGAAAAAATAGTTTTTGTTTGCGTTTTAATTTTTTGAGCAAAAATAACAACTGTTTTTTGAATTTTATTTTTTCGAGCAAAAATAAAAGTTTTTTTCTAAAAAAAAAATATCCTTTTTTAATAATTGAGTTGACTTTTGATATTTATTTTAATGTGGGAACATCAAGTAGAGGGGTCTCATGCAAATTCATGTTTTTTCTCTTAAGCCTCATAATGGCTTAACCAAAATAACTTTATGAAACTATGAATTTGCTTAAAAATGACATCGATTTGTTATTGCATGTTTTTGCATATATTGATGATATGGCATTTTTTTGCATAATTTTGTTATAAATGAAAATCTATATATTTGTGGAAAATAATGACGCATACAAAGATGGGATAGTTTTATGCAAATTCATTTGCCTATATTGTTGTAGAATACGGTACACGATTAAAGATATGTTGTTATTTTGACGATTTTCAGAGACAAATATTTATTTTTGAAGACTTTTTTCGTAAGAAGTCGACAGGCAATTTGTTTTGGCTCAGATTTATACATACGCCGGTTTTTTTTACTTATTCATGCTACCTGTGCACTTCCTGTGTGTGTTTTTAATTTGCAAATTGAAAAGTGTTATTGAACTCTATATTCTGTGGTGTTAGGACCCTATAGAGCTAAAGTGCAGATCAGGGATGCACAATGTAGCACAATTGTGCAGTTTTTGGCACTTTTGAATGATTGATGGCCCTGTGTGAAATCTATTTTGGCCCTTTCAAGTCCAAATTCAACTAACTACTTTAAATTGTTACTACATTTTTTAATGTTTATTTCTCAAATTTTCGAATTATTAAAGAAATTGTTTTGTTTGTTTAGTCCTAATTTACACGGTGCAAGTCTTATTGATCAGCTTGCTACTTTATAGGCAAAAGAGACGAGGAAAAAACGATTCGCTGCCGCTCTCTTTCGCCTGTAAATTAGCAAGCTGATCAATAAGACTTGCAACGTGTAAATTGGGACTTATGACCAAATAAACTGCACATGCGGTGTGATGAAAAAATATACGAAGCTTGTTTGTACGAAAATCAAAAAATTTTAAATATTCACAAAAACATTTAGTCAATTCACAAGGTATCCTAACATGTCATATTGTCAAAATGTCCTAATATTTCACAATGGTTTAAAAATATTGTTGTTGGTTTGTTAACAAAAAGTGTCTTAAATAAATAGAACGTTGCTTGCTGTGTTTATTGTGCTGTCGTAATTGATCAGAAAAGTCCAGCGCTGAGCGGCTGAGCCGTACAACAATATTTTTAAACCATTGTGAAATATTAGGACATTTTGACATGTTTGGATACCTTGTGAATTGACTAATTATGCTGTCTTTGTCAAACCGCTATTACAAAAATAGTTTGGCCCTATCAAAGGAATTTTGGCCCTTTTAAATAGCCAATGTGGCCCAAAACAAAAAACTCAAAATGCATCACTGGTGCAGACCTTTTAACTACACCTTCGTTTCAAGCAAGTGTTGTTGGGTATATGGTTGTGCTTTCCCAACTTACGAGGGCGGATCAATAAGTACCTAACTTTTTGAATGAAACACAGTTTTTTTTACAAAAAAAAACATTAAAAGATTTTGTTTGTTGTGCTTAATTCCCTTTTTTAATAATTGATAACAAATACTGAAATTTATTGTTGCGCTGTTCCTACGCGCATTTCAATGGTTGCTTAGGCCAGATCATCAGGAATCGTTCTCCTAAATAATTTTAGAAAAGCCAAAGCTATCAGCAAACAAGACTACAGAGGGAATGAGAATTACCTACAAACACTCAAAAAGTCTTTTTTGCAACGATATCAAAGCTTAAACAAAATACCAAACAATAAATCAGTGATGAGTTTATCTTTTCTTACATTTCCTGCTACAATTATTTGGAATTCTCCCAACATTAATTGTAGCTGTTTCAGTGGACACTCTAGATTAAGGAGAAGAGATACCGCAGGACTCATCCGAAGGGAAGACCGCTAAACATTTACATATGTGAACAGAAACCGTGAGGAGAAAAATTTTCGTCTAGCATTGGCAGGACAAAAATAAAGTATTAGTATAAGATTTGATTAATTATTGTTAGTTCATATTTAATATATGAAGATTCAATAAATAAATAATGAGAAAAAAAAAAAAAAATTAATTGTAGCTGTAAGTGGGTAAAGAAAAAACATATTAAAAACAAAAACTATGTGCTTTTATTGTTTTCGCAAGAAATCAAAATAAAAACCATTTTCCCGTTCAGTTTTTTATGCACGTGCACTTGTAAAAATTTATTATCAAAGTTGTTTGTGGGAATACTATTATTTATTAAAAGATTTTGTTTGTTGTGCTTAGTTCCCTTTTTTAATAATTGATAACAAATACTGAAATTTATTGTTGGAGGATAAGCTGTTCCTATGCACAACTTTGATAATAAAACAAAACATTTATTTTTCAACATAATCTCCTTTTAGCTCAATACCCTTAGTCCAACGTTTCTCCAATTTGTGTATCCCTTCCAAAAATTAGGATTTTTCGAAATCCATAAAATAGGCATTTGTTTGACAAATAATTTAATCTTTGGAGCTAAATCTCTTTCTACCGAGCCATTTCTTGAGGTTCGGAAATAGGAAATAGTCTTTGGGGCTAAATCCGGAGAATATGGCGGATGAGGTACCAATTCGTAGCCCAATTCATATAATTTTGCCATTGAGACTGCACACGTGTGCGCCCGTGCATTAACTTGATGAAAAAGAACTTTTTTCTTGGCTCATTCAAATTGCGGTGAAGCAACTACAATCCTTTGAAGTTGTCACACGATAACGTTTATGGTCAATTGAGAGCAAACCCGGCACCCATTTTGCAGACAGCTTTCCTAAACCCAGCTGGTCATTTGAAATCGAAACCCCACTGCCATATGAAATGCCTATGGCATCAACAATCTCACGCACTTTTACTCTTCGATCGGCCAACACCATTTCGTGAATTTTTTTGACATTTTCGGGTGTATTGACTTCAATTGGCCGTCCAGAACGTTCAGCGTCATTTGTGCTTGTGCGACCACAACGAAACCACAGTAAACTACTTTTTTACCATTGAAATCGATGGTGCAGAGTCCCCATAGTATTTATCAAGCTTTTCCTGGGTTTGATTGACGGTTTTTTTTCGCAAAAAAAAATGTTTAATGAGCACTCGAAATTCACTTTTTTCCATTTAAAAAAAAAATCCACGAGGTTGTATGTTTTTAACAGCTGTTAAACGCAAAGAACATGATGAAATGAGAAATTGATGATGAATTATTGATCCGCCCTCGTAATTGTTTCTTTTTTCGTCACCTTGTGCAAATAATTTAAATTTTCTGACATTCAAAAATATGAATTACAAATCATTTCATAATTGAATTACAGTTCACAACTTGGATTTCCATTGACACTAAGTCCGATGACAAAATAATTTACATAATGCTTTGAAGTCAATTTATCTTGTTTTTTGAATTTCCAGAAATTTAAGTTAAAAAACTGCAGTATAAAATGTTATTATACAATATGTAAAATTAGTAAAACCTTCAACAAAACTTAAGTCAAAGTTTTCGTTCAAAATTATAAATATTGTAAAAATAACTGTAAATCAATAGTATTTTAAAATTTGACATATTTGGGACATACAAACACTAACGAGAATGTGAACATGTTGTAATGGAAGAAAAAAAAAACTTAAACTTACATGCTCGTTTTTTAAAAGAATATTTTTGACAGGCTGAACTCGAAACAAAAACACAACTTTTAGAAACAAATGATTTTTTGTTCTGTTTTAAAAATTCAACAAAAATAGAATGGTGTTAAATAAGGTCAAAAATGTTTTTATGTAAAATAAAGGGATGCCAACTTTTTTTTTTTAACTAAAAACAAATTATATTCAATTTCAAATTCGTTTGTTCACAAAAATATTTTAAATTTAGGGTGTTTTTGTTTAAACCGTTTTACTTTGCTTTAAGGGATTTTTCCTATAAAATTTTTTGTTTATAAAGTCTCAATTTACACGTTTCATCTTTTGATGCTCAACTTCTTTTCGATTCCCTTTTAAAGATGCCATTATGTTCACACGCAGCAACCGGTTTTTACTTTTTTGCTTCAAAACAACAACACTTTTATTCAAAGCGACCCAAAGAGAAAAAGAAAAGAAAAAAAATTTACATGCAGCCATTGTTGTGCATTCAACTGCGAATGAGAACATAAAGCGTACTGCCCGAGTACAGGCATCTCCGCACCAACCCCTTTTCTTCTTGCTTCCCTCTTCTTAAAACACAAGAGTTGAGCATCAAAAGATGAAACGTGTAAATGTAGACCAAGCAAATTCTTTATGCAAATTTTTAAAAAATCTGCTTAAGTATTTAGCTTTAAAAATTTTAATTTTGTATTTTGAAATTCACAGCAACAATTTAAATGAATTGCTTCATTACCTCGTTAAAAGTGTTGGCTACTCTACAAATGAATTGACTCAAAGCAATTAATAACATTTTTCATAAGACAAAAACTAACGACTACGTTTACAAATTGAAAATGACTAGAAACATGAAAAATTACTTTAAATGAAAAATCTGTGTTTTTGTTTAATATAATTGTTAATAATATGAATATGTGAATGTTTTTTGCTTGAAGTTTGTATCAACAATTAATTCACATTTTAAGCAACTTTGACACTTACAGAAAAAACATTTGGAGATATACGAACATATTTACATAAATCTTGATTAAGTATGTACTTTTAAATATAAAATGCATATATTTTAGATACGAGGTCAGGTCTGTGACTTTTTGAGTTTCCCGTCTCTTAACGGAAAGGGCAATTCCGATTCTGTCAACAGGCATCTGCTAATTGGCTCCTGTCAAAATTTTAGTAAGTTGCGAAATTTAGCTTGTGATATCAGACTTTCTTGTGTTTTGAAAAGCATTCCATGGCAAGAATTCATGAATCAGACTACGAATTGCTCTCTTATCCATCCTATTATTCGGATTCTGGTTTCCAGATATACTAGTAGTCGGCTGAATGCGATTTGACTTAGACGATAAAATCATCTCATAAGCAAATGACCTAAAAAAAATTATTATTTTTGGAAAGTATAAACAAATTGGAGAAACGTTGGTCAAAGTGTATAAAGCTCAAAAAAGACTAGGTGGAAAAAAAAATTTACCCGCCCTCGTATGTACACAGCATACATATGTATATATACTTTAAACGAATTGTATTTTAGTAAATTTCCATTAAAATTTACATATTTTAATTTTTAAACAAGAGTCTGTTGCGAACTAAATTTATAATATTACATATAAAAATATAAAAATAAAAATGTTTGTCATAATTAGTATTGTGGTGATTTTATTGAACGGTTAATGATTTTTAATCAAAATTTCAATAATTTAATCATTGAATTTAATTTTCATTAAATTATTTTTTTGAAGAAAGGAATTTTACAACATGAAATGAAATAAAGGTTATTGATAATTTTTCACTCTTAACTGAGCTGGGAATTGAACCCAGGTTTTCATGGACAGGTTGCCCTGACTTGTTTCGATTGTAACCCCACAATCTCTTCAGAGGGGCTTGCCGCTTAACACTCCCCGTCATTGACGACGGATGACGCCATTAGTCAAACATCAATCCTTAAACCAAATGGTATTTCACTTTGGTAGATCGAAATTTACTTTGAATGAATGATTACCTATTTTAATTGATTTACATGTTCTTCCTTACTTCTGTTTTTCGTTCTTTTTGTCTAGAATTCTTCTAGTCAGGGCAACCTGTCCGTCAAAAGCTGGGTTCAATTCCCAGCGATATGTGATTAGATTTTTAACGAAAACAAAATTTTGGTTTTTAGTTTGAAATGTTATACAACAAACATAACAGAAAAGTTCATAAACTCATGTTTAAATAAATATACAGGCCAGTTCTTAATACCACGTGATTTCAATAAGCTGCTTTTAAAATCCCACGTGTGATTTTTGGGTTTTCTGAAAATCGCACCGTTTTTGTTTTTCGGTGTGTTTTCGGCAATGGAAGATCAAACCAAAAAAATCAAAAACGCAAATGGAACACATTATTAGTAATTTATTTTAATTACAGAAAATTAACTAATATGTATACATATTGTATGTGTATATTTTTATATATTAAAGTTTTTTTTAAAAAATATCACATATTATATCAAATGTGTATTGTGTTATATATTATTTTAACATTCATAAAAATTGATGTGCCTGCTAAAAAATAATATGTCGAGGTCTTTGCTGGTCAAACGGTTTCTCGATACCGGAACTGCTACGCCAGCTTTGGAAAATAATCTATTGCAGGGTACGGAGGTGGCAACACATTTTTTGCATAAATCAATTTGTTCAACCTTTTTTAGTGTACCTAATTCAAACGAAATATTTTGGTGCTACCGTTTTTAAGAATTTTCGTGTTTTCTCATTTTTATTTTTACAGCTTTTTATAATTTTTTTTAAACTTTTTAATAAAACTTCCTAAAACAGTTTCAGTACCAAAGTGAAACGATTACTTTTCACCGATACCGAGTATTTTTGACCGATACTACTTGGTACTCGGTTGCTAAATATCGTTTACAAAAATACTTGGTACTTACATAAAAGTATCGAATATGAACTTGTATTTACTCGTATCGTTTCATCCCTACATATACTTAACAGAACAGAATATTTTCATTGATTGTTGATGACACTACGGTACACAGCACACACAAAATTAAAAATTGTCTCTAGTCACCAAATTCATAGAATCCAGCAAGCAATTTGTTAATATTGCTCCTTTTACCATATTGATTACTAAAAATTGTAAAAATTTAAAATTGTGATTTTTTTTTCAATAAATGATATTGTTAATTTTAATTAAAAAAAAGATCAAAAAGTCTATCGTTTCAAACAATGTATTAATTGATTAAATTAAATATAGCTCAGGTTTTGAAAATTCCCAACAACAGGTCTACAAGTTCAAATTCTTTTATTTTAAACGAAAAAATGAAATAAGATTTTTTGTTATTTAATTAATATTTTAATTAAAATTTTTTTTCAAAACAACTAAAATGTGTATTAAATCAAAATTATATTTTTAATTTTCTTTCAACAATAAAAATAATTAATTCAATTATCAGATTAATTAAATTGAAATACTTTTAAACAATTTTTTTAATTGATAGAAAAACTACTGATAATTTTTTCTGTGTAATGGCAATGAAGAAGTGTTTTGTTGTAGTTGATCGTTACTTTGACGGTGTTATTTATATAGGACAATTTTGTCACCGTTTAAATTTTTCTAGTTATAAAAAAACCTTTTGCTTAACAAACAATGTCTCTATAAAAAATTTGATCGGATAGTCAATGGTAGAGATGAGCGATCCCATGATTTATAAAGAACATCGTGATTAGTGAACGTGATTTAAGAATCACTGCTCTTTAAAACTATGATTGTGATCACGGTTCGTCAGTTTTTAGTTCTTTTATAGCAAGTGCGCCAAAGCTATATGTATAATGCGCGAGCTTTCGCAAGAGCTTTTGTAAGTACTTTGCAAAGAAACAACAACAAATTGTAAGAGCTTTCAAAGCTGTTTAATTGCATTTACATAGATATGCTAGGAACACAACTAGGACGAACGACGAATTTTTGGCCGGCGAATATTCTTTGCCAAAAATAAAACATATTGGTGTATATGAAAATACACACAATAATAGCGTGCGGCGAAATTCGTCTTTGCAATAGATTTATTTCTATTTTTCATACGCCGGCAAACGACGAACAAATCAGTACCAGGTGACCATGTTTGGTTTTAGTTTATAAGTATTTTAGCAAATAAAGTTACTTTTTACTTTAATAATTGTTTTTTTTATGGGTGTAACATTTAAAATAAATATACAACGTATTTTGCTATAAAAATAGTTTTTAGTTGTATTTTTGATTATGTTTTAATTTTTAAGCATTATTTTTTTTTTAAGATGGTCACACTATTTCTCTCTCTTTGCACAAACAGCAATAAACTTTCTCAATTATAAAAGCTGCTTTTTATTCGTCGTTATTGTGCTTCATACGACGAATTTATTCAGCAAATTTTTACTGAAAAATTCGTCGTGTTGGGCGAAATTCGTCGTTCGTCCCAGTTGTGTTCGTAGCAATACTTGAACAAATAAACTTCGGTTAAAAAAAATACTAAAAAGATAGAAGAGAGAATTACATTCCATTACATTCAAAAAACGCTATTTCCCGCACAAACAGTGAAATATCATACATTTTTGTATGTAACAAAAAACAAAAAAAACGACTTAGCAAGTACCTGTTACTTGACAAATTTAGTCACAACTGTGATTCGTGATTTTTCAGTAACAGTGATTATTAAATCACAGTAACAGAAATATCGCTCATCTCTAGTCAATGGTATAAGAGCCGCAGTACTTGCAGAAAATGAGTTTATTTCAATCAAACCAGCATTTGACTCTGGGTGGCGACTGAAAGAGGAGAACACTGCTGGTCATCAGGTTAGCTCCTCCTCTATAAGCTAATTATGTTTGCTCTTGGCGATGATGTTGGGAATATATTAATACTTTTTGGGTTTCCATTCTACTCGTCACTGTAGTCACTGTTTCTTTCTGTTTACTTTCTGTGGAAAAGAAAGTGAAAATTTAATCATGCGAGTATTTAAAGCTGTTAGTAAGCGGAATACAAAATAAAATCAGTAAAAGTCGTAAAATTACAACGGCATTCTTGCAGCATAACTCGAAAAACGATGAAAACATTAAACGAAGTATGTCAATTAACAGGTATATTTAATTTTAACTGCACAGATTTTTATAGAATAATGTAGGGATTCTGTTGCGTGTAGGATTAGATTTTTTTTAGCTGCTTAGGAATTTTTTTTTTAATGTCAGTTACCTCTGCTCTTTATTGAACATATTTCTTTCTATTGTTTAAATACTAAAACAACCAGTTTTGTTCGAAATGTTTGTGAACTGTGGTGCTCTTATCTCATATTTTCTGCGTTATTAAAATTATAAGCACACATCGCACTGGTTCCTGTAAATGGAGTCAACTCAAACATTACGCATTTTCACTTTTTGGCAGAAAATGACAAACAGCGGTCACATCTGACCACTATAAAAATCTTAGATCAATTTCTCTAGTATTTGGCAAAAAAAAAAAAAAAAATTAAAAAAAAATTGTGTTGTATCCCCTTGTTATATAAGAGTATATATAAAAAACCGTTTTTGGTCTCTATTGAAAACTTTAAAATTTTGAGTTAACCGTCTTTAGAGGAACCAGTGCGATATATCGAAAGCAAAAATTTAGTATTATGTTCTTAATTTACCCAGCTAAATTATTTGTTGATTTAAAAATTATACGTATGTATATACAAAAAAGGTTATTGACTCCATAGAGACTGTAAAACAAAATTAGCAACCAATGAATTATTGTCTGGCCTATAATTTCTATTTATATTCATGTGTGTTTTAAAAAATTGCATCTGCTTGAAAAATCGTTCTCTCCTCCCATGTACACATTTATGTTTGTTTATAAATAAGGGCATATGATTTTTTTCCAAACGTTTGTACAAAACAGATTTTGCAACTAAATGGTTCTTTTGTAAAGAGGCAAAACCGAATTTTATTAACCCTTTTGCGGATTTTGTTTTCAATATGTGTGTTTTAAAATGTTATATAGGCTAACCCTCATATTCATAAAAAATATTTTAGGCTTATAGCACGTTTATGAAATGAATTTTCTATGAAAATTTGCTTAATAAACCTTTTATTAATCAAAAATATTTTTTATGAATATGGGGGTAACATTTTAAAACATTTATTTCGTAGAAATATTTATATTCAAAAGTTTATGCTTCTAGGCTTTAACAAAAACGTACCAACATTTTTCATCTTGTTCTCATTCACTAAGGACCCTGCAACTATAATTTTATGTTTCTAAGTTCATTATTATAGAAAAAGTACCACATGACCCGTACGGAAAAGTAAAAGAAAGAAATAAAATTTCCCGTATTACCCTTTTTTGATATTTTTTCTCTCCACTAAAGTGGGAGCCAATAATTTAATAAGTATATGTCAATGAATGGAGAAAAAAGTTTTGTAAAAAAGTACCAAAAATGGGAACAATGTTCACCCCTTAAACGTTCGAATTTCAAAAAAGTACCAAATTTGTATTTTTATTTTTTAGATAAGTTACGAATGTGATATAACCCTGCGGTAAATTTGTGTCAATTGCTCTTAAAGCACTTATCCCGTGACCAGTAAACAAAATTTTATAATTAAAAGGAACGAATTATGATAGATGAAAACAAGACCTGGTGATAATGTGTTTAGAGTGTAGTTGGTCCAGAGGAAAGGTAATTGGCACAAAACTATTCATGTGACTGGATTTTGTGCGGGTAGTGGCTGATTCTCTCCAGTTCTATTACTTTATATGAAGGGGATCTATCATATTGACATGTCTCATTTGGGACAATATCTGCGACAGGCATTATTTTAACCGAAATTGGATGTGTCTATTAAGGTTATTTCAGTGACCTGTTACCAAGTGTCAAAAAGGTGCCAATTAACCCCCTCGTAGGACATCGCCATGTTAAAGTGACTTGTCACGTGACAAGTTTAGTGTTAGTTCCTTTGCCCCTAGGGATTTGTTATTAGCCCCCTCGTAGGACATCGCCATGTTAAAGAGACTTGTCACGTGACAAGCTTAGTGTTAGTTCTCTTTCCTCTAGGGAATTGTTATTTCGTTTATTGGTTTAAGAGATAGATGTTGTGACAAAAAAGTTCAAAAATTCAGGTTTTACCTATTTACGCCTTAAACAAGGAAGTGCCAAACACCTGTCTGCTTATTGTTTTTATGAACAACGACAAGTATTAAACTGCTTTTGTATCTCTTACACTGAAGGAGATATGAGGTAAGCGCTTTTACCCTCTTTTACCCACTAAACATTTGAAATTTTTACTTTTTAGCTCCAGGCGTTTAGACTGTGCGATCATGAATCAGTCAGTATTTGAAGTTTTCAAACCACTCAGTCCGGTTTTCGAACTGTTCTAAAAACTGGAAGTTTCAATTTTCCGGGTTTTAACAGGGGTTTCAAAAGAAACGGGTTTTGAGTTATTCGCCAAGCCGGTTTTTTGTCTGGTATTATTGATCAGAATCGAATATTTTTGTTTTTAATAAAAAACCAAGCTGGTGTGGTAAAATTTCCTCATTATAATAAGATTACATACTTTAAAAAGTATTACATATCTGGGAATTGGTAAGTGTATTGAAATTTATTAAATAATTTAAGTTGTTCTTCATCTTCAAAAATTTTTTGGCAACATCGGCTCTTTAATCTTATAAATATAAATTAAATAGTTGTTGAAGTTAAATAGCCAATTTCTCAAATTCCTACGGTGCGAGTGACTTAAATCCCTTTGTTAAATACTTTTGAAACATAAAACGTTGTGCTTTGTCCTACGCAGTGTGTGCGGAAGGTCGTATTTCAATAAATGATATTCAAAAATCTATCCCATCTTGCCTCTGTCATCTGTCTTTCACTAATTTGCGCTGTACACCAGAATACAAAAAAATTAAAAAATTTATTAAAAGTAGACTTTCCTGTGGAAATACCCATGCATTGAAATTTTTTTTTAAAAATCAACCCAATTAAAGCTAACAAATAATCCCACATCAACTAAAACTGAACGTGCTTTTTTGATAAAAAAAATTAACAAGAAACTCGTATGTTTTAAAATTATTTAAATTGTTTTCTCTTCTGGTCACAGGATCAATGCGCTCCACTCCGACTGGCTCCCGGTGGACATCACGGCCAGACAGAAGGCTCTATGCCCCGCGACACGGTTGAACGCGGCACACGGCTGGTCGACCCGTGATTATGGCCACTCCAGGATAATTGGATGCTCGCAACCCGGAGCCTTTCTTTTGTGCGAGGTACGCGACACATATAGCGGCCGGCAATGCGCTGTCGGTCATAGGCACCTTCCATAAACCGGCCCTAGGTGTATACACTGATGAAAGGGGGACATAGTTGGCGGAGGTTTATTCATAGAGGAACTGGGCGTAAAAGTTTCCTTTCGTCTGTGAGATGGATGTAGTGGCCTGCAGGCGGAAATCTCGGCTATAAGGCGGGCAGCCAACTGGCGGGAGATATACCTATATTTACTGATAGCAAGGCTGCCCTTGCTTCTCTTGCTGGTGTCTACACTACATCTAGGTTAACTGTAGACTGCCGGATGTCTTTGAATGAGAGCGCTGAGCATTCAGGGGTAACGCTTATATGGATACCAGGGCACTCAGACTGCCCGGGAAACCAGATAGCAGATGAGCTGGCCAAGGAAGGTGGTCGCATGGATGACACATTCATTGATCAATTCATTGGCCTTCCAATGGCTTACTTTAAGTCACTCATTGGGCGCGAGTATTATAACATTGCGCAAAAGGGGTGGACCTGTGAGTCCACCTGCTCCATTTCCAGGGCACTCTGGCCTGGTTATGATGAACGGAGAACTAAATCTCTACTTGGATTCAATAGGGACCATATCAGGACTGTGGTGTCAACTCTGCAGTGACGCCATCTGAGTAACTGCTCTATGGGATGGGCATTGGCGCTGGGTATCACAAAGGGACCGCTGAAGGAGCCAAGTGAGCTGTCTCTCGATGGCTGCCCATGGAACCTAACCTAACTATTAACTTTAACTTAATTTTTTAATGTAAAATACAAATGTACCTTATACATATATTATAATGACACTTCTTCGTTAATTTTCAGTTCTGTGGAATTTGTATATAAAAATGGAATCCATTTTCAGACGCCAAAATGTACCTCCTTTTATTTGTTTTAATAAAACATAATAATTTAACGCTATTTTATGCCACATTTCTTAAATTAAAAAAGTCTTAAAACCGGTTATTCGAACCGGATATTAATAGACAATGCCGAAAACCGGGTTTTAAATAAAACGCTTTTTCGAATTTTTCGAAAATCGGTTTTTTGTATATGTGGAATTTTTGATAGCTCGAATCGAAAAAATCGTATCTTAGCATCTTAGCACTGGCAACCAGCAGAAACAACTTTAAAGTCGAACACTGATGGCGCAGAGTTAAAATATAGAAGAATCTTTTTAGTGCTGCTAAAATCGGGCCACATGCTCACAGCGGATGAAAATACTCGGCTACATGTTACAAGGCGAACAAAAAATTATTTAGAAAAAAAGGGATTGGAAACTTTGGCCTCACATACACCTTTTAGTCCACACCGTGTCCCGTTTGACGAGCATTGCTTGATTTATTTTTGGCCCCAAAAAATAAGCAGTTCTCTTGGCGAGGAATTAATAAGTTGCCAGCAAAATAGAAATAGGAAGTAGAAAACAATAGCCATCATTCTAAAAAAAAATTTACCATAAGTGCTAAAGTTTGCCAAAAATTCTGAACTTTAAGTTGTATATAGAATAATCAAAGAAGTTGTAGACAGATATAAAGAAAGAAGCATATTTATGCCTTTCATTATTAAGTTTTTAGTTTTTAATAAATTAGTGTTACAAACATTATATTAAAAAAATTATACCAACTACTCTCACAGTAGCAATTTTACCTTAAAAAAAATTGTAAAGTGTCTGCCAGTACTCTACAAGTGGTATGTGCTGCTGCGAAACAAAAACACAATTCAATGGAATTGTTTAATTGTTTAAACGTCTGTACATCGTTAAATACTCTTAAATGATTCTGAAGAGACCGGAAATCAAACATTAAACGCTTTAATGTTTATTTATTAAATCAGTTAAATAATGCGTTTTTAAAAAGGGCTACATATCAAATAAATGCAAATTATTTCTTTATTTTTTTTAGGTCTCTGAAGTTTGTTATTGTTAAATTTGTTTTTTTCTCTTCAGACTTATTTTGTTCAGGATCTGGTTTTTAAGATGCAAAAATATTCTAAGTGTTTACATACGTTTCGCTTAGATTTTGTCGTTTTTATTTTTATATTGTTTTAAAATTGCATTGTTGTTGTTGTTGTTGTAGTTAGCTGGTTGGTTTTATTTTGTTAAAAAATTCTCATAAATCATGGCCATTATCATGACACCATCTATTCAAAGTCATGTTAAGTGTTTTGGAGTCGATGTATGAATACATTGAGCAAATGTACTTATTATATAAATACAAAAATATTTGAGTTCAGATGCAAATATAGGGAGTAGATCGGAAAATGTCTTTTAAAATTTAAAAGAAATTGTTTTAAAGAATTTGTTGAAAATACCCGCCCACTAGAAATTAATTAGAAACTAATTTATTTGACAGTGTCAAATCTTTTATAACCATCAAGCAAAATTGGAATGTAGGTTAAATATGGATGAGCAAGGAGACTTTTGAAAACAAGTTACACTATTTATGGCGTTCATCAGAGATTAGCATAAATTTTGAAAATACCCAAATGCACACATCTTTGTTTTAAAGTACTTTTTTGGGTTTTTTTATTCTTAAATTATTGGTAAAGTGTACTGTGTTTCAAAATTTTTTATTTCAAAAAATTTTAAAATCATTATTTTCCACTTTTATGTAGAGAGATGATTAAATCAGTTTTAACTAAACCTTTAATTTTAAAATAAGAAACAATCAAGAGCACACACACATTTCCCGCAGGTTTTTATTTATTTAAATTTAACAACTATAAAAATTAACAATTGTGACGTAAGCGATATATCCTGTTTAAAAAAATAGAACTACTTTTAAAAGTTCAAGCTTCTTTTAAAAGTTGTAACAAGTTAAAATCGATTCACAATGGACCGCATTGGTCTCCGAGTGGAGGTGTGGCCTTAGGCGCATAACCCTGCTTAACCTTAAATAAATTCACCCTTTTAATCTCTCAATTCAATTCAATTACAATTTTCTAGTTTTATGTCCCCGAAAATTTTTTGTAAAGTGTTATCGCGGTTTAACGAAGTGTTATCTCAGTTGACTAATTCGCGATTTAACGAACGCACAGTGGGAGGTGTTTGGAAAAAATTAATAAATTCTGGGTTTTGTAAACGATTAGTTCGATTGGAATAAAACTTGAGCTGATAATTAAGGACTTGTATTCGAGTTTCAGCTTTGGATTTGGGGTATGTACACGTATCAAACAGACTGCCATAGGTTCCCAAATTAGGGCACTTTGGATATTTCAAAACTTAAAAACGTTCCAGAATTCTTAATTTTAGTCTGATTTTAAAAGTTTTTTTTTCTCAATAAAATGTTTTAATCGAGTTCTACAAAAACCGATATGAATAGTTTAACTCTTATAGTTTGGAATATATCCGTTTTTGAAAATTTAAATTTGCTATTTTTGACCTACCTTGGTCTAACATAAGACTCCAATATAAGACAAAAATGTATTATGATTTTTAGAAATATTTTTTATGAATTACGATTTAATCGATAAGTAGAATTGTAAAAATCTCTTTTGCAATTCAAAAGTCATATACTACGTTTATACGTGGCCTATTCGCAAATAAAAATTATTTGCGATTAACTAAATTACTTTTTATATGTCAATTTTTTTACAGGAAATTCTTATTTTTGTGATGCCAGAAATTTTATCATTTGGTAGCACTTTATGTATATAACCTTTTTATTTTTTTAAATCTATAATTAAAAAAAACAAACATTATTGTGTATTTGTATATTTTATTAGCACAATTTTCAGTTAATTTTTAATTTGTTATCAAATGGATGAGCCACATCGAAATAAAATCTTATAACGGTTAAAAGTGTGGCAATGTTTAAATCTTATTTGCAAAAAGTGTCGTTAATCAGGAATTGTTTTCGTGAGTTAGATATTCGCAAATAAAAATTTAATTCACTGTTTATGCGGCAATTTTACCTACTTGCAATATAATTATTTGCGAATAAGCTGTGCGTATAAACGTTGTAATACAAATATTAATGTTAAATTCTGAAAAAAAATCGCTTTGGTTTGCAATTTTTTAGTAAAAAGAAAACATTTAATTCTCTTTTATTTAAAAAAAAAAGGTTGTTAAGTAACAAATATACTTTTTTTTATTATTATTAGACCTCGGTTTTTGCATATTTTAAAAGGATTAAGATATGTAAATTCCGATGACACCAAGTTTCGTTTCATTGAAAATAGAGTTGAGAACGATGCATATATTTTATATTTTATTTTTTTTTTTGCATATTTGCATATGCATAATATATACCAAGATATGCAAAGAATGCAAAATGTATGCATAATATGCATAATGTGCAAAAAATTTCTTATGTTAAACAAATCAAATATTAATATAAAAGCGATTCAGAAGGTGGTATACATATTGAAATTTTATAAATTATTGTCAGATATTAAAATAGAGCTTTTGATACTTATTACCATAGAAGACAAAAAAAAAGCAAAAAACAAAGTGTTTACAGCAAAAAAAATATATAAAAAAAGCACAAAAATTTAGAAAAAAAGCAGCAAAAAAAGCATTTTTATTTTTTTAATATATACATTTAAATATAAAAAATTACAGTTATTCTATTTCTTCAGATTCGTGAAAACAGTTACAATAACCAATCATGTGGGCTTTTATATTTGTAAACGTCATTTTTCTTCGTCTTTCTGTTAAAAGTGAATTGTATAAGTAGAAACTTCTTTGCACGTCAATGGATGTTGTTGTAGCAAATTTATATTTGAAGAATGCTGTTTATTTGTAAAATTTGTTTGAACCCCGGATTTCTTTGAAATACATACTGCATTAAATTTCTTCATATATATTTTTTCATGTATATTCTCAAGAGCTTTTCGTACATTTGACACAATATTTACACTTTCGTGAATAGCTAACCCAACTGTTTGTAGCTTTTTTTATAGCTTCCGTATACATTTGAGGTATGTATTTACCTCGAATAGAACTTTCGCTTGGAACTGAAAAATTGGGGTACTTTTGAAAGATGTTTTTGAAACTGGGATGGCTTACTTTTTTTAGGTGGCATGTCATAACGTCCAGTGTCATAGTGTCCATGGACGTTATGACACTTTTGAAAGTGTCGTAGTGTCCATGGACATTATGACACTTTCAAAAGTGTCATAACGTCCATCAAAGAAATGTCGTAGCGTCCGCGGACGTTATGACACTTTGCAAGGTGTCATAATGTCCACAACAAGCAAGAATGTAAACAAATTTGGGATCATAGCCGGCCTTCGGCCGGGCGCAAGGATTTTCTTCTCTATGGTATAACAAATACCAGCTTCGCTAACTAAAGCTTCTCTGCACAGCCGGCCTTCGGCCGGGCGCAAGGATTTTCTCCTCTATGGTATAACAAACACCGGCTTCGCTAAGTAAAGCTTCTAATATCTGCCTTGTTTCCGAACGAAAGCCGACTATGCAGAGAAGCTTTAGTTAGCGAAGCCGGTGTTTGTTATACCATGGAGGAGAAAATCCTTGCGCACGGCCGAAGGCCGGCTGTGCAGAGAAGCTTTAGTTAGCGAAGCCGGCATTTGTTATACCATAGAGGAGAAAATCCTTGCGCCCAAAAGTGTTTTCGTTATATATTTAATATAAACACCCAGAGAAAAAGCAGCAAAACCATTTAAAAAATTTTTTTTACCATATTATGTTTCATTTAACCAAATCATTGTCACCGACAACCATATTATGGTTAAATTAGTTTCTTTAAAAATAGTTTTGTTGGTTGGGACCATAATGAAACATGTTTTTCTCTGCGTGTATGCAGATATTTTTTTGTATTTAACTTCTTTAGTAATTATGGACCTAATGACACTTTTGAAAGTGTCATAATGTCCATTTCCAAAGTGTCATAGTGTCCATGGACGTTATGACACTTTCAAAAGTGTCGCAGTGTCCATGGACACTATGACACTTTTTGGAGTGTCATAACGTCCATGGACACTATGACACTGGACGTTATGACATGCCACCTTTTTTTACTGGTATATTGGTCTCCAACAAAAATTTACATATATCTTCGTGAAATATATTAGCAGTAATAGTAACAGGAAATTCCGTTATAAGTTTTTGTGGACGATTTTCTTGGAAAGCAGCTAATTTGTGTTTTTTGTACTAAAATGTTGCTCCACATTGCACTTCTTTTCGCTATTAATTTTACTCGAACACACATTACAAAAAATCCAATCTTTTTCAACTTTAAAAACTTCAGGATACAATTTTACCATTTTTAGCAAAAATAACATATCTGACTTTTCTTTCGGCATTTTCTTTTATTATTTTTTCGTTCACAACGGCCGGCTTACTTATTTTGTTTTAAACTCAAATAAGTAACATGGCTGTTTTTTTTGGGATGGTAAGTTTATTAATTTTAGTTGTAATAAAGCGCCCAAAAACGTTGAGTCCACAACAGAAAAAAGTTGTCAATTATTTTTTTTTCTCATGTTTTCTCAAAAAAATATTTTTTATGTAAAAATTATGTTAAAAAAGCTATTTTACAGCAAAAACATAGGAAAAAAGCAAAATAAGCACCATAATAACAAAAACAGCAAAAAAAGCAAATATGGGCAAAAACAGCAAAAAAGAAGCAAAACAGCAAAAAAAGCAAATTGGTCTTCTCTGCTTATTACATACGATATTTTATAGGTTCAAAAATTATTCAAGATAATTGGTGTTACAATATACAACAAAAGTGTTCTCCAAATTATTAATTGAAAAGCTTTGACGGTTCTCTCCAAAAATCATTTTGTAAGTGGAAAAGCTTCTATCAACGTCACAGAAAGTAATTGGAGCAAATTTATATTTAATGACATTTTCATTTGTAACGGGTTCAAGTCCAGACAAATCTTTAGCATTTCTTTCTTCAGCATTTTTTTAAAATGGCTTTAAATTTGTTTTTGAAATCCATTACAAAATCAGCAGTTATGTCGTAAATAATATTTTCAGCTTCCGTAAATAATTGCATTGACTTTGCTAATGGCAGACCCTTCAATTCTATGAAAGTTATGATTTTGGCAACTCTCGAAATTCGACTTAATATATATAAAATCAGGATATAGTTGGGGTTTTTATCAGCTCTTTTGCCAGCTTTATAGATTCAGCATCTTCTGCGTTCAGTGTTTCAAGAACCTAAAATGCACTTTTTTCTTTACCAAGCTAAAGTTAATGCATTGTCGAACAAAATACGTTATCGGATGTTCCATTATTTTGCAGGAGTGCCAGAAGTGGGTCATACACCATATTATGTGCCAGAAGAAGCATTTAGTTTTAGCAGCATTATTAAAATTTTGATTTTTTGGGGAAACCCCATAATGATTTTTTTAATTTCAAACAATATTCTGTAAACTACCCCAGTCCTTCATTTTTCACCGCCTTAACCAGTAAAAAAATTGAAAACACCTTTTTCAGAGAAATAGTTGTGGAATAAAGAGATTCTTATTATGGAATAAAAAAATTTTAAATTGACCGATGACCAAATTTTTATGGCAACGATTCTATATTTAAAATGTTGTTTGTTGATAAAAATTATTAGCATTAATTGATGCCGCCTTCAACCATGTACCCCATTTGGTTATGATCGGTTCTGGTGGTATCTCCTTAGTTAGTAATTCCTTAGCGGAGCTTTTACCAAAGATTTTTTTTATACAAGATATGAACGAGTTAGCGACAGGAAATGATGTTCTTACACAGAAAAAAGTGTTTTATCAATTAAAAAAATGGTTTAATAAGTATTTTAATTTAATTAATGTGATAATTGAATCAATAATTTTTTTACCTGAAAAAAATTAAAAATTTAATTTTGATTTAATTAACATTTTAGTTGTTTTGAAATAAATTTTCAATTAAAATTTTATTTAAATAACAAAAAATCTTAATTGACTTTTTTCGTTTAAAATAAAATAATTTAAACATGTAGAATTGTTGTTGGGAGTTGTCAATATTTATTTAAATAAATTAACACATTGTTTAAAATTTCAAAGTTTTATGATCACTTTTTTAATTAAAATTAAGAATATCATTTATTGAAAATATTTTTTCAAAATTTTAAAATTTTTAGTAATCAATATAATCATTTCGGTAATAGGTGCAAAATCAACAACTTGTTTGCTTGATATTATGAATTTAGAACAAATTTGGTGATAGGAGAAATTTAATAATTTTTTCTGTGTACTTTTTCAGCTATTACATTTAAACCGTGTGCATGAGATTCGGATAAAAACTTATAAATGTTTACCAGCTTTGACCATATATGCCGTGGCATCCGTTAAAAGCTACAACACTTTTGACTCATTTCCGTGTGGCCATAATATACGAATGCTGTCGTTCACAAATCAAGAAACCGTTGCATTATTTATTGTCAAAACCTGAGCTATATTTAATTAAATCAATTATCACATTGTTTGAAATTTTTTGATAATTTTTTTTAAATTAAATTTAAAAATTTCATTTATTGAAAAAAAAATCACAATTTTAACAATTTTTTATAATTTTTGGTAATCAATATAATCATTTTGGTAATAGATGCAAAATCAACAAATTGTTTGCTTGATTCTATGAATTTGAAATGAATTTGGTAATTAGAGACAATTTTATATTTTTCTGTGTAATGCTTAAATTCGTAAAAAAATCGAAAATTGGTTTGCATAAGCCTAAATATTTAAATTTCACATTTTTTCACAAGTTGTACAAATTATATTATTATATATTCATTTATTTTAAAGCACTTTTCGGGAAGGTTGTTAAACCATTCTCCTATCAGATTTATATTATATTTGATGATTGTTGGCATTTCAATTTTCGATGAAATTCGTTTGCATATATTTTGCATATGCTGCATATATTTTGCATATGCTGCATATATGTTGCATATATTTTTCATATATTGGGTATATTTCTTCGCATATATTCTGCATATATTTTACATATTTTTAATATGCACTTAAATTTGTTATATTTGAACTATAAAACGTCTATGTACACATTATGGAACCAATCTGATGAAAAAAAATGCAATATCCGAGGTCTTTTTATTATTTATGTATATATTTTTTTGAAAGGTTACTTCATGTTTTATATTTTCATGAGAGGATTTTTTAAATTTTAATTACTACGAACTCATGGTTCTTCTGAAATAGAGTAATTTTTTTTTTCAAATTTCCACTGTATGTCACATTTTTTCCAATCAAAAAGCTATTATCAAAAATATTAAGAAAAAAAATATTATTGTTTTTTTTTAAGAATCCTGAGACTAGTACTCAGGATAAAATTAAAAAAATAAATTTCGGATGTCTATTGGGAGTTGTTGGATTCCATTAGAAACTTTCAGAGACATTTTAGTTGGCTTGTTAAGTATTGAAAAATCTTTTTAGTTGTAACATTTTATTGAATAATAGGTTTATTCCATTAATAACAATTTATACGAGTATGGATGGGCCTGTTCGGAAATGCATCACAACGCTAAATCTGATGCACAGCGCGCTCCTTAGCTATTTGAAAATACATAACAAAAGCAGATAGATGGTGCGCAAAAAAAACGTAAAACAGGCATCACAAAAATAGCTGATGCAAATTGTGTCCGAAATATAACCAAACTGTGTATCAAACCAGCATTGGCATCAGCTAATTTGCATGGACATCGCAAACTAATCACAGATGCGCAGCAGATGCAGCGCAGTGGTGCATTTTCAAACAGGCCCTATTATTGACAAAAATTCAGGAACCAAATTTTTCTCACTTTTTTGAAAAATATCTCCAATGAATTTTGAAATTTTACTTCAAAATTTTAAAATTTTTGCTTCGTATAAGTCTGGTGACAGACTAATGCCCACAATTTCGGCAAATAGATATCTAACTGTGTACAGATATATATGCTGTAACGTAGTTTTCATAATTTTAAAACGTATTTCTTACCTACGGGTTAAAGCGTAGTGTATTTTACACTATAGATTGCCGATAGCTAATTCACGTAGGCGAAATTAACGTTGAAATAACCAAAATAGTGTTACCGGATAGATAATGACAACTGTAAGGTACGAACACGACCAGATATCTGTTTGTAAAAATTACGGGCAAAAGCCTTGAGATATATCTACTTTTCAAACTTCAATGTTCAAAATGATAGATTAAAAAAAAAACATACCAACCAGGCATACACAGTGAGGTCATACCATGCACATAAAAGTTTTTTTTTTTAAACGATCTTCATATAATTTGACATGGCAATATTTCTAAACATATAAAACAAATTTGTTTAACATTTTACGACAATATATTTAGTTTTTAATAATACATTTATAATATATCGTAAAAACATTACAAAAAAAAAAAAAAAATCTGAACTTTACATTTTTTGTTACAATATTATAATAATTTGAGTTATTTAATTTTTAATTATCTTTGGAATAAAGGATACTTTCAATCGAGTCATTTTCTTAAGAATTTACAATTTTTGTTTTATATAAATTTACTTGACTGAAGATTCTCCCTTTAATCGCAAAATAACGAAGTAATGTTAAAATATTTCGATCAAAAAATATGCATTGATCATCGTCCCGACTTGCAATTTTTGTTGCAGCAAATGTTGAGTTTATTGGTGAGAGTGGTGAGATGATTTGGGAGGGGTACTAAGTATCATGCACCCTACAATTTGGTGTTTTTTTTTAATTCTCACACTTTTCAACTTGAAGTTGTCTTTAGGTGTATTTGTATTTCAATATAAAAAATAAAAAGTAAAAGAGGAAAGACAAAATTAAAATACAAAACTTGCAACACTAGAATTTCATGGACACTAATGCAATTTCAAAGCCGATTTTTAAAAAATTGCAGCAGCAAAATTGCAAGTCTGGAAGATGACTTATATTGAAGCTGTATCGTTTAAAAGGTATATGTGCAGCAGTGTTGTCAGAAGTTGATGATCAAAAATGGCTAAATTTACGGAAAACATATTAAATTAAAAAATTGCTAAAAAACTTTTTTAATTAAAAAAAAAACATAAAAATTCAACAACAAATTCATGAATATTTTTTTACAATAAAATTTAAACACAGAAAAAAGTGTTATATCAATAAAAAAAAATGGTTTAAAAAGTATTCACATTTAATTAATGTGACAATTGAATCAATTATTTTTTTTGTTGAAAGAAAATTAAAAATTTATTTTTGATTTAATTAACATTTTAGTTGTTTTTAAATAAACTTTCAATTAAAATTTTAATTAAATAACAAAAAATCTTAATTGACTTTTTTCGTTTAAAATGAAATAATTTAAACATGTAGAACTGTTGTTGGGAATTGTTAATATTTATTCAAATAAATTAACACATTATTTGAAATGGCAAAGTTTTTTGATCACTTTTTTAATTAAAATTAAAAATATCATTTATTGAAAATATTTATTCAAACTTTAAATTTTTTAGTAATCAATATAATCATTTTGGTAATAGGTGCAAAGTCAACAATTTGTTTGCTTGATATTATGAATTTGGAATAAATTTGGTGATTGGAGAAATTTAATAAATTTTTCTGTGAAATAAGAAAAAAATTTGTTACATAAAGATATACATAAAATAAATATTTTCGTATTTAAAAAATTAAGCCGTCGATAAATTTGATGTCGTTATTGCTTATCCCATAGGAAAGACTTTAGCCTATGACGCTGCAGTCACACGTTCAAGTTTTGGCTTCAAGCTAATTGCTGGTCAAAATTCACAAAAAATTAAAGCTGGGGCCTGCACGCAATTTTAAAGAAACTTATTTTTAATATATGATTAAGAGTTATGGTGGCGGAACGTTTTTAAATAGAAACAAAAATGTACACATTAAAATTGCAATCAACCGTTTTCATGACTCTAAATTGAAACGCTCAACTGGAAAGAGAATTAAAAAGCAAGTAGCATCAAATTTTAAAAATTATAATGTACTAATAAAACAGTTTAAAGGGCCAAATAAATGACACAAGAAGTTTAACAACAACAACAACCTTTACTATTCATACAAACATTCTCTATACCTTTTTAATTTGTTTATAAAACCGTTTGTGTCGTTTATTTGGCCCTTAAGTGTATTGAAACTTGACATAAAATTTTAAACAGAACTTTATCGTGTGTCTCCCAAATTAGTTGCAAAAATTGAAAATCATAATTATAACAATATTTATCCCAATCTGCTATAAATAAAAATATGTAAATAGATTTTTAACAAATCTTTTCTAAGCTTTTGTAAGTATTTTTATCAGGGACCGTAACAGTTATTCCTTTTTTCATAAAAGTCTGATGTAACAGTTATTTTTTGATTTTGATTCTTTTGAACTAAAATTACAGTTATTTTCTGGTTTTTATTTTTTTGAACAAAAATAACAGTTATTTAATGATTTTTATTATTTTCAACAATAATAACAGTTATTTTTTTATTTTTTTTTGATCAAAAATAACTGTTATTTTATGATTTTTATTTTTTCGAGCAAAAATAAAAATTATTCTTTAAAGAAATGTACGTATTATAATTATTTAGTTGACTTTAAATATTTATTTTAATGCGCATAAGAAATCCAAATGATGATCACACATTTAAATAAATATTTAAAGACAACTCAAGAATAATAACACCTACATTGCTTAAAAGAATAATTTTTATTTTTGCTCGAAAAATAATAATCAAAATATAATTGTTATTTTGGTTCAAAAAAATAAAAATAAAAAAAAAACTGTTACTTTTGTCCAAAATAAAAAAAATTAAAAAATAACTGTAATTTTTGATCGAAAAAATAAAAATCAAAATTTTAAAAATCATAATATTTTATCATAGAAAAGTTCATAAGGATCAATATGGTATACTTGAATCAGTTTGCCAGCATTTACTTTTATATGCTTTTCTTGTTTTAAAATTTCAAAATAACTGTTATTTTCGGTCGCTGATTTTTATCCATTTTTATTTATACTTAGTTAACTTTTAACTATAGTGTAACCTCGGTTAACGAAACTCTCGATAAACGCAATTCCTTGTTAATCGCAATACACAAATTCTTAAAATTGGTGCCTTTGTTAACGTAACATTTAAAAAAACCAAACTTCAAACCACAATCTTACAAAGTATTGTTTTTCTTTCTCTCCACTATTGTTTTGATTTATTTTTATAAGCTTTAACTTTTGTCTTTAATGTGCGGATGAGAATAAAAGAAAATATTTTTAAATTTTTTTTAGCATTATTAATTTTAAAAATTTGGACAAATAGTTCTATTCATTTTACTTAATTTTTTTTATAACTTATAAAACATTTTGACTTAAAATAGTTGTAACTAAAATAATTTCGTATGAAAAGGGATTATTCTTATGTTAAGAAACATCTTACCTGTCTTGTTAAAAAAAAATATAATATTCAGGGAATACTATAAATGCCATTATCATTATGATTTTAATTATTTTTTGCCTTTAATATTACGATATATAAGTATAAGAAAATTTCACTTTGTATTAAGATGAAAATTCAATAGTGTAAATGTATGAAAAAATAGTTTGCTCTAAATCGCTCAGAAAATAATAATTATAAAGCTTCAACTTTTCTTAAGCTATAAGAAATTTAATGATCTTAAAAATTCATAGAAATAAATCGTTTAAATTTAGCATGTATCAGAGTCTTGCGGGCCCCTTAATTAAAAAATTAATCTCAACTACATGTGCTTCATATTCATGTGTATCAGATGCTTTACCAAAATCTATCTGCTAGTTTAAATATAACCATTTATTTCAATTTAGTTAAAAAATAAGTCAGTAAAATGAATTTTACTTCGAATAAAATTGCATACTGGTAATAAAGTTTTAACATAAAGCTTTTAAAAATATTAGCATTATTTTCAGCATTTTTTTAAATTATTTTTATAATTTTTTTTACCATGTCTAATGCCAGACTTAGCTGTAAAATTTTTTTAGATCTGGTCACACTGAATATCACTTGATTTTTTTTAGTGCTAGTGAAAAATAGACAATTATCAGTTTTAACCATCATCAGTTTTTTTTTGCGGATTTAATGTTGATTTAAATAAATATTTAGTGCACTACCACCAACTGAGATGTTAAACCATCCAACTCCGCTTGCAAGGGACCTTTCTCAACTTCAAACGCGAACAAGGCTTTGAAGATCCCATCTTCCACCCCGCAAGTTCGAGGACAGTCTAAACATTAACGTTCTACTGGAGAGGGACTAATTTTTAATTTGAAGAAATTTACTACTTACTCTTAGGCCTAACTAAGGCAGATTCAGTAAAAAAAATATTAAAGTATAGAAAAAATGGTCTGATACTCAATAATATTTTTTGCTCAAAACTTTTGGCGTTTGACTTTTTTTGCCCTTGTTTGAAAAATTGCCCTGATAATGCCATAAAACCTAAATTTTTTTCAATTTAGTCTTTTCCAAGATTTGACATCACTGGCTACAAGCGCCACCAGCACAATGCGAAACATGTAATGAACCTTTCAAGTGATGGCGAAAATAGCTTAAAGGGCGAGATGTTTAATTCTCTTGCAAATATTAGAATTAAGATTTTTAAATAATTTTAAATTTCTCTTTTTTTCTAAAGAACTTTTCGGCTTGACTTCGAATATATTGTATTTTTTCAAGACATACAAATATTTGTTTTTATATTCAAATGTTCATAAAAAACACACAAATAGTGTTGATTCATCAGTATGCTGAATGCATATTGCGTTCTTGCGACAAAAGTCTTAAATATTGTTGACGACAAATGTTGTAGTTGCTGCTGCTGCGGCGGCGGCTGATATTGCTGTTTGTGTTGTTGTTTTTTTTTTGTTGCATTTACGTTGCAAAGTTGTTGATATTAGTAATTCATAGCCAGCAATAAAACAAAGTATTTTATATTTCTTATTTACATCTATGGTATGTGACCCAAACATACAAAAGAAGAAAAGAAACACTCAAAATATAAATAAATATATGTATTTCACATTGTGCAAAATAAAATGGAAATACACACTCTCTAAAGTTAGAAAATATTTGTGGTAGTCGTTCGAGTCATTCATATGCAACATGCCACCTTTATTATGGTTTCCTTTAATGTATCTATTTTGTAACATTTTAATCAGCAGCATAATTTTGCTTTTATTTTTAGTCTTTCCTCATTTTCTCACATGTTATAATCTTAAAAACACAAAAATGTTTATGAGGAAAAGGAGCCCATTAATTTTCTAAAGAAAAAAAATACTTATATGGTGACTGAATCATAAATGTATATTAGAGTGCGTCAAAAAAAAATTTTGTTTTATTTTCATTGGTGCTCAGCAT
The DNA here is from genome assembly GCA_943735925.1 of Pollenia amentaria. NCBI lineage: Eukaryota > Metazoa > Arthropoda > Insecta > Diptera > Polleniidae > Pollenia > Pollenia amentaria. Next base: position 158,385,090 of record OX031009.1, read on the forward strand.
TATTTAAAAGCTTAAAGTAATGCTAGGAACACAACTGCGACGAACGACGAATTTTTGGCCCCGAATATTCGTCGCCAAAAATAAAACATATTGGTGTATATGAAAATACACACAATAAAAGCGTCCGGCGAAATTCGTCAAACTCTGCGTCTTTGCAATAGATTTATTTCTATTTTTCATACGCCGGCGAACGACGAACAAATCAGTACCAGGTGACCATGTTTGGTTTTAGTTTAGAAGTAACGTGTGATTTTTTAGCTATTATCTTTTGTTTCACTGTCAAACATCTTCAGTTTGGTCTATAATTTAACCATGAATCGTCTTACAAACGAACAACGCTTGCAAATTATCGAATTTTATTATCAAAATGCGTGCTCTGTTAAAAAAGTTCATCGCGCGCTTCTTCCACTTTTTTATCGAAAAATTGTGTTCAGCGACGAAGCTCATTTTTGGCTCAATGGGTACGTTAATAAGCAGAATTGTCGATTTTGGAGTGAAGATCAGCCAGAAGCATTGCAAGAGCTACCAATGCATCCAGAAAAAGTTACAGTTTGGTGCAGTTTATGGGCTGGTGGCATCATTGGACCGTACTTCTTCAAAGATGATGCGAATCGTAACGTAACTGTGAATGGTGAGCGCTACCGTGGGATGATATCCAACTTTTTTTTGCCCAAAATGCAAGAGCTTGACTTGCATGACATGTGGTTTCAACAAGACGGTGCCACATGCCACACATCACGCTTAACAATGAACTTATTGAGGTGCGAGTTCGGTGAACATTTTATTTCACGTTCGGGACCGGTCAATTGGCCGCCTAGATCGTGCGATTTAACGCCTTTAGACTATTTTTTGTGGGGCTATGTTAAAGCTCATGTCTATACACACATGCCCGCTTCAATTGACGCATTGGAAGACAACATTGAAGCATTTATTCATGAGATACCGGCCAAAATGTTGGAAAGAGTATGCCAAAATTGGACTAAGCGGATGGACCATTTGAGGCGCAGTCACATTTGCATGAAATAATTTTTAAACATTAAATTATATGGACCGTACTATCGATTCAAATAAAGATTTCATGCATTTTTCTGAATTTTATGTGTGTTTTTTTAAAACTTTCCTATAGCTCTTAAAAAATCAGCCATTATTTTAGCAAATAAAGTTACTTTTTACTTTCATATTTGTTTTTTTATTGTATAACATTTAAAATAAATATACAAAGTACTTTACTATTAAAATAGTTTTTAGTTGAGCTTTTGAATACGTTTCAATTTTTAAGCATTATCTTTCAATCAACTTTCTCAATTATAAAAGCTACTTGTTATTCGTCGTTATTGTGTTTCATACGACGAATTTACTCAGCGAAATTCGTCGTTCGTCCCAGTTGTGTTCCTAGCATAAAGTATTTTTGAGATTTTTTTCAGATTTTTCGGAAGAGCATCTCTATCTACACCTCTTCCGAAAAATCGAGTTTTTGCCATAAATCGAAGACATCATTAAAAATAAATAAAAACAGATCCTGAAAATTGGGAAGCCAACAAGTGATTTTTAGATGCAAAGAACAAAGTTCAACATTTATACACTGATAGAATAGGCGTCATATCGCTGATTTATTTTGACATCAGTACTACGAAATGTCTCAATTTTCATCATTGTGATGTCAGCCTTAACATGACTTGACCAAATTGTCAGTTGGGTCAATAATTTAGATTATGTCATCAATGGGATGACACTTTGGCATCACAGAAATGACGGACCTTAATCAGTTTAATAAAACATGGCATAAGTGTAATGACTCAGTAACATCGTAGAAAGGACTCATTAAGTTCAATTAAATGACAGTTTGTCATTGGAATTTACTTAAGTCAAACTGAGAGAATATTATTATTTATTTAGGCGTTACACATGTTAGTTTCACTTTTGTTGTATTCCTCTCTTTGTTTAGAGAAGAACTCTTAATTATAAGACACCAGCAGCATGCCCGATATGGTATTCATAATCATTCTACTTTGAAAATTTGATGTATTAATTTGATTAATAAAATAATTAAAAAAAAAATAGAATATGGGAATTTTTGCTGCTAATTTTACTTTTAAACATGAAAATATTGTTAATAATATATTATGATATGATATATTATGTCATCCCACTGATGACAGTTTGTGATAGTACTCTAAAATCTTAAAGTAGCAGTAGTTACGAAAATATAATAAATAGTTTAGTTAAAAAATATAAAGGACTTAGTGCTTATTTTTACTACTACTACTTCCGCAACCTTCACATTATCTTAGCCGCACGTAGTAAAAAAAATAAATTTTAAAGTAGCAGAATTTTTAAATTTAATTTTCTACTGTTGTATTATCATTGAAAAAATTAAGAAGTTATAGTAATAGTCTAAAAAGCATAGGGACAACAGAAACAGTACTAATTATAGCAAAAGTACCATACTATGATAACTGTTTTTTTTTTGGCTATTCTATTGCTACTTAAAAAACTACTTTTATTGCTCCCTGTACATCTGCTCTTTTACTACATAAAAGTAAAAGTGTAGAAGTATAAAGCAATTATATATGAGATACTAGCAAATTATTTATGTATTAATTGACTACAGCTCTATTGCTAGCTTATATTTTATTATTATTGCTATATTATTATTGCTTCCAGCATTGAGTAAAATTAAAAAAATATAAAAATTACAAAATATTTTTATGCTATTACAAATACTAGAGAATATTTATTCTAATAGTTACAGTTATAACAATTAAATTGATAGTCATTAAAGCATTTGAAACACTGGATTTTAATAGTTTATTCGATATAAGCTGAAATTTACTGGAAGAGCAAGAACTTTTACTTTCGGGGATTTAGAGAAAAGGCTCTATTTTATCATATTTAACTTTTTTCTTTCTTTTTTTAATGGAACAAACTAGGTGAATATTAGTAACTAATTATTTTGCCATACCCAGTAAAAATTCGTGTGTTTTGAAACGCTGTTAGCCGGTTGTTAGGTCTATTACTGACATGAAATGCTTAACATTATCACTAACATGATGTTAGAGTTACTAAGGGTAATGTGGACTACCGTTTTGTATTTTCCAAAATGTTTCCACAATATACAGTGAGCCACATCCAAAATTGAACACTTTAATAATTATCATAAACTTTGTATTAATAATAACACTGTGCTAGGTGACAAGCGGGCACCTGGCGCTTTAACCTAGTTCGGGTACGCTGAATCCAATGGTGTTTACCGATTTTTTAGGTTAGCTTTTGTTTTCGAGATATACCGCTATTTCGAAAGCAGTTAAATTTATTGAATATACTTTGCAACTTCGTTTTTTTATACGTCTAGAAAAACTAAAAGCATAGCTTAATTTTCCAATTTTTTATGATTTTTTAAGAAACAAAAATTTCGAAATTTTGATAAAAAAATTTTTTTATGCAAAAAAAAAAAAAAAATAATGTTTCTAAAGCGACAGCGGCCTTTCCTAAAGGTAATTTTATTGCGGAATTTCGGGTATTTTAGTATATTCAATAAACTAAATAATTTTTAAGTTACGCGAATATATGTTGTGCCACCTCCTCCGTTTTGGAAATAACGTTCAATTTTGAGTGTGGCTCACTGTACATATATGAATGTTAAAAAAGTTGTGTACAAATAAATAAGAAAATGTATTCTGTAATTGTTATTATAGTGGAGAACGTTTTACCTCAAAGGAAAAACATTTTAAGTGAAAATATTGTAAGGAATCCAAAAACCAGGATTAAAAAGATTGGAGGGTTATGTGGTCTAGTATGTGCGGGCAATATGGAGTACAAGAATCTAGAGTCCACATTACCCGAAAGCATTTATTTAATAAAATCCATTTACGAATCAAAACAATTTTTAATAAATAAATAAAAAATTTTGTTTGTTGTGCTTAACTCCCCTTTTTTTAAAATTTATAAAAAAATATTGGAATTTATTGTTGGAGGATAAGCTGTTCCTATGCGCATTTCACTGGTTGCTTAGGCCAGATCATTAGGAAATGTTCTCCTAAATCATTTTAGAAAAGCCAAAGCTATCAGCAAACAAGATTACAGAGGGAATGAGAATTACCTGCAAACACTCAAAGTCTTTTTTGCAACGATATCAAAGCTTAAACAAAATACCAAACAATAAATCAGTGATGTGCTTATCTTTTCTTTCATTGCTGATAGCCAAAACCTACTCTTTTTGGATCACATTTTTTGCTTGGTAACAGCCACTGTGCCCCTGTGTAGTCTTATATAATCGATAAAAACTCAAATAGTTCCAATAAAAATGTTGCAACTGCACTTTAAAATTGATTTCTTTCATATTTATGTTTAAGCCAAAACATAAATTATAAAATAAATACCGCACGCAAAATAAAAATAAAAGTATGTATTGAAATATTCGTCATCATAATGCAAAATATCAAAATATTAGTCATTCACACCGAGATCTGCATACACAAAAGTAACATGTTTGCGAATAAGCCAGATTGCAATAAAAATTATATTGAAATTTTCTCATAAATAAGGCAAAATAATATAATCCAAATGTATCATAAATACATTTGTCATTTAAATTTACATTGCGCTACTGAAATCCCAGTCAAATGCAATTCGGTTTTAACCAGTCACTTCTACTACGGTCGCGTTTCTTTTGTCTCCTGTCCAAACAAATACACGATAAAAATGTGGAGAAAAAGTTCTTTGAACCTTCTTTTAACTTTTCAATTTGTTACTTCGTGCTTTAAGTACATTATGAAATACATTAGCTACCGCCAATCGAACGCCACAAATTGTCTATGCTATCAGTTAAAAAGACGTTTATTTAGACATTTGCTAGGACGAATAGCAAAACAAAAATAAAAATAGAAACACTGACTAACAATCGCCACAACAACAGAAATAACAACATAGAAGTTACGACATCATGTAAAAGACAGCAACAGCAAAAATGTACCTACCGACCGGCATTTGTTGGCGATAATGAATCGTACATTTTTTTTCGTCTTACATATTCGTATGTTTTGTTTTTGCGCAAAAAACACATTCATTATTTGTACGCACAGTTACATAAATATTTGTGTTTACAATTTCCAACTCCGGTGGAGCTGTTTGTTTTTTGGTTGTTTTTATGCAAATTCCGAGGTCTGATATTCTAGCAGGGATGAGACTTTTGGGCAGAAGGTGATTACAAATATGCAGAATTTTTTTGTGTAACGAAATTTTAAGTATAAATTTATGCTGCTCTTGGTAAAGGCTTTAAAGGCCAATTTTACCAGGTTCAGTTAAAACTAACTATTACTTTAACTACGAGTTAACAATTAGTTTTTGACAGTTAAAACTGGTAGTTAATTATAACTGAACTGGGTGAAATTTTCCCGGTATGTAAAAAACACCCTGTTTTTTCTATCGAACCGTTTTCAACCGAATACGAATTCTGCGCTGTAATTTTTTCAAAAGCTAATGATATGCCACTTTTTTATTTTTAATAGGTAAATTGGCTTGTTATCTTCTATTATAAATAAAAAATTTGTCAGTGCACTTAGAGAAATCAAATTTTGGAGCGAACAAAGTAAGAATGAAAAATTTATTATTTAAAATGGCACAAAAACGGCTTAACATTTTGCTGCCAGATTTCTCGTACAAGTAAAAAGCCTTTTCATATCTACAATTATGATATTCCGCTAGACGATAGAATGTTTTTTTTGCGACATATTGAGAACTAAAAATGAGGGAAAATGGCAAGATTTGGGTTTTTTTTTTAAAAAATATCAAAGCGGAATATCAAAATTTTAGACAATTTTGCCATTAATAAGTATAGGAACGGTCACTTGAACTCAGCTGTTCTTTTGTCGTTCTACAGTTAGCCCGCCTAGAGGCTGTTGGCAGCCCCAACTCTGGGATCGGACAAGGCAGCCTAATAAGTCGTATTGTTTTAAAAAATTTTTATTACTGAAACCAGGGGGCTAATTCTGGCAGTCGTAATCGAATACTTTTTCGATTCGAAAGAAATTTTATTTCTAATACTTTTAGTCAATACTGAACGATTCGAAATTGTTTTTCAGTGTTGTGAAAACTCAAATAAATGCTTAACAACACTGAAAAAATTATTTCGATGCATTCAGTATCGACCAGTGTGGCCATTTTTGCAGCTAAATTTAGCATTAAAATTTTTTATTTAGCTGCAAAATTTTTATTTAGCACTTGTCATTTTATTTAGCATTTTTAAAAAATGTTTTTAGCTTTTTTTAGCATTATTTATTTGAAAGATGTGGACGAATAGTTTTATTGATTTTATTTAAATTGTTTTATAAATTATCGCGCATGTTCTGGAAAACGAAATGTAGTGGATTTAAAATCGAGTAAAATCGGAAACGAATGGGCCAATATACTCGCTATCGGGGGAAGAGAACTCGAAGCAGTTAACCTGGCGAATGGGAAGCCGTTTGGGGCAACGAAGGCAGATTTGAAGACGTGGGCAAGGGAGATCCACACGGCCAGTTGGAACAGTGGGACCGTGGGTAGGACCACAAAAATTTTATGGGGTTACCCAGACGAGGGGAAGGCAAAAAGCTTCCTTAACGGGAGTAAACACGAAGTTAGTATTCTGACTGGTCATGCACAACTACACCAAATAGGACGGGTGAAATCTGACGAGTGTGGAGCGTGTGGCGAGGAGATGGAGACACTAGAACACTTACTCTTATACTGTCAGGCCTTCGCCGTATTACGATCGTCCCTATAGGTGATGGCAGCACTATCCACCTAAATTCCCCATGTTTCTTCCTAAGGAGCGCACAACAGGCCCGATAGTGGCCTAGGTGTATATCGTACAGATATGAGGTTGCATCTTGATGCTTCGTCCTCCTTTCGACCTTACCTCACCTAACCTAACCTAACCTAACCTAACCTAAAATCGAGTAAATTTTAAAAACAATCCTCAACTAAAAGTTCATAAAATGTCTATATCTCGGGCCTGTTCTGAAAATCACGTATTTTTTAAAATCACACGTGTGAGTTTGTGGTGTTCTGAAAATCATTTCGTTTTTGTTTCTCGGTTTGCCTTCGGCAATTAAAAATCACACCGAAACACACGAAAAACGGAACACAAAAATATCACACGTGTGATTTTTAAAGGCACATGTGATTTGAAATCACGTGATTTGAATTAAAGTGATTTTCAGAACAGGTCTGTCTATTTAATTTTTTGAGTACGAATTAGTTTAGCAAGAACAACTCTTAAAACAAGAAAAAAAACTACCCAGTAAAAAATGTGCTCCAAAAGGAGCTGCTGATGGAATGCCTGATTTTTGTATGGGGTGTTCTCGGTTTGGAAGACTATTTTTTGCTGACAAAAGGCGCTCCTTCTAACATAATAAAACATGCAAATAAAGCCCCCCAAAGTGTTTTTTTAAGGGCTAACTATTTAACATATTTAATAATGTTTGGCTTTTACTGGTTTAATTGCCTGTTTTTCAAGCATTTTCATAAACCATAATATATTTTTATTTTTTTTCGCTATCTTCATTGTCTGCACTAAACTAGCAGATTTTTTTTGTATATTTTATTCGTTATCATTTCCTGCTGTATAAGAGCTCTCTTATTGACGAAAAAACACAAATTTTTTTTATAATAAATTGGAAAACACTTATCTGACTTGTTAAAAAAAAAAAAAAAATTATATTCAGGGAGCATGATAATGCCCTTATCATGCTGATTGTAAATATTAATTGCCCTTAGATTTAACGATATAAATGTACAAAGATATTTCACTTTGTATTTAGATATAAATTCAATAGTGTAAATGTTTGAAAAAATGTTTTGCTCAAAACTGCTAAAAAAAATTATAATTCTAAAGCTTAACCTGTTCTTAAACTATAAAAAATAAAATGATCTAAAAAAATGTGTATATCATAGAAATAAATCGCTTAAATTTTGCATGCATCAGGAGTTTGTGGTCCCCTAAATTTAAAATGTAATCTCAACTAATGTTGTAAGTCACTTAAGTGTATGTAGTTTCCAATAAAATGTTATACTGGTTAGAAATTTTTAACAAAAAACTTTAAAAAATGTTAGCATTATTTTTAGCATTTTTTTTTTTGTTATTTTTTGGCCTTGTCTAATGCCAGACTTAGCTGTAAAAATTTTCAAGATCTGGTCACACTGGTATTGACTTAAAAAAATATTCGATGACGACTGCCAGAACGTACACAGAAAATATTATTGAATTTCTCCAATCACCAAATTTATACCAATTTCATAATATCAAGCAAACAATTTGTTGATTTTGCTCCTATTACCAAAATGATTATATTGATTACTAAAAGTTGTGAAATTGTGAATATTTTTTTTTCAATAAATGATATTTTTAATCTTAATTAAAAAAATTTTCAAAAAAATTTCAAACAATGTGTTAATTTATTTGATTAAATATTGGCAATTCCCAACAACAATTCAACATGTTAAAATTATTTTATTTTAAACGAAAAAAGTCAATTAGGAATTTTTGTTATTTAATTAAAATTTTAATTGAAAATTTATTTCAAAGCAACTAATATGTTAATTAAATCAAAATTAAATTTTTAATTTTCTTTCAACTAAAAAAATAATTGATTCAATTATCACATTATTTGAACTTAAATACTTTTTAAACCATTTATTTTAATTGATAAAACACTTTTTTCTGTGTATTTCGATATATCTGCCTTGTTAAAAAAAAAACTATTTTAAAAATTTAATTTAAACAATTTTTTGGGTAAAGTTTAACTAAAAAATTCAGAAGTTCAGTTAGAATATTTTTAATAGAATTACGAAGTTCCAAATTAAAGGGATAATTGGTGTAGATTAGTTGCTCCAAGAGTGTTCGTGGTACCTTTATTAACCCGTTAAAATGTACTCCAGAATATTTTGTAGCCGCATTGTTTTTGAGCACACCCCGTCGCAAACACGGCTCTAGCGTTTTCACACTCACAAACGATGTGAAATTTAAACAATTGTGCGGCATATATTTATTTGCGTTGTGGGGTTGTTTGTGTGCAATCAGAAACCCATCGAATACTCACACTCTGCTTTCGTACAAGCTCATCAGGAATATTTTTGTTTTTCGTTCTTGTCATTGCTTCTTTTCCGCTCAAGCACTATTCAAAATGCCTGTGTTTGTATTGTTTGTTTGAGCAAAATGTTGTTGCGGTTGTATGGTGGAGTGGAGCGACTAAAGTGCCTCACGTTCATGTTAATACATGCTGTTTTCGAATTTGTTAACATTAATGCTGGATTTGTGTTTTGAATTTGTTTAATTTCAACATTGGCCAAAAAGAAAAGCCACTAACTGGCACCACCACCGAAAAGCAACAGAAAACATTAAAAAAGCAACAAACAGCGAACGACAACAACAACAAGAAGAAGCAGTCTGCCTGCCTATCCGGTACAAATGTCTGGCATTTAAAGTCAATAGTAGTTCCATATAATATGTACTTTTATTTCTTGACTTTTGTTGTTGTCGCTGTTATTTTGTGGTTGTGTTGAGAGTGTTTTTTGCATTGACCGGAAAGATGTAAAAACAATATTTATTGTTTTTCTTTAAACTTTTAATGTGTGGTTTGTTTAGATTTCATGTTAGTTTTTAGTAAAATTGTGTGCAATTTATTTATGTATTAATTAAAATGTTCTATGAATTTATTTTTTCTGATTTTTTTGATTTTATTGTTGTTGTTGTACGTTGTTTAGCTATAAATTTATTTAACAAAGAATTAAATTGAAATTCATTAAGAGAAGTTGAATCAAAAACCAAAATAATCAAACTTGAACTCTTCATGCGGATGCAAAAATGTAGAAGTTTCTATTTGAAATGTTTGCCAAAGTAAACAATTTAATACTTTTAAATCTTTTTGTGAGTGTATGTGAGTAATGTGGTAAACACAGTATCTACATTGGAGGTGGAGTATTGGAGAAAGTGACACTCAACTGGGGTAGGAGGCAATTTAAGTGTAAGGATTTTTTTATTTCTTTACTTTTGAAAAATGCCGAAAAACAAAATATTCACATTGCATCAGCTCGGCAAATTTAATTAAAAAAATAATTTGTAATTACATATATTTTTTGTAAAATAATAATAAATTATACGACAACGATTATTATTTGTAATGACTTTACTCTTTGAAGTAGTATCTGGTTGTTGGGCTTTTAACGGAAGCTATTACCAATAAAAAGCAATAAAAAATTCTCTGGCAATATTGTTATTCGCTTTGATTTTTTAAGTGTTACCCTGCTTTTACACATGTAAGTTATTACTCGCAAGTATATGTATTATCAACAAAAATATCGAAGAAATAGCCGAAAGTCTTGCAAGTATCTTGAGCGTTTACACAGTCAGTTGCAAGTTTATTTTTCAAATGTTCTCGAAGCGAAAACATCTTATGAAAAAAGCTTTATTTTTGGGTTTAAAAAACATTATCATGTTAACGATATCACGAAATTAATTTAATAATTTCTTCTTTATCTTATTTTTGGTCCATCTTGATGAAAAAATTATGTTTATTTTTAAAACATGTGAATCCAGTATTGCCGTAGTTACCGATATCATAACATTTCTGAGAAAATATTTTGATAAATAATTTTTTTTTAAAGCTTGCATTTTATGTTTAAAAATACCATGAAGATGTGTGGCAGTGTAATAGTGTTTTTGTTATTTATTTTTATAAATATACAGAAACACAGCTATAAACATAATTTTTATTTTACTAAGTACTAGTAAGTTGATACAAAGGCCTCCACGGTAACACTGTTTCTATAGTTGTCATTTTACTTGCTGCAAGTGTCAAAAATTTACTTCAAATCAAATTCTCTTGCAAGTTGAGCTGCAAGTACGAAAAATTAGATGGTGTGAGTAAATATTTGTGAGTCTATTGAGCTTTTCGAACTTGCACTTGCATGTGTATACCCCGGGTTAAAGTATTTTTTGGGAGTATGGGACAAAGGACCTAATCATGGAAAACGCAACGCAATGCCAAAGAATTACATTGAAAGCAAGAACAACGTCATAAATATTTTGTAATTTTGTTGTTGCTTTCTACAGAAATTCATGTACCGTTTTAAAATTTCAAACGCTGCATAGCTAGGGGCGTAGTAATTAATCGGTTACCCGATTAACTGATCGGTTTGTTTAAAATTTGCTATTTTCGATTTTCGATTAACGATTAAACCGGTTAATTGTTTTGACAATCCTCAAAACAAAATTTAGCCAAGTATTTCGTCTTTGCAAGAATTAGAGGAAGAAAAGAACACTAATTCATCTTTTAGCTATGTTGTCGAATGTAAAGCTCACAGTTTATTTAAATAAATAATGAATTTAAATAAAAAAAAAATATTTTTCACTTATGTTCTACATTGTATAAAAATCCACATTTGAAAAATATTTGAGAATATCATTTTAAAGCAAGTTCAAAATAAATCAATTTCTCCATTTGAAAATAATTTCCCCTTTTTGTTGAGAATGCTATGATTTTCAAATGATTTGCAAATCATTATCAAACGTTTGTCGTTTGAGAAAAGGCTTGATTTCAAAACATTTTCAATTTGATATTAATCCTCTGTGTTTGTTGGGAAGGAATAAAAAAACTCCTGGTATCAATAAAAATGGAAGGTATTTATAATTATTTAAAAGGTAAGTAAAAATACAATAAAATGGAATTTGTAGTTAATTTTAAAATTCTTAAATAATGCCTGTCGCAGATATTGTCCCAAATGAACCATGTCAATATGATAGAACCCCTTCATATAAAGTAATAGAACTGGAGAGAATCAGCCACTACCCGCACAAAATCCAGTCACATGAATAGTTTTGTGCCAATTAACTTTCCTCTGGACCAACTACACTCTAAACAAATTACTTTGTTTTCATCTATCACAATTCGTTCCTTTTAATTATAAAAGCTTGTTCACTGGTCACGGGATAAGTGCTTTGAGAGCAATTGACACAAATTTCGAGCAGGGATTGTACTGAAATTTTGTTTTATTAAAAAATTATTTGCAATTTTTGTTTTGTTGTTACAAAATGTAAATAAATAAATATATTTCATATGTTTTTTATTGCTTGGGTTTACAGTGAATGATGCTTTTCATACTCAGAACAATGTGTTGTCGCAATGATAACTGAATGTTGTCAATAAACCAATGGTATGTTATCAAAAATTAAAACAACTTGTTGTCGAAAATACACGATTATGGTGAAAATATATTAATATTTTGTTGTCATAGGCCCCATATAAAGCCCACTCCTGAAATACTCTAACTGTCAGATTCGGCTCAGACGAATGAAGCATTCTAACTTGTTATATCCTCCACCACCACTAGTGTTGAATCAGGGAGTACTAAGTTTGTCATACCGTGTGAAACTTTTTTATTATACATCTAAGACCCCATAAAGTACATATATTCTGGCTCCTTGAGTAGTTCTAATTGATTTAGCCATGCCCGTCTGTTGAAAACACGCTCACTTTCGAAAAACGCAAAAGAAAAGAATAAACTTGGTCTCAAATTGCTTGTAGTTATCCTAAGCAGTTTGGGATTGAATTCCAGCAACCACCACCCTAAAAAAATTGATAATTTTTATACAAAAACTAACATAAATGGTGGAATAATGCACGGATTGATATAAAATTTTGCACGAATTCGCTTCATACGATTGCAAATCATACTGTTAAATTTCATATAAGGCCCCATAGGCCCCATATAAAGCCTATTCGCGGAAAACAGTTTAGTACGCCTAAAGCCATAATCAATTACGCTATCATACTAAAATTTGGTACGTCAGAGTTTTATAGGACGTAAAATCACACTGTAAATTTTTTTTGAAGATCGGTCCATAATGTACACTATGCCCCATATAAACCCAACTGTCGGAATTGCTATCATAATAAAATTCGTTACGCCACAGTTTTATAGGACGAGAAATCACACTGCCAAATATCGTAATGATCGGACTATAATTTACTCTAGGCCCCATAAAAACCCTTCTCCCGGAAACAGTTTAGAACGCCTAAAACCGTAATACATAATGCTATCATAATAAAATTTGGTACGTCACAGTTTTATGTGACTACAAATACCACTGTAAAATTTCGTAAAGATCAGTTTATAATTAACTATAGGCCCCATATAAACCCTACTCTCGGAAAACAGTTTATTGCGCCTGAAACCAAATAAATCCCACTTTGGGAAAAAATTAAATATTTATTGCGGTAAAATTTCTTCCAATTTAGATTCATATGGCCAGAAAAAATATCATGCAATTTTGTGAAAAAAACTAATTACACTGCTGTCTTGAATTTATTTTAATTTATTTTTTTTAATACCAGAAATCAGTATCCAGAATTTTAGGATGATTGGTCCATAATTTACCATAGGTCCAATACAAATTCCCCTTCTAAAACCATTTTAATTCGGCTAAAACTGTTACGAATCATGATATTTTACTTAAGCCGGTTCAAAGTTCTAAAAAGAAACGCTAAAACTTTCTTATTGTCGGTCAATAATTTAATTCAGGTCTAAACCGCTACCAATTTTAATGCTGACCTTCATTTTTGTAAGGCGTAGTATTTATTATATAGAGCCCACTCCGGTATCAAAGATTCGGCACAGCCGAATATAGCACTCTAACTTGTTTTTATGTAATTGTTTTGTTTGTTTATGTTTAAAAGAATCTATAACATAAAATTATAATATCTTTGTTAAGTTTCTTCATGAATTATTTTTGATTTTCTACTTCGAAGAATAAATAAATAAGAAATTAGAAAAGTTTCCATTGTATTGTCAGGCACTGTATATATTAAACATTTTTCCTAAATTGCCTACTGTACTTAATTAGTAACACATATTCATTACATACATTGTTTACAATAAGAATACAAAAAGCATGCAAATAACTTTAAAACTTGAAAATACTAATAGTTCTATTACTCGGTATGCAGCTAATAATACTTCTTAACTAATTCTAATTGTAAATTTAGTAGCTGGTACCCAAACATAACACATACGAGTACTTGTAATTACGAAAACGAACAACTTAAGTAATTATATGCAAATTATAAGCTAATTATTTTTCACCCAAGTAAATACATATGTAATTCAACAACCAAGTTAATTATTCTTGTCTAATATTACTTCGACCCAATTACGGCTAGATATTGCATAAATTCCAAAGCTTATGGGTTTTATTCTTACTTTGTTGCTTCGGCTATTAAGAATGAACAAAAATAAACTTTAGGAAAGAAATAATGAAAAAAACCGGTCAAAGAATTAATGTGATTGCAAAGTACAGCTAAAAAATATACCCATCCAAAGATACTTCGCGCGAAGACATACATAATTGGCGTAGTTCAAACTGATATGTGGGTCAGAAAACTAATTAAATTAGATCTTCTTAAAAATGCTTTCAGCGGAGTTGAATAGTTGTACTTCATTAAAAGAAGATCTCTATCTTCACTCTTGTATCTGTGTGTGAATAAGAACTTTTTTATTTTATGTTTGTGGGGTGAGAAAAGTACTCATGAGCCATCATAATGCCTGATTTCTTTTTAATAATTGAAATACAATTTAAAACAAATAAAATGATGTCTGTTTTCAAGGGGAAAAAATTAACAATTTATCACATGATTTTCCGAGTGTTTTATTCAAAACATATGGAGGCAGGTTATGAAATATATTCCATTCACTGCATGGTAAATCGGAAATTTCACAATTTAATATTATTTTATGGTAATTTTATCTACAAAGAATTCCACATTATCTTTTTAGAAGTATTAATATGTACATAAGTTTAAACATGTTTTAATAAAAAATAAATTTTTTTTTTTTTAGCTATTTAGGTTCTTAGTATTCCATGATTCTCTTTAAATTTAAAAATGTTCGATATTAGGTGCGTTTGAGTACTTTTACAGTAAAATGCAGTAAATGAGTAAACTTAAAAATTTGCTCTCACAAAAAGCTGTTGTCCAAAAAAGTACGCGAACGCAAAATTTGTAAAAATTCGTAAAATAAAGGGAACAGCTGATGGCAAAAATTTGAAGGGTTGAAAAATGTTAACACTTTTGACTACTTAACTCGTTTTCTTATCGGTACTCGATTAAATACTTTTTATAACACAAATATTTTTGGAAAATAAAAACAAATTATTTTATGTAATCTTTCATATTTGTTTGTTTTTATTTTATTTGAATTTGCTTATTTGTGTCCGGCTAAATTTGATCAATAGTACAAGAATACTTTTTTTTACTATTGATAACTTTAAAAACAAGGGCTGTTCTAGGTACTTGAGTACTTGACACTTTTGCAACTCCAAAAAATTAGCATAACAAAACAAAGTTTCAAAAGTTGGAATTTAGCCATATAAATTCTTCACAAACAATTTTAATTAATTAATATTTATTCATTTTTGGTTTTTGTTTTAGTTTTATTTCCACTTTTCTTTTTTTAAACAATTTTTTCACAATTTGTATGCCCTTTGTTTGCTATTTTTGTTTGTTTACCTTTTGAAACATATGTTTTTTTTGTTTTTTTTTTACAAAAATTTCTGCAGTAAAAATTTGTAAGTACTCAGTCAAGAACTGTCATTTTACGCTCTCAATTTGTGTTCTCATTTACTGTATTTTGTGTACGCGAACGCAATTTAGTAAAATGCAGTAAAGTTCAGTAAAAAATAGTAAAAACTTTTGTGTTCTCGAACGCAGCTATTGTCATTCTAGAAAATAATCTGTACAAATATTGATAAAATTCAAATTAAGATATTTTCAAAACTGTCACATCTTTAGCTTTTGAATTTCTCCAATATCTGTGCTTTTTATGGCCAACCTCTTATGACTTTTTTTTATAGATTTTGAGAAGTGGATAATATAATTTAAACGCTCTTTACATGATTCTTTGATTTTTAGACATACGCGGTGCCCATGAAAACGACAAATATTGCGATTAAAACAGTAAAAAACGCTCTAAAATGTATAAATATGAGAATTTATTTAACTACTTCCATATTGTTCCAGCCCATCAGGGCAAAAAAGTAATAGGCTAGATATTTGTTTTTTTGGAATTTTTAGTGGGCGTAGGATGCAAAGTAAACACGTATTGTCGTCTACTAAAAAAAACTGTTTAGGCTAGAGCTTTCAAACATTTTGAGAATCAAGAGAACGTTAATCTGTTGGTTGGTTGGTTAACGTGGTAGCACGCCTCAAGCTAGGCGTGATGCAAGTAGAGTCGACAGTGACTCCGTTTTGAACACACACAACTCGTCAAGAGTAGGAACCCTGATTCAAAGCGTCATCCAGGGCAATACAGAGCAACTAGAGCCAGTCTGTTACGTTGAGATTCTTTACAAAATGGACGAGTTTCACCCGCGAGAGTCCTTCTAGAAGGTAATTCCCAAATAATCCATGTCGTGTCGAATTTAATACGTTAATCTGTACTGCATGGTAAAAATTTCCTAGGGGGCAGCCGGGTAAAAGTTACCCTTAAAAACAGAGTTAAATTTTAGTTCGTTTATTTAGAAAACTGTAAAAGCTAAAGCTTTTAAGCTTTCTTAGGATCAAAAGAATTTAAATCTGCACTACGAGGTTTAAAATTGTTTCGAATGGGGCAGGTGGAAAATTATCCCCAATACAAACTAATAGCCTTTTTCCAATGTGCGATAGAATTCTTTCGTTCGTATAACTACATTGAAAACAAAAATAAACTCTAAAAATTTGTTTTTGTTTGTTATAAAACCTTTTATCAAATTCAGGAGTGGTTAAACAAATGGAACATAAAGGTTAATCCTGACAAATCTACTCATGTAACCTTCACCCTCAAAGAAGGCAATTGTCCACCAGTAACTTTGAATGGAGAAACTATTCCTTCTGCCGAATATGTTAAATATCTAGGCTTAAACATCGATAGACGGTTAACTTGGAAAAAACACATAAAATTAAAAAGGGAACAGCTTGATATCAAGACGAAAAAAATGTATTGGTTATTGGGTCCTAAATCGCAGCTTAGTTTATGGAACAAACTAATTTTATATAAAGCCATATTAAAACCTATATGGACTTATGGGATCCAGTTATGGGGCACTTCTGCGTATTCAAACATTGACATTTTACAAAAGTATCAATCTAAAACGTTAAGACTTATTACCGATGCTCCGTGGTTCGTTAGAAATGATGTCATTCGCAAAGATCTTGATGTACCTAAAATTAAACACGAAATTAAAAAATACTGCACTAACTACCTCAATAGATTAAGTAATCACCCTAATGTACTGGCAATAACTTTACTAGATGATAGTAATGAAACGAGAAGATTAAAAAGACTGCACATTTTAGATCTCCCTTTTACAGAATAGTTTTTATAAAACAAATTTTTCTTTTTCCAATATTTTATAATTTAAATGAAAATATATTATAATATTACTTTAAATGTAATTTACACATATTTTGCTAAGTTCAATGGAACTTAGTGACTCTGTTATTATTAAGTTTTCAATAAATTTGCTTAATATTTTTTTTTTTTTTATCGTAAATAGATTGCAAATAAATAAAAATCTAAAAAAAAAAAAAAAAAAATAGTCTGGGTCGAGGACGGACAAAGTTAGCTCTTCAAAAAAGTAATTATTATATCGTTTTTTTTTTAACTGTAAAAGCTAAAGCCTTTAAGCTCTCTGAGGATTAATAGAAATAAGAATTATCTCGGCAGGAGCAGAGGAAACGCTACCCCCAAGACAAAGTTGATCTTTAATATCTTCCGTTCAGGAAACTATTTAAGTTGGAGCTTTTAAACATTCTGAGAATCAATAGAACGTTAAAGTTGTCTCGGTAAGAGTAGGGAAAAAGTTACCTCTCTTCCACCCAAACAAAGTGAATATTTATTATCGTTTATTTAGAAAACTATAAATGATAGAGCTTTTATACTTTCTGAATATCAATAGAACTTTAATATAGACTACCAGGTTTAAAATGGACTCGGTAGAGACAAGGTACAACTTTCCATCTTTTTTTTTTTACTTTGAGCCAACACTCAGGGGATGTCCCTTACTAATGCAATGTATTGTGTTATGAGGAGAAGGAACGAGGAAGTAGTCTTTGTGGACATTTAATTAGAATTTTTCCAAATTGTAGCCGACTGGGAAGTCTTCTGACGGGAGTCTATTCCACAAACAGCTCGTTCGATCGAAAAACGAGTTTCTCTGTAATGCGTTGTGCGATACATTGGACAGTCGACAATGAACGGGTGTGATCTGCTAGAGCTTTAAAACTTTCTGGGCATAACGTAAAATATAAATCTGTTTTACCAGGATTTAAATTACCGCAGTTGTTGTGTGCAAGAAACTGGGTACCAGGTGTGGGCTGGTTCTGTGTTGTTGGGGTGGCTGTCCACTCGAAGGTTCGCTGGGTTTGGTCTTCTCTTTTTTCAAATAAAACCACCTTTGTTGTTTTGTGTTGTATTTCCTTTTTTTCTTGGTTTGCTTTATTAACTTGACTTTTATTTTATTTTAATTTTAAATTTTAGTTTTAAGTTTTCTTATTTCACAATGATTTGAGTTTATTTTAATTTTTTATGCACCGCCGACGTCTGGCTCATTTTAGTTTTATAAAGCAAGTGCCAAAAAGTCAAAGAGTTGACAAACTCACCACACTACCTGTGAAGTTGCCAGGTGCCACTACTCGAGCGATGTTCCCTATGTTTAAATATAACGGGATTCCCTAGAGCCAGATGCAAACAATCGCTATAGGGTAGTGGAAACTAAATAATTTTGTTAGCATAAATTTTTTTTTCGAATGTTGTCAATTTTTTATTTTAAGAAATCTTGTTAATTTGTTTTTGATGTAATTGTTTTTAAAAAAATTTCAATCCTGAAGACGTAACACAACGGAGTTACGAAAATTCGAAAGAAAAATAAAGGTTAACTTTTTTGTAAAATAAAAACTAGACCATAATCTTAAATAAATAGAAATTAAAAATAATATAATGGATGGTTTAAGCAACATTTTTACATTTTTATTTTTGAAAAATTTATAAAAAAAAGGGAAAGTGCAGCTTTGCTTCTAATTTTTTCCAGACATATAAAAAACGAAGTTGCAAACAAAACATGCTAAAAACGGTGCTAACCGTTTATATATATCTAGTTTGTATTGAACATTATGTATGGGAGCCCCCTTAATTAATGGAGATAGCTGGTAGGTATGTTAGAAATAAATGATGGAGATGAAAAATAAAGTGGGGTTGGTCCAAATTTAAGAATAAACTAAACCGTTTTTGAGTTACGTGAACATATCTCACACATAGTTCAAAAGTGACACAACTCAAAATTTTCATTTTTCGAGTTTATATGCTTAAACTCTGCACAATACACTTGTTTATCTGTAAAAAGAAACAGTGTATTTTGTTGTTGTTAACTGTTGCTAAAAAAAACAGTTATGTCTCTCTTTATGTTTTAATTGGTATAAAGTTGCAATTCATAAAAGTGACTTATTTATAGTTGTATCAGAAAATTCAAGGGTAGTAGATCGTACTGCTAACTGCGAAATAGTCTTAATTCGAATTGTGACACTTTTGATAAAATAATTCTTTGTTGGAGTGTGTATTAATTAGACTTGTGTCAGTTTAGCTCATTGAGGTAAGTACGAATCATTTATATTATTTTTTGTTGTGACGCTTTAGATGAAAAAAATATTAAGTTTTTGAGTTAGGATGCTTTTGAAGAAAAAACATTATTATTTAATTTCTGTATTTTAGTTTTGGAAAATTAACGGTTTTGCTATTGTGGAGCTTGGAAATCAATTATCAAATGCAATAAAACTTAATTTTGAAGTAATTTAACAATTTTTTTGCTATAAAAAAAGAGATTTTTGACTTAGGTCAGTTTAGACGAATTTTCGTTCTAAAACAAAGTTCATGTCGCAAGATTACATTGGGACTAATATTTTAACGTTCTTTTTCAGTTTAACAAACGCGTATTCCAGCAGTTTTACTTTAGCCGAAAGAAAAAAAAAGACCTAATGGACTTAATCAAAAAGAATGGCATTCCAAATCAATATTATGAAGCGTACTATAAGTACGTTATTAATTAATATATTAATAAAATTGTCTTATTATTTTGGTTTATGTTAAAAGTTTGTGAAGTGAATTTACTTATACATACATATTTTTTTTTTTTAATAAATCGGGTTTTTTGTACATTAGTTCTTGAAGTATACATTTTTAGTTCCTAATGTATTTTCAAATAAAAGTATTAATTTCCCTTGTATATAGAGTATATAATTTAAGTTTATATGTTCACGTTTAATACACAAATTAGATTTCTTTATATTAAAAGTTCTTGAATTTTATAATTTAAATTTACATGTATTTTCGAATAAATATATTAGTTTGATATTTTTCAAAATTTTACTTTGATTTTTTTTAATTTTTAATTCAGCAAAAGTGTCACAACTTGAAAAGAATTCAGCTAAAGTGACAAAACTTAAAATAACTTGGTAACTTGTGCAAATAATACATCATCAAAAATGGCACAACTAAAAATTGATTATTATGTAGTGCATAAATATTAAAAAACAAAAAATAATACAACTCTTTAGATCATAATCTGTATGGATTTTCGAATAAATGGTCCAAAATTAGGTCAAAAATATTTTTTTTGATTTCTGAAAAAATGAAAATTTAGAGTTGTGTCACTTTTGAAATACGTGTGCGATATGTTGTGCCACCTCCTCCATTTTTGAAATAACGGTTTATCTCGAAAACCAGACCTAAAAAAACGGTTAGCACCACTGGATTCAGCGTACCCGACTTGTCTGTTTTTTCAACTAGCACAGTGTAATTAATTCATTATTTCAACATATTATAAATTATTATTTAAGTTGTATTATTTCGTAATCTTTTGTTCTAGAATGAATGTTTCCTTTTTATTATTAAAATAGTTAAGAAATTTAATTATGTGTTATTTTAGAACTGTTGTCTTGTTACGCAGATTAACTATAAATAAAAAAAATATATAACAAATGGAGATAAAATTGCTAGTTTGACCTTAAAACCGCTAAATTGCAATTACTTGTTAACAATAGCCAACTTCACTACGTAACGCGCTGTCAGAATCGGACTTACCAATTGCAAAGCGCTGTCGCCTTGCTATTTTGACTTGCTTCATATGAGCATGACAATTTTTGACGCCTGAGGCGCTGATTTAAATTGGTCTGTATGGTGTAAGATCCAAAAAGTTAATTTCGGACCTGCTTTTAAAAATTTTTTCGTGAGGTTCTATTCGCAGTTTTTGGGCCAAATTGAATCCAGATGGTAGGTAACATTAATATAAAATTCATTCGATTTGAAGTAACTTTCGATATTGGTGTTATTAATGGTGATTTGTGGACCTATCTTTACAAAAATTATTAAGATTTCACTTTAATTTTAACGTTTACAAGAAATTCATTGTAGTACAAATTATTATGGGATTTGATGTTTATAAGTGGGGTTTATAAGGGTTCATAAGGTCAAATTTTTTTTGGTTCCCAAAAAAGTTTTTAACATGATTTTGTTATTAATAATACCAACATAATTACAATTTTCCTAGGCGCTCAGGCTTTATGGAGGATGGACATTTCTATAGAAGCTTAGTAATTTTTTAAACTGATTCTACAAATTTCAATAAGATTCGTCCTTATGTCAATAAAAGTTTTTGTACCAAATTTAATAAAACTTTTCTCAAAACCAGGATCTGACAAGCCATACAAAAACGAAAGTTCGATTACTAAATTCTTTTTTTGTAAATAATGAAACTTGATTTCGCCTTAATCTATTACTGGATAAACATTTAAAAAATCCATTAGCTTTCTTGTATTTAATAAAATGTTCACTCAATATGTAGTCCAAAAATTCATTAACTGTTTCCACCATTTCAATGAAAAACTATTAAAGTGGGGAAAAAATAACATTAAATCGTTAAATGCTTGTAGTATACTCGTGCTCTTAACGTGATTTTTTATGTTGATTTTCTCACTTACAAATCATTTCACTTTCAATGTCAATGTAATTTACATGCACAAGTCATTTTTAACAGCTAAACCTTAACCTTTTCTAACAGTTAATTTTACATTTCTTAGATTTCATAATGATAAATTGTTGCCACTTCTGCTCCGCCAGGCAGAAGACAATAATAACAACAAAATGTCTACCATTAGCAAATTTTTAAAGTTTAACACTATTTTACCTTTTATATGAACAATTTTTTTGATTTTTATTTCTTCTTTATGATATTTTGTTGCTAAAGTCAATGTACCTACGAACAAATTCGTTTTTGCGTATTTTATAATTTGCAAATCGTGATTGTGTCTGAACACCCGCAACCCAACAACTGCAAATATGGCAACCAGGCAGGTCTTTAATGCTACAACAAAAACAACAACACCAGCAATTTAAGCATTTGTTTTCCGTTTAGTTTTTAGTGCTATTATAAAAAAAAAAACTTTTTTTTAAAAAAAAAACAACAAAGCAACAAAGTTTTATAAACATTAAATAATGTTAACAATTGTATACAATTTTGGTTTAATGTTTTTGTTAATTGTCTTTATTGTTTTAATTTTGAACTGTTCCATAGGAGAAGTAATAACCAACCGACCGACCATAAGTGTGAGTAAAATGAGTCAGCCGTTGGCTAGAAACCACACACACGCTTGCACCCGAAAGCACTTCTGCCAAAAGACTTCTTACGTCAGTGCAAATAATAATTTTACATGTCTGCTTATATGTTTAGCAAGTACGACTGACTACGTAATAATTTCTTGGGGTAGGTCAATAAACGTTCAATTAAAATGTTTATTGTTTCTCTTTTTTGCTTTTTAAGTTAAATTAAATTTTATTAATGTTTTTTGCTCTGCATGCATTAATTGACATCAGGGCTACCAGATAAAATTGTGAAAAAATCGTAAATTTCCTGAGAAAAAATAAAAAAATCGTCTTTTTCTGTTTAAAAAATCGTCAAAAGAATCGGACAATTTAAATTTAGATTTCAAACAAAGTGTTCGATTTTTATTCAAAAACAAGCAAACAAAAACATATTATACACATACATATGCCCCCGTTTGTTTATGAAATTGTTTGTTAAATTTAACAAACGTTTGTTAAGGAAAATGTTCATAAAAAATTTGTTTTGTAAACCTTTAATTACTATATTATAATAAAATAAGGCTTTTTCAAAGTCTTAAGAATAAAAGGTACTTTCTATCGGGCCATTTTCTAAAAATTTCAAATTTGTATACCGTTCACCACAGAGGGTATATATACAAGTTCGTTTTTATATAAGTTTGTCTTTCCTTTTGTAATTGTTACAATATTAATGTATATATATGTATATTTTGAGTCCTTGTGAATAGCACAGTTGGTTTAACGATGTCAATCTTACCATGTGTTTGATGAAATGGGATTTCCGAAGACTCGTATTAAAACATTACTATACATTTATATTAGATATAGTATGGAATAGTGTGCTATAATATTTCAGCCAGATTAGTCTACAAATGCCTAAGGTATGAAAAAAAAACCGCGACTGCCTGTAATTTATACCCATAAATATCTCATTTTGACCTGTAAACCCTAACTTCTTTAAATTTATTATAATTTCTTCTTTTTTACCTGAAATATTCTTTATTCACGAAATTATAGTTTTTGGGATGATTAAATTTGGCCTAAAAATGTATTAAATGTTAAAAATTAGCCAAATCAGTCCATAACTTCACCTGCTCCCCACACGAGTGAAGTCTCAATCTCAAAATCAAGGTTTTGTAACGAGTTTTTACTAAAATTGACTTGACTCAAAATTTTGCTTTAGCCCATAAAATTTTTTATGGAAAAGAACAAAAATGTTTTTTTCCTGTGCTGCCTAATAACAAACATCAAAAGATTTAAAATTGTCTTGTTTTGAAGACTGAATAAAATCGTCACTTTTTAGAAAAAAATCAGCAAATCGGCACTTTGCATATTTCGGAACCAAAAATCGTCAAAATGAGGATAAATCGTCCATTCTGGCAGCCCTGATTGACATGCTTTAAATAGTAAAATACTAAATATAAATACAGTCGAATTCGGAAAAGCGCACGCTCTTTAATGAATGAAATCGCTCAATTGCAATGAAATATTTTTCTGTATTACACCCAATTTTCACGATGATTTTTCCCCTATTTTAAAATCATGTCTTTTTGTGTTTGATAACGAGCGGGGCAGAGAAGTAAGCAGGGTATAAAAAAAAACATGAATCGTATTTTCTGTGTTTTTTTTTGATATTCCTCTTTGCACTTATTTGTGTTTTTTAATTTATGTTTTATTCTTATTTCAAAGTGACATGTGCTTATTAAAATATAAAAAAATAAAAAAAATTTAATTCAAAAAAATTCAAAACGTATCAAAATTATGTGGAATTCAGAAATTTTAAATATTTTTTAAGAAAAAGGAACTAAGGAAATCGGAAAAAATAAATTTTGACTGAAAAAAAAACAATGTGAAAATTTAACAAGTTTTTGGAAGTTTCTTTAAAAAATAAATACAAAAGAGACATGTCATTTAAATCATCGTGAAAATTGGCTGTTGGTTTGAACGAATTTCAAAGCAAATTGAAATTTAAAATGATTTTAAATCAAATTATTTCTTGCAGCCATACCTAAATAAGAGCGGAAAGCGTTTTCTAGGTGTCAAAAATCCTCATGCCCATACAATTTGTATGAAGCATCACTAAATAGCGCGGTGTCAACGCTTTGCAATTGGAAAATCCGATTTTGACAGCACGTTGAAATAAGCAGGGTTTTTTGATAATAAATAATGGCAAATTAGCTATTTTTAGGTCAAACTAGCGGTTTAAATTCCATTTCTTATTGCTTTTATGATGGTTTCAGTAAGCACAAAAGTTAACCCTCTGCGACTGGCGTGACGTCTAGTACGCTAGACACCATTTTGATGGCTTATATTTTTAAAATTCTGTTTTGCAAACCTTCTGAAATTATTTTTTACTTTAGACTAATGCTGCAGCTTGTTATTTGCTGTAATTTATTTTTGATAACAAAACGACAATTAATTGTTAACAATATTTAGTGGCATGGCACAAAAGGGCCCTAAAGAACTTGCATCTATACAAAAACGAAAAAAAATTAAAAATTTCCTATTTGTTTTTTACAAGTTTTACACTTAAATTAAAAAACTTTAATCGTTAAATAAAAAGATACAACTGATTTTATCTAGTGCATTGAATCAGGCATTCTAATATAGATATGACAAATTTTTTAATTCAAAGCTTAAAATATGCTCTTAATGGCTTATAAAAGTTCCAGATGATGTTCTATTAGAACAATGAAGAATGTCTTTTATATTAGAGAGACCCATAAAAAAAATAATGAGAGATATAAAATATTGAAACAATTTTACTGACGTGTTGTTAAGGAGACACTACAAAAATAAAACATTAATATTGAGATGGTTGTTATTCAGACATCTACCAAAACATTGACGTGGTTATATTGAAGACACTTTTTAGCGCGACGCGTGCGCTCTATTTGATCGCGTTCTTCGCGCCAATGTACACATGAAAACGTATAAAGAAAGTACTAACTGCGTGAGATCCGATGTTTGAAAAAGAACGTAGAAAATCCCTTCTTTCTTTCATTGGTGTCTGTTAGACAACCACGTCAGTCGCAGAGGGTAAACACTACTGTTTGTGACACAACACAGACGCTCTTGTTTAGGTTTGGCATATCAGCGTAAAAGCTACGCTTAAAGGGGAAATTATTTTCACCTTTAGAAATACATTTATTTTCAACTTTCAAACGCTATACTCACATGTTTTGCACATGTGGATTTTAATGGAATGTGGAACATAAATGAAATTTGTTTTTAATTTTAAAAAAATGGTATACATTTGGCACCAGAGCAAAAAGATGAGATAGTGTTCTTTTCGTCCTCAAGTTCTTGGAAAGACGAAATACTAGGCTCCATTTTGTTTTGAGATTTTCATGTCGTAGCACGTCACGAAAAATTTAAATTTTCTTCAGTTTCCCATTTTATTTTTATTCGCATTCTTTCACTTTGTAATTAATTTTTAACTCACAAATAATTTATATATTTTCACAAGAATTTAAGGTTTTCAAAAGTCAAACTCACTTCACATCATATGTTATTTTTCTTAAATTGTAAACCACATTAAACGTTAATCGCCATTTTTTTAATGTTTGCATTTGTTTTTTGCTTCAGTGTTTTCAAGTTAATTTTTGATTTGAGAATAGATAATAAGTGTTCAAACAGAACAGCGTCGAGACCACATTTTTCTTTCATCCATTCTAGCCGTTTAATTTTACTAGGTTCACCCGGTCGTCGAAATTCTTGACTTTTCAAGACTTTCAAGAGAACCAGTGCGTTATACAACAAAAAAGTACACATTTGAAGAAAACAACAAAATGCACTCCTTTAACCCATGTGTGTGCGTGTGTGATTGCAATTATAAAAAACGAAATCATTTTAATGAAAAAACAAAAAGTTTTCGATTTATCAACCACCGTTAATTTTTTTTCTAAATTTTATTTCTAAAAATTTAGAAAGAAAATTTATATTGTGCATATCAATACACAAATTAAAACGATATATGTTTCATTAAAATCGGTGGACGATAAGATACATAAAAATCATCTTAAAAAATTGTTCCCGTATTTATATATAAGATTATACAAAAATGGGAAAAGAGAAAAAAATTCCCAGAGCCTTTTTATTTCTGATTGGGTTAATAGAGTCTAGATAGAATAATGGACTGATTATCACTATAAAAAAGTGTGCGTCTAATATTTTAATGGATCCCTTAGAAGGATATTTTTCTTTAGTTGCAGGTATTTAATTTTGGATATTTTATGATAACAGTAGATCCTGCGTACAAGCAATTGACTTTAGACGACATGGAATAAATATAAATCATTGGAAAGATACTGCAGTGTTCGTATTGAAAATTTCCCTAAAGACTCAATTATAAAAACCAGGAGAAAAATACAATACTATCGGTTGCTCAAATTCAAATCCGTGTGCAACTGAGTATATAAATAAAGAATCCATTTAAAAAAATGTTATTTAAACCAACCCCTTATGTATTGGTTCATATTCTCCTTTACACAAAATTCCCGGCAATGAAAATCTTGCCTTCCCAAAAATAAATCCGGGATATTAGAATGAACATTTCGTCGGCTGATAATTTAATTTTCGTATGTGGATTCCCATAGTTTCGAGTAAATTGAGTTTGAACACATTTAATTTAAAAATTGCTTCAGCAAATACTACATACGACAAACTCAACACTCCATATCTCAAAAACCGTATGAGGTATCGAAAAACTGATTACGCCAAACGAAAGATCAGGTCGGAAAACATAAGGAATCGATCTTAACTCAAAACCGCAAAAAATCCACATACGACATTTAAATTATCAACCGACGATTTGTCGACGAAATTTACTATATCCTTTTTATTAGTAGGCTTGAAACTAAAAATAAAAATAATTTTGGCTTAAATAAATTCCAAAAGATGATTTGTATTAAATCTAGGAAAAAAATGGTCCATATTCGAAATTAAGTTTCAGTTAGTCGGAAACTGTTTAATTTTGAGAAACATGTTAAATAAATTTCGGAGTATAATATTAACTTGTATAACTCTATACCATTAGCGATTTCAACTATTTATTTCTTATTAGCATTAAAAACCGGAAATATAATTTAAAAAAGCGTTATATGCACATTAAATATGCAACAAAAACTTAACAATATGCCCTGATATAAAATATGCCCAAAAACTACCAAAAATTGCATATTTAAAAACAACATATTAAGCAATTTCACTATTAAAAAACCCCAAAAATTATAATCGGTAAAGCCCATACAGAATACTATTTAACGGCGGAAATAAAAATTTTTACGTTAGTAGCACGCTATTTTGAAACCGAAAACTACTTTGGCTTCTGCAAAAACTATGCGAAAAAAAACAGAGACTATATCAGAAGCAAATTACATGTACGCTTGTGACCAAATATTATAAACCTTCTGTAAAGCAGCAATTTTGACAGACATGCACAATTACATGCGATTTGAAAAGTTGACAAGTCAGATTTAAAAAACATGCCGTGCACATGTATCTTTCCTTAGGCTTACAATTGTAAATGAATTGAAAATGATGGCATAATTGAAGCAACACGTCGCTGTGAAAGCGAAAGCACTTCTAAATAAAAAAATTTAACATGTAACAAAATAAACTTCAAAAAGGTGCAAAAGGTGCGGTAAAAACTTAAAAATTCTGCAAAAATAATCTTTTAACTAAATTATGCAAAAAATGCTGCAAAGGGGAAAATATGCAAAAATATGCTCTGACAAATCGATGCCAAACTTCTTAAAAAGCTCTAAAATTGATGAATATATTTTTTCTGCCTTCGTTGGTCGCACAAGGAAAAATATGCAATTGCATATTTACGGTTTCCCTGCTAATTAGTATTAACAAAACTTACGAGTATCCCACTTGTGTTTTTAATCTTTTGAATTGTAGTGAATTACTGTTCGTTCGTATGTCAGTACACGAGAAATTAATTATGTATGTAAACTATTTTTTTATGTTCAACAAAATTAACCTGTCACATTCAATTTTGTCAATATATCTACACCATTTATTATATATTTGAGAAAGTGCGTGTGAACATACACACACACACACACACACACTTTTGCCATTATTACAAAGATTTTGAAAAACTGCTGCTACTATTTTGTAAAGATTTTTTTTGTCATTGTGAAATGAATTACAAAAAGCGTGAGTGTAAATGCATAATTTTAAAATATTGTAAAGACCAAGTAAACTGTTAAATATGGGAAATTTTACAATGCTGGTATATTTGTAAATTATTCGTAATATGAATGAATGTTTAACCTGTGATAGTTCATTTCAGTAACATAATTTATATGAAATTTGTATTTTTGAAAAAAATTATGCAAGCACTTTTTTAAAACTTTAATACCAAAAAAGGTCGTAATATGTCTTTGATAATAGTATAAGAAAACAAAGACTCAATTTCAGAAAGAAGTTTGCATTGGGGATATGTAAAAGTATGACAGACAATCACCCAGCCAGCAAAGGACGGACGGACGGACGAACGGGCATAGTTTAATCGAAACACTATACTTAAAGGAAGCAGCATAAACGATATACAAAATTTTCGATATTGGAAAAAATATGATACGAAAGTTTTTTTTATACCTACATCCTTATGTATCACTAGTTGTAAATAAGGATGTATATATTCTGGGTCCTTGAGTAATTTTAAGTTGACTTTGTCCTATCCCTCTGTCTGTCTTTTGAAAACAAGCTCACTTTCTTAAGACCAAACAGAAAAGAACAGTTTTGCTGTCAAATTTCTTCTAGTTCTCCTAAGCAGTTTGGAATTAAAGTCCAGCATTTATACTTTTATAATAAAATATGTATTTTTGTTACAAAAATTAGCATAATTTTTTGACATAATGCACCGATTTTCATTAAATTTTGCACAAGCTCGTTTGATGTGACTGGAAATCATGGTACGTAGTTTTGTGAAGATCGGTTGGTAATTTACCATAGGTCAGTTATAAAGCCCACTCTCGGAAAATACTTTAGTATGCCTAAAACCATAGCAAATAACGCTATTGTAGTAAAATTTTGCCTTTCATACTATCACTCTGTTAAATTTCGTGAAGATTGGTCCAGAATGTACCATAGGCCCCATATTAAGCCCACACTGGGAAATCATTTAAGTACGACTAAAACCGTTGTAAATATATATATTGTGGAAACATTGGATCCAATTCAGCTTTATATGACTAGAAATAATGCCATGTAATTTTGTGATAATCGGTCTATAATTTACCATAGGTCCCATATTTATATTTAGCGGCCTTCCGAAAATCAATTTTCAAAAACATTAAGTTCTAAAAAAATTTTATTACTGTATTGAAATTTGTTCTAGTTTAGATTTCTTCTTCTTAAAAGTTTTGAAAACCAAAATCATAATTCTAAAACTACATACTTCTGATATTAATCTGATAATTTTTCATAAACCAGGAAGGAGTGTAAAAAACATTAAAATTTAATGCCTGTGTTCATAAAAAATTTTAAACTTAATAAAGGTTAACAAAACAAATTTCTTTGGAAAATCGTTTTCTCAAATTTAATAATTGTTTATGAATACGGAAGTAAATTTTTAAAAAATTGTACTTTAGTAATTACACCCAGGGAAAGCTGCAACTTCAAAATAAGAACGCGTCATATTAATTCAATAATTTTCAAAATAAAAAAAAAATAATATTGAGATACATTAAATCAATAAATTGTCAACTTTGAATTAATGAAGTTTCTATCAGCGTTCTCAGTTTTGGGGATTTATTTCCAAAAGGGGGATTTTTTTATTGTAAACGGGGATACAAATTTCGTAAAAATTCCCAGGTGATTTTTTGGGGAAAACACTTTTTGCGCTGGTGATTTTTGGGGATAATATATTAATACTTATATACGCCATTTGTGTAGTGGCAAAAGCGATTTGGTCAACACGTGGGTACAAATTAAAATCTTATTTGGTCCGAAGTTTTTTGTGATACCAAGACTCTTCAAGAGCTTGATGAAATAGTTTTAAACATGCTTTCTGTGCAAACACATGAAACGCTTATTTCTATAATAAATAGAATCAAAACCAAAATTCGCAAGATAATGCAGTATGAGTTATTACAAGCTCTTCTTAGAATGTTGTGACAAATTTATTTCATCTTCTCAAATGTTAACACTTTTTAATACAAACAACATGTAAATAAAAATACAATAGCTGACGAACCAGAAGTTTTTGATTCCGAAGTTTTTGAAATGATAAACATTGATGCATAATTATTTTTCTTGTGCGTCTTTTCAAGATACTCTTTTTATATACCTATAGTTTTTCAAAATTAGTTTTAATAATATTACACAAATAAATTTTATAAAAGACTAACGGACTAAGTTATAAAAATTATAAAAGGTTAATAAAGGGTTTATGAAACGGATTTTGTATGAAAATCCACTTCATGAACCCTTAAAATTTTATTTTTCCTTAGACATAATAATATTTTGTTTTTTGGGGATATGAAAATCGCTATTTTGGGGATTTTTGGGGATGAAAAATCGTAAATTAGGGATTAGGTATAAAAAAACTGGAAATCCTGGTTTTTATCTATTTCGTGGGATACATTTAACCAACATTGTTTTAAAGTTAAAACATATTATCTTAAGGCTTTTATTTCATTAATTTTTTAATAAAGTTGAAACTTAAATTGCAAGATTTTGAATTAATAAGAAATATTTAAAAATCATTTTAAACCCACACAGAAAAAATAAAAAATTGTGTCTAATCACCAAATTTATACCAAATTCATAATATCAATCAAACAATTTGTTTATATTGATTACTAAAAATTTTAAAAATTGGGAATATTTTTTTTCAATATATGATATTTATAATTTTAATTAAAAAAATGATCAAAAAAAACTTTGCCATTTCAAACAATGTGTTAATTCATATAATTTAATATTTACATTTCCCAACAACAATTCTACTAGTTTAAATTATTTTATTTTAAACGAAAAAAATCAATTAAGATTTTTTCTTATTTAATTAATATTTTAATTAAAAATTTATTTCAAAACAACTAAAATGTTAATTAAATCAAAATTAAATTTTTAATTTCCTTTCAACTAAAAAAATAATTGATTCAACTACCACATTAATTAAATTTAAATACTTTTTAAACCATTTTTTAATTGTTAAAAAACTTTTTTCTGTGCATATCATCAATATTATTCTATAAGAATTCAATATAAATGCAATGCCGAAAAAAATTATTTCTATATAAAATGATCAAAATAGGACAACTTTAAATTAATATTGTACCATATTAAAATAACAAATTCAACTTTAGTAGACTTCGTTAATAATTCTTAGGCCGGGTTTTTGAGACCTGGATTAAGATAAAACTTAGTTCAGCGTAGTCTGAAACTCGGATTTTTCCGGCCAAACATTAATTTTTTTACTATTTCATTAAATACCAATATTTTAAGCATAACTAAGCTGTTCCGTATACAAACTTGGCAATGGCGGCACAAATATATTTTCAGATTAACTAAACCTAGTTTAACTGAGATCTTAACTAGCCTTAATGATTCGATATGGTTTCTAATGATTTTAAATTGTTTTTTTCTCTTAGTATAGCTTTCACTTTGGTAATTACAGAGTATACCTTGGTGTTTTAATTATGTTTTGTAATTAATTAGACTTATAATTGTACAATTACATGAATTTGTAATTTGAACTCGAAATTTTTAATTCCATTTATTAAAAAATATTCATTTAGCAGAAATTAAATGGTAATTGCAACTGATTGTATTTTTCTCTCTTTCGACCAATTATCTATAATCGACCCTCTTCTAGAAATCGAAATCGAGTGGAATTTAAATCGCATGAGATTTTAAGCTCAATTATTTTAAATCCGATTGAAGTTTTTCCTGTTTTAAGATTATTTCTGGTAAAGAGTATTGCTACACAAAGTCTGAAGTATAATTTTACCAAAATAGGTTTGTTTTCGAAAAGTTGTTCGATTTCAATTTCACTCGTATTCGATTTCTAAGATATGGACGATTATCACAAATTCTATTTCTATATTTATAAATTAACATATCTTTTTACTTTTAATATTTTATTTAACGAATTCATTATTATTGAAAAAAACCAGGTATGGAAATTCGAACCGATATGGGCAAATCCTGCCCCATGTAAGTATCTTTTCGTTTCTAGAGAACGCTAGGGGCCAACCCGGTCTATGCGGGGTCTTTATGACTTATTGACCATAGCTCTCATAAAAATAACACTGCCAAAAAAAAAAGCTTTTAATCCCTTTTAATAATTTCCTTATAAATGTTGGTATTGATATAAAATTTGGCGATAATACTTTTAAGATAGCTATTTAGTCATGGCAACATGCTGTACTGGTGGGTCCAGAATCGACCATAGCTCCCATATACAACCCCCTTAAAATTACGTAAAGTGGAAACAATCTTATATTTATTTATTTGACTATATAACATTCAATACAACTGCCTCTTTCATGAATTTAATTGTGTTTTTTTCTACACAAAAAATATCACATTCTGGAAAGGTGCATCTATAAAATGTTTGCCAACCCTGTAATAATGCTAATTGTTATTTGACGAGAACTAAACACAAGTTATGAAAAAGTGAAAAGCCCTGTTTTAAACACCAGTCAGTTTAACACCAGTTGTTTCAAATTATTCGCGAATTTAAGCCATGTTCGCGAAAGACGCGATTTTTCCTGTACGTGTTCTGATTCTTTATAGCTTTAACGAGTTTTAATAAATATTAGACTTTGCTATCATAACGCTGTAAGCAAATTATTTCGAATTTCCACTTTTTTTTTTTTATAGCAATTTTTACGGAATTTTTGCCATTCCTTATAGTTTTGAGGACTTTAAATCAAAATGGATTGTTTAAAATATTAAAAATTTTTGCGAATTTTCGCCATTTTTGCAAACATTTCCGAATGTTTGCCATTTTCGCGTAGCTTTGTTAATTTTTTAGGCAATTGTCGGCTTTATAAAAATGGCCCCATTTATAAGCAGAAGTGACCTATTTACGGCGCGAAAAGTAAGGGTGATGTTTTTTTTTTAGAATAACACATGCTACCCTTATAGAGAGCAAAACATTTTGAAGAAACGAATACATACCAAATTGCCTTTTTTAAATAAAATATCACATTTTTTTGTAGAAAAAAGCACTATAAAGCTCCTAACATTTTATTTATATATATTTCCCAATTTATAAAAATCGTGGCCGTTATTGAGTATAAGATTTTCAGCTTTGAACATCTGTCAAATTTTTCTCTTCACAACAGCTCTAGAACAGTAATAAGAAGCGAAGATATAAGAAAACAAAAAAAAAATTTAATTGCAATTTTTGGGAGAACTCAAATGGTGCCGCACGCATAAAATAGTAATATGCAAAATTTGTTTTATTGTGGAATTTTAATTTTTTATTTGCTTAAAACCAGGTAATAAAATTCAAAAAAATTTAAGACGACTTGGAATAAAATTTAAGTCTACTCACAACCTAAAAAATCCTTATTTTTCCAGACGCACCCTACAACAACTGGACCGTATATTTCATACCTAATTTCAATCTTTCCAAAATAGTATAAAAACATTTTTTTTTACCTAAACCAAAGAGAATTAAGTGAATAAATATGTATATGGCTTTCAATCGGATCATCTATATTAACTCTAAAGTAATTTTAGGAGCACATAAAAAATTTTAATTTCTTGTTTAATATTAAATCTGAGGTGAGGCAGGATTTGGTTATAATTCTTATGTTAGTGATCATCGAAATACATTTCTTTTATTTTTATAAAAATATACACATAGTCCAATATTCCTTTAAAACAATTTTAGTTGGAATAATTTCAAAAATTGTTTGTTAATGGAAATAAAAATCATAAAATCATAATATTTTATCATAGAAAAGTTCATAAGGATCAATATGTTACTGAATCAGTTTGCCAGCATTTACTTCTATATGCTTTTTTTGTTTAAAATTTCAAAATAACTTTTATTTTCGGTCCCTGATTTTAACATTTGAATTCAAATTGATAATGATTTGAATGTAAACATTTGTAAATTGTTGCTAAAAATTATAAAATAACTTTGTGAGTAAAAAAGTAATTACAAAGTGTAAGAATGTAAATAAAAATAAAACGGGAAAGTAAAGAGATTATAAATTTGTTGTACGCTCGCGGCTCTATGCCATGACAATCCTCAAAACAAAAAGGAGCCAAGTATTTCGTCTTTGCAAGAATTTGAGGAAGGGAAGAACACTATTTCAGCTTTTAGCTATGGTGTCAAATGTAAAGCTCACAGTTTATTTAAATAAATAGAGAATTTAAATAAAAAAAAACTTTTTCATTTCATTGAAAAACATTTGAGAATAATGATTGAAAGCAGCTTGATAATATATGCATTTCAAAATTTGAAAATAATTTCCCCTCTTTATTGAAAATGCTATGATTTACAAGTCATTATCAAACGTTTGTCGTTTGAGGAAAGGGTTGATTTCAAATCATTTTCAATTTGATATCAAACCTCCATGTTTGTTAAGTAATTACATTATTCTTGAATTTTTTTTCAGTAAAACACTTTAGTTTATCACGAAAAATTATTAAAACGAAAGTTAAGAATAGATACATTTAGTAATCAGGCATTTTTTTGATTTTTTCAAATATTTAAAATATTTGTTAAATGTGAACATTTTTTTAGTCATAGAATATATGAACGGGCGGTCAGTTTTAAAAAATAGATCCTTCTTAATGCTTAATTTCTAATTTAAATATTTACCTTTTAAACAGTTTAGATTTGAATCTATAATTATTTTTCTGTCTTAATCCAATTTTTTTAATACGAATTTGCATAAAAAAAATTACAAATATTTCTGCAGCAGTTATTTAATTAAAAAATTTTTTTTTTTTTAGTATTTATTTAAAATTAAAAAAAAAATCAATTCACTTAAACATTTGTCGTCTAAAATAGGACATTTTATTAAAAAACAATTTCAATACTTTTCTTAAAGATGCAATTTATGATTTGAAATCATTAGGAAAAAATGTGTAAATGTAAACTTAAATTTTTTCAATATTTTCGTTTAATTTTGTTGTTTTTACTTATTTTGAAATTTTCAAAAATAACCACCAAGTTTTATCACTTCTGAGCACATAAAAGAGATACAAAATTCTAAAATGTATTATTTGAGTTTTGTAATAAAAATGTTTTAGTTTTAACAACGTAACGTGTAATATTTCTTTTTTATAAAAATTAAAAAAAAAATGTTTTATTTTATGGTCTTGAAGACACTTTATTTAAAAATTGTTTAAGGCACTTTAGAAAAAAAAAATTTAAAAAACCGTTTTGCACCGTTTCAGAATTTTATTTCGAACGTTCGAAAAGATACGACTGAGCACTGCAAACGCAGTTGATAAACTGCATCTACTGTGGCAACATTCGAACCCAATGACTTCATTGGAAATATTCGCACGTTTTTCTGAATGTTTTTTTTTTTGGTTTGTTCGTTCATGTCTTGTTTTGTTTCGACTTTTGTTTACATTGTGAGTTTGTGTTTGGGGCTCTGTTATTAGCGCCGTTTGTATTGTATTCCAAACTGGAATTTTTAGTGTTTATAATGGAGACGCAATTAATGCTTTTACAGTTAAAGAGCTTTAACATGAGAGAGAGCTTCCATTTAAAATAAGCAACTAACTTAACAGTTTCTGGGTGGGAGCAACATTCGACTAGTTTGAACAAGTATTGAAAAGAATTGCAATGTAACAATAACATGATAATGTTAAAAAGTTAATGTATTATATTGAAGATTAATTCATTTTATAGACTACACAATTTTGTTTTATAATATTAGTGTTTTTGATAGAGATTACAAAGTAATGGCCATTTTGGTTTTCTAGAAAAGCGAGAAGAAATTGTTCTTAACCTGGATTTTCGACGAACGTGGTTCAGAAATAAAATAATTAAATTTTCTTGATACACAGAAAAATTTTTCAGTAGTGTTTTATCAATGAAAAAAATTGCTTAAAAAGTATTTCAATAAAATTAATCTGATAATTGAATGAATTATTTTTTTAATTGAAAAAAAATTTAAAAATATAATATCGATTTACTGCCAATTTCACGATGTCGAATGAACACTTTCGCAAAAAAACATAAGAAACAAAAACAAATTTTGTAGAATTTGTTTTTGTTTTAAATGTAGTTGTTTCGATATCGTAAAATTGGCAGTTAATTAGCATTTTTGTTGTTTTGAAGAAAATTTTTAATTAAAATAGGTATGTAATAATTGAATAACTACAACTCTTAATTTATTATTTTCGTTAAAATTAAAGTAATTTAAACTTGTAGAATCGTTGTTGGGAATTGTCAAAACATGATCTATATTTAATGAAATCAATTAACACATTGTTTGAAATGGCAAAGTTTGTTGATAATTTTTTTAATTAAAGTTAAAAATATCATTTATTAAAAAAAAAATATTAAAAATATTAAATTTTTACAATATATAGTAAACAATCGGCCATGTGCTGAAAATCGCATGATTTGAAAATCACATGCGATCTGAAAATCGCCAATTTTATTTAAGCATGTTCACGTGTTTTGTTTTTTTTTTCGAAGTAGTGGTCGAAAAATAAAACATATGTTTTAGCTGTCAAATTTGAACAAAAAAAAAAATAATTATTTGCATGAAAAATGCCGGCAGCTTTTATATTACGTGTTATTTGATTAAAAAAACTGTATTTTAAAAAAGAACGTATCAGAAAACGTCTTCTAAGGGATTATTACAACCCAAGAGATATTCCTGAACAATGGTAAGTACCATAAGTACATGTTGTTGATAAATGGTTATAATTTCTTACATATTTTTTTCGAAGTTAAATAGAAACAGCTGCTCACAATCAAAACGCAAATTTAAAAGAAATTGTTAAACAACAATCAGTATTAAAACAATGTTGTTTTTTAATTTTATATTTTCTATGAAAATTTTCTCAAAAGATTATGAGTTTTTAAAATAAATGGAAAAGAAAAACCATAAATTTCCTTTTTATATGCTATTTATTGATGTTGAAAATAAATTTTAAAGTAAATTTACAAGTTCACATGTGGATCACATTACTGTAGGCTTGTGATTAAAAATCGCCAAATTTAAGGCGATTACGAACTCCAGCACACCTTCTTTGCGAATTCAAATCGTAATCACAACTTTCTTGCGATTTGCGATTTTTAGCACATAGGCGAATATAATCATTTTGGTAATTGTTTTCTTGATTCTATGAATTTGGTATGCATTTGGTGATTAGAGAACATGTTTAATTTTTTCTGTGAACATATTTGTAAATACGCTACTAAGTTTACTTAATGTTAATTATTTTTTATAGGTCTATATTGAAATGGGATAATAAAATTTATATAAATATTATTAAATTAAAATTCTTAAATTAAACTAAGGACTACCAAGCACAGCAACATAAAACTTTTTAATGTGTCTCATTTATAGTGTGAGTGGCTGTATGTTTATTCATGTGCATGTATTTATTTGTTAAAATTTTATGCTTAAAGCCTATAGTACACGGCATGTAAAAAGACACATGCGCATGTGGTTCTGACGTAATTTTGACGTCAATGCAAAGCCACAATAAACATTGCGTGTTGTGTGATGACGTCAAAATTACGTCAGAACCACATGCGCGTGTGTCTTTTTACATGCCGTGTACTATAGGCTTAAGTAGAATTTATTTTTCTCTTTATTTAATTCATTAAATTTTATTTCCTTATAATAAAAATTTAAAGCGGTATTCACCCTTTGTATTAAGTGTACAACTCTGTTTTATTTAATACGATTTTATACTTCAAAGCGTGAGTGTCTTTTTCGTATGCATTATAAATTAATGAATTTGCTGAGTGAGAAAAAGAGACAGATAAAGTTTCTTCAACTGTTTAATTCTGGTAAATTCACACACTTTGTTTACTACTGCTTTTTGTGGGATTTTTCAACCACAGCGTAGTATATTTTAGTCTAATACATTTTGTTGTTGCAGTGTTGTAAATGTTAGTATTTTTACTAAAATTATAAGATTAACAAGGTCTACAAGGGACTTTACTATCAACGGTGAATTCCGCTTAAGTTTAATTTCCATGTAGTACAAACAAATTCTCATAGCTCAGGACTTAAAACAAATAAAGGGATTACGAAAACTTCATCCAGAATTGCAAGACGAGTAGTGTGACCATTTTAGCATTTTTGCAGCATAGTTTAGCATTAAATATTTTTATTTAGTTGCATTATTTTTATTTAGCACTTGGAATTAGAAATGCCTTCATCATACTGATTGTAAAAATTACTAGACATTTAATATTACGTTATTAAAGTACAAAGAAATTTCACTTTGTATTAAGATAACAATTATATGGTGAAACAGCCGCATTCATTAGCAAAAAGTGCTAAAGTTGTATTCATAAACGCAAAATAGTTTATTAAACCTTTAATAAGCCATTCATAAAGTATGAACATTTATTGTTGGATTTACCCTTCTTTAGACCAAAAATAAAATGAAAAATGGTAAAATGTCTTATTTATTGATATGGGCATGTTAAATACATTTTACTAAATTTATTTTAATTTAGACAAATTAAGCGAATAATAAAAAAATGCCGTTAATTATGCAAATGTTAAATGTCACTATATTCTTTAAAATTAAAGCTGCTAGAAAAAAACTAATTATGCCATCGTAGTCAGCACTCTCAATTTAACCTTTAACAATGGACAAAAGCCAGAAAACTTTTGGTGTGTTGCCCTGTGTTATAAATATTTATAATTTTAAAATGAATGCTTTATTATTTTGTTTGAGGTGTTTACGATAAAACTTCTAAAACCATTGTTTGGGATAAGTATGTTTTTATTAATATATTGTGAATTGTATAAGCTATTTCAATCTATTTACCTAAAAGTTTTTCCTTCGTATTTGAAACTAATGACACCTAGATAACGGATAAAAATCATCTTGAAGCTATTTCATAATAAATCAAGTTTTTAAAAAGCCTTTCAGTATTACAAAATTTTTATCATTAAGCTAATGGTTTGATATTTTAAATCAAAAAAGCTTTGCAAATTCTTGGGGCAACAATCAACTGAACTTACCTCACCAACACGATGTCGTTCCTTTAGTATGACAGCGATTTTAGCAAATTTACATAGGAATTGCTGTTCAAATGTTG
Organism: Pollenia amentaria; assembly: GCA_943735925.1. Taxonomy (NCBI): domain Eukaryota; kingdom Metazoa; phylum Arthropoda; class Insecta; order Diptera; family Polleniidae; genus Pollenia; species Pollenia amentaria. Next base: position 158,425,012 of record OX031009.1, read on the forward strand.
TCAAACAACCGTGATAGGTATTCACGAGCACGTCACGTGCCTCACGTATCAAAACTGCACGTGTTGTTTGAGTAAAGACGGGATAAATGCTGGCAAGATGCCTGTCAATCAAAGCAGCCATATGAGACTCCTAAAAGACAAAAATTATCGTTAAAGAAGAGAGAGAATACGTGTACAAACAAACTGAAGCAAGATAGATATTAAGGTTTGAGGCAACAGAATATACATTTAAAGCTATAGCAGCACTTAACAAATATTTAATGCCCTAGACGGAACAACTATTCTTTTTATAAACTTTTACTTGGTTTTACATTCCAATTAAAAATGGAGCTTCCATCGAAGGAGGTTTGTAACGTAAAAGTTTTGCTTATCATATCGCTTACGGAAGAGATGAATTTTATATGGCGAGTTCCCACTTTGAATCAATACAATTTTGACATAGAAAGCGCTTTATTCAGCGCATATAAAAATTGGTGAATGTAACGATCAGCTTTGCACACTAAATTTTTTGTTACCGTTATTCTTTTATATGCTCCCTTACAAACCTGCTTCGTAGTAAGGGAATATGGCGGCTCTTCAAATTTAAAATATATTTTTTAAATTTATTAAGAATTCGTTCACTTACCAAACAGCATTTCTGTCAGGCCCGTTCTGAAAATCACGTGATTTGAAATCAAGTGCTTTTAAAATCACATGTGTGTTTTGCGGTGCTTGGAAAAAAACACCTTTCTTGTAATTTGCGATGTTCTTTTGGCAATTGAAAAACATACCGAAAAACACAAAAATGGAACACTACAATATCACAAGTGTGATTTTAAAAGCACATGTGATTTGAAATAAAGTGATTTTCAGAACAGGCGTGTATAAAAAAAATCTCCCATTAGTGCTTCGCCATATAAGAACATTTTTTATAGGGATAACGTTTCCTAGATTAAACAGCATTTAACAATTTTATAATTTCGGTCTACTCAATTTTTTTATGAGAAATATACAGCCTGGCCCACGACGTTGGCCGCTACCGTTCGTTTGCATTTTCAACGGCAAACAGCTTATTTGCGCCCAACTAACAATTTTCAGCACGACAAGTCGATCGAAAATACAAGCGACTGATAACGTAACAGTTTTCATATAAATTTGCGGTCCACTAAAAAATATTATGCGACCATAATAGTGCATTTACACTTGTAATTTTCAAACTAGTTTATGATCGTAAACTACTTTCATAAACTATATCGTTTACATCAGCAGTTTTGACAGTTAACAGTTTAACAGCCGTGTCACAAAACAGCTGACTTCAGTAAAAAAAACTTTTAAAAAAATATGGACGTTGTTAGGAAAAAAAAATTTTTATTAATGTGGTTTTCATCCAGGTTGAATAAAATTCAATCTGAAATTTACCATTTATGGATGAAAAGAAGAAACCACTATTTTAATATGTTATACCAAATACATATTCAAAAGTATTGTACTCAAATATTAAGCTGTAGATCTGAATGGACACATGTAAGTAAATCAAAAAATCACCTGGACGAAATAATGTATATGTATGCTTATTTATGGTGTAAAATAGGTTCGACATGGTTCTTTTTGGGAGGAAGACGTCCCATTGATGACAGAAGACTTATTTACTGAAAATTTTAGAATTTAACGCAAACTTTTTTAACTTAATTTTTTTTTTTATGAAATGTCAAATATCACTAGCGTTGCCAGAACAAAATTTGAAACGAAAAGAGTTGCATTAACAAAAGCTGGTTGTTTGCAACTAGTTTATCTCAAAAGCTAGTTACAAACGTGATTATAATTTGTATGGATAAACAAGTTTCTTAAACTAGTTATCCTCATCATAAACAACTTATAACCTGTTTATGGTGTAGGTGTAAATGCACTATAAATGTCATAATCAGTCACTTGTGTTGTAGTTGTCGACATAGGCATTTTGTTAAAATATTAAACGAAACTTTTCTTTACCCACAAACACTAAATATTTTTTTCTATAAATAAATTTCTTTTTTTAACCCGAACACTAATAAAATTTATATACACTCACAATATTCTGTACGTAAAATTAACTGAAATTGTAATATAAAATAAATGAAAATCCAGTTAAAAACCGGTCTACTTATTTTTCATTTATTTTAAACGAAAAGTTCATTTAATTTTTACTGTCAAAAATTCAACTGCGAATTTCGTAAAAACAAATAAATTGTCAGTTATTTTATTAAAATTAACTATCAAAAAAATAAACCACGAATTCCGTAAAAACAAATGAATTTTCTTTTATTTTATTAAAATTAACTATCAAAAAAATAACCGATAAATTCCGTAAAAACAAATGAATTTTTAGTTATTTTATGTAATTCAGTAATTTTATATAATACAGGTTTTGCTCGAATTTCTAAAAAATATCAGACAGCGGTCCGCTTGTTATTCTAATGAGAGAGAGAGAATATTTATTTTTATTTACTTACCCCGTTATACATGGTTGTTTTACTTTTGTTGTACTGACCACTTTGTTTACCGAAGAACTTTCAATTATAAGACACCAGGCGCATGCCCGATATTGTATTCGCAATTATTTTACTTTAAAAATTTGATGTATTTAACTAAATAATTTGAACAAATAGAATATGGGAATTTTCTACACAAAACAAGCAAATCATTTTTTACTTTTACTTATTGACACAGATCTATAAATAGATAACTGAAAATTCATTTGTTTTTACGGAATTTGTTGAATTTTTTATAGAATTCGCGGTTGATTTTTTGACAGTAAAAATTAAATGAACTTTTCGTTAAAATAAAATGCAAAATAAGTAGACCGGTTTTTAAGTAAATTTACAGTTGTCTTAAATTTAATTTTCATTTAATTTTATATACAGAATACTTTTACTTAATCAACTGACAATATTAAATGCAACCGAAAATCTGTATTAATGTGCACTTAGTTTTTTGAGTAAATGTTAGAATCAGTTAAAAATTAATTTGCTTGGAATTTTAAATGTTTATTTATTTAAAAATGACTGAACGGAATACTTCTTGAATAACCTTCAGTCCGTTACTGTAATAATATTGTGAGTGTAGTGTTATTAACTATTTTTCACAAAATTCTATTCTATATTTTTTGTTGACTCCTTTCTTTTGTATTCTGCTTTGTTTGTAGCACACAGCTGTAGATTTTGGATTAATTAATATGTTTTGTCGATTTTTATTTTTAAACTAGCGTTTTATTTGTGGAATTGTTTATGCAGTCATTTGACAAAAAAATAAATGGATTGCGTTAGAAACGTTCAACCTGCCGACTGAAAAGTCGATAGTTAGTGGGCCGCTTAAGGGAACCATAATGAGTGACCTGTTGTCGCTCCCGAACGTAATCGATCGATATCGTAGGCCAGGTTGATAGTTAAGTAAATCAAAAAGAAAAAATGGAGCTTCAAAGTTCATCAATTTAGTGGTCACGATTTTTCGGATTTTTTCGTCAAATATTTGTTAAGTGTGAACATATCTCAAGTTAGGAATTTAATTTTAGACCAAAGTAATAAAACAAGTTAATAGTTGGTTAGAATACGTACCATTTGCGAAGAATCGACTAATTGTTCTACATGTTTTGCATCATCATGGTCATGCTGTTCTTGTTGGGCCATTGACTTAAAATGTTTTTGTTCTTGTCGTGTTTCAATTTGACCGGAATTGCAAACATTATTTTTGTATGTTGATGTTGGTAAAGTACTACGATTACAATTCAGTTTTGTTGTTGTTGCTGTTGCTGATTTAGACAATGCAGAACCTAAACCGAAATCAATATCTTCATACGATTCATCAACAACATCATCGTCGTCCTCTTCGTCAACATAATTCTCATCTTTGATTTTCTGCACATTCCCAAGGGCACAATTAGTGGTACCTTCTTTGTTGACGTACTCACTAGCACCACCCATTCTAGATGACGAGCGCTTGTTTGAAATTACCGTTACTGTTGTTGATGTTAATGGAATTGATGTTGTTGTTGCTATTGCTGTTGTTGGCCTCAAGCCTTGACTGACATCTAACTCATTTATTGTAGACATTGTTGATTTTGGATCATGACCTGTATTATTATATTCTGGAATTTGATTATGCAAACCAACTGCCAACCAACGATCTTTACATTTTCTTAAATAATTACGTACACGCGATGATTTACTACTACCACCATCTCCTCCTCCACTACCGCCAGGTCGCACCATCATTTCATTGATCTCTTGGTGCTTTTGTTGCGGTTGCTGCTGATATTCTTCTTCACAGTCTTTGGTTTTTATTTCATTATTCCGTCTTTTCTCTTCGAACGTTTCTTCGATTTCTTCCTCGGCATCTTCTTCACGGGCAATTGGTGCAGTTTGATTAGTTGGCATTGTTGACATGACTTCATTGTTGTTATGAATTGTTGCTAAATTTGTAGAATTATTAACAATTGCAGGAGTAATGATTGTGGGAGTATCGTTTACTATTAATATTTCGTTTAAATCTCGTATGTTTTCTGGGCTTTCGTTGCTACTTTTTAATATTTTGGCTGGGGTATGTTCTACGTTTGTTGACGTATTGGTGTTGTTCTGAAAATGTTGGGGAAAAAATTTAATTATAGTTTTTAATAACACAATTTCTTAAAAATATAATTTAATATTTCTTAATAGGGAATTAAGCACAACAAGCAAAATCTTTTAATAAATAATTGTACTCTTAAAATAAATTTGATAATAAATTTCTTAATAACTTAATAATAATTTCTTAATATTATGCAAGAGAAAATTTAAATTTCCAGATTTTCGTATATCTTAATATAATGGCAAATAAGTCAGTGAATGTTTAAACGCTGGTTTAGCAGAACTAAACTTTAACTTATCTATAGCTTAAACTCAACAGCTGTAAATCAGTGCTCCATGTATTACATCTATATACATATATAAAAATTAATGTATGTATGTTTAATTGTGTGTTTGTTTGTGCCTTAAAGCCGCCTAAACCGCTGAATCGATCTTCATTAAACTTTTACAGTTTATTACTGATAGTCCGGAAGGATCTATAGTCTATATATTTTTTTCAAATTTTGACTGGGCGTGGCACCTTCCATACAAAGACAATATACATTTCTGTATATCTAGCGAACGGAAAGGCCTAAAGTTTCCAAATTTAGTAGAAGCATCTAGGTTGTCAATACACAAAGTCTGACAAAATTTGGCACAAAATAGCTTTATTTATATCTTAAGAACGGTAAGAGAGGGTTATCAATACACAGACTCTTTTAAAAAAAATGGACAGTATTAGAGAAGTGGGCGTTGCACCTCCCATACAAAGACATAATAGATTTATGTATATCTGGAAAACGGTAAGAGCCAAAGGGTCCAAAGGAGGTAAAAACATCTTAATTATCAATACACAATATCCGACAGTGTGGGTTGGATTGGAAAAGTGGGAGTGGCACCTCCCATACAAAAAGATTGCAGATATCTTTATACCTGGAGAACGGCAGGGGCAAAAATTTACAAATTAGGTACAAGTATCTTGATATGCAATACACAACATCCGACAATATTTGGGCAGAAGATGTGGGCGTGGCATAGCATAGATTTATTTATATCTAAAGAATGGTAAGAGAAATATTGTCTAAATTTGGTATACAAACCGGGTTATGCAACATCTGTCAAAAAGAAGGTGGGGGAGCATAACTGGGCGTGGTACCTCACATACAAAGGCAAAAGAGATTTCTGTATATCTAGTAGGGTATTCATTCGGTTACCCGTTTATCGGTTAATTTTTGTACTATTATAACATATTTTTTTGTGTTTTTAATTATTTGTTTCGTCTCATATACAAAAGGTGTGTGTTTAGAAAATATATTTTCATACAAACAAAGAAGGTGTTCAGTGATCTTCATTTTAAATAAGTAGCGGTATTCACACCGAGCTTGTTAGTTTGTTAGTCGTTAATAGTTACTTTTTTACACGCATTTTGTTTTTGTATATTTAACGCGCTACCGGATTAACATTTAACAAATTAACGACACGGCACCCCTGATAAAATAGTTGTTAGTTGGTAACTTTTTTTTTACACTTTCTCGTGGCATGTTTTATTTTTTCCAGAATAATAAATTGTGTCAGAACAATAAATCAGTTGTTTTACTATGAAAGTTACCAGACTAACAAAGTTTTAAAAAGGGGTCGTTCACAGTTGGTAACTTTAACAAATTAACAAACTACCGAGTAACATATTAACAAGTTCGGTGTGAATACCGCTAGTGTTTGCTGTCAACAGTTTTTTGCTTCAGGAACTTTTTATGTGTATGTGATTAGTTATTTGTTTCTTCTCATATCTGTTCATATCAATCTTTTAACAGCATTAACCGAAACAATTAGAAGTGTTAAATATTTAAAAAAAAAAATAAAACAGGACTCTAATGACATAATGGAATATTTCATATGTTTAGGAAAATCCAGGAAGAGGACTGAGAAATGAGATATTCCGTTTTATGGGTTGCTTTTGATTTTGATAAATGAAAGAATTTTTTCAAAGTCAAGTTTTATCAAAACTAAAGAAAATTAACGCTTAAATCGTAAACATCTCAATCAAATTATTTTTATAAAAGAATATTTAATAAGATCTGAAACTATTGATATAAATAATGAAATGATCTTACATACTTGTAAATTATTCTTTTGTTTGCACGTTTTAGTTCAAGAATTGTTATGTTTGTTATGTCATTGGGTATTGTTTTTACTAATAAACTCCAAATAATAAATAATTTATGCGTTTTTATATATTGAAATTACTTAATTTAAAAAAAACGTTATTATTCGGTTAACCGATCAATATCAAAATTAACCGATTATTAACCGATTTAAGTAAAAAAAGCTCGATTAATTAATCGAGCGATTAACCGGTAAAAGCAAAAGCCCGATTAAATGAATACCCTAATATCTAGAGAACTGTAATAGCTAAAGTTTCCAAAGTTGGAACAAATAGACTGGTGATCAGTACACAACTTCAGGCAAAAAGTGGGAGTGATTAGAGAAGTGGACGTGACTCAAAAGAGAATCCCGTATTGTCCAAATATGGTACAATTAGAATGTTTATCAACATACAGACAGCACCTGAAAAAAATGTGCGGGATTGGAGAAGTGGGCGTATATCAGACTAGATTTCTGTATGTCTAGAGCATGGCCACAGCTACAATTTACAAATCTTTAACAAATAGCTTGGTTATAAATGAACAGTATCTGTAAAAGTCCCACTACCTTTTTGCAGACATAAGCGGGACAACTTCAATACAAATACCCTACAGATGTCTGTGCAACTGGTGAATGATAACAGTAAGAGTACTCAAACTTGGTACAAATAACTTTATAAATAATGCACGAGATCTGTATTGAAAAAATTACATATTTTATTTTAATGAGGGTAACGAAGCGCACTGGGTTAAGCTGGTGTGGTTATAAAAAATAACATGTGGCAGCATTACGATAAATGTTGGAAAATTCTTATGGTTTGTATTGGTAGTTTAAAAGCCCAATTTAGTGTGTTTAAAGATGTCTTATATGTTTACTGATTTTAAGATTTGTTAAGCCAAAAGGAGAGTTTTACTTGCTCTGATTTATTAGCCCTAAGAAACAGTCTTTGTTGGTCATAAATACATTTTTAAATTCTTACGCCTATAGCTACACAATTATAAGTAATTGTAATTTTTGTTAAATTAATATACAATTACATGTATATTGAAAAGGCCTCTAATACACCTCCCAATTAGGCTTACACAACATTTAGTAATTATAAAAATTTCTGTAGTCAATACTTTTTGAATTGAGTGTTATCAATTACAATTACTTCTAATTCGAAACTGAAGTTTTTGTAAATAATACTCGTGTTACTCATTACTGCAGTTGATTTGTTTTTTTTATTTCAATAAATTGTTTTTCCAAAATAGTTTTTTTAAATTACTGTTACTGGTAATTGTTTTTTTTAACCATGATTTCAATTGCATTAGGTGTAATTGCGATTAGAAGGATTTTTGCAACATGTTTGTTTTAAATTGTAATGCAGGCCCTTGATCTGGAAGAAAGGCATGCAAAATAAATAAGCCTTTCTACAGCATTCGCCTACAAAATTTAAAGCCATATCTACTCCGTAACGTAAAAAAAAAAAAAAATTAAAATATTATCTCATCACCAAATTGATAACAAATTCATAGAATCAAGCAGGCATCAGAAATTAAGAACCGAAAACTTAAAATTTAAGTTTTTCATTTGAAAAATTCAAAACTCATGCGTACAAAAAAAAATTTTTAAAGTACAAAATGTGTTTTGTACATTAAAAGAAACAAAATACACAAAAACGTTTTTTTTTTTTTTTATTTTTTTTAAAAATATTTATCATTGTTTTTCAAAACATGTTTTCAATTTTGTGTTTAAAAATTTTTTTTGTTTTATTTGTTCTTCAAAGTTCAAAATAATAAAGTTATTAAAAAAAACGTTTATGAGAAAAATATTTTTTTTTTTTTGTTTTTAGAAACTAACAATTAAAACTCAATTTGAAGTTAAAATTGTAAATTTTAATTAAAATTATAATATCAAAATGTGCTTAGAGATTCTTAATTATCAAAACTAGCTGCTGTTGCATTAGCTGTACGCGCAACACAGGTATCTATGGAGACATCCTTCAGTGCTTTGCCAATTATTATGACCAAAACTAGACGGAATTTTATCTCTGAGCTTGTAGAATATTTATTGTTGCTCAAACTCAACATCAAGCTAATTGATAAGATCACTATTTAGTTCTAGGATAATCTTTATCATGTTATAACTACTTATTATTAATTAGCTTTATATTTTTTACAATAATTTTGTACGTATGAGTTTAAATTTTGTCAATTAAAAAAATTCAATTTTAAATTTTCGGTTCATTTTTTTCTTTTCATGTACAAAATAATATTGTACTGAAAAAATAAATATCTTGTTTTTGTGTTTGCTTTTGTTTTTTTAAACTGATGAAAAAAAAAATTATTTTGTACGCATGATTTTTAACTGCCAGGCCCACAATGTCAACAAGAACATTTCTTTCGCATATTTATATTGAAAACAATAATAAAAAACTGAAATTTATTTTTGTTTTCAATATAAATATTCGAAAGAAATGTTCTTGTCGACATTGTGGGCCAGGCAGTAAATTTTTAAAAAGAAAAAATTAAATTTTCGGTTCGTAATTTTTTGTACAAAAGTACAAAAAAAAAAACATTTTTCTAAAAAGCTTTTTTTTTTGAGAATTTTATTATTTTGAACTTAAAGAAACAATATCAAACAAAATATTTTTATCTATTTTGGGTTATTGTACAATTTAAAATATTTTTCGAACACCAATGATAAATATTTTTTAACAAACATAAAAAAACTTTTTCCGGTCCTTGGAATCAAGCAAACAATTTATTGCTTTTGCACTTATTACCAAAATGATTATATAGATTAATAAAAATTGTAACAACTTAATTTTTTTTCAATAAATGATATTTTTAATTTTAAGATGCCCCGGTAGGCTATTTTTTAGTGAGCTAGTCTATTAGCGCCGGGGTTACGTGTTCGATTCCCGCCAGAGGCCCTGGTTTCTTTCCTACAGACAAGCGTAGAGCTTCGTGGGATTAGTATAGGAACAAAAAAAATAAATAAAAAAAAAATCATCCAAAAACTTTGCCGTTTCAAACAATGTGTTAATTGATTTCATTAAATATAGCTCAGGTTTTGACAATTCCCAACAACAATTCTACAAGTTTAAATTATTTTATTTTAATTAAAAATTTATTTCAAAACAATTAAAATGTTAATTAAATCAAATTATATTTTTAATAATCTTTGAACTAAAAAAATAATTGATTCAATTATCACATTAATTAAATTGAAATACTTTTTAAACAATTTTTTAATTGATTAAACAATTTTTTCGTGTGAATAGGGAACATTCTCAACTATTTTAAATTCAGAATTTTTCTAATGCGGGCATTTAAAATTCAGATATGCGCTTGAATCATTTTTGGTAATACTTGTAGGACGAAAATCGAAATGTGGAGCAATTTCCACATTACGTTTTAATAGATTATTTTTTATACCACAATTGAAAACATTCTAGAAAGTCTACGAGAATATTTCGATGTATCGAATTAGGGAGATCGGTTATTCGACATTTCTTAAAAATCGGGTCTCGAATATTGAGAATAGCTGCTAGTTTTAGCAAACCGGTTTTCGGTTAAGCATTTTTAAAAAAACCGGTCAACCGGGTTTTTTTCGAATAAATAAAACAAAAAAAAACAAATAAGTTTTTGTAAAAAATTGTTAATATGAAAAAAATCAAAACAATTCTCAAAGGTAAGGAACCAACAAAATGCACAGAAATGACTTAACTTTATTTGCAAGTAGATAATTGTATAATGGAATTTAAAAACTGTTCAATGTTGTTTGAAATAGACAAACGTTTTGCAAAAGCAAATAAAAAATGTTCTACCTGGCCCACAATGTCGACAAGAACATTTCTGTCGAATAATTATACTGAAAACAAGAACAAATTTTAGTTTTTTATTATTGTTTTCAATATGCGAAAGAAATGTTCATAAGTCCAAAAATTTAAGAAATCAACGGTAACATTTAAAAACAACAACTCTTCCAAAAAGAAAACAAAATATTTAAAATTGTCTTTCTCTTTTTATTTCTTAATCTCTACTGTTCTCCAATTTAATGCATAGCAGAAAACTCTGCATGTTGTTGTTCTTTTTACTATGTAAACACAAAAACAAAGCATACTGCTTCTGTACTTTACATTGTTTTTACTCACACGCATGTGAATTGTTTCAATGTATTAGTACCACTTTCTAACGCGTATAACTCGTAGCAGAATCTCCCAAAAAATATCTTTCGAATGATATATCATTTGTTAAAATACAATATATAGTTAAGGCGTAAAAGGGATCCTAAGAAAACCACTTGCCTATTAATATATAGAAGATGATGAGATGATGATTATCAATTCCCAACAACAATTCTACATGTTTAAAATATTTTTTTTAAACGAAAAAAGTCAATTAAGATTTTTTGTTATTTAATTAAAATTTTAATTGGAAATTTATTTCAAAACAACTAAAACGTTAATTAAATCAATATTAAATTTTTAATTTTCTTTCAACGGAAAAAATAATTGATTAATTTATCACATTAATTAAATTTAAATACTTTTTAAACCATTTTTTTAATTGATAAAACACTTTTTTCTGTGAAACAACAATAGTTTGCTTGGGGCTATTGCGAAGAGCATAATATGATTTTTAGCCATACTTAAACCACGTTTTCTGCAATTTTTGGACATTAAAACGGGGGAAAAGTGGAAACTACTGTATTCAAAATGTTATTTTCCTTTTAAGAAATGCCTTCCTGAAATAGTGGTGATTCCAATATTATTAAGATGATAAAATTTGATTAATGTTTTTCCTATGCTAATTCCGCAAAGATCGACGCTTGTCAGCAGGACACCAGAGTCTCTGGCGGGAATCGAACCCGCAACCCCCTCACTGATAGACTACCTACTAGCCCACCTGAGCACCCGGCGCTAAGAATTAATTAAAACATTGTAAATATTTGAATAATTAGAAATGGGCATTTTTAAATTTGCAATTTAAACGATGTTCGAAAGAAATAAAATTTTCCCCCCAAAACTCACAATATATTAATTCCTGATTCAGACTGTGCACCAAACTCCAGCTACAATTTTGGTATTTTCTTTTGGTGTCCCCTTGAAAATTAGTACACATTCAGACTTTACGTTGCAAGCCACAAGCTGCAGTATGACGTTTATTTATTAAATTCAAATTTAAATGTTAAATTTCAAAAATGTATGCGAAACATGTTAAAAAGGAATATGAAATTGTTGTTTGATTTTACATTTTGTGCTACCTTTTTTACCCCGCAAGCGATTCTACACCTATCGTCCCAAATATTTAGTTTCATGAAATATTTCTCTGGGACATGTCACATTGTGTGAAACAGGTATAAGGTATTTATAGTTAAATTTTAATTTTCATATTACTCTAGTTTTCAAAGCAATTTGTATAAACTTTTGTTAAACACTATTATAGACTACTTTAAACTTATTTCAAACTGAGCAAAAAAAGCTTATGAACTTGTATGTATATCTACAAAATGGGCAAATAAAAATATTTAACTATTTGTATTATACTCATGTATAAGTATAAAGAAAATTCTAAAATTGAGGACATTTATTGATCGCCTTATACTTTGCTAGACACATAAAAGTAAAGCAAAAAAAAAAAAAAAAATGTAAACGCTAATAAACTAAACAATATAACAAAAAAAAATGTAATAAAGAGCACAAGTGTTTTTCTTTCTACCTAACACCACATGTATTTATGTAGAACAAATATTGGAGGAAAAACTTTAACAACAGACAATGCCCAAACCTTAAAAGCACAATACTGCAAGACAATCAACAACACCTCAAATGATGTCACGTCTGAGGAGGGGGTGGAACAATAGAAAAACAAATTAATTCAACATTTTATTAGAAGTATTTGTTGCATGTTAAATAATTGACAGTCACAAAAACAGAAAAAAATCTTAAATGACTAAAAACAATATTCATACGTACGAAATGGCCGAGTTTCTTAATAAAACGTCATATTGATTTTTATAACGGAATTCAGTAATTGACGTAGGTCAAGAGTACTGCTTCAAAACTATTCAAAAGTTATTTCACTTTCACAATTTGTATATATAGTACATTGTATGTATGTGTATATAAAAACTATAGAACCAATTTGGGAATATTATGGAAAAAGGAAGTTAAATTTTAAATTACCGTAATTTGTCTCAAAATTGGAAAAATACGCTTTTTTATATACTATAATTTAATAGTTTGTTTTTTAATTTTTTTTTTAAATTTTCTACAATATTTTTTAATTATCACTGCAACAAACGAACTAATTTTCAAACTATTTTCAATATACTATTAATAAATTGTAATATTTTTAGTTACCACAGAATATCGCACTAACTTAATTTAGACAGTAAATAATTTTAACTTGTTTGTTGTTAGTTCTTGCTAATAGTTAGACATTTCCTTGGAAATGCTTAAAGTTTTTTTTATTGAATTTCAATTTAAAAGCTTGCGAGAGTTTTTATAGACTTTTATAGAACATTTAATGAATACTCTCATAAAAGCAATAGATGGCGCCTAAATGGTTGATGATGTTGACATGCGCATACAAAACAATTTATTATACAGAATTGCATGACGATATTCGTCACTAATTAATCAAGAATACATTTTGAATTGGTTGGGATTTTCACACTTTAGCGGCCATATCCATAAGATCTAGGAGGACCAAATTTGGCGCAGAAATGTTTAGCTTGTTGAGTCAAAAATAATGGACCGTATTTTACCTCATCCCTATAAAAATGCCTTCCTAAAGTAAGTGATTTTAAGTACAACAGTAACAAAACAATCTTCTATTTTTAATTTAATGGTATATATTATCTTTATGTTCGTCTAATTTGGTAATCACAAAGGGCTCATTGGGTCTACTATTTGTGTTCGCCTCATACAATGTCCCCCGAATTACAATTTTGTTTTGCAGGAAATTTACTTTAAGAAGGTCCTAACTGCTGTATAGCTCTATTATACTTGTTTACCATACCATTTTGCTAATTTAATAAAAAAAAATTTTATAGAAAAAATTTATAAAAGTAAAACTGTCTTACGTAAAGGGATTTAGAAAACTTCTGAGTTTTATTCAAGTTACATTCACATAAAAAAGTTGTTTATCAATTAAAAAAATTGTTTAAAAAGTATTTAAATTTAATTAATGCGATAATTGAATCAGCAATTTTTTTAATTGAAAGGAAATGAAAAATATAATTTTTATTAAATTTATTTTTAAGTGGTTTTGAATTAATTTTTAATTAAAATATTAATTAAATATTAATAGATTTTTTCGTTTAAAATAAAATAGTTTAAACTTGTAGAATTGTTGTTGGGAATTGTCAATATTTAATCAAATAAACTAACACATTGTTTGAAATGGCAAAGTTTTTTGAAAAAATTTTTAATTAAAATTAAAAAAATCATTTGTTGAAAAAAAATATTATAATAAATAAATAATAAATATAATAAATAGTAGTTCTGGAGTTATGCGAGCAAAGTCAATCCTAGGAATGAAAGCAGTACTACTTTCGGCAGTTCCTGTTAGGAGTTGCGCATAAGGTTTTATGATAGTTATGTCACTTGCAATCTTGTGCCACTGCATAGTCCTCACCTTGTAATTCAATTACGTGACGTGCAATTTGTGAGGGAGCATTCCATTATGCTGTTGTACTCCACCGTGTCACTGCTCAAAAATGTAGAAAGTTCACTCTCCAAAGACTGCCAAATTTTTAATACAATGTCAGATGGTTTCAATCGTTCACCAAAAACGTTTTGAACGATCGTGTATTGATCCAAAATTTTATTTGGTAATTCAATAATGTCTTCTCCACACTCTGAACTGATTTCCCCATTGCCCATCTTTAATAGCCTCTATAATTATTGTCCGCGGCATATAATGACCATATAATGGAATATTTCATGGATGATTCAACAAAAGCTGCCCTGTGGGCATTGGGTATCACAGGCAGACGTTGGCGAAAATCTCCTCCAAGTAGCAAAGCTTTACTTCCAAAAGGGTGTAATTTTTATTAATATTTTTAGCAACTCAGCATTCAGTGCGTAGCTACCCAGCAAAAACTTAACTTACAATGCTACTTTTAATGACTTCCTGAATTCATTACTTCGTATCTTTATTCGCCACTTTTTGCATTATTAGTTATATATAAAATAATAACTTTATAATTATATCTTAATTAAGTCATAATTATACATTACAAAAGAATACTTTGGTATAATGACTTAAATAAGTTATTATGATATGATTTAAAATATTTTTTTAAATCAATTTGCAATAAATTATACTATTATTTGTTGGATATCCGGTAATATTATAAAATTTTAAGAATAATTTCGATGTGAAATACATGGAAATCAATCAAATGTATGTAAATATATACATAAATATGTTCGAAAATTAACAACACAATATATTTTCGATATTGGAATACTAGTAGTGATATTAATCTAATGTTAACGATGTTTTTTGAAGAAGATAATTAGGCCTGTCACAGAAATTGTTCGGAATTGTTTTCAATCCTTTTTTTTATTTCGATCGATTTTCGTAATTACGACAAATTTTAATTTTGTTATTTTTAAGTTAAATGTGGCAATATTGTGCAAACCAAAACAAAAACTTTTTTCGATCGAAAAATTAAAAGTGATTTCATTCCGAGAAAATTTATTGGATTTCGTTTTTTGAAGAAGCTTTCTCGGAATTAAAAAAATAAGTACTTTTTCTAGTAGAAAAATAAGTACTCTTTTCCTCAAGAACTCATTATTTTTCTGCTTATTTTGTAAGCAAAGTTTTTGCTGGGTAGGTGCTATTGTAGCCTCGTCCCAAATTATTAGGCTAGCATTTCTTATTTACCGTACATCCGTTGAATTATCTCTTATACTTGAAGTTGACGTTTCTGTAAAACGTACTGGTAGTTTGAATTGAGAGTGATAGGTACGACCACCATCCAAAAGGTTGGCTGCAATTCCTGTCGATGCAACTGGAAAAACTATATCACACTTTCCTCTGACCACACTTAGCAATGTTTTGTACAGATATGTTTCCCCACTTTCA
Organism: Pollenia amentaria; assembly: GCA_943735925.1. Lineage (NCBI taxonomy): Eukaryota > Metazoa > Arthropoda > Insecta > Diptera > Polleniidae > Pollenia > Pollenia amentaria. The sequence continues at coordinate 158,440,799 of OX031009.1, forward strand.
CCCGGTCCATCAGAAAGAAAACAATTTGAACTATCTTGTCGAATGTATATTGCGTCCATAACGGTTTGGAATGCAATTCTTTTCTGAATATTATATATATCCTTTTTTTCTTGCTTTGTTTTAAAAACATGTTGTATGTCATTCGAAAGACTTACTGGAGCTTTTTTATGCCGAAGTCTGCGCATGTCTTCTTATAAAATAAAAATATTTTGCACTTGTTGTAGGAAAAAATGTTCGCAAGTCACGGAGCTTTGTATTTGATATTTGGGCATACTTAGTCTTCTACAAAACATTGAATGTATATATTCCAAAGCTTTCGTTTATGAAGTGGACTTCAAAATACATAGATGTAAGCAAATTGTTGTCTGAGTTCAGTTGGCATGCTCATTTTTATTACTTCTTTAAGATTCAACTCCGAACCAGAATCGTCCATAAGAGACCAAAGGCTAGTGCTGTTTCTTTAAAACTGGATAATTCTATTCCGTTGACTGTTTTTAAGTCGTTTAACTCTATCGCACATGGAATTATATTACTTCCGCCTCCCTTTCATCCTTTACAACCGAAAAACGTGTTTACAAAAAATACTTAAAGTACGAATTTTTAACCTGTCTTGTACCTTAAAATTACTTAATTTGATTGTTGTATTTATGTTTAAGAACATGGGTTTAAAGTTTGTGCAAAATTATTATGAAAATAAACGTGTTCACGAAAAGTACCAAAATTACGAATTTTAGCCCTGGTTCTTCGCCCATACACCGAAAATAAAAAACCAGCTCTGTACCGATACTTCGCAGAGAAAGTGCATTAAGTATTCAGAGTTTCAGTTGTCAATGTCATCAGATGGCTCATGCTTACAAAAAGTACCAAAAGGAGGAATTTTAACCCTGTCTTGTCCCTTAAAAGAACTTTATATATATATATGTTTGCTAACTTTATGTTAAAGAAAAGATTTCCAGTTTGCGCAAAATTATTTTAAAAAAAAGTGTTAACAAAAAGTACTCAAGGTAAGAATTTTAACCCTGTTTCGCCCATCAAATATACTTTATTTGTTTGCTGCCTTTATGTTAAAGAGCATTTTTTTCTAGCTCGCGTAAAATTATTTGAAAAAAAAAACGTGTTTACAGAATGTACCAAGAGTACGAATTTGTACACTGTCTTCTCCCTTAAAAGTAATTTATTTGTTTGCTGTCTTAATGTTAAACAACATAAGTTTTCATGTTTGCGCAAATTCATAAAAATGGGCTAACAAAAATTACTCAAAGTAAGATTTTTAACCCTGTTTCTCCGCGAACAGACCGAAAATAAAAAAAAATTGTGCCAAATTTTAGCATTCTTGGTCATCAGTTGTCTTCAGAAAGTTGTGATAAGTGAATTAGACATACATCCGGACATACTAAGCAATTTTATATATAGGATCCATAAGACATCTAAAAACAAATATTTTAAAATTTTTAACGCTTATTTAATAGTTAAATAAGTCCCTTTAGTGGGAAATCTGATGTGATCATAAAAGCTGAGTATATAAAGTGATTTCGTATGTTGCCTAGATTCGTGTATGTATCGATTTTTCATGAGTGAAAATTGCTGTTACAACCGCAGAAAACCCCAATTTATGTAGGCTTGTAAATTAAGGTTTACCTGGGTTTCGACTTCGTAAGAAATTCACTGGAAATATTTTACGAATTCCCGAAAAGGCTTAGGCAAGAAATTTCGGACTAACTGATAGGTTGGAGAAAGGAGAAATACTAGAGTATACAATAGAACAACAATTAATCGACGAATTTTTTTCGCAATTATTTGAATGAATCTCATTAGTTATAAAGGATTTTGAGTGCATTTATCGGGAAAATTATACAATCGACCCCTGTGTAGCAGCTATCTTACCTCCATTGCTTTTGGAAATATTCCAGCGGGTTATGTTGAGTAGCAACAGCATATAAGGAAGATCCTCCCTGAGGCCGAACTTTTCCACAAGTGGTGAAAAACCCGCCCTTTAGTGGGATTTTCAGGATAATCATACGTAAGAAAAACCAATTTACTGATTCCCAATATTATCGTAATGATAAATGGACAAAAAAATTGATATAGTCACCTCATCAAAAAACCTGGGGCTTGTATTCAATCAAACATTAAGTTGGTCGAATCATGTTAACTCAATTGTATGTAAAACTCAATCCATGATACGTTCTCTATGGTCAACCATTTCTTGCACACCGGTTAACATAATAATGCTTATTGCTAAAACGTACGTAATGCCCTGCTTACTTTACGGAAGTGAAATATTTAGACATTGTGACTCAGATAGTACACGAAAGTTAAAGGTAGCATTTAACAACATAACCAGATACGTGTTTGGTCTTCGCAGACGTGATCATATAACTTCTTTTTCGAAACAATTGTATGGCATGACTTTCTCAAATCATACTTGTACAACAGGTTGCAATTTGTAAGATCAAACCGCGGCTGTAAACTAACAAGTATTAGATACAAGTGTCAGGTTTCAGAGCGGCAGTTTTTCATTAATGCTATCCGTTCGTGGAACTGACTTCCAAACAGAAGTCAAACAATCAGCAATGCGAATATTTTCAAAAATGAAATTATTAAACTGTTTTCTTAATATTAATATTAATAATTTTTCAATCATTTTATGTTTTAAAATTTTTTTTTATGCATGTTTTTAAATTATTCATAAATGTTATTGTAATTCATTTATTATTATTCATTTCTTTTATTTTTTTTTTCTCAACACTTTGGTTAATGTTTTATATAAAATAATAAGAACCATGTTATAAACATTTTATTGTATAACTACCTGTTATCCCTACTATAATCTAAAAGATTTTGTATATCTTGTTGTATGGGTAAAACAATAATAAATATCAAATATCAAATCGATTAATTCCTTACTCCAACTTATTGTCCGCCGGAATTTTTATAAAATGTTCGAAATTTTGAGAAAGTAATCAAATTCAAATCTTTTTATATAGGCAAGTGCTGCAAGGTATAGATAGATGGTTTCTATAATAAATTCCGGTAAGTTTTATAACGACTTATCTTTTGAAATCTCTTAATGATACGTGGAGGAGATTTGAAGGGAATGCCAAGCATTTTGTAACAAAAGTCCATCTAAAGAATTCCTTCTTAAACTCTAATGTCTTAAATATATTCCATACAATATCAATGATTGAGTTTATATTAATTCTCACATTCTTCTTTACAAAATATTTTCCTGCAATAAAGGACAATTTTTTTTCCGATCCCGGGAATGGGAAACAAACCAAAAACAAATTCTGAAAATAAGATACTTTCTGCTTTACAACAAAATTGAATTCCAGCTTTAAACTATGCGACATATTCCTGCAATAATATTCGAATTTTCTTTTGGTGTCCTTCGAAAACTCCTATAGGTTTAGACGTTAATTTTTTTGTTGCTGGCTACCAGTTACAGTTTAAAGGTTAAGTCATATATTTGAATTTAACAACGTATTTAAGTTTAAACATTTTATGAATCATATTAAAGAGTAACATCGAATTGTTGCTTGATTTTACATTTCTTTAACCCGCAAGCGTCTCTACATCCATTGCGCTCAATCTTCTGCTTCATTAAAATTCAGACTATGCGAAATTTCGCATAACCTGAATCAGGTATTAGTTGTAAATATTAAGTCAATAAATTCTATTTACGGAAATTTTAATAACGTCTATTTTTTGCTAAAAAAAATATTTATTTATTTTTATCAAAAAGGGAAAATTTACTTATTCCGTAAAGGTCTATTATATTTTCCCACAATTAATTTAATATAATAACTACCCAAACTTTTCTTTTGTAATATAAACTGGTTAACAGTACAAAAAAGTAATAGGATAAATGGCAGGTGTCTCTCATAACTTTATCCCTCCTAACGCATTTAATTTCATTTCTGCCGGCAATAAAATTTATCATATTTCTGCCAATCCACCAACCAATTCATTTCATATTTCCCCATTTAAGTTTCTAAATATCTGCAATTTCTGATAACAAACGATAAGGATTTCATTTAATATTTTTGGTCTTAAAGTAATTAATCTTGAAACCACGTTCGATTAGACAATAGTTGAAATCCTAAATTGTTAGTTTTTGTTTAATATTTTCAACTGCTTCGTAAAATAAGTATTTTATTTGAATTATATTTTTTTTTGTGTGTTTTGTTTGGTTTTTAAGTCATCTATTAACCATAATAATTTGTAAGATGTTAAGCTTTATTAGCCAACCACACACAGAGTTGTCGTCGTAGCAACAACAGCACAGGCCAGATGAATTAAGCAACAACAAACAGCAGCAGGCTGTAAAAGTCGTACAACAAAAGATTGCAATGAATAGAGGCAGTGGTGAATATCATTAAATACACAGCGATATGAGTGCTGTGGCAAGTTGCAAGAAAAAATATATTAAACTAAATCCTAAAGATACTACGATACGATTAGTGTTTTCCATACGGGATTTCCCGGGACAATCCCGCAAATTTTGTGGGAATTCTCGGAATTTTTCATTTAATTATGGCAACTTTACTGCTTATATAATTGCAAATAAGTTAGATGTGAATTCTGAGAAATAGATGTAAAGTCTGATGATCCGAAATTTTGAACTTGTGAAAGAAGAGGAGTAAATATGTACATATAACGTTAGCTCAATATTGGCTTGACCTACCGACTATTTAAAAACAATTGAGTTATATATATTTTGAATACCATCTTGTTGAATCCAAAACCTGTTTTACGAAATTTTTTATGGTTTCTTTGATATAAAGCATTCATTTTGCTCCATCTATATTAATTGGACTTTTGCTTTAATCGGTTAATCGTTCGATTACTTAACCGATGTTTTGGTTTAATCGGTTAATCTTGTAATTGATCGGTTACCGAATTAATAAAGTTTTTCTTATAAATTAAGTAATTTCAATAAATAAAAATGCATCAATTATTTATTACTTGGTGTTTATTATTAAAAAAAAACAATAAAATAACAAACATAACAATTTTTGTACTAAAACGAGCAAACAAAAAACAAATAAATATGTAATACATATTTTTTAATCAATACATAAATATAATGTATTAATTAAAAAATAAACTGTATGATAATTTTATTAGTTATTTCAATAGTTTAAGGAGACCTTAAAAATAATTTTTTAGAAAAATAATTTGGTTTAAATGTTAAGGATTTAAGCGATTCTTCTCATAATTTTGATAAAACTTGGCTTGGAAAAAATTCTTTCACTTATCGTTGATGTTGGAGAAATCGAAAGCAACCCATTTTACAGAATAAAATCTTCCACTATGCCATTAGGGTCCTGTTTTAATTTTTTAAATTGTTAACCCTTCTAATTGTTTCGGTTAATTCTGTTAAAAGATTGATATGAGAAAATATGAGAGGAAAAATTAGCTAAGCACATACATATAAAAAGTACGTGAAACAAAAAGCTGTTGACAGCAAACACTTATTTAAAATGAAGATCACTGAAGACCTTCTTTGTTTGAATGAATGAAAATATTTTCTATACAAGGCGAATTCATACAAGGTGACGTAAGCAACAGCTGATAACTAACCATGTGTCAAAATTTTATACCATTCTGGTGGTTCTGGGTTAATTTTCATAATTTTGCACTAAGAATTATGAAATTTAAAACGTTTTTAAATTATAACATTTCAAAACACAATTTATAATTAAAAACAAAATGAAATGTTTGTTTGAATTGTGTACTTCAGTTGTATTATTTTCACACAACGTTAAAGTATTTTACAGTGTTGTATACGTTTTCAAAATAAGATCGATAACCTTGAATAAATTCCCCTTCCACATACCTTTTGTATATCAGACGAAAGAACCAATTAAAAACTCAAAAAAATATGTTATAATACTACAAAAAATTTAAAATTTTGTTTCGTCAGTTAATCGACTGAAATTGACCGGTCTAATCGTTAATCGAAAGTAGCCAGTTTTAAATTAGCCGATCAGTTAATCGTGTTGTAATTAATCGGTTAACCGATTAACGGTTAAACGAATGAACACCCTAATAGATATCTATATATAAAAAATGAATGTAAATATGTATGTTTATTTGATTGTGTGTTTGTTTGTTTGTACCTTATAGCCACCTGAACCGGTATTTATGAAACTGCTACAGTATATTACTGACGGTCTGTAAGGATCTATAGGCTGTATATTTTTTGAAATTTTGAGTGGGCGTAGCACCTCCCATACAAATACATTATAGATTTATGTATATCAGGAGAGCAACAGGAGCCATAGTTTCCAAATTAGATACAAACATTTTGGTTATCAGTACACAACATCCGACAAAATATGGCCGTAATTGGCGAAGTGGGCATGGCACAAAAAATATTTACTTATATCTAAAGAACGGTAAGAGAAATATTGTCTAAATTTGGTACACATATCTGGGTTATCTATACACAGACTGTCTAAAATGGTAGTATTGGAGAATTGGGCGTGACACCTCCCATACAAAGACATTACAGATTTCTGTATATCTGGAGAACGGTAGGAGCCAAGGTCCCTAAATTAAATAAAATCATCTTAGTTATCAATACACAACATCCGACAAAGTTTGGGCGAAATTGGAGTTGTGGGAGTGGCACCTCCAATACAAATAGATTGTAGATATCGGTACACGCATTTTGGTTAGTAATAAAAGGCGGCATGAATAACTCCATTCATGAACACTGAAATGTTTATTCAATGAAGTTCGTATTCAAATAAAAATTAGACCACTGAACGAACTGTTGTTTTATTCATGCTACTAGCAAACACATTTCGTTTCATATGGCAAACACAAAGACTTTGTTCAATGAAACGACTTTTGTTTTACAGTTTTCACTCTCTCTCATTTTTTTATATAAATACTCAATAGCAATGTTGCCACTTAGTAAATTTTTGTAATTTTTTCTTTTTTGTTACCTTTACAATAATATATGTATGTAATTTGTAAAGCATTTATTAAATTAAATTTAAATAATGCTTTAATTGATCTTCCAGCTCCTATTAATATTTCAACTTGATGAAATTTTGGATCTCTATTATTTTTATGTTTAATAATTCAAATTTTAACAGGATTATTTTTAGCTATACATTACACAGCAGATATTAATATAGCATTCAATAGAGTTAACCATATTTGTCGAGATGTTAATTATGGATGACTATTACGAACTATACATGCTAACGGTGCATCATTTTTTTTTATCTGCATTTATTTACATGTAGGACGTGGAATATATTATGGATCATACTTATTTACCCCTACATGAATAGTAGGAAAGTGAACGTGTTTCTTATTAATAAGAGTTCGTTATGACGTGCTTAATTCCCAATTGTTATTTTTGATAAAAAACACTGACATTTACTGTTGAGGGAAAACTAATTTCTATGCGCATTTCACTGGTTGCTTAGGCCAGCTCGTCGGGAACTTTTTTCAAAGACTTTAAAAAACTTAAAATATAACATAAATAAGACTGTAAAGCGAATAAGAATTTAAAACACTCAGGTCTTACTTGTAACAATATCAAAGCTTAAACAAAACAACAACAATAAACAATGAGTTTGTCTTTTCTTACATTCCCCTCGGAGATGTAAGATAATTTCGATATAAAACCGGCATATTAATTAGTATTGTGGTTATTTTATTAATGGTAAACCATTAACAGTTCAATAAAATAACAACAATACTAATTATTGTTAACATCTAATGCACGAGCTATATGTTTACAGTTGTCCTTCAAGTTGTGCTGAAAAATTTCAACAAGAAAAAAGAAATACAAAAACATGAAAAACAAAAAATGTACTTTGGATTTCAAGAGGAATTCTCGACAAAAAGTACGAAAAACAAGAAGTAAGGAATAACATGTATATCAATTAAAAAAGGTAATCATTCATTCAAAAGCAAATTTCGATCTACCAAGGTAAAATACTCGCACCATTTGGTTTAAAGATTGATGTTTGACTTATGACGTCATCGATGACGTCGTCAATGGCGGTGAGAGCTAAACGGCAAACGCCACTTAAGAGATTATGTGGTTACAATCGAAGCTAATCTGGGCAACCTGTCCGTGAAATCCTGGGTTCAATTCCCAGCTCAGTCAAGAATTAAATATTATCAATCAATTTTTATTCATTTCATATTGTAAAATTCCGTTCTTCATAAAAATAATTTAATGAAAATTAAATTCAATGAAATTACGCCTAATTAAATATCAAAATTTGTATTAAAAACCCGCATATTTTCAAAACAAAAAAAAAATCGGCATTATCGGCACTTCATTTAAAAAAAATCGGCATATTTATAATATCCATTTTAAGAATAATAAAACATATTCTTATTTACACAAAAAATAACAAAATAGAATAATTCAGCATTAACTTACATATAAACCCTATAAAAACATTAAAATTAAAAAAAAAAGAATATTTTTATAAATAAATTGTAGGTTATTAAAAAAAAGTGTACATTAGGTTAAAATTGTTTTTATATTTAAAAATTTTTTTTCAACATTTTATATTAACAAATATTTTATAGATCAACATTAAAACCGCTTGCATATTATTCAATTTTAAGTAATCTTTAAAAAAAAAGAGTTCCTTAAAAGGATTTATTTTCCAGGGTACATCGAAATTTGGTTTTTTAAGGTTCACTTGGCTACAAATTCTTTCCACATTTGCGGAAGAATGTGGAAGGAGCATAATTTGTTGTACAAACTCTGACAGCACTGGACGTCCATCCGTAGAATCCCCACGTTTTAAGTCTGAAATTTTTTGGCAAAAAATTTACAAATTTGCTTTAACTCCTTCTTAATCTTCTTAAAAATTTTAACTCTCTAAATTCAGAGTCTAAAATTTGTTTTTCTTTTTCAGAAATAAAGCTGGGAAACTCTTTTAGCATTTCCATAATATTAATACTTAAAATAGAAATATTTTTCTTTTTCATAATTTTGTTAGGGTTATCATATTTAAAGATTTATAAGATTTTTGTTCAAAATCAAAACGTTTTAATATTTTACTTGCATGTTCTATATACAAATTAATACAGTTATTAACAATTTTGTTAATTTCGCTTTTGTTGAGTTTTGATTTTCTTAGTAACTCATTAGCCAATAAGCCCAAATACTCCTCATCACAGTTCAAAAAGTTCTTTGTGTTCATAAATTCCGTTAAGTAACTAAGTTTTAATCGTTTTTTGTAAAACTAGTTAATACAGTTTAAAAAAGACTTTCCATTTGGTTGTGTAGATTATGAGAAGTGCTCCAAAGTTGCCGAAAATTAATAAAGGGTGATTTTTAAGAGCTATAGGAAACTTAAAAAAAAAAACACATAAAATTCAGAAAAATGCATGAAATCTTTATTTGAAACGGTCCATATAATTTAATGTTTGAAGATTATTTCATGCAAATGTTGACCGAGACTGGGCCTCAAATGGTCCATCCGCTTAGTCCAATTTTGGCATACTCTTTCCAACATTTCGGCCGGTATCTCATGAATAAATGCTTCAATGTTGTCTTCCAATGCGTCAATTGAAGCGGGCATGTGTGTATAGACATGAGCTTTAACATAGCCCCACAAAAAATAGTCTAAAGACGTTAAATCGCACGATCTAGGCGGCCAATTTACCGTTGCCGAACGTGAAATAAAATGTTCACCGAACTCGCCTTTCAATAAATCCATCGTTAGGCGTGCTGTGTGGCATGTGGCAACGTCTTGTTGAAACCACATGTCATGCAAGTCAAGCTCTTGCATTTTGGGCAAAAAAAAAGTTAGATATCATCCCACGGTAGCGCTCACCATTCACAGTTACGTTACGATTCGCATCATCTTTGAAGAAGTACGGTCCAATGATGCCACCAGCCCATAAACCGCACCAAACTGGGACTTTTTCTGGATGCATTGGTAGCTCTTGCAATGCTTCTGGCTGATCTTCACTCCAAAATCGACAATTCTGCTTATTAACGTACCCATTGAGCCAAAAATGAGCTTCGTCGCTAAACACAATTTTTCGATAAAAAAAACTTTCTTAACAGAGCACGCATTTTGATAATAAAATTCAATAATTTGGAAGCGTTGTTCGTTTGTTTTTAACGATTCATGGTTAAATTATAGACCAAACTGAAGATGTTTGACAGTGAAACAAAACAAGAAACGTGCGTCAGCTGTTTAAACCAGTGTTGCCAAAAAGATAATAGCTAAAAAATCACACGTTATATTACACGCTAACAAGCAAATTTACCGTGCTTTAAGTGTTTATCAAAAAATTGGCATTTTTGGAGAAAAAATCGACGAATCGGCACTTTGCTAATTTTAAGGCAAAAAATCAGCAAAATGTCGATAAATCGGCAAATATGGCAGGCCCGATTCCCCTACAATTGGCTGGTTTTTTCCGACTCGAATTGTAGTTGTAAGTGTTTCTCATTGATGGAACTATTCTCAAGTAAAATTAGAAAAAGGCTGTCAAGCGATTTTAAAATTCTTATTTTGAAAGAAATATTTTATATTTTGTTATAAAATAACTTATAATTGTGTTATTTTATTTAACTGTTTTTATAATTTAACTATTGTGGGTTTATGTCAATACTGTTGCCTTATATGCAAAGAATTGAAAGTTTTTATTGTTCTACTACACCTAAGTAAAATAATAAAAAATGTATTGATAAACTTATGTAATAGATCTCATGAATTGCTATTTGTTTTTTGTTCGAATAAATTATATTTTGCACCATTTTATATTAAAGGTGTGTGGGAAACGGTAGCAAAGAACGGTACATTGAAGTAAAATTTTGACACTGTTGAGGTGAATAAAATGTCACTAACCCGGGGGTCTATTATAAATTTGGACATTAGCGTACATGGCCCAATTAGTAGGTGTGCTCGAAACGCCTGCTGATTTTTTGTAGAGTTGTGTTTTTATCGACATCTCGTCCATTTTTTCACGAACAAATGCATTGGGTTTTGCTATCTTTAACATAATTTACACAATAAAAATGCGTGTTGTTTTTTCTATTGCTGCACTGTTGTAGTTTTGCGAACACCTACTAATTGGGCCATGTAAGCGTATAAGTTCTTGACAATTTTAATTCACCATAAAACTTTGCTACCGTTTCACACACACCCTAAGTGAGTATTCCCGGAATATTGAAAAATAAACCCCCATTTCTCGGGAAATGAAAAAAGTCCAGGTAAAGAAAAACTCTAGATACGATACAATATACAAACACTCTGACAAACACATACACACTCATTGTTAGTAGTTTAGCTGCACACATGTAATAAAACAACTAATACTGTTCATTTAATTGTTCGTGTTTGTATGATTCCATGGATCTACGAATATTTGTTTGATCGCTGTAAATCCGTATAATAATCCATACCGAATATTCATTCGTTCACTCAGTAACTCATTCATTCATTTATATTTCTGAGTTGCATCCTTATAATAAACCACCTCAAAATAAATGTATATTTTTAAGCTCTTTGGCATATTTGTTGATTTTGCAATTTATTTTGAATTGTACACTTAATTTGTTGTTAGTTTTTTATTTACATTGCTCTACTCTTATAGTTATAGAGGACTACCTACTACGAGTACTTATAGTGTATTACGAATAAATGCATCATAGTATCCACTAATATCCGTACACCAACCGTCAATGGGTTATGGACGAGTTATAAATTTAATCTAAATAATGTTCGAAGGGTTATTGGGAAAATAAAATTTTTTGCTCATCACTTAGTCTAAATAGAACTGTTTAACCAACATTAAATAGAAAATGACAATTCTTTCCTTTTAATTATAAAGTTTTGTTCACTGGTCACGGGATAAGTGCTTTAAGAGCAATTGACACAAATTTCTCGCATGGATACTTAGCGTAAGTTTGGGTACTAAAACCAGAGTACGAAAACAAACAAAACGAAACGTTTGCTTTCGTTTTGTTTTGTTCTTTGCAGTGAGTAAAACAAAAACAAAACCAAAACAATGAGAATGATTGTGCCATTTTGTTTTGTATTATTTTTGCTCGTGAGCGCAAATTGTACATTAATATAAACGTACACAGCTGGAAAAGAAAAGAGTAAGAACAATATTGAAACATTCAGAGATAAAACGTTTGACAAACGTTTGCTAATTGATTTACTCATTATAATATTTACTCATATATATATAACTATTGTTTCTAAGTGAAATAAAAAAGAGGTTTTTAGGTTTTTTTGCTTTTATTAATGCTTATTTTAATTACTATAGTAATTAAAAAAAACCAAACAAGAACTAAATGAATTACTCAAAACAAAACGTTTCTCTATCTGTTTTGTACTCAGATGTACGATTGTAACGGTAAATTAAATAATGCAGATGAGTGGAAAGCCAATTGTTTCGTTTTCTCTCTTTGACACTTGAAAAGTTTTTGTTTTGGTTTTGCTCATGTACAATACAATTTAAAAATTTTGAATTGTTTTGTACATTTTGCAAACGTTTGCGAAATGTTTTGTTTGTTTTCATACTCTGACTAAAACCCATTTCAATAACTTTTGTTAACGCTACCACAGAGGTGAAGGCATTCCTTTTTTGACACATACACTTATATAAATCTTAAACGAATATTAAAAGAAAATGTCTTGAAAAATCGCCAAGATTGATAAATGATTTGGTCAAGCATGTTATTTTTTTATAAAATTTGTTACAAATTAGTACACCTACTTTAATGCTTAGCGCATATATCTGCGCTTTTTTTTTAATGGAATAGTGCTTCGCAAAAAAATAATGATGAAACATAACTGGGGCTGAACGATGTACATACAGTTTGACATAAAATTATGCCAGAGAATTCGGTCGAGAAATAAAATAATTTTTATTTTAAAAACGTTTTTTCTAATGCTCTCACATATAGACAATTATTTCCCCAACAATGTAACCATACTTTCTTTAAATTTCATACATTTTGTAAACAAAGAAAAATAAGAACAAAAGAAAACGAAAGATATGAGAGAAAATTTGCAGTTACTGTCGACGTTTTAATTATGGGCTTTAGAATTTTTGCCTGAAGTTTAAGACTCAATTCTGTTTCATCATTTAAGAACATTTTTTTATTGTCATACATATATGTTTAAAAGAGGCGTACCTAACAGGCTCCAAAGTTGGGCTAGCACAAGTATTTGCACTGTGCGTTGAAAAAGTATTTCCATTCATGTTTTTATATATATCGATTTAAGTTATTATCAAAAGCGATATGAAGAGAATCCTAGTAGCAACTTAAGATTTTATTATTGACACTCTTTTTTTTAAGGATAAGTGGCAAGTTGCCAGTTTGTATTTCATAAAGTGCACGACATTTCAACGGTAAGAGCTTTTGCAATTTTTCTGTAAAAATACCACAATTTTCTGAACCCTATAGGACAAAAAGAAAAGAAAAAACAAAAAAAATCTCTACTCTATTGAGATATCTTACAGTGTTTGCGACAGCAACAAGCCCAGTTGTTGCTAGTGCTACAGAAAATATATGTTAAACAAACGTTGTTGTTTGGTGTAGTCTGCAATTAATAATAACAATTTAACACTTTTCAAATGAAAAATTATATCTTTTACTTAACAGTTTCTGTATTGCATACGATATTTTTTCTAGTTCCCCAAGATTTCATAGTGTTTTATCAACAAGCGTTGGAAAAATGGGATTCAAACAAAGACAATACGATTATCGCTGTTTGGGGCTGTGGTTGTTGCAGTTGTTAAAATGAATGATTTTTATATTAGATAATGTGCATTAATAATAATAAGACGTGTACAATGTATAAGTATTAAAAACATAATAAAAGGAAGTATTTTAGAGATTTTTTTTCCTACTGTCTGCGCATAAATACAATAAAGAGAAATAAACTGAAATTATGACAGGTTAAATATGAATTTAGTTAATTTCAGCATATTATCATTATTACTATTATTATTTTTTTTATAACTTAATGTGAAACTTTAAATAGTTTATTATCGCGATAGAGAGATTTTAAATTAAATTTAAACTTTCTAACACAATGAATGAATTTTCACTAACAAAAAAGGAAAACATATGGCGAAATGGAAGAATGATGAGAAAATGTTTGCAGGAATTTCAACAATAAATTTTTGTATTTCGATAGCGACTTTAAAAATTTAGGGAGAATGAAAACAATTTATATCTTAAAGAAAAGTTGTCTTAATATTTGAATACTTTGAATTAATTTTGTCAAATTAAAAATATTTATTAATTTATTTATATGGGTTTTTTGGCTTGCCATTTTTAGATGAGGGATCAGTGAATTATTACTCTCTCACTTCATATAGTAAAGGGTCTTCCAATAGCGACTTCCAAACTTTGACAGTTAATAGCGGTCATATTCTCGAACTTATAGCTGTCGAATTTTTTTATTTATTTACTCTGTAGAAAGTTTTGCAACAAAAAAAATTTTAAGCTGACCCTAACTTTTATCGAAAAATGATCTTAAGCAGAATAATTTTTTTTTAAACTCATAATAGAAATACAAGTAATCTTTTGTCTTAACTTTTCATTGCAACAGAAACATAGGCTGGTATATACATATATTAATAACAAATTAATATAATAAGTTGAAGAAACAACAAAATGAAAATGTATTCAGTGATGCCAATAGTAGGGAATTTTCCCTTTTTGTAGGGATTTTTTCGGAAAATTTACGGCGTAGGGAAAAAAAGACAGATATTTTATTTTAAGGCAAATGTAGGGAATTTTCAAAATATTGTCTCATTTTCAATATAATGTGTTAAAATACGTAAATATTCGTATTATTTTCATTTAGAAATTAAAATTTTTCATATACCATAGCATATAGGTACAAATGTAGTATTTTACTAAGAGCCCTAATAGCCTGGCAATCTTCAACAAGTGTCACAATCATGTACGTATATATTAGGGGAGGCGAATATTTGGCTTCACATTTGCGAACTAATCGCTTATTTTTGTTATTTGCATTTGCTCTCACATTCGCTAAAATTATATGCGAATATTAAAGGAGAATGTTAAATGAATGAAACAAAGAGAAATAAAGTCATACAATTTGGAATTTTTAAAAAAATTTAATGAAAACTTTTAAGCATGTGGAAGAATATATATTTAAAAGGAATTTTTTTTAAAATTTTGAAATAAAGATTTTTTTTATATTCAACAAAGCCTTCCCTTTTATTTGGTACCGAGTTTGGTAAAAAATATTAGATACTTATGTTAATAAAAAAAGTATTCTTGAAAATGATTAAGTCCTTTAAAAAGGACAAAAGATGAGGAGATGAAAATCAAACACGCAGTTTGACTTAGTTTTGTCTCTAGATTGAAGGATATACAGTGGCGTTTCTGCCAAATTAAATTATTAAATTAAATTTAATATGTCACACAGTATTTTTTTTTAATTGAATTTTTACATGTGTGAGAATGTTTATTTTGGTTTTTTCTTGATGTTAATAAATGCTTTTTTTTTAATAAATGTTAATAAATCCTTTAATTATAATATTTACGAAATGTTAACAGAGTATGTATTTGTTTGCCTGAAGCTAAAACCAATAGATTTTTAATAGAGTTTGTTCCCGGGATTTCCCGTCCCGGGAATTCCCGAGATTTTCAATTGTTTTCAATTCCCGCTTGCGAACATCTTTTTTAATACTTTAGTAAATCTATGTCGGACTAGTGCCTTTAGTAGTTTAGTCCAACTTAATTTCACCACAATATTTAAATCTACTACAGTTTAAGGCGTATTAAGCTCATTTATCATAGGCTTTGTATAGGGCCTATGATAATTAAAGGCCTATCGTCACGAAATTTTATTTCTTGTCTTAGCATACTGAAGTGTAAATTTTACAATAATATTATAAGGTATTGCGGCTAAGGGCGTAGTTAAGTGTTTTCCTAGATTGTGCTTTATATGCGGCATTTCAAGTAATATTGAGTCTTATGAAAGTAGAATATGCTAAATTGCACCACAAAAGCAGTATTCGTTACGCTTTTAGCCATACTTACATGATTTACAAGATTGGTCTAAACATGGAGCCGTAGGTAAATTATGGACCGACATTCACGAAATTTGGTGGTTTATAAAACGAATTTGTTTAAATTTAATGACAAATTTTTGTTAGTTTTTGTGGAGTTTTTAGGGTGGTAGTTCCACATTTGGGTGCATAACTATTTCCCTACTGTAGCGATTCTGCTGGAATTCACTCCCAAACAGCCTAGAAGATCTAGAAACAATTTGACACCCATATGACTAAATCGGCTTGGAATTAATGAAGATTCACAATAATATTAAAAAAAGATTCACATTGAATGACAAACTTAGTATACCTTCATACACCACTGCTAAAGAAAATTTATCCTTCCTGCAGAATTTGTTAAACGGTAAAATTGTTTTAGACTTCCTATTTCGTAATGTTGTGCTTTCAGTTCCTAATCGCCCTTTCAGAATTTTTTTTCGACTAAGACTTTAATACTTTCATTCTAATTATGCAAATGAGCCCTGAATTTGACAATGTATATACGTATATTGATTTCTATAATCCTATTGGCATCAAAATAACCTCTTAAGTATCTTAAAATTACTTTAATCTTAAATTTTTTACGTTTTTGTTATATAATAGATACTAGATTTAATTATTTTAAGCGTAATAGCCAGTAAGAAATATTAGTTTCACTGGAGAAATAAGTAAATAAATAAATAAAAAAATTTGGGCGGGAATCCCGGGATCCCGGGAATTTGATATTTATTTCCCGCTTTCCCGGGAATCCAAAAAGTGCGGGAATAAAAAAACTCTAATTTTTAACGTAGGGAATAGTGTAGGGATAATTTTTTTGTTTGTAGGGAAAAAGAGGGAATTTTATTTAGACACGTAGGGATTTTTTTGAAATTTCTCTTGGCATCACTGAATGTAATATACAATATGCTAGAGTGTTCGATTATGGATCTGTGTGTAGAAAAAATATTGCACTATTTATTTATTTGCAGCTGAATTTGATATTATTAAATCTAATAAATAAACTTTCCTTAAAAAAAAAAAAAATTTTCTTTAGCAGTTTATTTGCAGTGTCACATTTGGGACGATACTAATTCACATGAGATCAAAGAGCGTCTAATGCATTCCGCTAGTCACTTGGTAAAGATTTTGGATGGGCGGCGTCACCCGTCCATACTTCTTTGAAATATATGTTGGCCAGTTCATCGCCGTCAATGGCGAGTGCTTTATATGATAAAGATGATATTTGACTTTAATCTTAAATTTTTTACGTTTTTGTTATATAATAGATACTAGATTTAATTATTTTAAGCGTAATAGCCAGTAAGAAATATTAGTTTCACTGGAGAAATAAGTAAATAAATAAATAAAAAAATTTGGGCGGGAATCCCGGGATCCCGGGAATTTGATATTTATTTCCCGCTTTCCCGGGAATCCAAAAAGTGCGGGAATAAAAAAACTCTAATTTTTAACGTAGGGAATAGTGTAGGGATAATTTTTTTGTTTGTAGGGAAAAAGAGGGAATTTTATTTAGACACGTAGGGATTTTTTTGAAATTTCTCTTGGCATCACTGAATGTAATATACAATATGCTAGAGTGTTCGATTATGGATCTGTGTGTAGAAAAAATATTGCACTATTTATTTATTTGCAGCTGAATTTGATATTATTAAATCTAATAAATAAACTTTCCTTAAAAAAAAAAAAAATTTTCTTTAGCAGTTTATTTGCAGTGTCACATTTGGGACGATACTAATTCACATGAGATCAAAGAGCGTCTAATGCATTCCGCTAGTCACTTGGTAAAGATTTTGGATGGGCGGCGTCACCCGTCCATACTTCTTTGAAATATATGTTGGCCAGTTCATCGCCGTCAATGGCGAGTGCTTTATATGATAAAGATGATATTTGACCCAGCGGGCGCTAAGAACTTAACCCCCCAATGAACTAAGTCCCGCAAAACAAAGTCCCAGCAAAAATTAACCAATTGACCAATTTTTTATACAGAAACTAACAACAATGACTTTTAGGGCGTTTGCTAATTATTTTTAATATTATTTTTAATTTTGTGATGGGGGATTCCTTCACAAATTTTGTATATGAAATAAAGCCCGATTAATATTTTAAGGGACTTATTTCATACATATACAAGATTCAGACGGGATTTTTTCCATTTTTTTTAAGACATGATTTTTGGTGCAGAGAAACAAGCGGAGTAGAGAAAAAATCAAATTTTTTGTTCTCTGTGTCTTTTTAATATTTTTCTTTGCACACATTCGTATTTTTGTTATGTTGCTTCAAGTGCTGGCAGAACTTTTACAACCAGAATTTTTGAAAAAGTTACCAAATGTGAAAAAATATAACCAAATTTTAAAAGCCTGTTATTATTTGAGAAAAACATTAAAATTTATTTTAAGTTGCATTGTAAAACAAATGTTATTTGCACTTAAAAGGAAAATATTAATTACAAATTAAGAAAACAAAACAAGAAATGTAATTCTAAAATAAGGAGGAACTTGAATTAACAGCTTTTATTTATTTGATTTATTTATTTCATAAAAAATATTTTTATTTTATAAGAGTTAAACCCGTAAAATTTGCATACAAAATTCAGTATATTAAAAGTTAATAAATTGATTTTTTTTGTGAATATGTCCTTTACAATAAACGAAATTTGTACTTCAGAGTTATAAATAAAAAAAGTGGAACAATTAGATTGTTTTGCGCTTTTAAATCTCAGCGGCAGGGCTGTCAAATGTGGCCATTTTAATCCTTTTGGCCATGGAAATTTACCGTTTGGTGTAAATAGTTTATAATGGCTGGTTTACACTATCACACAAGTCTTACGTATTTTAACGAAAATGCTTCCCTGATTTAATTATTGTTTGAACATTTAAAAAAAAACAATAACAACTTATCATGACAGCGTTGTATTTTACTCAAAATACGTACGACTTGTGTGATAGTGTAAACTAGCCATAAGTAACATATGTATATATTAAATATTAAAATTATATTCTCTTGTATAATTCGGTCCTCTTGTTTGTAAATTGTACTTTAAATTTATAATTGTTATTATTACTATTTCAAAATGGCAAATATATATAAATTCGTATTTCAGAACGTACATTCACTGGGGAATAAATTATACGAATGACAGTCAAATTTTTTTTTAAAAATACTACCAAATCAATATATAAAAACATTAAATAAATAAACATATACCGACAGGTTATAAAAAGTAAAATTGAGAATTTCTTGAATTCACACCATTTTCTAACAGTAAGTTCCATAAATTATAGATTATATATCAATTTTTTGTCAAAAATCTTTTCCTATGTGTATTTCAATTAGGGAAGTAATGAATACCGATACCGATATATCGCCGATATAATTTTCAATGCTTATTTTTTGCATAACAACTAGTAGCAATAAAATCAAACATAATAATAAATTGTTTCTTTTAATTCTTAAGCTGGAGGTCGGTCCATACCACGTGTTTTTCTTTTTTTCGTAATCCTACTTCATGCTTCCGATACGTACATATATACATTTTACTTGTTTGCTGTGCAACTTGTCGATAACATTTTACACTATGACTTTCTCAATTTATGCCTAAGCGCATTGAACGCCTGGGGTGGACCTTCAGTATCAGCCGTTTTGCTTTGCATCATAATCGTTAATGTTCTGCCATTGATAAATCGTGTATGCAATTGTACGCAAAAAGGCGTATCGTTACACCCCTAATTTCAATTAATTAAAATATACTACTGGAAATAATATACATTTAAAATATTTTAAAACTAAACCACTAAAACTGCTTTTGTTTACCTTTTCAGTCATGTTCTGAAATCGATTCCGCGTGATATTATGCACTGTCTACTTTACGTTCCACTTATCTTTACTACTCTTAAAATCAAGAAAGACTACGTTCATTTAAAAAAATTAATTCAAAATCTCCATCGATTAAAATATCATTTGATTTTAATTTCAGAACGTGGCCGTTTCTAATATTAACATTGCATTTGGCAATTTTATTCTTAATAAAAATCTTAAAAAGTATCTGGTAGCTGTTTTGAAATAATAAGAAAATCGTAGTGCAAAGTACACATTATTCAAAGTCGTAAATAATTTTCTTCGAATCGAAATACGCGATAATAAATTAATGTAAATAAAAACGTTTAACATTTTGAAAAACGTAAATTGCATGTGTATCAAGAAAAATAAATTCAAACGTCTTATTATTTTAGAAAAAAGTAACCAAAATGAAAAAAAAATTCACATCTCCACATTAAGAAAAAAATTACCAATTTTGGTTAGAAATAACCAAAAACGGCAACTCTGGTTGCTTAGTTTTATTTTTTATTTTAATTAAAAACACGGAGCGCATTTAAATTGTTTGCTTTTACATAAAAGAAGAATTACCGATAACGGGGAAAAAATTATGGGGAAAAAATTATCATTTTTTGGAAGCAGCTTTTAAAAGGAATGAAAAATAGGACATGGTTTTAAAATCACGGTCTGAATCTAGTGTAGATGTATGTACATTTTCAAGGGTTGGGTCATATTTCCAAAACTTAAAATCCCGAATTGCAAAATCTCCTGAACCGCTAACTAACTACACTGCGGGAAATTGGTGTCAATTATTCCAGCAGACTGATCGTGGGATTTGTGAAAATAGAACAAGTACAAAAAGAAAGAACTCATGACCAGTGAAAGGAGAACCAATCCTTTAACTGGTTTATAAAGAACCAAAAGGACGAAAAAGTAATGAATTACAGTACAGTATTCACCGGTGGTGTAACACACTTTTTTGGACTTTTTAAAATTTGGTTCTTAAATTCAGTTCTAGGACTTGTTTTATTGAAATAATACTACATTGTATTAAAATAATACTTCATTGTTGTAACTAACACTAAACGCGTTCATTGAGAATAGATATGTGACTTGTCAAATGGTGGCTGTTAGGTGGCAATTGACCCCCTCCAATGACAACCCCATGTCAAAGTGATAGGTCACATTCATATAAAGTGAACCGGTCCCAACCACCAAAGACCTATCACGGCACTACTTTGGTGTTAGTTCGCTTCCCTCTAGGGTAAAGCTACTCTGCACAGCCTGCTTTAGGGAGCAGGTATGTTCTCCTCTATGGTATAACAGACACCGACTTCGCTAGCTAAA
Source organism: Pollenia amentaria (assembly GCA_943735925.1). NCBI lineage: Eukaryota > Metazoa > Arthropoda > Insecta > Diptera > Polleniidae > Pollenia > Pollenia amentaria. Next base: position 158,462,015 of record OX031009.1, read on the forward strand.
GCTTCTAAATTCTGGATTTTCTATCGGAGTTGGGGACTTATATCATTGTGAAATCAGTTTCCATTTATTGGGTTGTAGTTCATTTTTGTTTTGTATGTTATTTCATATTTTTTAGGGATTTGCTTCAATTTCATGTTTGATTTCGGGGCTAAGCTCATAGCGTCTCACTAGCGACATTTGGTATCAACAGGACGGTACTAATTGGCACACAGCTCGTGCCACTTGGGACATTCTGCACGAGCGTTTTGACGGAATGGCCATTTATTGTGAAGGTGATATTAACTGGCCACCGATATCGTGCAACTTGACCCAGTTAGATTTTGTTCATGTAAGGTTTTATTGAGTCGCTGGTTTAAGCGAATAAGCTGTAAACCATAATGGCCCTCAAATCAAGCATGTCCCATGCTATTGATCAAAATAAGCCTGATTTAAGCACCAAAGTTAATGGAAATCTGACATGTACGATCGGCTCTAACTAACAAAGCCGTCGCTTATTACATTATAAGTTTTTTTAAACTCCAAAATAGGCAAATATTTTAAACTTTGGCAGCATAAGTTAGTTCTCGAAGCTTTTCAACAGATGACTTTGCTTGTTATGAAGTGTTTAGGATGCAACATATCCGAAAAGGCTACAAAAGTCTGAGAACTTAGAATGAGAGAAGTGAATCGATAAAGTTTTATATTCATTGGAGTAACACAATCCAAACTTTTTCAAAAGTATTAGCAAAGTGACCATTTTAGCATTTTTTCAGCTAAATTTAGCATTAAAATTTTTATTTGGCTGCAAAATTTTCATTATGCACTTGGCATTTTATTCAGCACTTTTAGAAAACGTTTTAAGCTTTTTTTTTGAATTATGTATTTAAAAAATCTGGACGAATTTATGCTAAATAAACGAATTTATTTCACTTAAATTTTTTTATAACTTAAAATAAATTTTGACTAAGAATAGTTGTACCCAAATTGAAATTTGGTATGAAAATTTATAATAATAATTAATAAACATCTTACCTGTCTTGTTAAAAAAAAATAGAAATTTCATTGAATATTAGAAATGAACTCATCATGTCTATTGTAAATATTATTTGCCCTCTGATTTTACGTACAAAGAAATTTCACTTTGTATATAGATGAAAATTCTATATTGTAAATGTTTGGCAAATGTTTTTGCTCTAAACTGTTAAAAAATAATAATTTTAAGACTACAAATTTTCTATAACTTTCACCTATAAAAAATAAAATGGCCAAAAAAATTTTATAGAGCATAGAAATAAAATCGTTTAAACTTTATATGTGTCAGGGGTTTGATGGCCCCTTAAATTAAAAATTTAATCTTAACTACCTGTGCTACATATTTATATGTATCACAGCTTTACTAAAACTCTAGTTTTGCATAAAATTTCATACTGGTAATACATTTTTAACAAAAACCTTTAAAGAAGTATGGCATTATTATTTAAATCATTTTTAGTATTTTATTGGCAATGTCTTATGTCAGATTTAGCTGTAAAAATTTTCAAGATCTGATTAGCATTCATAAAAAAAATACAAAACTTGGGTGCCAAATGACCTGCGCGATATCGAAGACCGATTTAACACATCAGAAATCCTGCTTCAGTCCTTTAAAAAAATCGATATATTCCCAGATGGCAAAGCGTATGCTTTTACATTAAAAATAGGGCCCTCGAACAAAAAACTTTACCATTTCAAACAATGTATTAATTTAAATAATTAAATATTGACAATTCCCAACAACAATTCTATAAGTTTAACAAGTTGAAGCTTTGATATTTTTACAAGTAAGACCTGAGTGTTTTATATTCTTATTCACTTTATGGTCTTGTTTGTATAATATTGTTACGAAATTAGATTTGTCTAAGAATTATTTATGGATTTAGTTATAAGTTATCTTATAAATTATAGTTTTATGTCATATTAGTTACTATTTTTATGAACTAAATTTTCTAGCAATTGTAATTGTAGACTTTAGTTATTTTGAAATAATTCGAACACAACCTTCTAGAAAATACTAGACGGTTTATGAATCAACTAGGAATAGTTTTGAACTATTAATACTCATAAAAGTTTAGTTTAGTTTGATTGGGGACATTAAACGGATCAGATCGTTACTTACAATAGTGGTTAAATTGTGTGAACATTATAATTTTTAAATAATGTTTGTTAAGTTGAATTCGTGTGTGTATTTATTTTGATTTGCAATTATACTCATAAAAGTTTAGTTTAGTTTGATTGGGGACATTAAACGGATCAGATCGTTACTTACAATAGTGGTTAAATTGTGTGAACATTATAATTTTTAAATAATGTTTGTTAAGTTGAATTCGTGTCTGTATTTATTTTGATTTGCAATTAAAAGAACTCAACGGTTTATTATAAAGGGAATAAACCTTAACACGTTTTATTAAGTAAAAACGTAACAATATTTTTAGCTCTTCTAAATTCCTTGGAAAGAGTTTCCTGATGAGCTGGCCTAAGCAACCAGCGAAATGCTCATAGAAACTAGCTTTCCCACAACAATACATTTCCGTGTTTTTATCAAAAATAAAAATGGGAGTTTAGCACGTCATTAATAAATGAATTAATTAATAATAAATTTTGTATTCCCGAAAATAACTTTTGATAATTATTTTATTTTAAGCGAAAAAGTCGATTAATATTTTTTGATATTTAATTAATATTTTAATTAAAAATTTATTTCGAAAGAACTTAAATATAAATTAAATCCAAATTATATTTTAAATTTTATTTCAACTAAAAAAATAATTGATTCAATTATCACATTAATTAAATTTAAATACTTCTTAAGCCACTTTTTTAATTGACAAAAATTACTGCCAACCAAATTTTCGATAGTATATAAGAAGTTAAATAACAATCGGTCATGTTCTAACAATCGCACGATTTGATATCGCAAAACGCCATATCTATTTTATGGTGTGCTCGAACTCGTGCATTTTGCTTGCGATCTGACATAGTTTTTTAAAAAGATTCTAGTCCCCTTGACCATGCTTTTGCAATTTGAAGTTAGCAAACTATAGAACACATATCGCTTATTTACTTCAACAACGTCCTAACTCAAAATATGCCATTTTGGCGTTAGTGATGCAAAATTGTTTGCTGTGTTTTTCTTTATATTGGATATTGAATTTACCTTTATATCTTTCATACTTTCTCCATTTAAAGAGAATGTGCCGGTTTTTTCTTAAGTAGTTAGAGCATATTAAAAACTTTGAAGGCGTTTATCTCGAAATGGATTTTTTTGAGTTATGACGTTGTTGAAGTAAATCAGCGATATGTATTATGCGATTTCAAGTCAGAATCGCAAATGTTAAACTTTTTGCGATTGTCAGAACATGCCCGAATATAAAATAGCACTAAGATTTAGTATTTATTATAAGTACAAAATTTGTTATTTTAACATCGTCAAGTTAAATGCATAAATCGTGAAATCGTCAATAGGCCATTTTCGTGCTCCAAAATCATCAAAATGACGACCAATCGTCGAATTTGCCAACATTTTTTCATTATATCTCGCATGTATCTGAGAATAATGAATGACGAAATTCAAATTCCCAAAAAAAAAAAAATTCTGAAGCTCCACCCTAATGTGCATGGAGTATATGGTGCAGCATATATATATTTTTTTCATTTAAATAATCAACAAAAACGCATTTATCGAACAAACTTAATCATAAACTGGAACTATTGAAATCTTGTGATTTTATTATGTAACGTGAAGACATAAAATAAATACTTGATTGAAATCGTGGTTAATATGTCATAATGCCGAAAGGAAATTGCAAGATGCTCATGCGTAGTGTATGAGCTATAAAAAATATCATTAAAACTTAAAAAAATGCATTTTTTTCTGGAGAGTGGGAAACATTATGAAATTGTGTTGGCCACAAAAACCAGTAAGAAAATAATGCCTCAAGAAAAATTGATTTTAGATCAAAAAGCTGCATATGGTTTTGGCGGTAATTATTGTTAAACCGAAAGGCAATTGAATGAATCAGTGAATGAAAACACAACAAGTGTATGGAGATATTGAACAGACACATTTTCTGCGTACAAATATTCCATCCAGAAGATGTAGAAAAAGAAGTAAAGAAAGAAAATACATAAAAACCTAAAGATTATTACATAATTTATATTAAAAATAAAAATAAAAAAAAATTTGGTTTTACATGTAGATTTTTATCAATTTTGTTTGCGAACATGTATTTAAAGAGTTTTTTTTTTGGTATTTTAACATATTTTGTACAATTTACACGTTTAAACATAGGAAAAAGAAACGTATTTAGTTTGAGAAAATATTTTTTTGAGGTAAAATAAAAAAATTAATTTGTATACCCTACACCACAAGAGTAACTGGGTAAAGTTATTTTGCAAATATGTATTATAAACACCAAAGAAATGGGGTCAGGGTATTACATTCAACTTTGCTTAACCACAAGCAAAATGTTGGTTTAGTTCACCAACAGTTATTTAAATTAGTTTATAATTATGTCTAAACTATTACAAAAGTATTCAGACATAATTATTTCTGTGAAAGTAGCAAAAAATATTTTTGGGGATCTTAATAAAATTTTGAACTTAATTTAATAATAGGAAATAAATAATAAGTATTTTAAAATTGTTAAATCTTGACATTTTCATTGTATGAAAAACTTGTTATCAAAAATATAAAATTTAACAAAAACAACAATTTTATTTAAAAAATTGTATTTTTTCTTTTTTTCCAAAACTCCCTACAGTGATTATGATTTGTGTATAAAGCACACATTCAGCCAAATAGTCCGACGTCTTCCAGATATCTGGGAGCAACGACGACAAAAAAGTCGGAATCGTATACGAATTCTGTCAGATTTCTGACCCAAAAATGTATGAAGTGGTTGACACAAATTCTGCAAGCCATGTCGAAATTCTGGGTGTTTTGCCTGCATTTCTGATAGATATCTGACCGAAATCTAATGAAGACGGCATTGGGAATTCTGATGTGTCAGCCAACATTCTTATTGTTTTCTGACAGAGAACTGAAAGAATTAATTTTAATTTATTTAATTGCAAAATAAAGTTATATAATTAAAAATTTTATATGTTTATTAATTTATTTTTCCAAAAAAAAAAATTTGTGTGAATTCAGTCAAGCATCTACTAGAAAGCCGTCTAACAGTACGTAAACTGTCTGACAGAAATCTGAACGAAGTCTCTAAGAATAATGTCAGACATTTGCAACAAATTTCTGATTCCGACCATGTCGGAGTATTTTGCCGGCTGGGCATAGGAGTAATGCATAGGTGTGTGTAATTTTCCGGCAACGCAGGCAACGATATAAAACACAGTTATTAAAGTATTAAAATAACAAAATTTTTCAAATCAGAATTTATAATTTGAAGAATTTATTAAAATTACTTTTGTTCTGCAAAAGGCCTTAAGCCAGCGAAAAATACAAATTACCATCAGGGCTGCCAGATAAAATTGTGAAAAAATCGTCAACTTCCTGAGAAAAAATAAAAAAATCGTCTTTTTCTGTTTAAAAAATCATCAAAAAAATCGGACAATTTAAATTTAGATTTTAAACAAAGTATATTCGATTTTTTTTAAAAACAAGCAAACAAAAACATGTTATATACATACATATACCCCCGTATGCTTATGAAATTGTTTGTTAAATTAAACAAACGTTTGTTAAGGAAAATTTTCCTAAAAAATTTGTTTTGTACTTAATTATAATAATTTAAGGTTTTTTTCAAAGTCTTAAGAATAAAAGATACTTTCAATCGGGCCAATTTCAAAAAACTTTAAAATTTTTATACCGTTCACCACAGAGGGTATATAGATAAAAGTTTGTTTTTATATAAGTTTGGCATTCCTTTTCTAATTGCTACAATATTAATATTTGGCCCTACAAAGTATATATGTATATTCTGAGTCCTTATGAACAGCAAAGTTGGTTTAACGATGTCAATCTAACCATGTGTTTGTTGAAATGGGACTTCCGAAGACTCGTATACAAACATTGCTATACATTTATATTATATATAGCACGGAATAGTGTGCTATTATATTTCAGCCAGATCAGTCTACAAATGCCTAAGATATGAACAAAAAACAACGACTGCCTGTAGTTTATACCCATAAATCTCTAATTTTGATCTGTAAACCTTAACTTCTTTAAACCTTCTTATAATTTATTATTATTTTTTTCTTTTTTACCTGAAATAATCTTTTTTCACGAAGTTATAGTTTTGGCACCATGGCACCCATATAAGCTAAAAGGATAAAGTTTGGCTTAAAATTTTTTCATATATATGGAGTATTAAATGTTAAAAATGAGCCAAATCAGTCCATAACTTCACCTGCTTCCCACACGAGTGAACTCTCAATCTCAAAATCAAGGTTTTGTTACCAACTTTTACTTAAATTGACTTGACTCAAAACTTTGCTTTTGCCCATAACATTTTTTATGGAAAAAAGCACAAATTTCTGGTATAATTTTATTTACAATAGTGATGAATATAAAAATTTTAGCTTTCTTGTTTACACAAATGTTTTTTTTTCTGTACTGCCTAATAACTAACATCAAAAGATATAAAATTGTCTTATTTTGAAGACTGAATAAAATCATCACTTTTTTTAAAAAAAATCAGCAAATCGGCACTTTGCTAATTTCGGAACCAAAAATCGTCAAAATGACGGTAAATCGTCAAATCTGGCAGCCCTGATTACCATATTAAAAATGGCAAAGACTTGTCAAACCATATTACGGAACTGAAATTGAAACGTCACTATATTAAGACATATTTTGAACTCCCTAAATGTTTTTTTTTTGTAATACTACAAAAAATATATATATTTTTAGAAAACTGGGAAGTAGATGCCATTTACATACTTTCTATGCTCTCACAGCATTTTCGCAGTCCCTGTGGAATTTCAGAGAAAGTTTGGGTTAATAAGATAGTTTATCGGCACAAAGACCATTTCGGAAAGAAGTTTGTATGGGAGCCATGTGAAGTAATGGACATGTACGCGGTTTCTTAGGAAAACCAGAGATATATGAAGTAAGATTCGGCAGAGCCGAATATATGTAGCACATTATTTATTATATTATTGCTATGCTTGCTCTTCTGTACAAACTTTACACTTCATACGCGAAATAAAACAATATCGCCTTAAAAGAAAAGATAATTACAATAACGAAAATAAAGGCATTCGACGGCGATGAAATACCAGGAGAAGGACTTAAACCCAGTTTAGCCATATCACAAAATACCAATAGCAGTATTGAATAGTCACTTAGTGCATCTGTAGACTAGGGATGCCAATCGGGACTCATTTTTGAAAATCCCGGGATTCGGGATTTTGAAATCCCGATCCCGACATCCCGGGATTTTGTGGATCCTGTGATTTCGGGATTTTTCGGGATCAATGTGTTTCTTTAAGATGCTACTTTTTTTTAATAAACAACTCTTTTTAAATATTCAAAAGGTTTTATATACGTAAAAAATTTTTAAAAATGAAAACCACAAAACAATTTATTTTATACATATGTTTAAAACACTGGCCTCACCCATGATCAAACTGATCAGATTCTGAAAAAAGCTTAAAAAAATGTACGTATCTCTTAGTTTTTCTAGACCAATTCATTTCGGTTTTTTGACAGCAATTCAATTTTTAATATGAATTAAGTTGTGACGACATTAATACACTGCAAAGTGTAGTCCCTCATCGATCTCGATAGCTGAGTTAAAAACTGCAAAACTATGTCGACTGCAGTGCAGTACACCTCCAGGGTGATGGCGAGATTCATTATCAATAATTTAAGTACGTTTGATATTTATTTTAAAACAAAATGTTTATACAAATGTTTCTTAAAACAGATTTCAAGTTTAAATAATTTATTTATGAATACGTCAGATAGTGTTTATTTATAAAAAAAAATTATTTTATTTACCGTAGGTTTTTTAAGCAAATATTTTATTATTATTGGACCGGAAGGAATATGAGCTATTTCATCAATATTACGACTTAATTGTTATAATTATATCAACGTTTATTCTTTAGCTTCCGAATAAAACTTTAATTGGATCGTGAATAATTTATATTTTTTGCTTGATATATTGTATAACAATTATTTCTTGATTTCTATATTTTGCATAAAAATAATAATTTTTATTTTGGAATTATGTCTTAAGCCAAAGCTGAACTTGCTAAACGTAATTGTAATAAAGGCTTGAGATGTGAATCTGCAAATTTCGTTTCTACTTAAAATAATAGTTTTTATTAAGCAAAATACAAAAATCCAGAAATAGTCGTCATATATCAAGCAAAAAATGAAAATTTTAAATACTCGCTGTGTCCACAAAAAAAAAAGGAATTATTTGCAATAAAAAATATAACTCAAATATAATTTTTAATAATTTTTTTGTATATAGTATAAAAATTCAATAAAAACGAACAGTTTTGTACATAAAAGTTGATATGTTAAAAATCCCGGGACTCATAAAAATAAATCCCGGGATTCGGGATTTATCAATCCCGAAAAATCCCGGGATTTCGGGATTCGGGATTTCCCGTTTGGCATCCCTACTGCGGACGGCTCTGCAGGAAATGTTTCCCTTTGAAGCGATGCAATATCTGGTGGTAAAGCTTCATGTGCTGACGTTTAATATGTATGTATTCCAACAAGAAAGACGAAGAAGAAAAAACTTCTTATAATTAAAGATAAACATTTACTGCCCTGAAAATAGCAACCCTCCTAAGACGCGAACAAAAAGCTAGTTTAAAGAAGCAACAAATGCTACTTAAAAACAAACAAGATCTATTTGGAATGTTGCTTTAAAAGAATTTGTATTTTTTTTTATTATTTTATTTTGAATTAGATTTTAAATTTTGATAATTTAATACAGAATTTTATAGCTACAAACATTATTTAAAACATTATTTTCATAGGATAAACGAGAATACCAAAATATTTTGCATTTATGAAAAGCTAGAGTGAAAAGTTAGAATGAAAACGAAAATGAATTTATTTTTTTCACTTAATATTATCATAAAATTGGAATTTGCCTCCAGTTTTTAATATTGACATAAGTTATAAAAAAATTAAACTTATTTTGTACTTAAATAATTCAGAAAAAATTGTTTTCACTATCACACAAGTCTAACGTATTCCATAATATTTTGTGAGATAGAAATCTAATAAATTTTGTTGCGACTGTCAAAAAATCTAATCTAAAATTAAAGTTGGTATTCACACTATGATACATGAACATGTTTTTGTTAAAATGTAACCCTAATCAAATGAAAAGTATTATTGTTTAGGAAATTTCAATAAATGATGAAGTTGTATGGGATGTCAAATTTTCTTTCGAATTACTTCGTAATACGTCATTGCATTCACGATATCACACTTTTTCATATTTAATGATTTTTTGACATGTTTTAATACGAAGTATAATAGTGTAAAGAGGCATTTAGTAATACAAAAATATTAAAAGATTTTCGCTTACCAACTGCTGTTCTATTTGTGCTTTGTTATAATTTTATTATTTTCTTCATATTTTGATCAATCAGTTATTATTGCAATCGGTTATGAAAATAAATAATTTTTAATAAAACACTTTTCGTTTAAAAATATTTTATAAGCAATAACTTTAGGTTTTCATAGCTCCGCGAAAATAAGGCAAACCAACAATTACCGACAATTTTCACAAACAAATTATTAATAATTTAGCACTTTTTATTATAATTATTTGGCAAAATAACTGCAAAAACACATTTTTTATATGAAATCAAATTTGGCAACTTTAGATTTGTAAACAACTTTATTCGTTTTTAAGACTTTTTTTATGAAAACAAAATTTCTTTTTACCACCTTCCGCTGCCAATTATTGTTTAACTTCTTCACATTCTCGTCATTAATATACTAGAATACATTTGCATTTACTCCCTTCTACGCGTCTGTGTATAAAAATGTTTTTTTAAAGAAAAACAAATGTTCAAAACTATTTGCTAGATTTTAGCCGACTGAATGTAATAATGTGTGGTAAATTTTGAAAAAGCCCTGTTTCTTGTATGTCGCACTTTTTATTTTATTTTTTTGTTTTTGGCCATTAAATATAACAAAAAATTGGTTTTTTAGGTTTTTTACTTTGAGAATGAGTAGAAAAGCCAATAAACTTATGAATGAATTTTTACAGAAATAAAAAAAAAAAAAAAACGCCCAACTTAAATTAAATATTTGAATATAAATATTTTTACATGTACAATTTATACTATAGTGAAGTATAAGTGAATAGCAGTGCACTACAGCACATTGTGTGAAATAGTTATAGGAATGAATTTTTTGAAAAAAGTGGCAGCAGTTTTATTTTTTACCCTACACCAAAATAGCATCGATCCTAGATCCCATCTATATGATCACGCAGTTCAAAGATAATAGGATAACATTGAGTGCATAAGTTTTTTCAATCAAAACAACTCGGAAAAGTCATAAAAGGCCTAAGATCTTTGATACAGATCGTATTTAAAGAAACAATATGATTATATTTGGGCCATTAAGATAGAAACTATTGAAATGGTCAATGATTTCACTAAGCCCCCATAAAAATCCTGGGGATCATTTCTAAACATAAACTGAATAGGAATGTCATGTTTCTGAACGCAATTTTAAGTACAGTTTAATAAAAATTATGTGCTGTTTCCATATGAGAGGCGATTGATTATGTTGTATAATTTATATTAAAAGCAATTCGTTTTTTCAGCAATCATATAAATTTAACTACACAATCAATCGCCTGTCATGCGGAAACCGCACATTACTGTATACGTTTCCTCAGCTTAAACCAGTCTATTGAAAATAATTGGAATTCATTTCGACGAAAGAATAAATCATCTTAAACTGTTAGAATCGTTACCAATCTTAATATAAGCATAAGCGGTTTCACAAAATGTTCTTTGGATAATAATTAATCATATTCCCATAATAACCCATTTCCGAAAATCACCTGATAATTCGAGAGAATATGTCCATATTTAGCCATAACTCCGATATAGATTCAATGCAAAAAATCCTTTTGACCCAAAAAATCTTTTCAAACTGTTAGTGCGGCTGTGCACAAATTGACCTTAGGAAATATGTCCCCAAAAAGAAAATGAAGACTGGTCCCAAAATTTTACATGACACACAACAACACGCAATTTTTGGGCAATTTTTTTTTTGGGCTCTTTTTAATTTTTTCGTTGGGGGGTGTTTTGCATTTTGAGTGAAATGAAAAATTACCCCCAATATCACAAAATGAAAAATGGCCCGAAATAAATACAACATTTTTACTATCACAACTTGTTTAAGATTAGTTTTGGGAATTTCAGCTTACATATAAATTTTTACAGACTTTAAAATTTTCGCGTAGCTTTGTTGCCCTTTGAGGCAATCGTCGACATTATAAAAATGGCCCCATATATAAACCGAAGTAACCTATTTAACAGGGTAGTTTCAACAGTGTCGATCTATACGAATCGAAAAGGAAGGGTGAATTTTTAAGAATAAATCATGATACCCTTTTAGAGAGCAAAACATTTTTAAGAAACGAATACCAAAATGCCTTTTTTAAATAAAATGTCACATTTTTATTTGTAGAAAAGAAAACACTATAAAGCTCATAACATAATTGCCCATGGGTCCCAAATAAATAGTATTTATATTATTTTTTCCCAATTTATAAAAATCGTGGCCGTTATTGAGTATAATGTATCGATTACGGTTAGTATATGAACTGAACGCCGCTCATGTTAAAATATAAAATAAATTTTTTTTTGCCGAAGATAAAATTTCGAGGTTCCCTACTTTTTAAAGAAAAAAAACAAAGAAAATTCTAATTTAATGGGGAATGTTTATTATCATTTGAAAGAACATTCTTTGGCATCTATTTTTTGAAGATTATGTCTGTCAAATGTTCGAGCATTTCGACTGGCGAATGACACGCGTGATGTTTTCCTCCAAGACCTGAATTGAAGCGGGTTTGTCCGCATAAACTTTATACTTTACATGTCCCCACAGGAAAAAGTCTAACGTTGTGATATCACACGATCTTAGTGGCCAATCGACCGGCCCAAAACGTGAAATTATGTGCTCACCGAAGTGTTCTCTCAATAAATCTATTGATTGATGCGATGTGTGGGAAGCGACATTTGGTCTTACTGAAACCAAATGTCGCCGAGATCACGAGATTCATTTTCAGGCATCAAATAGTCGGTTATCATGGCACGATAACGGTCCGAGTTGCTGCGAACGGCGCCGAATCGAGTCTCTACGGGCTTCGTGTACACTCTCAGCTACGGCCGCTATATTTTCTTCACAGCGTGCTGGACGTGGTCTATTCGGTCCAATATTATCCAATAATAAATGCTGGGTCGCAAAATGGGTGATGGTGTTGCGAATAGTACGCTCAGTAGGCCGATTATGGTGACCATAAGTTGAGCGAAGTGCACGAAACACATTCCTCACAGAATGTGAATTTTCGTAATAAATTTGAACGATTTGTAAACGTTGTTCAGGCGTAAGTCTTTTCATTATGAAATGCCAAACAATACTAAACAAAAATAACATGACTGCATGACATGACTCACACGTGATCTGTCAAAAAAAGGCTATTACAAGTAAAATGATATACACACACGTAGAGAAGACACATTTTTCGATATGGTCACTTCCTACAAAACTATTAAAAAATGTTAAACATATAATGGTTACATTAGGCATATTATTGTTATCGGCAACCATATTATGGTTAAATTATTCCTCCATAAAGAAGTCACAACCATATTACCTCCGAACGTATTTTGGCTAATAATAACAATAACATGTTTACCACTAATAATGATATGGTTGTTAATTACCAATAACATTTTCCTCTTTTCCAAAAACAAAATGTTATGGTTGAAAAACAAAATTATTATTTTTATTGGAAAACATATTAATGCTTTTATTAGCCATAATATGTTCGGAGGGAACCATCATATGGTTTGGGCTTCTTGATGGAGGACTAATTTGACCATAATATGGTTGCACCAAAAATAGTTTTGTGGGCGGTGACCATATCGAAAAATGTGTTTTCTCTACGTTTATTTTTCTACAAAACATGATTATTTACATTATAATTATTTTCCTCGCTGATTGATTTTAGTAACTGTTTAATGAATTGTTAAACTTGATGTTTAAACCTTTATTGACCCCCCTACTGGCCTCTCCACAATCCATCTTTGTATGTTGAGCAGCTAAAGCAACCCTCTTCATTTTTTATTTCTAGTCCAAGACAGAACACACCTTCATTTGCAATTCATTCACAAGAAAGTCAGGAAAAAGTAAAGTAAAAATACAACAGTTTCGTGTGAAAACCTCATTCATATCTCCTAGAGAAAAAACTAAATCCACTTTATGAATACATTTTAGTTGTACGAAACGTATAAAATTTTTAGAGGTGTTTTTTTATATACTAGCGCTAGTTTCAGGTTCAAATTGGATGGGTACTCGATATCTTTCCATCATACCTAAAAAACATCGCCATCAACATCATCATCATCACCATCAAATGTCTAACATTTGAGTTGAGTTTGCGTGTTTTAAAAATGAAATGAAAATACTTAATGCAAGTATTTTCTAAAGGCATGTATTTTTCACACATTCAAACAGTGTTTTTTTCTCTTTGCAAATATTTAAATTATTTATAGATTTATTTATATGTAAAGGAAAAATATTTACTTGTGGATTAAAAAAATATGATTTATTTATACCCTACACTTTCTTTATGGCTTTTGGTATCTGCTTTTAGTCAATTGTTTTCGATAAAACTTTTTTAGCCATTTTATTTCCTTGGCGTTAGGCAAAAAGGTAGTATGTCAAAAAATACATTTTAAGTTTTTAATTGGGTGTAACTCATTTTTTCTCTCTTTCGTTTGGTATCTATGAATTAATTCGAACACAACTGTTTCCAATCGTAATCATTTACTCTATAGAAAATAAGTCAATTAAATAAGACAAATGCGTAATTTTCAATTTTACATAACGAAAAACTACAGTTTATTACTTAAGACCTTTTTGCCTAACTACTAAGTTTTAGAAAATGCCAAAAAATAACTAGATTAATTTGTTTATAGCTAAACAGGTTAACAAATTTAAATCTCACTATTTAATGGGCAATAATTGACAACACTGGTACCAAATTTCATAGTTGTTAGACATACACTCATAGAAAAATACATCTTCGATTTGATGATGCCTTAACATCCGAATTGTGACATTAATGGTATTACAAATGGCATCAATGAGGCAATCAGTGCTATTAATCCAACAGACGCGGATCCAGCTTAAGTCTTAGGGAGGGGAAATTTTTTATGATACAAAACAAGTAAAAAGTTTATTAAAAACGACATTAAAAAAAACGGTATTAAAAAAAACTCAACAATAAGGTAAAATAAAATATAAGATCAGTTCAATATAAATTAATCTTTTTAAATAACGTTTTTGCTATAAAAATAATTTTATTTATTTTTAATGTTTTTTTTTTATTTGAAACAATTTATTTAACTACATCATTCTAAATTGTTTTAACAATTTTTCGACCTAAAAAAATACATATGCAATTGTTAACAAAATTTTGGAAGAAGGAATATGCTTCACTAATTTTAAAATTAAGTTATGAATTTTAGTCGAACTGTTTGGGTTTCAGTCTAAAGATAAATATATAATTATTCTGTTTTAAGTTGATGACAGCTAATTTTTTTATTTAAATTATTTTTATTTAGAAAGGAATTTTAAAGCGTATAACAATGGAAAGACAAAAATAATTTTGGCTGCACATACATACATACCTTCAGTCGTAAATGCGCTAATTTTTAATTTTTGAAAATTAAGTTTTTGATGCAGTTCAATAGAGTAAACAAAAATATATCATTTGCGGAAAAAAATACAAATATTTTTTTCTAGTTCTTGTTTTGCAAAGATATTTAAAAGTTCTAAGTCCAAGAATGCTAAAGAAAAAGCGCTAGGGCCCACTAAAATGTGAAAATTTCAAAAAAAATTTGTTAATATTTATTAATAGACAACATTGAAATAAACAAAATAATTTTATAGTATTTTTTGTTTTTTGCAAATTGACATGCTAAAATGTACATTAAAAGTATAAAAAATATAATAGAAAATGTGATAAGTCACAAAAAGCTATGTGAAACATAAATGTATTATTTTTAGTTGGTTTGCAAGCCAATAAAGAGTCGGCAATGAAGCAAAACTGGATTTACAGACTTAACATATATTCAGAACTAAAGACTTTAGAAAGTTTTTTCTCTCTCCTATAAAATTTATACATTGGACTACATCCTTTTCGACTGAAGGTAATGATATATACTTATATAGGTACATTATATTAAAAAAAATACGGACTCACCATTGTTTCACTAATTTTTATATATTTTTGTATATCAAAGAACTTTTCTTATTAATGCACTTGAAATTTTACAGTTATATAATTCTTCTTTGGTGGACTTTTACTAGACCAATACATATATTCATATGTAGAATGCAATGCATATAAAATTCTAGTTCAAAGCCTACTATGATGAAAATATAATACGAAAAAGGGTTATATTCAAATGTATGTAGTAAATAATTATCATAACACAAATAAAAATAATGCACATACTAAGGCTTATTAATAATTCAACCGCTCGCAAACCTTTATTTTTCGGATATAGATGGCACTTGCTGGGATTGAATGTATAATAATATGTATTTAAATACAGTAAACTAGATGTTTCATTGGAAATATATAATAAATAATGGGATGGGATTTCCAAAAATTTTGTACACTCGGAAATTCGTGTATTATCGAAATAAGCAAAACATATTTTTATAATTTAGGGGGGGGGGGGAATTTCCTTTTTCACCCCGTCCTGAATCCGCGCCTGCAATTCAATGAAGAATGCCATCATAAAATGTTGTCATTTTTATGCGTCATCTGTGTTATGACTTCAGTGACATTAATTTGATGCCATTTTTGGTGTGTTATTAACATTATTTTCATGTTGAAAAATAAAATAAGATGCAAAAATTCCCATATTCTATTTCTTTAAATTGATTAGTTAAATGCATCAAATTTTAAAAGTATAACTTTTACGAAAATCATTTCAGGCATGTTGCTGATGTCTTATAATTGAGAGTTCTTCTGTAAACAAAGGGCAAAATACAACAAAATGAAACAAACATTTGAAACGAGTGAGTAAATAATTTTATTCTTTCAATTTAACTTTAAGGCAATTCTAATGACTCAAGTTTGGCATTAAATTCAGAATAATGAGTCCAATCAGCGATATTTGAAGCGTCGCACTGATGACTTGTAATGTTAAACTGACTCCGATTCGTCATTTCTCTGATGCCGATCTGTCATCCCATTGACGACATAATATCAATTTTTAATCCTGGTGACAATTTGGCCAAGTAATGTTAAAGCTGGCCTCACAATGATGAAAAGTGTCATGCTTTCAAATATGAGAACACGTGTCATCGAACTGATGGCAAAATACATCAGCGTTATGACGCCTTTTCTATCAGTTTACGAAAAAAACCAAACAAAGCGTGACCACTAAATTTATCAAAATTTAGCTTTGTTTTTACCAACTTTTATATATAATCTAGCAAACGATTAGCAAATGCAAAATTTTTTTTTAATAAAACTACTGTTTACGTGTATAATGTCAAATATTTAATAGGTGTGAACATCTTAAGATTGACCAACAATTGGTAAACCATGTACTAGATAGTAGTCTACGAATCTAATTACATTACTAATTACTAATTAACACAAACGCATAATGTAGAGAATTCGTATTAATCATTTATATTTATATTTTCATGGAGTTGGAGCATATGTAAGCTATATTCATTTTACGGGGAGTTAAAGTTCCCCCGTTTTGGCACATTCCATTCTTTGATGAATTAGCCTAGAAGCAATATTACCTTTACATTTTAGGTAAATGAAACATGTTAACCCTGTAAATTAAAAACGGAAGGTCTTTCCCTGAACTATCCAATAACGCCAAATATCTTGGATTATTAGAATCTGGGAACTATTTCTTTTTCAAGTTATTAAGGTAAAATGTAACAAGAAGATACAAGATAATAGTCTGGTAGTGTATAAAGTCATTCCTAAAAATTGAAGGAATGGAACTATTACAAAAAGCTTTATAAAATACATAACTGAAATTTAACTCACACAATAAATTCGAAAAAATAAAAAATTTTGAATATTATAAAAGTAACTTGAAAAAGAAATTATTCCCAAATTCTAATTGTTAAAATAGTTTAGTTAAATACATTCAATTTAAAAAGTATCACTGTCTAGTGTGACACAAAGAATGCCGACGAAGGCCGCAGCGGGCCAGAAAAGTCATTACAATCTGCTAGTGTCTCATAATTGTAAATTAATTATCCAAAGGATAATTAAGGTAAAATATAACAAGAAGATACAAGATAATAGTCTGGTAGTGTATTAAGTCATTCCTAATAATTGAAGGAATGGAACTATTACAAAAAGCTATATAAAATAAATAACTGAAATTTAACTCATAGAATAAATTCGAAAAAATAAAAAATGTTGAATATTAGAAAAGTTACTTGAAAAAGAAATAATTCCCAAATTCTAATTGTTTAAATAGTTGAGTTAAATACATTCAATTTATAAAGTATCACTGTCCAGTGTGACACAAAGAATGCTGACGAAGGCCGTAGCGGGCCAGAAAAGTCATTACAATCTGCTAGTGTCTCATAATTGTAAAGTTTTCTATACATATAATATACTTCATTGCTATCCAAAGGATAATTAAGGTAAAATGTAACAAGAAGATACAAGATAATAGTCTGGTAGTGTATAAAGTCATTCCTAAAAATTGAAGGAATGGAACTATTACAAAAGGCTTTATATAATACATAACTGAAATTTAACTCATAGAATAAATTCGAAAAAATAAAAAATGTTGAATCTTGGATTACTATTGGACAGCAAACTGGACTGGAAAATTACCAACATGTCCATTGTCATTGGATTGAACTGGGGAATCAACCCAAGGAATTTAAATTGATTATATGAATGTGTCATCCAACGCATTATATTCTACGGCGCAGCTGTTTGTTGGTCTGCACACAAGGGTAGGGACGATCAGACCAAGTTTAAACGTATAATGAGAATGGTGGCAATAACGGTTACATGTGGCATTAGGACCACCCCTTCTGAAACATATTTTATGATCTTGAACTGTTTACTACCAGACATTTTGGCAAAAAATTAAGCTGCAAATACAGCGGTAACACTGAGGCATTTTGAGGTTACAAAATCGGACATAGAGTCCTGTATGCGATAAATGGTTACTTGGACGTTGATTACAATACAACTGAATCAATCTTTGGTCCTGGCTTCATCGTAAGCATCTTGGATAACATAGTTCACTATGATAACCTACGAATTCCCGCGGATGCAATACCGACATACACTGGTGGGTCTAGGCAACAGTATGGTGCCGGTTCTGGTATTTACTCCGAATGTTTGGACTGGAGCATTCCTCTAAGGCTGCCGGATTATTGTAATGTCATTCGAGATAATGCCTATCTACACAGCCGCGAGACACATTCCGTATGGTGCGTAACTGGCAGTGGTTGTCAGATTTATTTTTACCTTTTTCGCCAAAATTGAATACCAAAAATTGCCAAAGCTTTTTTTATTGATAAAAGAATATACAATTTTTAAACTATTAAAAACACTTTTTATAAATTCTAAAAATATCGCTAAAGTTCTCCAACAATTTAAAAAAGTCGCCATAATATATAAAGGGTGATTAATTGCGAGTTTTGATTTTCAATATGCTTTTTTTTACAGATCACGTGTGACTCATATCAAGCTGCTTTGTCATTGTTGTTCAGTATCGTTTGGCAAGTCATCATGGACAGACTCACACCACAACAGCGTCTCCAAATTGTTCAGCTGTATTACGAAAATCAGCGTTCTGTTAAAAATGATTTTCATACGTTTAGAGGAACTTAATAAAGATATAATTGATAAAATATGTATTATTTATAGTAATATAGATATAATTGAAAATATAGATAATACGAGTATCTACTGAAACCACTATTGCCAACACCATTCGCAAATCTAAGTCCCAGTTTACATTGATGGATGATACTCGACCGGTTAGACCCAGTAGTGCCAACTTTTTTGGAGCAAAAAAAGCGTAAAGAAAATTTAATCCATAATTGAACACAAAACAAGTTACCAAATATTTAAAAAAATGGCGACGGCGTTGTTGGAGGACCATTTTCGTACATAACTTTAATTTGAATCATCATAAGTTCAGTTTGAATTGGGCCATAAAGCAGTTTTTAAGCAATATTTTGATTTTTTGTATGTTTCATTGGAAAAGACATCCCTGCAGACACTAGGTGGTAGAGTGCAATCATAACAGCATGAATTATGCCGTCGTAGTTCAAGGATAATCCGTTTTTAATTTTGGATTTACTGTAGTTCACCGAATGAAATATTCTTTTAACATCCGCGTTAGAGTATGGCAAGTTTAAAATTCTTAATACAAAATTAGACAAATCTAAAAATGGATTTTGTCCTATTGAATCCTTAAACTTGTTGACTTCTATCCAAAAAGATCTGTTCGTTGTTGATTTTTCCATTTAAAATTCTTAATATTTTCCCATCAATTTTCTTTAATAAAATGTGTAAAAAAAAAACTTAAAATTGTAAAAAGCACTAAAGGCACTAACGTAAAATTGGAAAAAGCACCAAGTTAGGGCCTTTTCTTAGTTTGGCACTAAAGATAAAATTGTGGCGTTTCGAGGCATCAAAAAGCACCATAAATAGTGCCAAAAACACTGAGTTGGCATCAATAGTTAGACCACATCCATCACATAGTGAAGTGAATATAGCAACTGTAGCTGAGAGTGTACGCGAAGACCGTGACGAAGCAGCTTGGCTTGCCGTATTCGACAAGTTGGCATATTTTATGCAGGGAAATCAGACTTAAATCGTACAAAATTCAACTTGTGCAAGAATTAAATCTATACAGTGTGTGAAATAATGGCCTTGTTGAGAAATCATTTTGGCGAGCAATTAATTTCATGTTTTGCGACGATAAATTGGGCACCTAGGTCATGGGATATCCTTTAAACTAGTTTCCCTGATGAAAGGTAGAGACTTAGGTCTTCAGGAATAATCCAGCTACGATTGACGCTTTGGAAGTCAACACTACTCGTGTTATTCGCGGGATACCTTTCGCTATGCTCGAACGAGCCGCCCAAAATTGGATCTTTCGAATGAACCAACTCAGACGTGGTCTGAGCAAATTTCATAAATTGTTTTTTAACCAATAATAAAAATTTTGAGTTCACTTTCAAATTTACGTGTTTTATTTAACATTATAAATCAAACCTCGCGATGAATCATCCGATATTAGCACAATGTGCTACGTTCAAATGCAGTATTGGTCACCACCAATGGCGTAGCAAAATGAGGGCGGGGGAGATATTATTCATATTTGTGTTTTAAAAATTAGATTTTAAAAAAGCTTTTACGTTTTCTTGCTTATATTTTAAAATTCTTTTAAATTTGGGCGACTTTAAAATGTTCATAAACAAATCGATCGAGTACTATAAAAAACTTTCCTAAATTTAAATTGAATATTAACTGACTGTTTTTTTTTTTTCAAAATAAAATAAAAATTCTGCTTGGGAATTTATATTCAAACAACAATAAAATAGCTCAAATTTGTTTTTGTTTTCCATATAAATTTCTAAACGAAAATTTTTATTTTAGTTTTAAAAACAGGCAGTAAATTATAAATTTGTTTTAAAATCGATAAAGAACCCTCTATTTCAATTCGTAATTACGCATTTTTTTTGAACCAGACCAAAATAGTGGTAACGGCATTATGCATTTGTGCTGATGTTTGTAATACCTTAAAATATTGATCTTATTGGTCAAAGTATACAGATCAAATCGGAATCATTCTCTGAGCCGACCTAATGATGTCCGTCCGGTTGGATGTCCATGAAAGCCTTGTGCGCAAAGTACAGGTCGCAATTTTGGAGATAATTTAATGAAATTTGTTACAAGCCTATTGAAAATGGTCAGTATAGGCCCACAACTTCACATAGGCCCCATACAAGCATATTTTCGGAATAGGGTCTTTGTGCCCATAAACCATTTTATTATGTTGGTATATGGATCAAATTTGAAGAAAACTTATTATGATTACAATCTAAATCATCTATCCAAATTTGGTTGGAATCGGGGAGTATTTGATCACAAACCATCCCACAGAAATCCCAATCCCGAAAATAGCTTTTAATGCCATAACTGCCTTAAAAATGTCGGTATTAGCATAAAAATTGGCGAGAGCTACTATGGCATGACCAAATGTTGTGCTGGAAGGTCCAAAATTTACCATAAGCCCCATATAAATCCCCATTCTAAAATCACTTAAGCGCAAACAAATCTGGTATGGCTGAAGATATATCATTTATATTTCGCATAAAGCACTTTTACATGGGTCCCATTTAGGGTACACTCTCGAAAACCTAATTTTAAAAACTATGGTGTATCATTTGGTCGTGCTTGACCGACTATACTTTCATACTTTTTGTAGTTTAATGTTGTAGAGCATTTTCAATGTTCGGTAGTGTTTGTTGCCAACGAATCGTAATTTCGCCAACGAATCGTAATTTCGCAAATTAAAAAAACCCTTTTCAGCTAAGGAAATTATTAGCTATAGAAAATTAGCACGAAAACTTTAATTTTAAGATTTGAAGCTAAAACGTTTTTAACTTTTCTAAATAGTTTTATTATTATTCTTTTAAACAAGTTTTGCGAAAATTAACTATTTAAACCATTAAGGGGAAAAATAAACCGAACGCAAAAGAACTTAATATTATTCTTTTATGTTCTTTTTTTGGAAAATTTTGCCTACAATATCAACTAAAGTGTAACCCTTCACAACCGTTTGTGCTAGTAATTGTTTACATGCAGTAGTGCATTGCTATTAAATACTGCAGTGTACACTTAAGCCTTGAATGTCACTAGAAAATTGCTATAAAGTTTTTATGGGTCATACAACCCTTTTCATAGTTGTTAAATTAAGTCTATTTAAAAGCAAAAAAAAAATGTTCATACAAAAAAGTTTTTATTAATTTTTGCGTGACTAGAGACCATATAACGACAATCAGACTACAACCCCTAGTAATCCCTATTAAATTCATATATTTCCACTAATAAAACAAACAGACAACAAAAGTGTATGAAATATTTGTACTACTTCCTTTTTGGTTTTAATTATTTAGTGGTTTTATGCCTTTTTTTAAAACACCATGAAGGGAAATCCAAAGTGGGAGCGGAATAGAAGTAAGTTTTGTGGAAAATAGGAAAAGTAAACAATTTCTAAGAACAACAAAGTAAATATTCGAACAGGATAATAAGTGTTTACTCGCATTCACTATACATTTCTATAGATGAATACAAGAGTATTGGAGTGAGTTGTTATGTAAAGTTGACTCCACAGGGAGTGCTACTTTTTTCATTTAACAGGTTTCAACTAATGAATAATCATTTTCAATTATAAAAAAAAAACATAATTTAATTACTCAAGTCAGACAATTTTAAGTGAAATTTTATAGAAATTGAAAAGACGGCAGTAAAAGTACATACTTGGCACTCGTTCGGTACTATTTTCATGATAAAATTATCAAAAACACACAACGCAACAAACAAATTTAACTATTTATTATGCTTTAACAACTTTGTTGGGTAAATTTCACTACATTTTTGGTTTTTTCTTTAATATAACTTGCATGAATAATGTGTTTTTATACGGCAATAAATTTGCAAATTTGTATTTAGTTATGAATTTAAATATTTTATTATTTTATAAAAAAAAAACACTTTATCAATATGGCACAATAATGGAATAATAAAATTTTTGGGTTTACCATTTTGACTAAAAGGAGAGTGTTAAAGACCCAAAACCGGTAAACCGATGTTTTCGCTTTAAAAACGCCGTCTGGTGTTGAATCTATGTATATACAGTAGTGGCCTTATAAATAGAAACACCCCCATCAATATGGGGGATTTCATGTCAAGTGACCCAACTTTTGAAATCGTAGTTTAGTCACAAATTTTCAACAAGATCGGTCAAAAGGTTTCTGAATTATAGGGGGTCAAAATTTGACATTTTGGCCAAACAGGTTTTTTTTCCTCAGCTATGTAACTTATTATCTATTGGTGTTTGAAAAATTTGTCCCAAACAAAATAGATAGCTATTTTCTTCAATCTTTCGGAAAAAAAACTTTTTTTAAAAACAAAAATTTATTTTTTATTTTTCAACAGGAAAAACTTTTTTAATTTTGGTAATAGGTCGTAGTTATTTCATACGATACATTGTAAGTAGTTGTCATTACAATTATCATTATTCTGAAAACCTCAATAAGTACTTGCTAGTAATGACCTCAGTAAGTACTTTTCACTACTATTATTTTCAGTTATGAATATTTGCTTACTAATAATCGTCTCTTGACTGAAAAAAGGAGAGCTCGAAGAGAATGGCAATTGCATAGATCACCTCAACTTAAGAATTTACTAAAAGAGTGCACAAAAAGGCTAAGAAAGTTACTGCAGTCTCAGAAAACGGCTTCCCTGGAAAAATATCTTAAGGAAATTGATGCAACTTCTCAATCAGACTACTCATTATGGCGTGCAGCTAGAAATCTTAATAGACCAGTTATCACTAAACCACCATTAAGAAACTTAAATGGAAGTTGGGCACGAAATGATGAAGAAAAAGGAAATCTTTTTGTTAATCATTTGAAAAACGTATTTACCCCGCATACATCTCCCGATATTGTAGTCGAGTTGCCACCAGTTGCTGTTAGAGCTGCTGTTCCCCTTAGATTTGAGATAAAAGAAATCGAAAAGGCTATTCATAATTTAAACCCCAAGAAAGCCCCTGGTTTTGATAAGATCAGCAACAAAATGCTTTTAGAGCTACCCAGCATAGCAAAGAAAATTATTCTTTTAATTTTTAATGCTATTATACGCCTTGAATACTACCCACAAGAATGGAAAGTATCATTAGTTACAATGATACCTAAGCCAGGAAAGGATCCTACAAAAGTTGAGTCATATAGACCTATAAGCTTATTGTCTAATATATCAAAGCTGTTTGAGAAGCTGTTAGTGTCAAAATTAGCCCCAATTATAAATGTAAATAGATGTATTCCTAACCATCAATTCGGCTTTAGAAGAGAACATAGCACAATCGAACAAACCCATCGTATAGTAAACGCCATAAGAAAAGCCTTTGAAGAAAAAAAATATTGTTCCGCCCTCTTCATCGATGTTTCCCAAGCTTTTGATAAAGTCTGGCATGAAGGGTTATTACATAAATTGAAGCTAAACTTACCAGTAAACACACACAAGCTGTTAGAAAGCTACTTAGTCGGCCGAAAGTTTATTATTAAAGAATGTGATTTTATAAGTTCTCCTCAGCTGGAGTCCCTCAGGGAAGCATCATGGGCCCACTCTTATACCTTATATATACCTCAGACATGCCAACAAACAACCACACCCGAACTTCAACATTTGCAGATGATACAGCTTTTCTAAGCGTACACGAAAACTGTCATGAAGCATCCCGTTACTTGCAGGATCATATATTTGAACTGGAAAAGTGGTTAAAACAATGGAGGATAAAGGTCAATGAGCAAAAATGCGTACATATAACATTCACCTTGCGTCGGGAGTCATGTCCCCCTATTAAAATCAATAATCAATTAGTGCCCCAGCAATCGCATGTAAAATATCTCGGTATTCATCTAGATCGGCGTTTGACATGGAAATGCCATATAGAAGCAAAACTAACACAAATGAAACTAAAAGCAATTCAAATATATTGGGTTATTGGAAGAAATTCTGTTCTTAGCCTCGACTGCAAACTTCTACTTTATAACTCTATATTGAAGCCAATCTGGTGCTACGGTATTCAGCTATGGGGCACTGCCTCGGCCTCAAATATCGAAAAAATTCAAAGGCGCCAAAATAAACTTCTTCGAATAATAACAGCCGCTCCCTGGTATGTTAAAAACTCTAATATTCACAAGGATCTCAATGTGCCATTAGTAAAAACTATTATTACGAAGTACGCAGCAAAATATTTAAAAAGGCTTGAGTCGCACCCAAATCCACTTGCTCGAAATATATTAAATGACAGTGGACACTCTAGATTAAGGAGAAGAGATACCGCAGGACTCATCCGAAGGGAAGACCGCTGAACATCTACATATGTGAACAGAAACCGTGAGGAGAAAAATTTTCGTCTAGCATTGGCAGGACAAAAATAAAGTATTAGTATAAGATTTGATTAATTATTGTTAGTTCATATTTAATATATGAAGATTCAATAAATAAATAATGAGAAAAAAAAAACTAATAATCAGCTAAATAACTTCTTATCAGTTGTCTGGTTTTCAGTGCTGAATATTTACTTACTGGTAACTAGCTCCATAACTAATTATTAGGTCTATTAACTAGCGCAAATTAAATAAAAACTAGTTATTTTTTTGCTTCTAGTAAGTATCTTGTAAGTACTTACAATTCAACTTACTGGTAGTTAAATAATAACTAGATATTTTGTGACTTCTAGTAAGTGTATTGTAACTACTGAATTCTGTGGACAACTCGAACAAAAAAAAAGTGGTTATTCAGCCGAAAAATAAGTAGTATTCATATGTCTCCAATGTTACTTGCTAACTTACCATGTAAGTAAAGTTTTTGCTGGGCTATTTTTCGAATTTATTCTATGAGTTAAATTTCAGTTATGTATTATATAAAGCCTTTTGTAATAGTTCCATTCCTTCAATGTTTAGGAATGACTTTATACACTACCAGACTATTATCTTGTATCTTCTTGTTACATTTAATCTTAATTATCCTTTGGATAGCAATGAAGTATATTATATGTATAGAAAAATTTACAATTATGAGACACTAGCAGAAAGGAATGCCTTTTCTGGCCCGCTACGGCCTTCGTCAGCATTCTTTGTGTCCTACTGGATAGTGATACTTTTTAAATTGAATGTATTTAATTAAAAACTTTTTTTTTTATTTTTTTTAAATGGGTACTTTTTTTTGGCTCAAAAGAAAAAAGATCTTTTCGTTTTCCAGAAAATAACTTTTGATAATAAATTTGCATGTGCCCGGCAAAAAAAAAATCTGAAATGGCAAGTTGCTTTATTAAGCAATTTATGGAAAAAAAACCAGCCAATTGTAGGGGAATGAAAGAAAAGGTAAACTCAATGTTTATTGTTGTTGTTTTGTTTAAGCTTTGATATTGTTACAAGTAAGACCTGAGTGTTTAAAATTCATATTCGCTTTAAAGTCTTATTTGTATAATCTTTTTAGCTTTTCTATACATACATATATACCATACATATGTATATATACCATAGATGGGGGTAGTGCACTCATTTTGCAGTTACAACAGTTAGTGATAGTGCAAAGTTATTGCAATTATGTGTTGATGTTGAGTAATGAATTGAAAATTAGCAGCCTCACTAAACATGAGTGATAGTGATGCTGAAAAATTTTGCACTCAAAAAAAAAGAGAATAGTTTGATTGAAGAAAAAGCAATTTATTGCAACTTTTTTGCTCTTCATTCATTTGAGTGCAACTTGAAATTTTGTACTAAGTTCACAAACAAAAAAACTTGTTAAAGCCATGAGATATTCCGTTATTGACAAATAATTGACATGTTGTTAAATTTTCTTTCTTATGCATGTCATAACAAGAATCAAAAATTATACTCATACAAAATTACATATTTTAAATTTTAGTGAGAGTCTGTTTATATGCCGCTTTTTTGATTGCAAGTACAAATTTTGCACTATTTGAATTGAGTACAGATTATTGCATTCAATCTTCGTTTAGAGATAGTAAAAAAATTTGCAATATCACAAATTAGTGGTAGTTAAAAAAAATAGCAATCTTCACTAAAGCTGGTAAAAAAGAGTGCTAACTTATTTTTTGCGTCGCTCCAGAGAACTCTTTTCCAGTATCGTGGAAATTTTCTTTCTGTTCGCATTTACTTGCTGCCCAATTTCCGCCTTTTTCACGCGAAGATCAAAAAGGATTACTTTTTCTGGCCCTATAAATAACTCTATTCACTGTTGGAATGATCATTCGTGACCTATTCTTTCTGGCTGAGGTTTTAAACTCCTTTGTCTTCATATAGAAGTGAGTTGCACCAATCTACATTTTTTTTAGCAAGAAAACTCTTGTGCTATTGCGTTGACACGGCACAATAAACTATCTCATTAGTGGAGAATATGATTTTTCTTAACCAATTTTAGAAACTAAAGTTACTCTATTATTTTTCAAATTACACTAGCTTTGTCAATTATTTAAGGATAAGTTAGGTAATTAAGCCAACAGCTGCACGTTTCTAACTACCTGGACTTCCAAAAAAATTGGAAAATTATTTAAAATTTGTTTTTTAAAAGAAACTATAAACTTCATATGATTTGCATTAACAAAAATCTAAATTGTCTACTTGTTGAATAATGGATGGTATGAAAAACATTAAAGGAATTTACAGAAGTTACAATGCGATTGGATTTTCTCAAAACGTCGTTTTTAATTATGTGGTCACCACTGTATATAAAAATGCGTAAGTTTGTGTGGTTGTTTGTTCTCAATAAACTTATAAACTACCGAAATTTCATAGAAAATTGCTTTAAATATTTGTAAATTTTCAAGTAGGCGTGGCACGTCTCATACAACGTGAACAAAACAAAAACTCACAAGCAAATGGTGCAAACTCTCCAGACGATGGCAGCACCAAAAGCATCTACCAAAATTCTACACGCCGCTACTCATATGAAGAGTCAGAATCAGAAACAGCACTAAATAAAAAGACGCTTAAACAGCAATGTCAATACCACCATGCAGCACAGTAACACTTCAAATACACCCCACACTGTTCGATCAGCGGTTTACAGCTACTAGTATCATGAATACAAAAATTGTATCCATGATTACGATATGTGCTTTTTCTATTTCCATAGACATATAAAAAAACAAAATTGTATTTGTTTGTGTGTTCCTTATAGACTCCTAAATTACTTAACCGATTTTCCTGAAACTTTTACACTACATATAAAAATTTGTAAATTTTCAAGTGGATAGGAAATTTTAAATATGGTTATGGTATAGCTTTCCATACAAGGAAAATGGATATGCCTAAATATCTGGCGAAGAATAGGAATAGAAGTATTTAAATTTGGTATAAATTTTTAGCCAGTTTTCAATAAGTCTCTTACTTTTACTTTTTGCCAGAAAAAAATAATTTATTAGCAAAATTTCGGATGTTTTGTTTTTTTAAACGGCATGAAAAACTGCAGCTATTTTTTTTTTTTTTTTTTTTTTTTTCATTATTTATTTATTGAATCTTCATATATTAAATATGAACTAACAATAATTAATCAAATCTTATCCTAATATTTGCTTTATGTCCTGCCAGTGCCAAACACAAAAGATTTAGTCATCACGGTTTCTGTTTACATATATAGGTGTTTATCGCTCATCTGATTGGATTTAATAATTTAAAATATTTCTAGCTAATGGATTTGGGTGCAGTTCCAGCCTTTTTAAATATTTTACTGCATATTTCGTTATCATAGTTTTTACTAATGGCACATTGAGATCCTCGTGGATATTTGAGTTTTTGACGTACCAGGGGGCGGCTGTGATTATTCGAAGAAGTTTATTTTGGCGCCTTTGAATTTTTTCGATGTTAGAAGCCGAGGCAGTGCCCCATAACTGAATACCGTAGCACCAAATTGGCTTTAAGATAGAGTTGTAGAGTAGAAGTTTGCAATCGAGACTAAGAACAGAATTTCTTCCAATAAGCCAATTAATTTGGATTGCTTTTAGTTTCATTTGAGTTAATTTCGCTTCTATATGCCATTTCCACGTTAAACGCCGATCTAGATGTATACCGAGGTATTTTACATGCGAGTGTTGGGGTATTATTTGATTATTTATTTTAATAGGGGGGCATGTTTCCCGACGCAATGTGAATGTTATATGTGCGCATTTTTGCTCATTGATCTTTATCCTCCATTTTTTTAACCACCTTTCTAGTTCAAATATATGATCCTGTAGATAACGAGATGCTTCTTGACAGTTTGCGTGTACGACGAAAAGCTGTGTATGGGTGTAGCTGTTTGTTGGCAAGTACGAAGTATAAATTAAGTATAATAGAGGGCCCAGGATGCTGCCTTGTGGGACTCCAGCGCTAATTGGCTGTGGAGAACTTAAAAATTCGCCTTCTTTTATAACAAATTGACGACCGACTAAGTAGCTTTGTAACAGCTTGTGTATATTTGCTGGTAAGTTTTGCTGCAATTTCAGTAGTAAACCTTCATGCCAGACTTTATCAAAAGCTTGAGACACATCGATGAAGAGTGCTGAGCAATATTTTTTTTCTTCAAAGGCTTTTCTTATGACATTTACTATTCGATGAGTTTGTTCAATTGTGCTGTGTTTTCTTCTAAAACCGAATTGATGATTGGGAATACATCTGTTACCATTTAAAATCGGCGTTAATTTAGACACTAGAAGTTTCTCAAAAAGCTTTGATATATTAGACAATAAGCTTATAGTTCTATATGACTCAACTTTTGTGGGATCCTTTCCTGGTTTAGGTATCATGGTAACTAATGATACTTTCCATTCTTGTGGGTAGTATTCAAGGCGTAAAATAGCATTAAAAATTAATAGAATAATTTTCTTTGCTATGCTGGGTAGCTCCAAAAGCATTTTGTTACTGATCTTATCAAAACCAGGGGCTTTCTTGCAGCTATGTTTCCAATTTTTTCTTCGCGTATATTAAATAAAGTTCCAAACAAAACAAGCCATAAATGATTAAATTCTGTTTACCACTTTTGATTTTTTAACAACAGATGAAAATTTGTAATTTAATTTCAGAAAACGCCATATTTGTATGGGAGCGCCCTAAGGGGAAAATGTTAAGGACGAAAAACTAGTGGAGGTCATACATTTTATCCCCCTAGGAACGACTTCTAGGCAGTTATGGGACTTTCTCTTCATTGTATGGGAGCCCCTTAAGAAATGGAGATAGATATGTTAGAAAGTCATCGTCCAGACTTGCAATTTTTGTTGCAGAAATTCTAATTTGTGAAAGGGATGAGAAGATTGGGGAGGGGTACTCAGTTTCATATACTCTGCATTTATGTTTTATTGTGTAATTCTCACACTATTTAACATTAAGTTGGCTGGAGGTTTATTTGTATTTATATATAAAATATAAAAAGGAGAAGAGGAAATACAAGATAAAAATACAAAAACTGCAACTTACTGTAACTTATGATGGGGAGGAAAAATAAAGTTTGGTTGGTCATACATTTGTGCCGTCTACGGGCATCTTAGGCGTTGCAAGGGCCAAATTTAATAATTTCAATAAGCCGCCATATTTGTATGTGAGCCCCCTAATGGATGGTGATAAGGGGCAAGTATGTTCTGAGAAAATCTTAAGAACTAAAGACTAATGGATATCGGTCATAACTTTTAATCCCCCTAGGGGCGACTCCTAGACAATTGAGCTGCATTTTCCGAATTTTTATGCAATTTTAAAAAACAAAAATTTCGAAATGTGGCTAATAAATTATTTTGTTTTGCCAAAAAAAAAAAAGAAAAAAAATATGTTTCTAAAACGACTGTTTATTCTAGTTTATTCAATAAACTTAGCCATTTTTGAGTTACGCAAATATTTGTTGTGCAACCTCCTCTGTTTTTGAAATAACTGTATATCTCGAAAACAAGAGCGAACCTTACAAAACGGTTAGCACCACTGGATTTAGTGTACTCGAATTAGGTAAACCCGCCATTTGCCCCGCTGTACAGTTTTTTCAACCAGAACAGTGTTATTAAAAGAAATGATTTCATGCTTCTGCTTTTATATTATGCTCTGCTTTTTAGTGATTCATTTCTCTAATAAGAGCGGTAAGTACTTTTTAGAAAGTGAATTCAACAGCACCCGACTGGAAAATATTATTTGACTGATCGCAATTTTTTTTTTAAATTGGTTTTTACTTTTTACCCTATTACAACTACAATTCGAGCTGGAAAAAAACCAGCCAAGCTTTGATATTGTTACAAGTAAGACCTGAGTATTTAAAATTGTTATTCACTTTAAAGTCTTATTTGTATAATATTTTTAGCTTTCCTAAAGTCTTTGGAAAAGGTTTACTGACGAGCTGGCCTTAGCAACCAGCGAAATGCGCATAGAAACCAGCTTTCCCTCAGCAATAAATTTCAGTGTTTTTACCAAAAATAAAAATTGGAAATTTAGCACGTAATAGAGAAGTCTAATTAATAATAAATTTTGTATTTCCAAATATAACTTTTCGCTAAAATGGTTTGTTTTATTAATGTATTGGAAATATAATTTTCATGTTTAAAAACGCTTGCTGCTCTTGTTAAGGCAGCTCCGTTAGTTGTTATGCAAAAAAGAATCAATGAAAATTAAATTGCTTGTTTTAAACATTCTATCATTAGCTGTGTTCATTAACTAACATTTTTTACGAATTTGTAACAATTGTTACTGGAAAGTGTTCATTAACCCAAAAAATTTGCAAGTTGAGAGCGTCAAAAGAGAGAAAAAAATTTAGAGACAAAAAATTCTTGTAAATTTTTACTGGTAAAATTTTTTCTTGCAAGAATTTTCGAAACAGCTGTTTCATGTTTTTGTTTACAAAACAAACTTTTCCAAAAGAAGTTTTAAATAAGGATTTTTTGCATAATTTTGATGCTAATGTTGATTTTTAAAATTATTAAAAATTTTTATGCGATACTTTTGTTTAACTTAGGCTAAATAAAATAACGAACTTGTTAAAAAAATCCCTAATGTATTTTGTTTTGCTTTTAATCGATCAGGTGTTGTTATTAGTACTGTGAGTATAATGGTTACCTAGATACCCGATACTTAACACTATTGCAGTATAATACCCCATTAGCTAAAAAATTTGTTTGCAAATTAAATTATTTACATGATTAAAGATTCTTATTAATTATAAAATAATTTGAGATATTCTCATTGTTTAATTTATTACCGTTTTGTTTATTATAAAACAAACACCAAAGAAATAAATAATGAGAATATCTAAAATTATTTTATAATTAACAATAATTTAACCCGTTACCTCGTTACCTTTCTGTCGTGGTCATATTTAAATGCCAACGTTTATGTTTCTTAGTTTTAAAAAAATTACAAACATAGATGAAGTTATTTGTTATTTATATTTGTTATTTATAAAAATTACCAACGTTATAAGTTCTCATTCACTAAGGACCCTGCACCTATAATTTTATGTTTCTAATATCTATTAGAGCTAATTAAAAAGGTACCACTTGTAGAACGAAAAAGTAAAACAAATATATTTAATTTCACGCATTTCACAATTTTTCATATTTTTTCTCCATCTATTTAGCAAGAGACCAGCATCCAGTCCAAATTTCAACCTTATACCTTACGGCATTAAGGCTGTGCGACGATGAATCTGTCAGTCAGTCCGTAACGTTGAAATTTTATATACCTGTAAACATAGGTTATACATAGATTGTTAAATTAAATATTTTGTTTTTCCTTATAAATTCTTTTATTGTTAACAAAGGGTTTTTCTTATCTTTTATTATTGAAAAACCCCGAATACTTCTTTCCCCTCCTAAATAAAAAAAATCCAATTCATGATTCATTTTATTCAACATAAACAAATATAAATAAATAAAATCGCATTATTTTTACGGTAATGTATTAAATTTTTCCAAGTCTTAGAATAATTAATGGGTACTCAAATATTCCTATATATTCGTTTTACTTCAACTTGCAAATTTTGGCTGGAAAAGTGTTCATTTACATTTGAGTACATTTGAGAGCAATTTTTTTAAATTCCTACTTACTCTCTTTTTGTTTCTGCTAGTAAAGTAAATGAACACACCTATTGTATCGACAGTAAAATGCCGCTGATATCGATATATCGGCAAACTTTAGATATCGCTGATATATCGGTATTCGTTACATCCCTTATTTATATATCTTCATATATATATGAGATTTGTTTGCCTTTAAGAGATTTTAGGATGAGGGCTTATATGGGACTAATGGTTAATTTACGACCTACCAGCTTTATACAACATTAATAAGGATGTTACGACAAAAAAAACTATATAATTTCTGGAGTAGTATTTGTATGATCGAATATGGACCGATTCTAATAAAATTTGGATATATGATTTAGATTGCGATCAA
The DNA here is from genome assembly GCA_943735925.1 of Pollenia amentaria. NCBI lineage: Eukaryota > Metazoa > Arthropoda > Insecta > Diptera > Polleniidae > Pollenia > Pollenia amentaria. Next base: position 158,495,469 of record OX031009.1, read on the forward strand.
ATTAGTTCGGACCAAATTTAATCTAAATTAAGATAGATTGATAATTTAACATATGCCCCATACAAAGCCTACTCCCGGAAAAGAGTTTAGTACGCCCAAAGCCGTAACAAATAATGCTATCATAATAAAATTTGCGTCACAGTTTTATAAGGCAAGAAATCATACTTTTAAATTTATTGAAGATCAGTCTATAATTTACCATAGGCCGCATATAAAATCAATTCTCGGAAAACAGTTTAGTATGTTAAAAAACGTAAAAAATAATGCTATTGTAAAACAATTTAGTACGTCAAAGATTTATAGGACTAAACATCACAATATAAAATTTCCTGAAGCTCGGTCCATAATTGACCATATAGTGTCCAAAATTATGCCCACTCTGGAAATTATTTAAATACGTCTAAAACCGTAGCAGATATTGTGGTAAAATTTGGTCCAATATTGGTGCATATGGCCAGAAATAATATCATGCAATTTTCTGATTATCGGTCCATATTTACCTTTGATCCCATATTAAGCAGCATTCTGAAAAGGGCTTTAAATGCTAAAATCAATTTTACTACTGTATTGAAATTTTTTCCATTTTGATATTTAATAACACTCTACATGATGTCGTGGTGATTAGTCTATAATTTACGATGGGTCTTATATAAATTCCCTTCCTGAAAATCATTTTAGTTCGGCATGAACTATTACGAATCATGATATTCAATTCAAGTTAGTTCAAATTGCCGGAAATAAAAGCATAACACTGTCTGATTGTCGTCTAATTTATTTAAAACGGAATCAATTTTTATACTGACGTCCGTTTTTATAAAGATTAATTAATAATTTAGAGCTCTAATATATTCTAACTGTCGGTGGAGGGTGTCAAAGATTTGGCATATCCGAATATGGCACTCTAAATTGTTTTTAATGGAATACCTTTTAAACCGTTAAATATAGCAAGAAAATGATTTTTTAAAAATTTCAAATCGATATTTGAAATATCGCATCACCAATTTCCAAAATTTTTATTTTGGAAATAAAGGAACATTTTTTATGCAAATTTTGGAGTCGGAGTCGCGACTCCGGTACAAAAACCTCAACTCCGACTTTTTAACTCCTACTACAACTCCACAGCCCTGTTCACAACTGTTTTCTTGCTAAGCCGATTGATTGTGATAATTTTGAATTCAAACTGCTTAAATGAAATATAAGCAATTGAACACAAAACTTATTTATATCTATGTGTCTTTCGGACCAAGGAGTGTTTTTTGAAAGACCCCGTATATACTTACATATAGTATTTAGGTATACTATTAGATCTAAGATGACTATTTCATGTTGTGACAGAAGGGATCCAAAACTATTCCCTTAATACTGCAATAATTCTATTTTTTTTTTAACCATATGAAAATTGGTATCTTAGTAAAAAATAAGACCAATCAACTGATTTGATACTCCCACAAACAATAATTATAGTAATTAAAACAAAGCTTACCCTCTTTGAAAATTTTCGACGTATCCATTTTATTGATTCACTGCGTCCCAAAAACATGATGAAATTTTGATAGACGAAAATAAGGAATACACAAATCTGGTGCCATAAAACACCACAACCGCTGAGAGAAATATTAAACATTGATCAAAAAATGCAAATAAGTAACAGATAATGACGTTATTAATGATAATAAAGTTGTGGTTGAAGAAGAAATGCACAAAGAGACGAAGAAGATGACGATCAAGACAAGCAAACTGAGCATAATAATTTTTAAAATACGAATGCGTGACAGATGAAATGCAATAAACTTCGTATAAAATCAAAATATTTATGTACGGAAATGTAAAAACAACAGCAGCAATTAGAAATGTACGAAAAATTTTAAGATGAAAATTAAAAGCACTTGTTTTATGATTGATTGACTCATTAAATGACACTAGAAAAATATTAAACGAAAAAATATGTAGATGAAATTTTAAATTTTCATTTTCTAAAATTCATATTTTGATTTGATGATCTTTTTGTTTTTTTTTTTTTTTTTAATTTTGTATATGTATGAAGAAATGCTTTTTCTTTATTTTCTTATTTTAATAAATGATTTGTTCACAATGTCACAATTGTACGCGTATTTTGTTGAGGCGCGCTCAATATTAAACTTTCGTTTGTTTCTTTTTTTTTTATTTTCGATTTTTTATTTCTTAATTTTCGATGCACTTCTAACGATAGTAAGTCCGTTAATGAGAAATTTAACTAGCGTATTAACAAAAAGCCGTGAGCGTACGTTGCAAACACGAGTCAGCGTTGTATACATTTGTAAATAATTTTATTTTTTGATTTTGTTTTTGTCAATGTTGATGGTGGATGTTTAGAGTATTTTTGTTTTGTTTACGCGACGATTCGTTAGTCGGTTACTTTATGATTTTTGAATATATTTAATTAGAGTAGATTTGCTTAAATTTAAACTCACATAACGCACTTGTTCAACGATAGTGTATTATTTTAATTTATCACTTTTGGACAAAATCAACATGTTATACGAGTATATACATATATCGTGCTATTGTGTCTACGTTTTGGTAATGAAACGGTTGGTTTAAAAATTCTTTTTCATAAGCCTTAAATGTTTAATTAAAAATTGGTTTGCTTCTACTAAAAATTTTTAAATTTAGAGTTCAGGAAAAAATATGGTTGGGCATGGATACGGCAACGACACTATGTTTATTGTAACAATATATTGTTGTCGTTCACAAAATATTGTTATTTTTATTTAATATCAACAATATTATAGTTACTGTAAACACGTCAATGTTTATCGCAATTATAAATTTTAGTATGGTTTACTGAATAATAATCATTTTATAACAACTTAATAATAATAACTTTGAAAACATATTATATTCCTCACAACCATTTAATGATACTTAATACCCATAACATGATAACTTTCTATACGTATACTCATAATATGTTTAAGATGCAAACAAAATATCTTTATTCTAATAATATTTTGTATCGCCATTTGTAAAATAATTTTGCATCAGTTGTGTCGTTTGTTTAACATTCGCCTATCGAATTATTTGTTATTTAGTGAACAAACAATTTAAAAAAAATAACCATTAAAAAAACAAGTTTTAAGAAATTGTAGGTACATTAATAAAAATTTTAAGGTGCTACAAAATAAAATATCGATGCTAAAAAATTTTTAAAATGTTTGAAAATGGTACAAAAATATTGACCATTGTTTTGTGTTATTTTAGAGAAAAATAATGAAAATTCTATAACATAATTGCGACCTACAACAAAAATATTAAGTTTAAAGTTGCATAATATTATGATGTGAAATATCTGTAACAGTTTTACGTTAAGGTTGCCACTAAGTAAATAAGCATATATTTATATTAAAAATATTTTTCGGTCTTTGATTTAATACACATATTATTATGACTAACATGATAATAATATTATTACTTCTTAACTTATTATTATTAACATGATGATAATATGATTACATTAAATTATAATATGATGTAATAAAAACCAATTAGGATTAAGGAAAAAATTTTAGGATGTAATATTACGAATACATTTGGTCATAATATGATTCAATAATAATCGTAATATGTTGACCACAATCATAAATCTTATCATAATATATTGCTCGTAGAATATGTTTACCACAATCATGTTTTTTCTTTACGTGTACAGCATTGTTGAACAAGTCCAATATGTAGTTAACATTTTACGCCTCATTTGAAAAGTTCTGCAATTAGTTGTCATTAAAATATACATTTTCTGAAAACTTTATGATAAGAAATACTGCCTTATAACCAATTTTCCTTAAAAAAATAGAATCAGATTTATCGTGTATACTAGAGGCCTGATAGCGTAAAAGATAAAAAATTTGAATCACCTTTTATTTCCATCAAGTATCGATTTTCTTCTAGATATACAGATTTTCTATAAGGTATCAAGATGTTACAGAACGGAAAGAGGAACAAGCTCTGATCTTTTTTAATTATCTCCAAAAGCCAAATAAGTATATCAATATTTTACATTAAACCAATTCTCTTCAAAATTTGCTTTTGAAAATTTTAAATCTTTAAGCTCAAAATTTTAAAACTTTATTTTTTTCAAAGTAATTAAAGCGGCATGGCCACACATCAAACTGATACGTCAAATTAACGTATGTGCTGATAATATTTGGTTTGGCTTAGCACAGCCACACATCGAATTCAGGCCATCAAACTTAATTTACTTAAAACAAAATAAACAAAATATTGGATTTTGTCGGAAAATATTAAGTTTATTGTCAAATAATAGGTGGCCTCATTTACAGAAAATTATTGCTAATTTTCAATTAATGTTACTAGTAAGTGTTCACGTACTCGTAAAAATACAACGACAGAGTGAAAAAAGAACATACAAAATTTGAGAGACAAACATTTTTTTTGAAAATCTCTGATATTAAAAGTTTTACTAGAAAGAATTACTCAACCCCCTGTTTTATATTTTTAAATTAAAAGATTTCCAATAGCAATTATTAGTGTTGTGGTTATTTTGTTGAACTGTTTTTTAGTTTTTCATCAAAATTTTCATCTGTTTTTAATTAGGCTAAAGTTCATTAAATTTAATTTTCATTAAATTATTTTTATGAAGGAAGGAAGGAGTTTCACAACATAACATTAATTAAAATTTATTGATAATTTTTCATTCTTGACTGCAGTAGGGCTTGAACCCACGTTCAAGGACAGGTTAATCTGACGCGTTTCGATAGTATTCACAATATCTCTTCAGAGGTCTTTGCCGTTTTACCCTCACCGCCATTGAAGCCGGCTGGCAGTCAATAGCCAAACATAAAGCTGTAAACCAAATTGGTAGATCTAAATTTGTTTTTGAATGATTATATATTCACCCCTATAATGAAAGTAGACGTCGACATGAGTCGGCGACATCGGAACAGTAATTATATTTTCTGAGTCGTTATTGACAATAATCGATTACTATTGACAGTCACTTGATATATTCCAGGGCGATTTTAAGTCGACGTCGAGTAAAATTGTCTCTGTTTTAGTCGACAGGAAATTTTACGACGACTCAAATGAAAGTAAAGAAATTTTAAAAGAAGTTATGGGCTCAAATTTTAATTGTAAATTAAACGCGAAAATTCGGCAAACTTAGCTAAAATAGCGAAAATTTTGAACTTGAGACGATTTCAAAATTTTGGAAAAGTTTGCAAAAATAGCGAAAATTCGCGAACATTTTTATTATTTCAAGCATTTATGGCTTGCTAATTAAAAGTCCCTAAAACTATTAGGAATGTAAAAAATGCGGCAAAATTGCAAAATTAGCGGAAATTTGCTGACAGCGGCATGATAGCAAAGGTTATATTTATTAATAATAAAAAATATATAAAAACAAAATGTCAGAAAATAGCATAAATAGCTTTAAAAAAATTAACTTTAACGATGAAGAACAAAATTAATAGAAAACAAAAAAATTGGAGATGGGATTTTTTTTTTCAAATTTCTTATAAAATGCCAAATTAACGTCGAAGTGATGTAGTCGTCCACTTGATGCGGCAACAAATAAAAATTAATGTCGACGTCGACAACGACTTACATAATAGGGGTGAAAAATATATTAATTGATTTGCATGTTCCTCCTTACTTCTGTTTTTCATACTTTTTGTCAAGAATTCTTCTTGAAAACAGGAAAATGTACTTTGGACTTCAAGAAGAGTTCTTGATTCATGTTGTAAAACTCTTTCCTTCATAAACATAATTTTATGAAAATTAAATTTAATGAGCTTAATTAGCCTTATCAAAAAAAAAGAAAATTTGATGTCCAATAACATAAAATATTTATTTTTCTTTAATTTTAGAACAATATTCTTGCACAAATAGTTCAAAATAATTGCATTCAGGAAGGAATAATCTCGTATCTTAAAGCTGAATAGTGTCGATATGACTAACTTGATAGTTTTTGCTGGTAAAGCGTTTCCTTACATTTTTTTTTTAGTAATTTTAAGAAAAAATTTTGTAAATTTAAAATTTACTCTCTCGTTGCAAGCTAGTAAAGTAAATGAACACACCTAATAAAATTTCAATAAAAAAATTTGGAAATGAATTTTTCTTTCATACATTCTTAAACGAAACCAAAAAATACTGTAACGATATCAAAACGATATCATATACCTGATAGAAAGTATCACAAGTGATAATAGTTTTCGAATCGTAAATATTAGTTTTTACTGATTAAACAGTACCTTTCCTTTCAATATCGTTTTTCCATTAAAATTATAATAACGATTGTGAAACCGCATTTTTAAATTTTCTATGTTTAAATAATTTTTGATGTTTTTTTTCAAATATTTGTTTTTTAATATGGAAAGAAAATATTTGGAAAAAGTGATGCCGTAACGATATCACTTTAAATAATAGTATATATAAGACTATATTCGCCGTAAAATATAATATAGTATTCGCTATCATATCTTTCTTAGGCTTTTGGGCATTAAACTGGCGTCCAATATTTACGAAAATCAAAAGTATTTCGATTTTTATCAAGTCCACATCAAACCAAACATATGATATATTTTTATTAACAACACAATCACAAAAGTGAAGTGGCCACACATAACGCTTAACATATAGCTCATATGCGACAACGTCGTCATATCTCAAAAAAAAAAAAAAAATACATCTCGAAACAAACTTATTCAAAGTTTTTTGATTTTTTAGCCCCACTTAGAAAAAATAACGGCAGATTGTGTTCAAACGAGAGAAGTATAAAAGATATAAAGATGAATTTTATACACGATATAAAGAAAAACATCGCCACCAAATTTTGTATCACTATCTCCAAAATTGCATTTTTTAAATTATAACGACGTTGCAGCAAATGAGCGATATATGAGGACTAGGTGATATTATGGACAACTTCCTCATTAGTGAATACTGTAAATTGCCTGTTAATTATTTTTCCAATAAAATTGAAAGTATGACAGCCACACTGAAAAAACAAAGCAGTCCATCTGTACTTTAATCAAGCCGAATCGGTATCATTAGTACGGTAAGTACGAATTTCCTTAAGTTAAGTACAGAATGCTTGATTCAAGTATGGACTATTCAAGTGCACCGTACCTTAAATAATCTGAAAACGGGATTGACTTAGTTAAAAGTGAGATAAAAATTAATCTCAAACACTGCTTGATTCAAGAATTTCTAAGATGATTTAATCCCGATTCGTTCTTGAAATAATCCGAAATTGAGATGATTAGTTTCTAACCTAAGCATTTACCCAGGGAATCAGAGATGGAAGGACTATTATTATTTACCTACCCGTTACAGAAAAAGTCTTAATTATAATACACCAGCAGTATGCCGTAATCATTTTGTTAAATCTAAATAATTTTAACAAATAGAATATGGGAGTTATTGCTTCTTATTTTACTTTCAAGGCATGAAAAGAATGTATGTTTTTCTTCTTGTAGTGTTGTTGTTGTTTCTACACAAAACAAGCACATCGTTTTTTATTTCTTGCGTAGTGTGGTGTTGTTTCTACACAAAACAAGCAAATCGTTTTTTATTTCTTGCGTAGTGTGGTGTTGTTTCTACAACAAACTTATACAAACACAGGCGTATGCACGCCTATTGGTATTCGAAAGTTATCCCATTTTGGATTGTTTTAAGTACCTTTAAGTGTTATACGTGCCTAAATTTTTAAGAACGACTCGTACTAAAGTAGAAAAAACTAAAATTTAGTACGAGTTTTTGCATGTCGCCATAATCAAGCTTGATATTGAAGCTAACCGAATAATCGTTAATGTCACAAACACTAATTGTAGTACAAGGTAATATCTCCGTTGTCTGTTAGTGATACGAGGGATTTCGATTGTTTTAATGTGTTGCTTTGGTTTTCTTCTGATAGGTACTATTTTTTAGGTATTTTTTTCTTTTTTTTCGTATTTTTCTATACTTGTTGGTTTTGTTGTTTTATTACTGTGGCATACTATGTAAATAAATAAATAATGCAAAAAAGACATAAATATAAACAACAGTAACAATAACAAAAACAATAATAATAATAATGACAAATACAACAAGTAAGAAACTTTTAGAAATTATCCATATGGACTGACACAGAAACCTGAGAAAATAACAACAACAAAACATAAAAGATATATTTTTTTTAACAAATAGACTCGCTCGCTCGCTCATTCACTATTAAAATACATTTTCGTAAAACAAGGTAATAATGCGCGCGCGTAATTTAAATTCGATACCTTACGTTTTATGTTCCTCATATTTAAAAAAAAATGTTTTTTTATTTATTTATATGTATTGTATGCATTATTTTGTTGTTTTTGGATGTTGGGCTCTTTTTTGTGTAAATATTGTTGCAATGGCCTAGTCTGGTATTTTCAACATAATTGAATTCCGTAGCGTATTGTAGTACTATATGCACCTTCACACTATAATACAAGACTTACATATTTTGTGGAAAATACAACCCTGACATGATAAGTTGTTATCGTTTTTTTTTTTAAGTTTTTAAACAATAATTAGGTCAGGAAAGCATTTTTGTCAAAATACTTAAGACTTGTATGAAAGTGTAAAACGGCCTTAAGAAGTACTCTCTTAATAAGTAAACAGACAAAGGTGTATCGTAAATCTGCTGATTATGCTTTCAGCAGACGACGATGTTTTTACAACAAATATTTCACTCTGCACCTTCTACTTATTTGTACTAGGGCAAGACAAAGTTGGTACACTAGTACTATTTTGGTATTATTTGGTACTATTATATTGTAAAAGTACAATGGGAATGACTAATTAAGACAAATTACAAAACTTTTTAGTTTCAATGCAAAGAACTATCTAAAATAAATCCGCTACATTGTGTTCCTGGTTTTACTCTGCGGTACAATCTGTCATTATGAATTTACTAATAAACAGGGCAAAAAAAAAAAAAATTGCCATAAATCCCAACAAAACTAAATTGACTTTCAATCTATTTTAGTAAATAGTATGAATCAATAACAACGACTTGGCTGTAGTAAGGACTTTATGTCATTAATTCTTGAAAGGTACTGGAATAATTCTTCAGGTTCGAAGTAGTTCTTTCGTATAGCAAATTTGAAGGCCGACAAGGTATAGCAATATATCTCACCAGTGAGTGCTCTTAGCCCTAACTTTGCTTGTTTTATTTATTCGAATACGTTAGTTTGCACTACAAACCAGGCAATAATCAATCAGGAGTTTGTTTATAAATGGCATTTGTCGTCATGTGCGTCGTGCCCAAGGTAAGGCATTTTACACCTGCTTTACATAAAAAAAAAAATACTGTCAAGCACGCAGACAAAATTCAAAGCGGAAGAATGTGTATGAAATAATTTCCACATTTCTAGTAAAATCAGAATTACCTTCTGAGTCGATCTGACGATATCATTGCGAAATTTTGTACTGGTAGGTACAAAATTTACAATAGGTCCCATATAAACTCTCTAAAATCGCTTTAAGACGTACAGAGCTCATATAAATGTAACCTCTTCCCATTATTTTGTTTTGCCATGGGTCCTAAATATTCTTACAATCTCCATGTGTGTTTTTTTATACTCTATAAAATCTGTAGTCCTTAAGAAATTATAGTCTTAAGAAAATAAAGTCGGTCAATCCTACACCACCTCAGGGAAGCATCATGGGCCCACTGTTATACTTAATATATACCTCAGACATGCCAACAAATAACCACACCCTAACTTCAACATTTGCTAATGATACAGCTTTTTTAAGCGTGTTCGAAAACTGTCATGAAGCATCTCGTTACTTGCAGGATCATATATTTGAACTGGAAAAGTGGTTAAAACAATGGAGGATAAAGGTCAATGAGCAAAAATGCGTACATATAACATTCCCCCAATCACATGTAAAATATCTCGGTATTCATCTAGATCGGCGTTTAACATGGAAATGCCATATAGAAGCCAAACTATCACAAATGCAATTAAAAGCAATTCAAATTAATTGGCTTATTGGAAGAAATTCTGTTCTTAGCCTCGATTGCAAACTTCTACTTTACAACTCTATATTAAAGCCAATCTGGTGCTACGGTATTCAGCTATGGGGCACAGCCTCGGCCTCAAATATCGAAAAAATTCAAAGGCGTCAATAATAACAGTCGCTCCGTGGTATGTTAAAAACTCTAATATTCACAAGGATCTCAATGTGCCATTAGTAAAAACTATTATTACGAAGTATGCAGTAAAATATTTAAAAGGCTTGAGTTGTACCACCCAAATCCACTAGCTTGAAATATTTTCAATGACAGCGGTTACTCTAGATTAAGGTGAAGAGATACTGCAGGACTCATCCGACAAGAAGACCGCTAAACATCTACATATCTGAACAGAAACCGTTAAGAGAAAATTTTTCGTCTAGCATTGGCAGGACAAAAATAAATTATTAGTATAAAATTTGATTAATTACACTGTGCAAGAAATTTACACTTTTTTCGTGACAAGCTGGGCACCTAGCGTTTTAACATAATTCGGGTACGCTGAATCCAGTGGTGCCCGCGGTTTTTTAAGATTGGCTCTGGTTTTCGGGATATACCGTTATTTCGAAAATGGAGGAGGTTGCACAACATATGCTCGCGTAACTCAAAAACCCTTTAGCTAATTCAAAAAACTTAAAAAAACCGAAATTCCGCAATAAAATTTCCTTTAAGAAAAGTAAAACTTCTTTCTAATATCCGCAGTCGTTTTAGAAACATAATTTTTTTTTTTCTCAAGACATACTTGCCCCTTAGGGGGGCTCCCATACAAATATTGCGTTTTATGAAATTCTTAAATTAATTAAAATTTGTCGACTTTTTTGAATAAAATCAAAAGTTGCTAATTATTTATGGCTTGTTTTATTTGCAGCTTCGTTTTTGATATGTCAGCAAAAAATTAAAAGCATAGCTGTATTTTTTAATTTTTTATGAATTTTTATAAAACAAAAATTTCGAAATTTTGATAAAAAAAATTAATTTTTCTAAAATTATTTTCGGGAATGAAATATTTATTATTAATTAGTTCATTTATTAATGATGTGCTAATAATCCCAATTTTTTAATGAAAACACTGAAATTTATTGTTGTGGGAAAGCTAGTTTCTATGCGCGTTTCGCTGGTTGCTTAAGCCAGCTCGTCAGGAAACTTTTTCCAAATACTTTAGAAAAGCTAAAAATATTATACAAGTAAGACCATAAAGTAAATAAGAACTTAAAAACACTCAGGTTTTAAAATTTTTCTTTCAAAAAAAAAAAAAAATTATGTTTCAATAACGAATACTCATATTAGAAAAAAGGTTTTATTATTTCTTAAATGAAATTTTATTGCGGAATTTCGGTTTTTTGAGCTTTTTCAATAAGCTAAAGCTAAAGCGTTTTTGAAATAACTGTATATCTCGAAAACCAGAGCCAATCTAAAAAAACCGTGGGCACCACTGGATTCAGTGTACCCGAACTATGTTAAAACGCCATGTGCCCGCCTTGTCTGTTTTTTCAACTAGCATAGTATTATTGTTAGTTCATATTTAATATATGAAGATTCAATAAATAAATAATGAAAAAAAAAAATTCTACACCACAATATTTAAAGAGACTTTTGGAGAGTGTACTCTTTTTAGGACCCATGAGCAACCATGCACCCAGAACAAGAAAATTAGAGTAGGATGTTAACATTCTTTCTTTACGCCTAATATTATCTAGTTGTCGGAGAGGGTTTGTATATGGGACCTATGGTAAATTCTGGAGCTACTAGTCCAAAACTGTGCCGTGACATAATGACTATTGTTATAGTTATTGTCGGCAAATTTTATATCAAACCCAACTTTTATAAGGAAGTGGTATTTGCATGGGAGATATGGTTAAATATTGACCAATTCCGATAAAATTTGATAGGACGATTAAGCTTCCTTCACAATGGCAGCAACATTTTCACTTGGTGTTCACAATAAAGCCACCATTTTTTTTCGCAACCACACACATTTTCAATTAAGAAAATGTTTGCCAACAATATTACGTATTTATTTGTTTTTTTTTAACATTTTATTAAAAATGTTATTCAAAACTAACCACCTTATTTTGTAAATCCCTTCACCACATTTTAAAAATATTTTCATACAAATTAGAAAAATTAAAAAAATTTTATATGAAAAATTTCTCAACGCACGGAGAAGGGATTTACGAAATTATTATAAACGTCATTAACAATACATAATTGAATTCAAATTGCTGCTAAGGTAGAAGTAGACTCAACTTTTTAAAACAATTTTAGTTACGTTTTTGTTCGAAAAATTAAAGAGAAATATATGAAATACTTTCTTTGCGAAGAAAAAAGATTAAAAAACGAAATGTATGTTCCCATTGTGAACAAAGCTTTAAGATTGTAATAGAATATTTAGTACTAATACCAATATAATAATACGGTTTATGGGCTTTGTGCCCTATGCCAGAAACAAGTTTGTATGGTAGCTATGTGAAATTATGGACCGTTTCCGACCTTTTCCAATAGGCTTGTTCCCAGTGACAATTTGAGGCCACATACTAAATTTCATCAAATCATCTCCAAAATGGCGACTCTGCGCATAATGTTTATATGGTTACCCAGCCTGCCAGCCGGGCGGACATCGGTATACTTAAAGGTGGGACTAGAACCAATATTTGTAGGTGTAACCAAAATCAGCACTATGGTGGTGAAGCGTCTATGGAGGAAGCGCCTCTCCTTCAAAAAAAAAAAAAAAAAAATAAAAAAAAAAAACTTCCAATATCTCCATCGGCTTAAAAGTACTTTTTGCCGATGAAAAACGATTCTGTGACAGTGTGCGCTGGCGGTAACATAATGGTCCTATTTGACTTATTCCCGATACTTTGAAACAGTTTGACAAAAAAACATATTTGAGGACATCATATTACCATACGCTGAAGAAAAAACTCCGCTCGGATGGGGTTCTCTGCAGAATAACGACCCAAAACACACATCCCTCTATTCAGCCACCGGATCTTAATTCGATTGAAATGTTTTGGTGGAGTTAAAACAAATAATAAACAAGCAATAAAATCAAAACAAAGGTCAACTTTGGAATTTGGTTTCAAAAACGTTGTATGAAATTCCTTTGAACCCCTGCGGTAATCTAATTAGCAGTTTGCCAAGGGGAGTACATAAAACTATTAAAAATAATTAGGAATACACTGGATATAAACAAAAAAAAAAAAATAAACTGTTACAAAATTTGCTTTATTATATTGAAATAAAATTGTAAGTTTAACGGTGATAATTTAACGTACTTATTATTTGGTCCACTAATTTTATTAAGGCCCTAATCATGTACAACGCAGCGCAACGCCAAACAAAAACATTGAAAGCACAAACAATGTCATAAATATTTTGTAATTTTGTTGTTGCTTTCAACAGAAATTCATGTACCGTTTTAAAATTTTCAACGACACAAGCAATGGAGCGTTTGAAATTTTAAGACGCAATGTGAGTTTCTGTAGAAAGCAACAACAAAATTACAAAATATTTATGACATTGTTTGTGCTTTCAATGTTATTCTTTGGCGTTGCGTTAGTTCTGTGACGTTGCGCTGCGTTGATCATGATTAGGGCCTAAGTTTTTTACTTCTTCATTTCATAAAAAATTTAGTTTATGCAAATAAATAGCAATTCTGATTTTTTATTAAACTGCTGGTTTTTAATTGAAGTTATTGATATTTTAAGTAGGCTTAATTTCATCAAATTTAATTTTCATAAAATTATTTTTTCATAAAATTATTTTTATTGGATTTAAAACCAACAGTTTAATGAAAAATCACAATTATTATAAAATAGCTATGACACAAGCTCTATATGCTTACATTTGTCCTTCAAGTTGTACAAAGAAAGGTCAAGTAGAAAAAAGACAAAAAGAAAAAAACATAAAAAACAAATGTACTTAAGTTTTCAAGACAAAGTATTGACAAAAAGTACGAAAAACAAGAAGTAAGGAAAAACATGTAAATAAAATTGAAAATTGATAATCAATTACAGCAAATTTCGATATACCAATACCATTCGTTAAAGATTGATGTTTGACAATAGACTGGCAGGCGCCGTAGTAGCGCAAGCTGTAGAACGGCAAAGAATTCGGATGATGGGAATGTGGTTATTCTCGAAACATGTACTGAGTTCAATCCCGTGTTCAGTCAAAAATAAAATTATTAAAAAAAATCTTAATTCATTTGATGTTGTAAATTCCTTCCGTCAATAAAATAATTTAATGAAAATTTAATTAAATAAATATACGGCCATGTTCTGGAAATCGAGTGAAATTCAAATCGGAGAAAATTTTTAATGATTTTTAGAGTAATTCTAATAAATATAAATGGTTCTCAAAGTATGACGTATATTAAACGGAATATTTTTATGAACCTTTAATTTAGTATAGTTTTGAAAATTTGTTGGATTTAAATTTCACTCTAATTCGATATCCAGAATTTGGCTGTTAATTTTTTTTAACTAAAATAAATATATTTATACACTCATAGAAAAATGCGTTTTCATATTGCTGATGCACTAACATCAGAATTGTGACATCAATGTTTTTACAAATGACATCAGTGATGCAAAAAGTGACATCAATCCAATGACGAACGTCATCTTAAATTTTTTTTTGTATTTTATGCTTCATCTATGCTATGACTTCAGTAACATCAATTCGAAGCCACATTTTGTGTACACTGATAGAAAAAGCGGCATAACGCTAATGTATTTTGGCATCAGTACAGACAAACTGTCATCACTGCGATGACAAACTGTCATCAGTGCGACGACAAAATATCATCAGTGCGATGACATAATATACAATGCCATCAGTGTGATGACAAACTGTCATCAGTGCAATGACAAGCTGTCGTCAGTGCGATGCCAGAATATATAATGTCATAATATATTATTAATATTATTTTCATTTTTAAAAATTAAAATTAGAATCAAAAATTCCCATATTCTATTTTTTTAAATTATTTATTTAAGTACATACAATTTTTCAAGTAGAATTATTATGAAAACCATATCGGACATGCTGCGAGTGTCTTATAATTGAGAGTTATTCTGTTAAAAAAGGTCGGAATACAACAAAAGTGAAACAAACATGTGTAAGTTAATAATGATATTCTCTCAATTAGACTTAAGGTCAATTACAATGACTCAATATGATGACAGTTTGTCATCGCACTGATGACATGCTTATAAAACCGACTCCGATTCGTAATCTATGATGCCATTGTGTCATCCCATTGATGACATAATATATATTTATGACCCTGATGACAATTTGGCCAAGTGATGTTAAGGCTGACTGACATCACAATGATGTAAAGTGTCATGGGGTAAAAAACAAAGACACTTGTCATATTAATGGTGTCAAAATACATCAGCGTTGTATCGCCTTTTCTATCAGTGTATTTTTAGTTAATCAATAGAGGCGGAAGAAAATTATATCGACCATTTGTGTACATTATGAATTCTTTTGAGTAGATAAATTAGTTAAGCGATGTCTGTTTTTCCGTGTGGTCGTTTAAATGGGATTCTAGAGATAAAAGATAAACTGGAGATTAAGTTGTCTTATCCTTCCAGGGTTTTTGACGAATTTGATCAAAAAAATGGAACCAGAATGTTACAATTTTGCCAAGTTTGTATGTGTTAAAAACAATCGCTTCTTTAATCGTGTTTCAAGAGTTCATATATATTTGTTTTTTTCAGAAAAACTAAGAAAATTGTTTAATATTTATAAGTTTTAATAGTAACATCAAAATTATATTAAAACTTAGGCAGACAAAATTAAAAATTATTATTTACTGCCTGTTCAACGATTTCGAACGTTTACGTTCGCATAGAAAATAACATTTAAATATAATATATAATAATATGTTTTAAATATAATTTTCTATGCGAACGTTAACGTTCGAAATCGATGAACTGGCATGAGTCGAGCAACATTTTTGCCTAAAATCTTACGGTCCGATTTAAAAGAACTATTTTGAAATATATAAATTTTTTTAAAAAACACAGATCTTTTTAAACTCAAGCATTTGAAGCAGATAATTAATAAGAAAATAGGATAGCCATTAGTTTTAACTTGTTAGATATACACATTTACTCTTACAGGAGGTAGAATCTGTAATTAACAGAAATGAAAGATTGTATGCGACATGCAATTTATTGGGCACTCTTATTGGGAAATTAGCTACTAAGTGATCTTAAAATAAATTGCATGACTTTATGGAGGAGTACAAGGTCCTAGTGATTTTTTTCTCAAAATTGGAATAACGTCCGTAAACTACTGTGGTAACTTGAAGTGTACACAAGATACTCCATCTGGCTCCGCAAATAATTTATTAACTTGACTTAATAACTGGAAATTTTATTTATGTGAACATTTTTATTTTTTACACGTAAATAGACAAAGAAACGTTTAGTACTGTTAATTACTGTGCAAAAGGTACTCTTCTGCTATTTATTCGGCACTATTTCAAAATTTAAATCTTCCATCCCTGTTCTGAATTCAAAACGACTTGTTGTCATAAAAGAGAAACAATAATAACTTATACGATACGACTTAAACTTGAATAGTACTCGTATGTATTTTTCATATTGTTGAGTAGAAAATTTGTAAGTTAATTTACATTGTAAATTAATTTCTGCTACCGTTTTTTTAACTTTCATCGTAGAAAAAATTTCAATTTTAGAATGACCATCATAGTTTAATTTGCAAATTTTGCAAAATCGTTAAAAAAAAATGTCATTGTGAAATTTTAATAATTTTGGTAATTTTCAAAAAAAAAAAAAAGAATTTCGGTGGTTTTTATAAAATACTAAGGGCGACACACAATCTGCAAAAATAAGAAAGTTTTTTTTAATTTATTTTTTTTTGTAATTTGCTTAAAAGTTTTTGCTTAGAAGAGTATCGTCGTAAAGAAATATCATTTTGTGGCGATCTTGCCGGCCATGTTCATAGGGGCATAGTGCCCCTTGCTTTGTACAGTGATTGCCCAGATTATATTCCGTGCTCAGTTTTGGAGTGTTTTTAGCTTTGTGGATTAGCAAGAAACTTATCAAAGCTCATTTTTTTTTTATTTTGTAATAAGAAAATTTTGAATCCGTCAAATCTTTCTTATGAAACATTAGTCGCTTACAGAATTTGAGATTTGAATAAATAGAAGTACGATTTTTGCATCGATACTAACATTTTACACTCACTGAACAAAAGTTAACGTGGTTTCTTTGCGATGGGCATAACGTCGGCATCTAAAAAAACCAATTTTTTCCGTCATGACTGCGATACAAATTTTGTTATTAAAGTTAATTTTTAATCATATGTCCACACAGAAAAAATTATTAAATTTCTCCAATCACCAAATTTGTTCTAAATTCATAACATCAAGCAAACAAGTTGTTGATTTTGCACCTATTACCAAAATGATTATTTTGATTACTAAAAATTTTAAAATTTTGAAAAAAATATGAAAAAAGTGATCAAAAAACTTTGCCATTTCAAACAATGGGTTAATTTATTAAGATTGACAATTTCCACCAACAATTCTACATGTTTAAATTATTTTATTTTAAACGAAAAAAGTCAATTGAGATTTTTTGTTATTTAATTAAAATTTTAATTGAAAATCAAAATTAAATTTTCAATTTTGTTTCAATAAAAAATAATTGATTCAATTATCACATTAATTAAATTTAAATACTTTTTAAACCATTTTTTTAATTGATAAAACACTTTTTTCTGTGCAAGTTCTTTTCTAAAATTCATTTTACATGCCTAAAGTTATTCCTGTTTTAATGGCCACATATGTGAAGGGTCTTCCAATAGGGATTTTGACAATTGATAGCGCCCATATTGTTGAAGCTACATCTGTCGACAAAGATGACATTATGGGGTACTTTACACTATCACACAAGGTTATATATTTGGATGTTAATGCTTTCCTGATCCCTGATTAAACGACCTTAATTCAGAAGGCATCATGTTTCCGATTTATAAGTATATTTGGCGATAATATTTTCTGTTTGGCGACATGGCGATGTTTGAAAAATTTGGCGATCATTTTGGCGATTTCTACTACCATTTCACCTCTTTTTTCTTTACATTTTTAACAAATTTTAAAATAACAATATGAATGCGATTGTTTTAGATGACAAATTGAAAGTATTCCCAGATAATTACTTTGAAAACATCTAAATACTGTTGCTATAGAAATTTGGAATAAAATTTAAGCTTTCTTAGATTTTCAGACAATTTCCTTTTGAAAAAATATCATTGAATTTAATATTCATTAAATTATTTTTATGAATAAAAGAATTTTTCAACATTAAATTAATTAAAATTTATTGATAATTTTTCATTCTTAACTGAGCAAATTTCGATCTACCAAGGTAAAATACCATTTGGTTTAAAGATTGATGTTTGACAAATGACGTCATCCGTCGTCAATGGCGGTTAGTGCTAAACGGCAAACCCCTCTGAAGAGATTGTGTGATTACAATCGAAACTAGTCAGGGCTACCTGTCCGTGAAAACCTGGGTTCAATGCCCAGCTCAGTCAAGAATGAAAAATTATCAATAAATTTTAATTAATTTCATGTTGTAAAATTCCTTTTTTCATAAAAATAATTTAATGAAAATTAAAATCAATGAACTTAAGCCTGATTAAAATATCGAAATTTGGATTAAAAACTATTAACAGTTCAAGAAAATAACTTCAATACTAATTATAAATATCATTTGTTGAAGTATTAAAATATACACACAGTATGCAATATTTCGAGTTAATATCATTTTCTCATCAATCATCGGATCTTCGCCGAAAAACTAGTCAATTTTTAATTGAAGAGCTTAAAGCACAAGGGTTTTAAGTGCCTTTTTTAAAAATTGAGATTGTGCTCCAAGCGAAACAGTTATTTTAATGAAAACTGCTAGAATTGGTCACCATATCTCGCTATCGGTTGAGATTTGCACATTCACCTCTTGTGTTCTGAACTTCACCTACTAATTCCATATCTAATCTCAATTTAAAAAAAAAAACACTTATACTACATTTACACCTACACAAAATCTAGTATTTAAGGGATTTTGAGCGAAATCTTGTTCATTTCTACTAGATTTCCCATACAAAACAAAATCTAGTTCGTCACAAAATTTTGCCAAAATCTCTCAAAATCTTGGAATACTCAATGATACAACTATGAATTTCATACTAATGTACTAAAAAATACAGCTCTGAACAAGAAAAATCTGACAGTTTGACAAAAAAAAAAAAAAAAAAAAATATTTAAAAAAATATATAAAAAGAGTGGGGAAAAATAAATTTGCGGCAAATTAATTAATAATATTCAAAAATAAACATTTGTGAAAATGGATAAACTAAAGAAATTTTGGGTATTTTTTTCGGAAGTATAATTAACGGAAAAAGCGCAGAAGATCGAAGCGCATGGAGATTAATTCTTAACTCGGCTAAAGACCTACCCAGGTTGTGAATAGCCACTTATGTATGTATGTATAATTAACGGTACATTATGTTTCGATGAAAACTGAAAACAAACATTTGTCATATACTGACTTATTTTTACATAGAAAACCACGATAATAACAACTGATTTTATTAATCAAACTACTCATATTCGTCATCATCAAATATGTATTAGTTTTAACCAGTATGCAATGGTTAAGATCAGGGCTGTGGAGTCGTCAGAAAAAAGTTTAATTGCGACCCCGACTCCCGACTCCGACTCCAACACCTTCTTTAACCTTGACGCTAAATGTATATGAGACTGGTCCTTATTTAACTTTAAACTCTTTTTATACCCTCCACCACTAGTGGGGAATGAAGGTATAAACTTAGTATACCTTCATTCACCATTCATTCCGTGTGAAACTTTTTTTATTATGCATCTAAAACTCCAGAAAGTATATATATTCTGATTGCTTGAGTAATTCTTAGTCGATTTAGCCATGTCCTTCTGTTGAAAATACGCTCACTTTTGAAAAACTCAAAAGAAGAGAATAATGTTGGATTCCACTTGCTTTTAGTTATCCTAAGAAGTTTGGGATTCAAATCCAGCAAAATCTGAACATTAGGATAAGAGTTATGAATCAAAATGTAGAAACACCTCCTAAAAATTTGACAATTTTGTTACAAAAAGTAACATAAAAGATGGCATAATGCAGAGTGTGATATAAAATGTTGCACAAACTCGTTCTATATGACTAGAAATCAAACTGTCCATCTAAAACCGTAATAAATATTGCTTTCTTATTAAAATGTGCAATTTACACGAAGAAGAAGGCGGAACTGTTTTCTGCAAGAAGAATGAGAAGACTTTTATTCCCTAAAATCTGCTCTTATTTACACAAATTTAAAGTATGGACCCAAAACTTGTTTAAACAAACAGAATTGCCGTTTAAATATGAAGTTAACAATTGTTCATAAATGTCCCAAATTAAATAATTTTTAATTTTAAGCCCACAACATAACCATTAAATATTCATGTCCAAATCAAAAAAGCAGTTTTAACGATTTCATTTTCTGTTTTTATTTGTTAATTTCGTTAAATATGTAGGAGCCCACAATTTTTTTTTCGTTTCACTTTACAAATAATTTATCTATTGTACTGTTATTGTATTAATTTATGTGTACACACAAAGAATAATAAATTAAAAACTAGACCCCTTATCATTTATTCAACTGGCCACCTTAATTTAATACAATTGGAGATATATGAAGCCCTATGTATTGATTTATTAATGATTTTCTGTTACTTATCGTAATCAAACACAAACACTAACTACTGACTTAGCTTAACTCGAATTCGATGTCATGTAAATGGTAGATAGATACACAGTTGTGGCTGTCAGGTGCAATTAAAAAGTTACACTTTGCAACAAAAATGTATTGATTTCGTGTGTGACATGAGAACAGATTAAGAATTAAAGAAAAGTGAAAATTACCAAGCAAATAAAGATTGATGTCAAGGATTTTTTTAAAATATTTTGTTCTAACGCTACTGTTGGCGCCTTTTAAGATTAAGTGTACTTTTATTTGCACTAAAAAATTAATCGTTATTTTAGTTTTTGTTTAACTGTGTACATTTTACTTGTCTCGAATAGTCATAAACTATTTACACCCATTACTCATGGTATTAGTTAAACTGATTGTAAATACGAAAATTACACAATTTCAAAATATGTATCATTAGAACATTATTAATAAATAAAAATGTAAATTGTTACAAATAACAAATTTTTCTACTCTTAAGTGCACAGTGGGAGAAAATTATGTGTCGTATTTTGAACTGAATAACCATATGACATCAGCTCTTTTGCAAAGAGTGGCGGAAAATATACTTTAAAATCTATTTATATACACATATTCTTAAAAATGCAACATTTTTAACTTATCAGGAGAGTTATTACAACGCCTTACAATGTATTTTCTAGCAATAAATATTCTATGTCTTATTTCTTATCATCGACACCTGATTCGGACTTCCGGATTGAAATTAGCATGGTTGTGTAAGTAGTGCTTTGGGCAAGTTTTACGGGAGCCCACTAACATATTCATATCTAGTAATACTTACCTCTATGCGGTTCTATCACAAGTACCGTTAATATTTGTTGCATTTTTAAGTACATCAGGTATACCAACATCAAAGTTATAAGAGCACATTTAATAAGAAAATGCCAAAAAAAAATTGTCATAAACATGTACATACATATTACGAAAATGAAAAAAATGGCTATGAAAAAGAAATAAATGGCTAGATCTTCTATTATTTTATGACTAGATGAAAAAAACCGCCAGATCTAGTCGGAAAATGCCTAAATTGGCAACCTTGTACCCAACAAGCCATCAAGTAGACTTCATAAATTTAAGCAATTCCTGCAAAATTTTGACACACTTTTAGTATTTCAATTAAGCATTTTTCTGTTAAAAGAATGAAATTATGGCAAAGATTACAAAAACATATTTGGATAAGCGATCCGCTATATCGACGACTGATTCGTAAAAAGAATCGAAATTTTCGTTAGGTTTTTGCTTTCTATCTCTTATCATACTTCTAAAATCCACGTCAGTTCTAGAATCCTTTTACTGATGTCAAAGAACAGTAAAAAGATCACCGCAGCGAATCTAAGACAGGGAGCGATGATATCTTCAAAACCAGTCAGATGCCTTAGCATTAAATAAAGTGGAAATGTGTCTGCAAAGGATATTAAAATTACCATTCAGGGTTTGGTGTGTTAAAGCCTCTACCCTATAAATAAAATTATCCATCGACATTCCTCTTGAATAACCCGAAAATCTGACCTTCCAATTATGGATTGTGTGACCCACTTTATCTGACCTAAGAGACGTATTTAAAGATACACTGTCATTTAAATGACCATCCCCCGAACGATTTATAGATTCCCGGTTCCCAGCAGTATTAGAAGGCAAATCCAACAGTTGTTCTAAAGTTCGACGCTCAACTGATGGTAACATAGGGACTTGCGTTTCCGAATTCCCGTTATTTACCTCCCGCTCACCGGCCCTATTGTTCGGATCACTATTCGATGAGTTATTAAAACGCATGCGTCTAAAACCTGCTTCCGTATTTATCTCAATTAGCCTGGTAAGTTGTTGGCTGAGGTTGGTCAACATTTCAGCCTGTCGGGCCCCCGCGGCAGCTCACAGTGTGACTTTTGTTACTTTTAGGATGCCAAAAGTCGTAACAATCAAATAAAAGTAGATATGGCAATGAAATTTAGCAATAATAATGATGAGATCGATATAGCATTGGACACAAAAAATGGGCGTGGTCCGCCCGCTTTTTTTGCCACCCCACATATAAGGTGTATTTTCAAAATACCATAATATCTAATATAATAGTACTTATTATGGCGGAAAGAAATAAAAATAATTTTAACTTCACTAAATTTTTAGAAACACACAAATGCCTTCAATTAGTAGTTGTTTTGAGATGATTAATATATATATTTGAAAACAAATTTAAATTTCATATTAAAAAAGACAATCTGGAAATACAAATAATTACTCCGAGTCAATATCGTTTCCATATTCCGGTACGGATAATAAGCCAATAACTTGTTTTGGTAATGTTAATTATACTGCAAATGTGATTATATACGGCATAATTTTTGTCTTCTTTCTTGCTTGTGAGCCAAACATCAAAGAGCGCATTTCGTGGAACTGCCATTTTTTTTTTGCGAAAAAATCAAAATATAGCAGAAAGGAGCAAAAACTTATTGTTGAATCTGAAACTAGATATATAAACCTTCAATCTCCATATAATCACTTAACAGAATTCTACAGAATCATGCAAATTTTTCTCTATCGAAAAACAAACATTTTTAGAAATCACTCAATTTTTAGTGATTGCATATTTTCATTGATTAAAAATTAAAATAATAACGTTAAAGCTTCAGAAACTTGCCAGTCTTTATAGAAAAGGTTCCAACTTAATGAAAGCAAAAAGAATTTTGTAAAAATATTTTGCCAAACAAAAGTAATGCCACCGCAAAGTTCAACAAAAAATGAAAACTATAAACAGATTTACTACACTTGTCACAGTGACACAAGTTTGATAACTGCTATCATGTTAATTGTTGTTTTTTTGATTTGTTTTGAGTACATATTCGTAATAGTTGTACATTTTACTATTACATAGCATAAAATTATAAAATCGGAGAACATTTTTTTCTTTCTTTTGGCATCCTAAAAGTAACAAAAGTCACACTGTGCAGCGGTTACGAGATTTCGGATGTGTTCCCTCTGCTCCTGTGGGGAACTAGATGGCATGACGGAATAATTTGTATCTAGGAGCTGGTCTTTCCCTGATTTTGGAGTAGAAGGGGGATTACATACTCTACCAAGATGATGTTCTTGAGCACGTTATGCCTGTGATCTAGTAACTAACGGGGGTGGTGGGCCGGATGGAGTTCCAGTAAGTTTAAGGTTCGCATTACAAGTAGGACATGTTTGCTTCTGTCCAATATGATTCTGAAAACACTATTTATGGAAACTATGACCACAAGTAGATTTGTGAAAATAAGCTGTATTAGTGATAGCGTTCGCACAAATACCACAGTTTGGCAACGTGTTGCCTATAAAATCTATATTGTATTATAGATACAGACATGTTAACCATTTAACTAGCAATTAATTAAAAAAGAATTTTAGGATAATTTCTTGCATAAATAAATTATTTTAAAATTTTTTAATCTATTTCATTGGCTAAGGTCAACAAAAAAAAAGTCGGCAGAAATAAAAGCAACTGATTTTTCTTATTTTGGAAGCTTAATAACAATTAGTAAAAGTAAACCACTTTCCATTAAAATTGCTATGACCATATTTGACAACAATTCAATGAAAGTTATTATTATCACTTTGCTTTATATAATACACGTCTGTAATATTATTAAAGATTTAATAACTCGTCGCAATAACCACAAGGTGGCACATGGGAATTAAGTAAATCTAAACAAGTAAGAAAAAAGTCAGTCAAGCCCAACTAAATGATACCCTACACCACAGTATTTCCAGTCAAATGCTTGAAAGTCTTCCCAATTTTGGACCCAAGGGTAAATATGGACCCATCAGGACCAAAATATGTTGTGAGGTTAAGTTTCATATAAAAATTATTTTTAATGAATATTATCTAGATATTAGCATCTTTATGGAATTTTACTTTTTTTAAATGATTTTAGGAGCGATGTTTCTGGACCTGTCATCACAAAATATCATGTCGCAAATTTCCTCTGACACAGTAGCTATAAAGAGCGAAAGAAAGATTTAAAGAAATTGTCAACCAAATTGTCAAACGACAACGAATTGTTGTCAATATATCGACAACATCTGTTGTCAAATTTTTAACAAAACATTGTCAAATTGAAACCAAAGATATGAAAATTATCATTAATGTCAAATATATAACGCCCGGTTGTCATTATAGATTGCATACGTACTAGAGAGATCGAACGGTTTTAACCGGGTATTATAGTTTTGTCCAAGCCGGTTATTTTAAAATATCCAATTTTCGAATGTCGAATAAACCGGTGATTTTGGTATAATAAGCCGGTTATTTTAATAATGTGTAATTTATTTACATTTTCTTCACTCTTGTTATAAATGTTCCCGTAATTTAAGTATTTTTCCAATTGAATATTGGGCAAACTTAAACTTTTTATGAAGAATGTAAAAAAATGCAACAAAAGTCAAAAAAACATTATGAACGATACAAATGCAAATTGCGTATAAAAGCGTTTGTTCTTGTAAAAACAATTCAAGATACTGCAAAATGTGTTAAGTTTAAAATAAAAGTAAATAGTTATTTGTGCGAGAGTATTCCAAATATTAAATATATTTTTATATAGATGTTATTTCTGGAGATATTACGAATGGGATATAAATACACGCGGTTCAGACGGTGATTTTTTCCATGTTTTTTAAGACATGATTTTTGGTGTTTGAAGGCGAACGGTGTAGTGAAGCAAGCGGGGTAGAGAAAAAAACACGTTTTCTGATCTAGGTGTCTCTTTTTATATTTTTCTTTGCATCCATTCGTATTTTGTTATGTTGCTTCATTTTATTTTTTATTTCAATGTGGCAACATCTCTTTACAATACAAAACATGGAGCGCATCAAAATTGTTTGTTTTTATAAATAAGCAAGAAAAGAAGAATTACCGATAATGGGTGGAAAAAATCAACCCTAAAATCATGGGAAAAAAATCTTCGTTTAAATCTGTTGTGTTTTTGGAAGCAACTTTCAAAAGGAATTAAAAAAAGACATGAATCTAGTGATAGACAAAATTATGTACGTGAAGTGCCCTAAAATGATAAGTTGTAAATGTTCTTCCACGCCACTAAAGAGCCGACAAATAATACTTTACTAAAATACGCAGCCAAAAATGATTGGGTGAAATATATGCCCGTTGTATTGCCGAGGACGGAATGGCCCGTTAAAGAAAGCACTGCAAACTCTTAAGTAGTTCTCGCATATCTTCATGCTTAAAACAACAACATTCCGGCGGAATTACCGATATGAAAAAAATTCATCAATTAACCTTATTAAAACACTAAGAACCAAAAAACAAAATTGAAGAAATCAAACAATGTCATGGAAGGTTTTTAATTGCGGTCCACGAATTGACAAATATTTCATACAAAAAACATGTTCATATTACTATTCGTTTCTATAATTCCGAAAGCAAATAATTTGAAATATATAATCCAGCCTAAGTGGTTTTATTTTCAACTCTTCAAAAATATGGCTGAAGTCCACTGATTCATATAGACATGCTTAACCACGAACAAATTAAAAATAATTTAAAATTAATTTGGGAGAATATCTCAGATAATAAATTTATTAAGTTCCTTAAATTTAAAAATTTTATATTATATTTTATTCGACCTTTATAATATATAAATAAGTTCCTTAAATTTTTCATTTTTTTTTGCAAAACGTTTGTCTAGATCAAACATTATTTAACAGTTTCCAAATAACGTTAAACAATTTTCTTCTGAAAAATAAAGTCTGTAAATGAATAGAAGTTGTTAAAAGTAAAGCTAAAGTTTGATCAATTTACTGGTCACACTTTTTTTGGATTTTATCGTCAAATATTTGCTAGATCTGAACATACCCTTAAGTCCTATCTATGCATTTTGTTGGTTCCTTACCTTTGTGAAATGTTTTGTTTTTTATTAAACTTAACGATTTATTACAAAAACTTATGTGCTTTTAGTGTTTTTATGTATTCGAATTAAAACTGGTTAATCGGTTATTTCATAATCGGTTATTTCATAAATCGGTTATTTCACAAAAAACTCGTTTTTTTAAAATAGCAACTATTCGGAATATTTAAAACTCGGGTTTTAAAAAAAAGTCGAATAATCGATCTCCATTATACGTAGGTACTTATTTTGTGAAACTAACAACTTTTAAATTTACCTTTTGCAACTTATTAATAAGTCAATAATAAATTAGGGGTAAGATAAAAAAGCAAAAAAAAAAAATTATATATATTTAACTTTGATGAAAAGATTAGAATTCAACAAAGATCTTCTTTTTGAAGAAAACTTATATAAGTCTATAAGTCCAGTGACCATCTGTTCTGTATTATACAGAACAGTACTGTATTTTAGAGCTTTCTTCTGTGTAAGTTATTTGCTAGTCAAAAATCTTTATTGTGCTGTATTTAATTAAATATTCTGCATGGGTTCTGTATTTAATAGAATAGCTAAAATAAATACATTCCCAATTTGTCTGACTTTTTGTATTACTAGAAACATGTACAATCAGGGTTACCGTGTCAAATCGACCAAGAGTGGGACCCGACCCCTTTTGATTTGAATGAAATTTGGTGTGAAGGTTCCTTGTATCCTATAAGAAACATATATCAACGAAAAAAAATTTTAAAATTTTTATTGTCATATTCAAAATGTTATAATTTCGCCGAATTAGCCGAATGTGTTGAGTTTATTTTTTCAATATCTCAAAAACTACTGTACATACGATGATTATATGCCCACATTAAGCACCAACAAAAAAATGCAACAATTAAACAAAAGAACCTTCATCAATGTCGTTACTTTTTTTTTTAAAGCACATTAAATCAAACAAATCAGCCTTAATAAATACTTATAACTCAAAATTACAATATGAAAATTTTATTTTAAGATGATTTTTTTTAAAGGTTGCAAAAGAAAAAAAATCATATCTTAAAAACAAAACACCTCCTTCAAAGTTTCAGGATTTTTGAAGAACAGTTTGGGGTAGTATATAAAAAAGCAGCCAAATATAAAATAAGGTTTTTGACTTAGTCTGTTTTTAAAATTTTAAATTTTGCAGATATTAAATTTAAAAAAAAAAAAATTTTTTATGTTTTAATATATTGTTTGTACGTATTCTTTTCAAAATGACATACAAATCATCTTCGTATGTTTAGTAGTTTTTGTTGTTATATGTTCCTTAGAGGATGAAAGGAACCTTCTCACCATATTTCATTCAAATCGAAAGGGGTTGGGTCCCACTCTTGGTCGATTTGACATGGAATTACCCATATGTTCTATATTGGATTTGTTTACAATGCGTTATTCTTTACAAGACTGAGAACAATCTGTTATCTAAATGACAACTATGTGTTGTCAATAAATGAAGTGTTTGTTATCAAAATACTGGCCATATACATATATACCAATTGAGACCATTATGGTGTAAATAAGTTAACAGTTTGTTGTCAGAATGTGACCTAATGGTGGAAAAATGTGAACGAGGTGGTTTAAAAATTTTGACACCATACGTTATCAAATTGAGCACAAATGCAGTTGACTCACTTGATGGTGCCAATTTCGGATTTTTCCCTTTCGTACATATAATAAACGTTATTTTCGCCAAATTTCACATCAACAAAATTATTTAAAAAGAAGTTTAGCACTACAAGCTTTTTTCGGGAGTGGTATTTGTATGGCAACTACGGTCAAATATAGATAAATTTCAATAATATTGGATAAGGTTATTCAGTTTGTAGTATAGGCACAAGAACTCTATTCCGAAAAGTAATTGGTAGAAAGGAATATGTAAAATTTTGAACCGATTCTTACCATTTTCTATAGGCTTTGTACTTATCACAATTGAAATACGACCTATACTTTTTTTAAAAGTGTTTGATTCGCTTTTTGGTATTTTTAATAAACACACCAAACGATTTTATTGAATCATTAAATACATTACAAATCAGTTGGAAAAAACACTTTGAACTTAAATTATTAGGAATTTCATAATTTCATAAATTTAATTTTGAAGTGCCTTGTTATATCACTACTTTCCCTACAGAAATATAACTGAAGTAACAAAAATGAAATCTTTAAAAAATAAACACCGCAAGCCAAAATGAAACCATCTATTCATTCAGTCAACCCATTCATACATCCATCCATCTAACCGTTGTCTACAAGGGAGTACTGCGAGCATCTTACACTAATCAACCAGAAAAGTTTTTTATTTTTTGCTTAAACATACTTAAGTGGCAAATTTCATGACTTTTTTTCAATTTTAGTATTATTTGGCTCTTTTTCATTCATTTAATAGCTAAAATAATTGGCTACCTTTTTATATGAAATACTAAAAAAAAAAAAAAATAATCCACACAATGCAAACCGCGCAATACAAGAAGCAAGTTGGGGCTTCTGTTGTTCAAATGAGCAAAATACATGTTTAAGTGTCTTATCCAAGGGCTTAAAGGTGGGCTTCCGTGTGTCATTTTTGTGCCAGAGATATTGTTTGATGACAAGGCATAAATAGTTTTTTGTCTCCCCCTTTTTATTTTGATGAAAACTAAAAGAAATTCAATTTATAGTCGCATAAAAAAAAACAACCAATAATCTTACACACTATTCATTGTAAATTTATATTCGTTCATTGTTCAGATACTAAATGATGAAAAATTTTATTGTTTAAAAATGTTTAATCAAGTTGGATGTAACTTTTTCTCACTTATTTATTATAAATAATACAAATATTATGAAAATATATAAATTATATTTAAGGAAATGTTAGGCGTTAATTAATATATGGACTTTAATGTGTATTTGAATTTTTATAAGCATATATTAGCGAAAATGCTCTCTCTCGCATAAAATGCTTTAACCCTTAAAGGCATACTGTATCTTTAAAGATACAACCGGGAAAAACAATATAATTTCTTTATTTTTTTTTTTGCCATATATAGAAAAATTATAAACAACTACTAAAAACCCTTTTTTCTATCATACTGTATCAACATTTGTTCAACAACTTTCAATTTAGAGCAATTAGATAATGGGAAATTCAAAATTTCAAAATTCTTATATTCTTAGAAATAGGCAAACTTAAAGTCGCATTTTATTAGTAATGGTTGACTTTAATTTAACCAAAATATATATATATTGTCGACAATGGTGTATTTTGATGAAATATAAATTTGTAGACAACTAACTGCACAACTTTAGTTCTAAAATCACTTTTAGTGGTTGTATATTTTGAGATACACTATGCACTCCGCACTTACTGCAAATGTTTCTTGTTATTTTATACACTAGCGGAATTCAGTGTTTGGTGCAAATAGTCTTGCGAAAGAAAATTATCGTAACTCTTTTATGAAATCTAACGGAAACTCTATGCATTTTGTTGTTAGATTTAACAAAAGAGCTACGATATTTTGCATTTGCTCTTTCACTAGACCATTTGCATAAAACACTGAACTCCGCTACTATGTTTGTTTTTGAAAAGAAAAATTTTGTAAAAAAAAATTTATTTTTACACAGGCTGCTTTTGTATACATTCGCAGAACATTTTACCAAGTTCTTTGAAATTCAATTTATTTCCTTCAAAACTTCAATATATAAATGTAAATTTAGATCTCAGGACTTTAGAATTTGAGAAAATAATGTGGGAACACGGTAGTTCACAATTTCGCAGTCAAGAAGTTGAATTTAGAGGAGATAACTGTCTCCCTAAAGATATTTAGTCATTAGTAAATCCTTATCAAGTTTGGAGTTATTTATTCCCTGAGAGCTGAGAAAACTTTTTTGCGAAGAAATCGTACGGTATGCTGATTTAGATAAGCAAATTTCTTTTAGCACTTCGTAAATTTATATAAAGATTATACCTTATTAGGCCTGTTACTGATTCCCTAAATTGTTACCAAAATTCACGAAGATGTGTGGCAGTAAACCTGAACTAAATTCATGTCATAAGACTGATTAAAAGTGATTATTAATTATCAAACCCAATTGTTATAAATATTTGTATATTTGTTTTCTTATATATATATATTTATTACTTTTATTGTTGAGGGTCCTTTAGGCTTGTTGGTAGTAAGCTAGTATATTAATGCAAGGGGTATGTTTTACTACAACGGGCTGAATGTCTTAGTTACTATTGCTCGGTGCATTACGTAGGAATATAATTAATAAATAAATAATTCTATTTTTACTTACATCTTTATATTATATAGTATATATACATATATATATGTATATAAAAAATATATATGTATATACATATATATACTTTGGTATATATAAAAATTATTAAACAAAGATTTTTGTCAATAAAATTGAATCCAGTCGTTGTTTTTCATATAATTTTTCTCTATGCGGGAGTGCATAGTGTATCTTAAAAGATACAACTAATTTTTTCTTCATAAAATTAAAAAAAATTATTTGTTTTGAAAAATTTAAACGCAGTTATTATTTTTTTTTATCGGTTTACATATAATATATACTTTTCGCAAAGATCTGAGACCCTATGCATTTAAGGGTTAACAGATTCAACCAAACTTTAAGGATGTACACTTTGATGCCGACAGTAACTTCAGTGTTGAACAGAATACGCAGAAAAGAGTATGAAAATGTAATTGGATTATTAAACAAGTACCATGTTAAACTTATGAAGATTTTTTCCAAGATTATCAACAGGTTATTTTAAAAGTATTTGAGTTCAATAAAAAAGCACGGAAAATGGATATCACATAAACAGTGATAAGCTGTATATTATGACCAAAAATTTCGAAATTTTGAAAAAAAAATTTACAAAATTAGCTATTTTTTTTTAGCATGTTTTTTTTTTTTTTTTGTAAAACAAATGAAGCAAAGCCACGAATAACGTTGTAAAAGCCACTTTTTGCAAAAACTGTTTTTTTTTTACAGATTACCGTTAACATTACTGACTTACACCGGTAAATTACCAAATCACCCAAAATTATGAACCTTAATGCCGTCAAAATGAGATAAAAAGGCAGTTGAAGAACGTTGTAAGTTAAAAATAAATTGATACAAACGAAATGGTTTTGCAATGCGGAATAACGTTTTAAAAGCCGCTTACGTAGTGGAAAAACGTTTTAAATGACATCGTGATTGTGGATATGAAACGTTTTTCCACTAAAAAAATTGTAAACTTTAATTAAGCATGTAATTTAAAGTTCCATTTTCTTAATATTTTGCATAAAAGTTTTTATTATCATTATTTTTGATAATATAAAAAAAATTAAAAAAAAAAATAATCTTGGCTGTTAAAATGGTTATTTTTGCTCTTCTGAAAAATAATTGTTTTGTAACTTGCAACGTTATTCGCTGCTGGGCTTCAAATAAAAAAATCTATTTCGTGCAATAAAAGTATAAATGGGTAACTCCATGTCAAATCAACCAAGAGGTTGACCCGTCCCTTACGATTTGAGTGAAATTCGGTGAGAAGGTTCCTTTCATCCTACTAGGGTATACATTCGGTTAACCGTTAATCGGTAAAACGATTAAATACCACCCGATTAACTGATCGGTTAATTTAAAATTGGTTTTTTCGATTAACGATTAAACCGGTTAATTTCAGTCGATTAACCGATTAACCGATGTAAACAAATTTTTAATTTATTCATGTTTTAATTATGTGCTTCGCCTCATATACAAAAGGAATGTGTTTAGAAAATATTTTTTCATACCAACAAAGAAGGTGATCTTAATTTAAAATAAGTTTTTGCTGTCAACAGCTTTTTGCTTCGCGTACTTTTTATATGTATGTGTTTAGTTATTGTTTTCTTCTCATATCTTCCCATATCAATTTTATAACAGAATTAACCGACACATTTAGAAGTGTTAAAAATTAAAAAAAAAAAAAAATAAAACATGACTCTGATGGCATAATGGAAGAATTTATATGTTCAGAGAAATCCAGGAAAAAGGACGGATAAATTAGATATTCTGTATTTTATCAAAACTAAAGAAAAGAATCGCTTAAATCCTAAACATTTAAACCAAACTATTTGTTAAAAAGATAATTTTATAAGATCTCTTTAAACTATTAAAATAACTAATAAAATTATCTAACAGTTAATTTTTTGATTAATACATAAAATGTATTTTAATTAAAAAATATGTATTACATATTTATGAATTATGGTTTTTTTTTACTAATAATTAATCAATAGGTATCTATCGATCCAGATCAAAAAAAAAAAACAAATTCAGTTCAAATTCAAATTATAGTTTTACTAGGCATGTTTTACATAATTATTATGTTGAAATGGAGATATATTATTATTTATTAAATATTATTTATTAATAATTAATAAATTAATAGTGTATTAGACATATATTTATATATATCTAAATTATGTATATATACATGTATATATATTCTTTTTATCTTTTGACTAACTTAAATCAACTCTAAAAAGAATATGTAATGTTTTTTAAATTTTTCATTACAAATAAATAAAATAATATATTCTTCATTGAAGTACATAAAATATTATATATACCTACAAAAGTAATTCTTATTAATATTATTTATACTAGAGAGCTCTTCTATGGGACATTGTATAATTTGAATTTATATTGTTAACTATTGTTTATGTAGTTTAATATTTATCAAAAATGTAAATAAATAAACGTTGTAAAAAAAAAAAAAAAACATGTATATATATATATATATATATCGGCAAAAATTAGTTATCTAAACTAAAACCTTAAAAATAGGTATACATTTTTAAAAAATAAAAATTTTTTAAAAAATGAATATATGAAAATTTAGTTATCAAAAATAATTCTTAAATTTTAAAAATTTAATTTACTTGAAAATTCAATAAAAAAAATATACCTATCAAATTTTATATTGACCTATACAAAAAAAGATTTTTAGTCTATATACCAAATAAAGATGAATATATATCTATATACATATATATAAATATTTAATTAATCAATAGGTATCTATCGATCCAGATCAAAAAAAAAAGCTAATTCAATAAAGGAAGGTACTAAATTAAAGTTTTACTAGTCATGTTTTATATATTAAATATATAAGATAAATATATATAACGCTCCATTTTTGCAAGCCCCAAACTGTCAGATATCGGATTTGTTTAGGGTTGGCAACACTTTACTGCACAAATGGCGACAAATTCAAATCTTGCGCTAATTCTGGGACACCGTATATTAATTTCAATTGACTCCGCACTTGAGCCCAAAAAAGATTATGAGCTAAATTTCGTCAAATCCTTTTTTAATATTATGGCCTGTACCTTAATTACAAGCTTTACTTGTTTATTTCGTTTGGTCACTTTTATTTTTACCGAATTCGATTTCGAAAAAAAATTATGTGCAAATTTTTTTTAAAATGCGATCTGTATCTCGATCATGAGCTTAACAAGGACCACCAGATGGATGATCTTACTCCAATTGACCCAGAAGGTTAATCGGAATGGGATTTAAATTATCAAATAAATATAGAATTTCAATAAGACACAAGTTCTTTAATCAAAACACTTGAGACAGCGACAACTAATTCAATTAATCCATTATATTAAACCAAAGGGCAAGTTTTTAAAAAAATTTTATTGCAATTGCCTTGAAAATCAAATGGAAAAAATATATGTCAGGATGTTGTTATAATTTCATATATCAGTAGTCACAAGTCATAACAGCCTAAGTCTGTTTTGTAAATTTCTAGGAAGCAGTTTAAAGTTTTTTAAATTATCAATGAATATCAAGAGTCGCTATCAGGTTTTTGAGTGTTAATTGCCATACTAGAAAAATATCAAACCAGAAAAATGTATAACAAATAGATTTAAGCACATTGAACACGCTGGCACTAAAAACTCCATTTTCTCTTAACTAGAGTTAGCCCGTTATGGTCTGTGACAATATTTTATACAATGTTCTGTGATTTTTTATCCGTAAAAAATTTTATCAGACTATCGTCGTTAAAGATTTTTTTATTTAGCCAAATAAACCATAAAAATTTCAATTTCTTTTGTTTCAGTGATGTTACGCACAAGCAGTAAAAAGCATTTTGTTTGGTACATAAAGAAAACAACTGGGTATTCCAACATTAGAATAGTGGACAGTTTTAAGAGAAAACTTTAAACTGTTACCTATAAAATTATTTATTTCATGGTACGAAAAGGGAAAGCTTTTGTATAGAAAAAGCCTTTAAGGTATCTTATATAGAGGAAAGCTTTCAGCTGTTCTATTCAGACAAGAGCTTTGGGTTGTTTGATAGAGGGGATTTTTGTGGTTTTATATGCATATAAACGCTTTAAGCTTTTCTATAACAAAGAAAGCTTTCGACTTTTTTTAACAGATAATAAGTGTTAAGCTATCCGTACAGATGCTGTAAGCTGGCCTATACAGAGGGAAACTATTAGCTATCCTTAATACGATTTTCTATAACAAAGAAAGCTTTAGGATATTCTAAACAGAAAATAAGTTTTAACCTGGCATGTACAGATGGGTGAGAGTACACTGTCATAAATAAATGAAAACTATAAGCTATCCTAAATATGAAAAAGCTTTAAGCTATCGTACAGGAAGTAATATCTGTTTGCTATCCTATGCAAATGAAAACTCTTACATATTTTAAGCACAAAAGGCTTTAAAGCTTAAACTGTTCTTTATAGAGAAGAGCTCTAAGCTGCATAGATAGAGAAAAGCTTTAAGTTGTGCAATATTGAAGAGATTTTTATTATTCAATACAGAGTGAATCAATTCTAAGCAGAAAAAATCTTTAAGCTTTCCTATATAAAGAAAAGCTTTAAGCTATCCCAAACAAAAAAATCTTGAAACTATCTGTAACAGAGAAATAACTTTAAGCTATCTTTTCGAAAATAGAACTAAATCTACCATAAATTTAATTTTTAAATAGTCACCCAGCAAAAACTTTAATTACCTGGTAAGTTAGCAAGTAACGTTGGAGAAAAATATACACTACTTATTTTTCGTCTGAGGAACTACTTATTTTTGTTCGAGGTGTCCACAGAACTCAGTACTTACAATGCACTTACTAGAAGTTACAAAATATCTAGTTATTATTTAACTACCAGTAAGTTGAATTGTAAGTACTTACAATATACTTACTAGAAGCCAAAAAATAACTAGTTTTTATTTAATTGGCGCTAGTTAATAGACCTTATTAGTAGTTATGTAGCTAGTTACCAGTAAGTAAATATTCAGGTCTGAAAACAAAAAGTTTTTCCTGGGCACTACAATATAGTTAACATTTTTATTTTTTTTTTTATTTAATTTATTTATTTGTCTATGGAATATAATTATAAGGAAGTCTGTAAGGATTATAATCCTTACAGTCTTCTTAATTAAATATAAATAAATTTTACAAAATATATACAAATGTTAAACAACAAATTACAAAAATTATGGGTATAAATAAATTAACAAATTAGTTTTAATATCAGTGGGACAAGAAGAAGTCAATAAATTTATAAAATATTGTTAAACTCGTTTCACATTCTTCTTAACGGGTCACCATTAGCATAATTATATCATTATATAATTTGATTAAATGTCATATTGTTGATTAAGCATTCAGAGAATACGTCGCCAATAATTATGTTGAAAATAAACGAGATATTTAGCACAGTTCTACGACTCTTTGCAGTTGGCAGCTTGATGGGGGCTTGTATGGCAGAATAAGGCGCCAGATTCTATTGGACAAAGTTCAACCCACGCAGACAAAAAGTCAGAAACTGTTTTTGGACCGATTAAATTTGGTCGACATATTTTTTGTATATAGGGTCCCATATTATAGACTTAAACTCCAATACAGTTCTTACCAGCACGCAAAGAAAAAACATGGTTGTGGTAAGCATATTGTAAGAGCAACGTATTATGATAAGATTCATGATTGTAGTCAACATATTACGATTATTATTGAATCATATTATGACCAAATATATTCGTAATATTACATCATAATATTTTTCCCTTAATCCTAATTTGTTTTTATTACATCATATTATAATTTAATGTTATCATATTATTATTATGTGCAATAATATTAAGTTAAGAAGTAATTATATTATTATCATGTTAATCATAATAAGTTAAGGAGTAATCATAATATTATCATGTTAATCATAATAATATGTAGATCAAATCTAAATTTATTTACTGGCAACCTTAACGTAACACTGTTACAGATATTGCACATCATAATATGATTCAACTTCAAACATAATATTTTTAACCTATTTTTGTCGTAGGTCGCAATTATTTATAAATTATTTTATAGAATTTTTATTCTTTTTCTCTAAAATAACACAAAACAATGGCCAATATTTTTGCACCATTTTCAAACAATATTAAAATTTTTTATCATTGATATTTTATTTTGTGACACTTTACAATTTTTATTTTTTTTATGTACCTACAATTTCCTTATTTTTTTAATTTCTTTAAACTTGATTTTTTTAACGGCTATTTTTTTAATTATTCAACCACTGAATAATAAATAATTCGATAGGCACATGAAAACAAACGACACAATTGATGCAAAATTATATTACAAATGGCGATAACAAAATATTATTAGAGTAAAGATATTTTGTTTGCATCTTAAACATATTAAGAGTACACGTATAGAAAATTATCATGTTATGGCTATTAAATATCATTAAATGGTTGTGAGGAATATAATATGATTTCAAGTTTATTATTATTTAGTTGTTATAAAATGATTATTATTCAGTAAACCGTACTTAAATTTATAATTGCGATAAACATTGACGTGTTTACAGTAACTATAATATTGTTGATATTAAATAAAAATAACAATATTTTGTGTACGGCGACAATATATTGTTACAATAAACATAGTGTAGTTGCCGTAATCATGTCCAACCATATTTTTTCTCTGCGTGAGGGAAGTATACAGACTTTTCCTAACATATCGTCGCACAGTGGCGCCATTTGAGTTTTTTCGTTGCAAAAATCATATCTTTTGAACAGAATAAGATAATTGAACAGTTTAAACAGCATATGATAGATAACTGTTCAGCCTATGAAATGAGCGTTTGGAAAGGGTGCTACGCTTTGTAGGGGTCTACTTATGGGTTATCAAAGTTAAAATTAGTAGAAAAATCAATTTTATGGTAACTAAAAAAAATTATTTTTACATTTTTAGATTGTTTTTATTTTTTTTCTTAAGGGTTTTATGTTTTAAATTATTACCCAACAAATTAAAAAAAAAATTATTTTTTTTTTAAATTTTCTGTAAAATATTCATCACAATTCGTAAGAGAAGGTATATCTAAAAGACTAACCATTTCTAAACTATAATTATTTTGTAACTCTATTTGTGACTTCACATGCCGCAGGGAAGAAATAAGTGGATCGGAAGATGCTGCCAACATGTTGAAGAGGTCCTTATTTTGCCTTACCCTTGATGCTTTGAATGTGTTGTGCAATATATATATTTTATAAAATTTGTTAAGAGACTCCTGTGCTTCTTCAGGAAGCTCTCCAATTGGCAAAGACTGGTACTCAATTATATCTTTGCCATGCGCCAATATTTTATGGACGGTCGGGGTCAACTTCTTCTGTGGATACATTTCTGCTAAAAGAGATGCAGTTTTCGACGCATATTCTCCATATTTTGTAGAATTGACATTTTCTTTGCAGTTTAAAACATCCAAGATCGTTCCCAATCTTTTCACGATTTGATTGTCAATTCCAATGATTCTAGTTACTGCCTCATCATTTTCAAAAAATCTCCTAGAAGTGTTTCCATCGTTTGAGTTACCGTATCCGTGCTTGGGACAGTCTACTTTTAGTCCAACTTGTTTAAAAAAAGCCTCCTGTATTTGCTTCTTTCTGATCTTCTCCTTATCCTTTATTGATGTATTTTCATCGAAGTTTTCCTCCTCTTGTGGTAGGGTATATGCCAGTTTTAGCAAGAATTCCATACACCTTATCCTTGCGTGCATTGGTGACATTCCATATTCGTAATTCTCCTCATTTGTAGAATCGTTTAAATTACCAAAGTTCTTCTGACAAATAATAATATAAAATCGATAAAAAAAATATAAAAATAATACGAAAAAAGGGGTTTAGATAGGTTTTTGCTAAATTTTTACCTCCAATATAATTCTGTCTATATATATGCATTTGATAACTAATTGAAATATGTTATAATTAAGCAGAAAAAGATACTAATCTTAAACTCTTTACAACTAATTATATAAAATTGAGATGTAACATATTATATATGAAATAAATTGAATTGAATTGAAAAAAGTTCTTCTGACTCTTTTTGCAAATCGGGCATGACATTGTTGAGGTTGTTCCTGTCAGTTCGTTTACGACTTTTCCGTCAACCATGGTCAGGTGGAACTCGTAATTGCATTCAATATATTTTCCTTCTCCAATTTGCAGCTTTGTAGGCTTAATCTTGCTTATTTGTTCTTCAATGTCCTTCACCGTAGTCCTTATGAGTTCTGTCGATTCCCTTGCAAACTGAAACATTATTGGTCGGCAATAATGCACTGATGACGGTCGTGGATTTTTCCAGTGTAGGGAATCATCCGATTTTAGCCGCAAAGGAACAACAGATGCCATAAACATATTTCCATCCGATATTGTAGCGTCATCGGAAGATATCCTTTGCTTATAAACGCTTTGTCCGGATGATCCATCGCAGCCCCATTTGCTGATCAATGTCAACTTCTCAGGAAGAATTTTCACTTCCGTGAAAAACTTTGGTGTGGTTGACTTTCTAAACAGTTCAAATAATTTTAAATTGTTCAACGCCATGTTTTCAGTACTTAAATTGTTTAATGGTTTCAGTAATTGTTGCGCCAACTTTCAGGCGTAGACTAATCCAGGCATTATGCTTATTTTGCAATATATAGGCTTATGCTACCATGCCTAAAAATTTATCTGTTCCCTGCATACATATGGATTTAGGCTGAATAATGCAATTTTGATATTATGCACGTGTCCAAATAAGATTTGTGCCTACCTGTAGGGACCATAAGTCAATATTGTTCCTGACCATTTGTACGCCAAAGTATTGTTTATGTGAGGTACATACCTGCTAATTTCAATGAGTAGTTTTTTTCAAACTATTATATCAAACTACTGTCAGTCAAAACATATAAGGGATGGACGCCATACAATTTCTGCAACCATGTCTTTTTAAACTTTTTTACCTCTAGAAGCCAAACGGGCACGTACGGGCAGATAAAAATTTTGAATTATGTAAAGAACTAATCAAAGAACAGGTTTTTCAAATATGGCAAATATAGAAAAATATAGTTTTTTTTTATTTTCCGTCAAAGTTGAAAAATAGTGAAAAAACGGATAGTTTTTAAATAGTGATTTACCAGGAGAAACACAGAGCAAACAGTTAATTTTTTTTTTTATCATTATACATTTAATAAATACATCAATCAATACAAACAAAAAATAAGGCGATTCGTTACCTATTTTTCGTGATATTACACCTGAAATCGCAACAAATTGACTAAAAATTGTGTGTTTTTTTGAAAACCGAAAGTCGGTCAACTTTGAACGGTTATATCTTCTAAACTAAAAATGTGATATTATTAAGAGTGGCATTTTTGAAATCGTTGAAAAGTTTCCTATAACATGGGTTTATTCAAAACTTTGTCGGCACTCATGAAAATTTTGATTTTTGCAACCTCGCTTGCTCTACGGGCGCCACTGTGCGTCGGCAGATAATTTAATTGTCGTATGTGGATTCCGATAGTTTCGAGTAAATTGAGTTTGAACACATTTAATTTGAAAATTGTTTCAGCAAATACCACAAACGACCAACTCAACTCTCCATATCACGAAAACCGTATGAGGTATCGAAAAACTGATTACGCCAAATAAAAGATCAGGTCGGAAAACCTAAGGAATCGATCTTAACTCAAAACCGCAAAAAATCCACATACGACATTTAAATAATTAACCGACGATAGGTTTCCTTGAACTCTTTAGACTATTGGTTTACAAAACCGATCATACCTCTGCCTTTATTAGCTGTCACTGTTATATTTGCAATGAAATTTAGTTTCGAGTCAAGCAGAATTTGAAGATCTTGGAAATTTTCCACCGACTTTAACTGATAACTTTCAAAACAAGTAACATGCAGGTAATGGACTCTTTCTAACAAAACGCAAGTATTTACATTTTTTTAGATTGAGTTGCATAAGATTTAAATTGCACCACGTGTAAAAAGAATTTAAGTCGTTTTGAAGAAGTTGTTGCTCAGATATTTGACGATAGCTAAGAAAAACTTTGACGTCGTCCGCATACATCAGAATGTTGGATGAATGAATCACCTCAGGTAGGTCATTAATAAGCAATGTAAAATAAAGTGGCCCAAGGTGGCTTCCCTGAGGTACATTAGACAGAACTTCTTTGCTTCTAGAAATTGCGTTATTAAAGCAAACAATTTGTGTTCTGTTGCTTAGGTATGAATACATCCATTTTATACAAATATCAGTAAAACCCAATACATGAAGTTCAACTTTCAAACTTCTATGGATAACTTTATCAAAGGCCTTGGGAAATCAGTGTATACTAGGGTATTCATTTAATCGGGCTTTTGCTTTAATTGGTTAATCGCTCGATTAATTAACCGGCTTAATCGGTTTATAATCGGTTAATTTTGTAATTGATCGGTTAACCGATTAATAAGTTTTTTTTTTTATAAATTAAATAAAAAATGCATAAATTATTTATTATTTGGAGTTTTTTATTATTTATTTATTTATTTAATAGATAGATAAAATATATGTATATATTTACAGCTATTTGAAGTTATGCGTAATTCTGGAATTAATATATATATATATATAATATTTATCTATAGATGGCTTAACTTAGTATGTGTGAGCCAGATTGGCAAAGTAGATTTTTGGTTTTACAAGTAATTCATTACGTTAAATAATGCATACGAATATAGAGTATTACATTATATATGAGTTTAAGATTATGCAAATTCATTTATTATCAATTTTCTGTATTTTAAGCAAGTATCTAAATAGTTAATTAGGGTGGTGTAGTTGTAAGTTTGACCATTAAGAATGTCCAAGACTTCCTCCAAATTGAGTTGGGATTGATTAAAATATTTAAGTCGATATCCACTGTAAACAGGACAGATACCAAAAATGTGTAGAGTGTTTTCTGTTGCATCTAGGTTACAAATTGTGCAGAGACCAATTGACGTGCTTTGGAAAGCTCTAGCATTTATATCTAGAAGACCACCTCTTGCTTTTATTAGTAGACTTGCAGCACGAGTCGAGAGCTCTAAGGAATTAATTTCTAGCAAGGAGTAGTTCAGCTGGCAGTATAAGTCGTGAAACTGAGAGTTTTTTGCATCGGAGACGAGGTTTGTATTTTCATATGTTTTAACTAGCTGTAAAATAGACTTGCTGTATTTGCAGAGAGGAACAGTGTTATTTGGTGTAGTAT
This sequence comes from Pollenia amentaria, assembly GCA_943735925.1. Classification (NCBI taxonomy): domain Eukaryota; kingdom Metazoa; phylum Arthropoda; class Insecta; order Diptera; family Polleniidae; genus Pollenia; species Pollenia amentaria. Next base: position 158,537,790 of record OX031009.1, read on the forward strand.
AATTTATTTTGGAACACAAGTTCGTCCATTCCTCAGCCCAAAACGTATGTTTGTCAATTATAATTTCGGCCAGACGCCGCGGCAACCTATTATATGGTAAATTGAGTATTTTGTTGATGTAATTGAAATGTAGTTTTAAGGTGTCCAAGAACAACGAATTAAGCCCTGTTTCTAGGAAGAGCATGTAGTTTGGGGTGTTCCTAGGCAGGAGGAGCATCTTCTTTATAAAAAAACGGAATAATTTTTCTACTGAATCATATTTTTTAAAACCCCATATTTGGGCTCCGTAGAACATTATTGAGCGAGAAGCAGCATTAAATATTTTGAGCTTATTTTTATTACTGATTTTTGGATGCATGATATATTTAGACCACGATGAGGCAATCGCCATTTTTGATGTTATTAGTTTTCTTTCCAAGTGATTTTGAAACGACAAGTTGAAGCAGAGGTCAATACCCAAATACTTATATGAGTTTACTATTTCAATTACGCTATCACCGTAATTCCATTTTAAACTTTTTGATAACCTTGTGCCACTACGAAAAACTAGGATTTTTGATTTAGCTAGATTAACTTTTAAATGCCACAAGTTGCAATACGTATACAGAGAGTTAATCATATTATTTGGAGTTTATTTTTTAAAAAAAGGAATAACATAACAAACATAACAGTTCTTGAACTAACACAAGCAAACAAAAAAAGAATTCATAAATATGTAATACATATTTTATAATTAATACATAAATATTATGTAGTAATTAAAAAATAAATTGTTTGATAATTTTATTAGTAAGGAGACCTTAAAAATAATATTTTAGAAAAATGTTTAGGATTTAAGCGATTCTTTTCTTTAGTTTTGATAAATCTTTACTTGGAAAAAATTCTTCACTTATTGTTGATGTTGGAGAAATCGAACGTAATCCATAATACAGAATATCTAATTTCTCAGTCCTTTTCCTGGATTTCTCTAAACGTATAAAATCTTCCATTATGTCATTAGTGTCCTGTTTTAATTTTTTTTTTAAATTTTCAACTCTTCTAATTGTTTCGATTAAGAAACCAATAACTAAACACATACATATGTGCATATGGGAAGTTCCAGTGAAAAGTCTCCTTTTTGTAACGTAACGCCAGAAGTAATTTTAATCGTTTATCAAAAATTGTATATGTAAAATTTACTTTTTTATATGTTGTGTATAGCGCAGCTAGCTCTACATTACGTTACAAAAGGGTCAACTTTTGAACAACATGGTCCTAAATTACAAGCTTATTTGCTTTCTGGCGTTACATTACAAAAAGTAGACTTTTCGCTGGAAATTCCCATATGTACTTAAAACGAAAAAAGATATTTAAATTTGATAACTTGGAAAATAAATCTTTATAAGTCCAAAGCCATCACGCCGGCGCATATTTTTGCCGTGCGGTTGATTGTTGTAAATTTTTTTCTGAATATAGTGCTGCTTTATTACTTTGTAATATAGAAAAAACTTTTTACAAATTTGACTTCTTCATTTAATTTTTTACATTTTGTTGTACAAATACCACGTCACGTCACAATGGAAATTCCCATATAAAAAGAACGTGAAACAAAAAGCTGTTGACAGCAAAGACCTATTAAAAATGAAGATCCCTTCTTTGTTTGTATGAAAAAATATTTTCTTAACACATACCTTTTGTATATGAGACGAAACAAATAATTAAAAACACAAAAAATTATGTTATAATACTACAAAAAATTAAAAATTTGGTTATTTCGGTTAATCGGTTAATCGACTCAAATTAACCGGTTTAATCGTTAATCGAAAATAGCCAATTTTAAATTAACCGGTCAGTTAATCGGGTAGTACTTAATCGGTTAACCGAATGAATACCCTAGTGTATATCATATCAGTTTGTAGTTGTTGTATAAATCCTCGATATATGACAGTTGTAAAATAAAGCTGATTTGTTGTAGTAGAGCATCTTTTTTGCGACCCATGCTGGGTTGGGCACGTATTTCTTAAAATGTTGGCCTTCGCTTCTCGTAAATCTTCTTAACAAAAATTTTATAACTTAATTTATTTATTTACATTAAAGTTTTTTCATCGGTGCTTGCGTATTTATTGAACTTAAAGCTTGTTAAGCAAGAAATATCTTTAAAGTTTTACAAGTATTTTGCTGATTACTTCGCACATAATTAGTTGTTAAATATTTAAATAAACCACTATTTCTAGGAAAATGCAAAAATTACGAGGAAAAATGCTGATGGTTCGTTACTGGCGAAGGCGGTCGATTAGACTTTTGGTCATTAAGGAAACACTTGTATGAGTACAATAGCTCTAACAACAATACAATAAAAGATGGAAATAATGAAGGTAAAAGTCCAGTGCCGCATAATCTTTTTAAAGTCACACTATGTGGACTGTTGTAACCACACTGCTGCCACTAACATCAGCACCAAAACATCATCATCGGCAGCCATTGTTGTTTGTTTATATTTAAATTTTTTCTTTATCGGATATTCGTTGTAAAAATTTGAATTTTTCAATATATCGAATATAAGGAAGTCATTGTTAATAAAATGATTATTTTTCCTTACTTTTTTAGACGTATTAGAAAATTTCATTTTTATTTTTTTTTTAATTTGTTACGCTCTTTAATTGTTTTCTTAAACAAATACAAATACGTTTACAAGTAAATATATATTAGGGTCGTAAATAATAATGGTAGTTTTTAGAAAAACTTAAAAATTAGTTTGAAGCTTAAATGAATGAAGAACTAGACAATTAGATAAAATCGAAAGTTTTGAATATTTAAGTAAAAAATATCACAATCCGGATTTAATTAAAAAAAAAATAAATTAATTATATATACCCAAGAGTAGCTTCCCTAATGTGTATCCGCAGCCAATATGTTTGGCTTTGTCGATTAATGTGAATGTGTGGGTCTGCAATTAAGAGATTATTTAACAACTGTGCTTTTATCCACCGGATTCAATACATTGTTGTATACATGTAATGATGCAATATCATATGGATATTTTAATTATTTTACTTTTAAACTGATCAATATTGTTGGTAATTGAGTTAGTAATAAAAGGATTAAAAACGGCTTTAAACACTTTATGTATTTATTAAAATTTAACGTAATTTTTTTTTGGTTTCCATCGAAAGTTTTTTTTAAAGTGTGGAAATACAATCGGGCAAAGTCTATTCGTTTTTGATATTTCAGGTGTTTTCTTTATACAACTCTGGTTTTCATGGACAGCCGCTTATGTCAATTTTTTCGATTCCAAGATGTTGCTCCCATATTGCTTACTTTTAAGCACTCTTTACATGGCTCTAAAAATTTCTGAAAAAAAGATTGAAAAATTCCGAGTTTTTAACGCAATAACCAATCTTAACATGTTCAATACCTAGCCCATATTGGATCTAGAACGGTTTTTTGGCTCTCCTGAAAAGTTTGATTTTAAGACATAGGCGGTTATCCATGAATACTACAGATATGTAAATTTTGTTCCGACTGCTTAAAAATTCTAAACTTACTAACAATTCACTAGGACTTAATATGGCTATAAGGCACTGCAAATCTGTAACTGATGGTGTGTCTGAATTTTTTTTTTATGAAACATCGCCAAATGTATCGCATAGCTAAGACAAAAAATACCTTCAACTAGATTCTCCCTCACAAAATGTTCAGTTATAATAGCGACTACGTGCGTTTCAAACTTTATGTTGTACTCCTTTAATTAAGTTTTCATTAAAATACGGATTGGGACAGCTGCACTTTTCCGAGTATATAACACATTCTTAAATTGTAAAAAGTTTTCTCACTTCCACACAAGCAAATATTGAAGTATTTTCTAGATATGATACTCGACCATTCGTCACTTGCTAAAGGCAATTTGGAGTTTCCTTTTAATAGTGCTTCGATATCACTAATTACAATGTACAACAACATCAAATTTTTTCCAAAACTACAAGGTTCGGCCTATAAATTTTGATAGAGGAGAAAAAAAAGACACGTGTATTGGCGTTTTGAAAGTTTACATCTAAATTTCATTTGAGGGGGGTTAAACTTTCCCAGCTCTGGCACATTCTTAATGGTAATTGGCATAAGAAACCATGTGACCCTTACATTTTAGGTATAAAATATGTTCAGCTTATTTATGTAAAATGTTACGTAGAACATTTTTGTAGAATATGGTAACCCTCTAACTCCTCAATGTATGGGTCTTTTTTGTACTTCTTTAAAAAAGAGCAAAAAACACAATTAAGACACGTGTCTTTTTTTTGTTTCCTCCATCAAAATTTATAGGCCGGACCTTGTAATTTTTTTTTGTGTTGTAAAGTGTTATTTGATTCTTTGCTTAAAAAAATCTTTCCTTGATAAGTCCTTGTACGTCGCATTCAGATTTGGGAAGATGAAATCCATTAAGCTGCCCACAAACGAGTGATTGTGTGTGTTATTTGTTATCGTACTAGTTCTTCACACACAACGAACAAATCACAATAATCTATATCGATAATCGATATCTTTTTGGCAACTAAACAACTTTGCCGTACCTAATACCAATTTAAATGTCAGTTGCGTTGCTTTTTGAGAAAACCGAGGTTGTGTTGCCATCCGTAATCGACCCATAGATCTTGGTTATCAAGGTTGTATCTGAAGTTTTGCCCCAATTAAGGCATTAATCAAGAAAAATTCAGTAATAATTAAAAATTTAATCAAGTAAATTAAACTTTTAATCAAGTGAATTAAATGTTTAATTGGTCTTATTAATTCCTTTACTGGTGCAAATTAAAAGTATCATTTAAACTTTTACTTCACTTGATTAAACGTTGAATTCACTTGATTAAATTTTTAATCAAAACTGAATTTATTTTTGATTAATGCTTTAATTGGGGCAAACATTTAACCTGTGTAGTTGGTGTTCTATTTCGGTCTTGAATATTTTTGCGAGTACTCTAGAATATCTTTGTTTTCGCCACTGATAAAAGGGATATGGCATGGTTATTCTGGCCTAGCTGGTTAGCCCCCTTGCCAGTCGCTGAGCCTCAAATTGTTTTTTCTAAATTTATTTTTATACTCTCCACCAATAGTGGTGAATGAAGGTATACTAATTTTGTCATTCCGTTTTAAAATTTTTTTATTCATCTCAGACACAAAATAAATCTCTGTCCGTCTGTTGAAAACACGCTCACTTTCAAAAAACTCAAATTGTTTCTAATTCTCCTAAGCAGTTTGGGATTGAAATCTATCAAAATCGGTACAGTACGATAAGAGTTATGAATACAAATGTGCAGCAACCACCCTTAAAAATTGATAATATTGTTACAAAATCTGTCATAAATAATTGTGGAATGCAAAAATTATTATAATATTATGCACACATTCGTTCTATGTGACTAGAAATCATACAACTAAATTTCATGTAGATCGGTCCATAATTTACCATAGGCCGTATATAAAACCCATTCTCGGAAACACCTTAGTATGCGTAAAACCGTAACGAATAATGCTATTGTATTGAAATTCGGTCGGTCAGAATTTCATTTAACAACTTACAACAAACGAGTATCGCGAAGATAGGTCCCTAATTTACCATTGGCCCCATTTAAAGCCCGCTCTCGGAAAACGTTTAAATAAGAATAAAAACGTTTAAATAAGAATGTAGATATTGTTATAAAATTGGGTCCAATTTAGCTTTTATGGCCAGAAATAATACCATGCAAATTTGTGATATTCGGTCCATAATTTACCATAGGTCCCATATAAACCAGGCTTCTGAAAATCACTTCAAAATGCTTAAAACGCTAAAACAAATTTCACTTCTGTAATAATGTTTGATCTAATCTAGGTTTGTTTAAACCAGAAAGCACTGTACAGTGGGTCCAATATACATTCCCTTCCTGAACATAATTTTAGAACGGCTGAAGCCGTAACAAATCACATTTGTATGAGAACCCACCTAAAGCCTTAATCACACTACATGTTAAATGCATTGTTCAAGTTTTGTTGAACAGTGCAAATATAATGTAATAAAAAAATTTACCAAGTGCAAAGAGTTCATTTGTATTAATATAAATATCAAACTGTCAAAAATTTTACTAAAGCTATCGATAAAAAATTAAGCTATGCCAAAAAAAAGTGTAAAATTGTTCAACTAAAAATTGACATTTCAAGCCTGAAATATTAAAAGTGTTGCTGAATCATCAGTGTATAGGCAAATTCAGCGATTTAACGCTTTTTGCTTGTTGTGCTTTTGTGTTTCTCATTAACAAAAAGTTTACAACATTTAAAAAAATAAACAAAACCACAACAAAAGAGAACAAAACTGAAAGACTTTATTTACCGTTTTTATAGCTTGCTCTTTCTAACATTTACTGTTTCTTTCTATCAATTCTATATTAATTCAAGGAATAAAAATTGAAGTGTCATAAGGACTTAAGTGGTGGAAATAAAGGGCAAGTATGTTTTGAGAAATTGTTAAGGACAAACAACTAATGGAGGTCGGTCATACATTTTATCCCCCTAGGGGCAACTCCTACACAGTTATGGGATTACGTTAACCAGCCAGGTGCCCCGCTTGATAAAAAAAAGTCTCAAATTCTAGCACAGTGTAATCTATAGATCCCACATAGAGCCCACTCCTGTGGTGCGATTGAATAACTTTTAACGAACCGACAATCGTAATTTTTGTCGACATATATATTCGCTTGCAGTAACGATAGTGTGACTCTGTACTTTCTTTTTAACGATTGTAAACAGCTGTAGGTTTTGTAACATCTCTGTCTACAAAATGTTAAAATAAAAAAGCACAAAAGAGAATAAAAACAAGTTAGAGTGCTATATTCGGCTGTGCCGAATATTTGATACCCTCCACCGACAGGAGTGGGCTCTATATGATAAATACATTGTATTATTAACTAAGCTTCACAAAAACGAACGTCAGCATTAAAATTGGTTGCGGTTTAGACCTGAATTAAATTATTGACCGAGAATAAGTTTTATGCGCTTCTTGTTATAACCTTAAACTGGCTTGAGTAAAAAATCATGATTCGTAACAGTTTTAGCCGCACTAAAATGATTTTTAGAATTAATTTCAATACAGCAGTGTAATTAGTTTTAGTGTTAACAGTAAATTTCACAAATTGCATGATATTTTTTCTGGCCATATGAATTTAAGTAAAAATTTTCACCGCAATATCTATATCTGTGATGGTTTTAGGTGAATTTAATTATTTTCCCAAAGTGGGATTTATTTGGTTTTAGGCGCAATAAACTGTTTTCCGAGAGTAGGGTTTATATGGGGCCTATGGTAAATTATGTACAAATCTTCACGAAATTAGGCAGTGTGAGTTCTCGTCGTATAAAACTGTGACGTACCGAATTTCAATTTGATAGAATTATTTATTACGGTTTTAGGCGTACTAAACGGTTCTCCGGGAGTAGGGTTTATATGAGGCCTAGTAAAAATTATGGACCGATCGCCAAAAAATTTTACAGTTTGATTTCTGGACCTATAAAACTGTAACGTACCAAATTTTGGTATTATAGTGTTATTTATTACGGGTTTGGCATACTAAACTGTTTTCCGGGAGTAGGGTTTATATGGGGCATAGTGTAAATTATGGACCGATCTTCAAAAAATTTTACAGTGTGATTTGCCGTATTATAAAACTGTGACGTACCAAATTTAAGTATGCTACCGTTATTTATTGCGGTTTTAGGCGTACTAAACTGTTTTCCGCGAGAGGGGTTTATATGGGGTCTATGGTCAATTATGGACCGATCTTCACGAAATTTAACAGTTTGCAGTCGTATAAAGCGAATTCGTGCAAAATTTTATGTCATTCCGTGCATTATTCCACCATTTATGTAAGTTTTTGTTTCAAAATTATCAATTTTTTTTGGGTAGTGGTTCCACATTTTGATTCATAGTTCTGATCCTACTAAACCGATGTTGCTGGATTTCAATCCCAAACTGCTGATAACTACAAGCAATTTGAGACCAAGTTTGTTCTTTTCTTTTGCGTTTTTCGAAAGTGAGCGTGTTTTCAACAGACGGACAGACGGACAAACAGACGGACATGGCGAAATCGACTTAGAATTACTCAAGGAGCCATAATATATATACTTTATGGGGTCTTAGATGTATTATAAAAAAGTTTCACACGGAATGACAAACTTAGTATACCCTCATTCACCACAGTGGTGAATGAAATTGTGTTTAATTTACTGTTTTTATATTTTTTTTTGTAAATTTTACATTAAGAATTTTGTTTTTGTTCATAATTTGCTTATTTACATTTTGATCTTAGAATGTTGTTTTTGTTCATACCTATACATATGTATGTTGTATGTACATACGCATGAAAGAAGTCGGGCCTCAGCCACTTTAAACATAAAATACACTTTATCGATTAGATAAACAAAACGTAAATTATTGTCGCCAAAATAACGAAAAACAGCTTAAAGTAACAGCTAACTTTAAACGACAGTGAATATAGTTAAAAATGTTAATGAATAGCAAATTCGATTATCGTAAAAAGTTAGTGAATCGCACTACTGAAATATTCTAACTGTCGATGGACAGTTTCTGCACAGCCGAATATTGAACCAAAACTTGTGTTTTTTGGTTATTTTTTAACTTTCGTCATATGGATTGCCCATATTAATCCAATATACTATTAAATAATTTATTTAATAAACTCTAAACAAATTCTAAAACATTTTAAACATAAACTTTATTGATTTTTATGTGTTTTGAATTTGAATAATTCATTATTTATAATTCCCCCATGTAATGTAAACAGTGTCTTAACAACAATTCGTACAAACCATATTTTTTAATTTCACCGAATTACCATTCCCAAGTGATATTTTGAATTTGATTTGAATAAAAACGGAAATCGATAGTCAACAACTTACAAATTCGTCATCAGCTCTCGTACCTCAGTCTGCAACTCCGGTATGTGTACGCACATATCTAAAGTAATTTACAAAAGAAACTTACCAATTCCACTAAAAACTAAATCCTTAGAGAATTATACTTGTCTGTAGCAAAAGTCAACACACAAAATGAGACTTAATTAAAAATAACTTGCACATTCTTTTTAAACTGAAAATCGACAAATCCAGTTGAAAATGGGTTTTTTGTTTCTCTTTTGTCAGTGTTGTCATACTTTTTTGTTGTAATTTTCATTATAAATTTATAATTTTGTATTTATTTATAAAATGTCAGTTAGACGTGTGTAAGTGTGCAATTTAAAACAATTTTATAAACTTATTAATGCAATTTAGCATGACAAGTTTGTCATCACCTTGATTGGCTAATAAGTCACTTTGGTTTGTTGGACAAGACTTGGCTTAAAAATAGCGAACAAACGCCAAGAGATCAGTGTGCCTTTGAAGAAATGATACCGAAAGCAAAGACAACGAAAACCAAAATAATTAAGTTTAGGCCTCCTTGATCAAATAATGTCATTTATGTGAAATGTATTGCAACTTGTTAAGGTGCAACTTGAACAAATGCAAACAATTAAAACAGCCGATAAATACGAACTCCCCATAATATAGAGCAAGAGTTGAGCCGTTTTTTTCTCTTCTCTTCATCTTTTTTTTTTATTGTGTTTGTTATCTGGCCTCTAATCAATAGTTTTGTTTCATCACATAAACACAAGATATAAAACGATATCATATCTCAATGTTCATCTTTTGAAATACACGTATGGACATATTTAAAATACACTTATAAAACTTTTGACGATTTTAGGTATTTTGGAGGTAGTTCACTTCGCGCAAACAGTCAACTAGAGTCGAAAGTACTTCGTTTTGACCATATCACATCGCTCGACCAGACTCGTTTGTTTTTAGATCCATTGTGATATCAGTAGAGTAGCAAACAATTTTATTTTCGAAGGCACTCCTCTAAAATGTTTTAAGGAAAGTTTTTAACAAATTGAACAAGACTCAGTCCAGAACACACCTTTTGTTGTTCATGAACTGAAAGTTCTTTCTTAGAAAATTGAAGATCCTGAACTCGAATCTGGACTCCGTTTGTCATAATAAGCTCTAGTTTGCAAGATATACATTTATGTAAAAAATAAAGGCACTTGCACGACATATATTAGCATTACTTGAGAAGCTTTTGCTATATTCAGTAAAAAGTTCGTACAACAAATTAAAGCCATGTTTACACCATTTTTAAGTCTGCCTAGTAGTAAGAAATATCGTTGAGTTTTTTGAACTAATGTGCTGTTTCCACACGCAAAGAAAAACATGGTTGTGGTAAACATATTCTAAGAGCAACATATTATGATAAAATTCATGATTGTAGTCAACATACTACGATTTTTATTGAATCATATTATGACCAAATATATTCGTAATATTACATCATAATATTTTTCCCTTAATTCTAATTTGTTTTATTACATCATATTATAATTTTATGTTATCATATTATTATCATGTTAATCATAATAAATTAAGGAGTAATCATATTATTATCATGTTAATCATAATAATATGTAGATTTAATCTTAAACCAAAAAATATTTTTAATATAAATTTATTACTTACTGGCGACCTTAACGTAAAACTGTTACAGATATTTCACATCATAATATGATGCAACTTCAAACATAATATTTTTAACCTATTTTTGTCGTAGCTCACAATTATTTATAAATTATTTTATAGAATTTTCATTGTTTTTCTTTAAAATAACATAAAACAATGATCAATATGTTTGCAATTTTTCAAACAATATTAAAATTTTTTATCATTGATATTTTATTTTGTGACACTTTACAATTTTTTTTAATGTTCCTACGAATTCTTTTTTTTAATTCTTTAAACTTGGTTTTTTTAATGGGTATTTTTTTTAAATTGTCTAACCACTGAATCACAAATAATTCGATAGGCATATGTAAAACAAACGACACAATTGATGCAAAATTATATTACAAATGGCGATAACAAAATATTATTAGAGTAAAGATATTTTGCTTGCATCTTAAACATATTATGAGTACATAGTATAGAAAGTTATCATGTTATGGCTATTAAATATCATTAAATGGTTGTGAGCAATATAATATGTTTTCAAAGTTATCATTCTTTAATTGTTATAAAAATGGTTATTTTTCAGTGAACCAGTGAACTTAAATTTATAGTTGCAATAAACATTGACATGTTTACAATAACTATAATATTGTTGATATTAAATAAAAATAAAAATATTTTGTGTTCGACAACAATATATTGTTACAATAAACATAATGGCGTTGCCGTAACCATGTCTAACCATATTTTTTCTCTGCGTGCAGGTGACGGCAACACGCAGAGAAAAAACATGATTAATGAATGGTCACTACGACCATTTTTGTTCATACTTGCCTAATATGTTTACCCTCATAAATTAATTATAGTCTTAATATAACTTAAAAAATTGTTTTTTGTCCTTAACATTTTTAAATTCACTATAATAATATTATATGGTGGCTTACACCTAAAAAGGTACTCTGGTCTAGCTAAACATATTAAATTATTTGATATGTTAGCTACTATAATATATATATTTTAAACTATACAGTTAAAATCATAATATTAGTTGAACACAAAAGGTATGTTTAATACCATCATTTTTGTTTCCTTGAAAGCACATTCTCTTAAGATGCAAACATTTATTGTCAAAACAAACAGTGTGTGCTCATAAAAAATGACATTTTCTCCGTCCGCGAGCGTCAGTTAATCAGGAAACATGAATGATAACAGAATAATTAAAACATTTTTCGTGGCGAAAAATGCCATGCTGCCTTGCAACACTAACGAAATAAATTATTATACGTTTATTGAAACAGGTAAGTTATTTAAATATAATTATAAAAATATGCAATTATTTTGTCTATCTTGCAGCCAAAAAAACCTATAACAAATTTTGACACATAATTTTGTCATCAGCCCCGAATTTTTTCAAAAACGGAATTCTTATTTGTTTGGATATATTTGTACCACACAACGTAAATTTATAAATTAAAACACATACACAGGTATATAAATATGTGTATTTAATTTTATTTTTAATATATGTATGCTATATTTTATTTATTATATTTGTAATAAAACATAAATTTTTTAAATTACATTTTTTTATTGTTTTTATTGTAAGAACCATATAAAATGTTGAAGTAAACATTTTGCATGGTATTGGAAAATATAGAAAAATGGGTTGAAAGATCGTGCGCATTTTTCTTCTGAACATAATAATATGTTTGAGACAACAATTATCTAAAATCATTATAACTGAACATATCGCTTATTTCGTGCAAGACCGTCACAACTCAAAATTTGGCATTTTCGAGTTAGTAATGCAGAAATGTTCTCCTCTTAAATCTCTACAAATTGATCTTAGAACGGAGAGAATTATCGTAAAAATAACGGTAATACAGATGCTTTTGACGCTATGACCTCTTGTAACAAACTTGAGCAATTAACATCAACAAGGTCACATTTCAGTTTTTTTGTTGGCATTCCTCTTGTACATGTGGTTTTCTTTGTAGCAAAAAAGAAACATTTGATTTTATAACTGTATATAAAATAAATAATAATAGTTTGGAATCTTAAAAAGGCTCTCCTGTAAAGTTTCAAATTTTGAGTTGTGACGGTCTTGCACGAAATGAGCGATATATTGTTACTTAAGACGTGTTTGACACAATCATAACCACAAACATTAATGATAGTTTGCGATTGTGTTAACCATGTTTTTTCTTTGCGTGAATTGACTGTGTTGTAAAATTTATATGAAAAACACTCAAACAATTAGTCAATTCACAAGGTATCCTAACATGTCATATTGTCATAATGTCCTAATATTTCACAATGGTTTAAAAATATTGTTGTACGGCTCAGCCGCTCAGCGCTGGACTTTTCTGATTAATTAAGTAAGCGCAATAAACACAGCAAGCAACGTTCTATTTATTTAAGACACTTTTTGTTAACAAACCAACAACAATATTTTTAAACCATTGTGAAATATTAGGACATTTTGACAATATGACATGTTAGGATACCTTGTGAATTGACTAAATGTATGCTCAGTAGGCCGATTATGTCGACAATAAGTTGAGCGAAGTGCACGAAACACATTCCTCACAGAACGTGAATTTTCGTAATAAAGTTGAACGATTTGTTAACTTTGTTCAGGCGTAAGGTTTCCATTATGAAATGCCAAACAACTCGACACGACTCACACATGGTCTGTATATTCCTTTCTATTTGTAAATGCGAGGGTTCCTAAAGATTTTAATTGGCGTTCTGTCGAGTTTAAGTTATTTTGTGGCTACAGAAAAGCGTTAAATGCGATATTGGGATCTACATTGATATACTCCCTGCGTCTTAGTCACTGTATTGTTGAACAAAATAAAATTAAAAAACGAAATAAAATTGAAAACCTTTTACAAAAATCTGCCTTAAAGCAAGTATTGAAAAACGGTTCAATTGAGGATAATAAGGATTTATTATTTTATTATAATAGGCGGTAGTACCCAAACTAAAAAAAAAACTTAAAATCAATAAAACCCCATATTGAATCAATATGAAAAATTATCGAAAGTCTAGAAATGTGGAAAATTTTTAAAAAGGAACAATATTAATTTAAAGTTGCCCTATTTGGATCATTTTACAATATAGAAATAATATTTTTCGTCATTAAATTAATATTGGATTCTTATAGAACAATATTGTCGTCTTATTGAAACAAAGTGGAAACGTTATTGAAATTATTTTTTTACTTAAGATAACCAAAATAAGACAATATTGAATTAAGAATGCAATAATTTCAAAATAAGGTTTTTTATCTTTGGATTGATATTGAAGCACACTCTTGATACCAGTTTAAAAATATTTTGAATTGATGGAAGTTTTTGTTCAGATATATGAGCCAATCGGATATTATACTTCGATGATAGGGGATATTGCTAAAGATGTACTATTAATACTGCTGCCTTGCACCTATCTTAAATGAGACTGAGTCATCTTTAATTCCAAATTGAAAATAATTAGAAACAAAAAAGCATTTATTTTATTTCAAAATCGATAATAAGGATTTGAACACCTACCTTATCCTTTCTCCATGTAAAGAGCTTGCTGCGGAACCTTGCGCGGATTCCTATAAGTGGAATAGCCTGCCTTATATCCTCTCTGTCTAAGTATTTCAGGATATTAAAAGTAACCTTGGCGTCTGCAGTAGTTTACACAGAAAAATGTCTCCAAAATTTTTCATCAATTAAAGTATTAATCAAAAATAAAATCAGTTTTTAAAAATTTTATCAAATGAATAAAACGTTTAATTGATAATATTAATTTGTTTACTGGTGTTAATTTATTTAATTTTTTAGTTAATATTACAAATTTTTTAATTGAAATCAATTTTTCCCTTGTATAAGCACTTGATTATTTACCATTATCAAAAAACAAACTTACTTTTTATGTAAGGAAAACATTGGACAATCCAGCCTATTCCAACCATTCGATTAGTTTCTTGGTATATTGTTTATCTGCCAATGGGCGACTCTATATTTTGAAATAAATTGATTCACTTGTTGTTGTCTCAGAATTTGGTTTATCATAAGGGTTAGAACGTATTCACCGTTGGCTTCTTTGACAGTCACAAATGCATTCTTTAAATCGTTTTCTACTTCCTGGCTTCCAAAGAGGACCATTTTACCAGAAATCGATTTTTCATGATATACCAATTAATTTCTGCGTACAGGAACTAATAAATTAAATTTCATCGACAGTTTTTTGAAAGCGTCAAAAAACACACAAAATCTTACAAATTAATAAAGAGGTAATAAGCTGCTATGGTTAACATATTAAGTTAGAACGTTGCCAAAGAGATTTTAACATGTTTCTTATTAATTCTATATTTTGCGATTTAAATTTCAATTTTATTAAGAAATTAATAAAAAAAAATTTTGAAATCATAAGTTTCAACTCTGAAACAATGTTGATTCAATGTATCCCTTGAAATGGATAGAAACTACATTAATTCTAAGTTGAAGTTAACCACTTAAAAAATTACCTGTTCTGTTCTGTTTTCATTAAATTTCCTTTTCAAACTGCGTTTACGTTCATACACGACCACTTGGTTTGATAAAGTTTCTTTGTCCTTAACTTGAACTTGAAGGAAATTACGAATAAGAAGAGAAAAGGAAAAAGCAACCTTGAATAGTACGGCTTAGTTTGTATCCGTATCTCTTGTTCTTTTCCCTCCCTCTAGACAGCCTGACATTTTAATTTTATATGAAGAAGTTTAAAAATTTTTCAATAATGCAGCCTCTTTTTTTTTACTAAAATGTATTTTATGTTAAATCTTACTTTAAAGGGATGCGTGTAATATTTTCTTTCATACCGATGTGGTCGTGTATGGCCAAAACTTTATTGAGTGCCTTTAAAGTTTTTCTGCGTATGCTGCCTTTAAAAACACTGCTGGCTGCTGGTGCTAAAATTGTCGTGAATAAGTTCGAAAGAAATATATGTAACATCTTAGACAGGTGGAAAATGATAGTGACGATGATGTTAATAATGATCTTCAAAGTTTATCATGGTGCAGAAGGAAAGTGATGCGGTTGCTTCGACGTTGTTTTGATGTGGTATCGAAAAACGAAAGCAAATGTTTTCAGTGTTTCTTAATTACAGTGGGAATAATTACAAATGGATACAAATAGTGTAAAAAAAGACTTCTTTATTTGAAAATTTCACAAAAAGGCATAATCATATTTAGCTTTATTTATCAGAGTAATTGCTTAATTAGATAAATTTTAAACTTATTTGTTTATGTGTAAGTTGATATAATATTAAACTTGAAATTTTCACAACAAGTTAGCAGTAATTACCAAAATATTTATTAAGTTAATAAAATTAATAAAATATGTCTTTTGTCGGTTAAGACCGGTATATTGTAATGCAGATTATGTACGAGTAGATACGCTAAACATTTATTGGAATTAAAAAAATTATTTTAAATTTCCTAAGAAAAATTTTTCACACGCAATGATAACCGATACATTTGGAAAAGTTAGTAATTAAAATATATAAGCAGCTATTATCATAATTAAATTTGTAATGAAAAGACATTAAAACGAGATTTATTAAAACAAAATTGATTTTTGGGAGTCGGTCGTATTAAAAACTTTTTGTTCTATTATTACAATATTATTAAGACGGAATTTACATTGGTCTTTTTAAGGGAACTATGGTTAATGGTAGGCTTAAAACTACAATATTTTTTTCAATAGAAGTTTTTTCTGAAAGCTTTAATACTCAAAAGAAATTTAAGTCTTAAACATTAAAATTCGAGAAAGACTATCAGCCATGTCACAGAGTACAAGTCCGTTCGGAAACGGAATTCATTCCTTTTTTTGGTGCTTCAGAAAATGACGAGAAAACGTTGGGCTAACGAAACCATTTTTGTTTGTTTGCATGAACGGAATGGGAGTTTTCTGTATCTTAATGGCCAAAAAACTATCAAAATATACTTTTTATCCAGCGTTATCGTTGGTGCTACTAAAATAGCAATTTGCCACTTTTTCGACTGCTTGGATACTATTTTGCTACTTCAAAATGCAACCAAATGTTATACTTTTTGTAGTTCTTGGCACTTTTTCGGAACTTTTTACTAAATGATGAGAGACTTTTTGAACTTTCTGTTTTATTACAATATAAACTGTTATTGTTTTAATATATATGTAAGCAGGCTTATCTGAAATAATTTTTTGTCTATCGTAATTAGCTTATGCAATTATTGCGAATAAATTATGTAACATATGTACATATAAATTATTCGCAATCGAGTGCTCTTGGGAAGTTTCGGCAGTGTTTCATTCGGGCTTTTATCAAAATTGCAGAACCCCCACAAGCTCTTCCTCGAGGGTCCTTGGTGTCAAATAATTTATTTATGACATTTATTTTAAATGTATTTCTTGAGGTTAAATGCGTTTCAGAAACCGTCATAATATCAATTTGTTTATTTTTAAGGAAATACTCTAGTTCATTTTTGTGTTGGTGGATGACGTTTGCGTTCCAAAAACAAATTTTCAGACAGTTCATGGCTTGTTAATTACAGCTTGCAATAGCTACGACTGCATTCTTAACATTTCCTGCATCATATTGCCCATTGTGTTCGTAAAATAATTTATAGTTTGCACTAATGTTTCCATAGTTTTATTCTAGTCGACTAAAATTAGAAACGGCAGTTTCATCATTATTGGGAAAATCACGTTGCATTGGCATATGGTTTGATTTTAGGACGTTAGCGTACGAGATTCTGTTAGTACCAGGCTGCGGTACCTGAATGGCATTAGTGTTTTCTTGGTTTGTTACCTGAATTTGAGTGGGATTAGGTTTCGGTCCCACCGAACGCTTGACGATGGAGTATGCTGGACATCCTCTATAGTTGGTAGTGTGATTACCGCCACAATTGCTACATTTTTTTACGTTGGGATCGTTTTTAGACTTATCGCAATTAACTGTGCCATGTAATTCTCCACATACGACGCAAACAGAGGGTAAATGGCAGTATGCTTTAGTATGACCAAATTTTTGGTACTTTAAACATTGAACGGGGCCATTTCTTTTGTGCGGCTCCTCTATCGTGGTTCGTCTGTACAGAATGTATTTTAAATTGTAAATGGGATGCGTTTCATTTTTTTTAAGATTTATGTCGCCTGGTTCTAATTCTACTCGAAATAGTTGTTGTGGATTTTTCTCCTTGTTCTTAATATTCATCACATTTTTATTTGGAAACCCTTCTCTTCTAGAAATGTTTTTATTTCATTTGGTTCCACGCAAGAGTCAATGCCCTTTATCACTACCTGAAGGCCTTTACTGCTCTTCAGTTGGTATGTATAAAAGCTTTTTTTAAGTACTTCAAATCTATTAATTATTTTACGAAAATCATCTCATGATTAACCTGTACTTTTGTTTCGTTTATACTGCCACGCTTAATTGCAACCACGCGTCAAAAATTGTTATCATCGGACAAAATAAAAAAAGTTGCAATATAATTAGAAAAAAAATCAAAATTTAAATTTTCAATAAAATTTTATTTTGTTTCTTGTTTGTGGTGATCGGATTATGATTAAGTGTTAAAAGATAATTTTATTGGTTTACATATTTAAATTTTTGGTCGAAATTTTAATATTTTTCCTCTTCGCTATCTCCTTTTATCATGGCCTGATCCCAATGATCTTCATAACGCTTTTCCATTACTGCAAGATCTTGCACAAATATTTCACCTTATTCGTGATAATGAAAAGGGTATTAATAGTTGTAAAGAAAATGCATTTTTAATGACATGTGCATCCAGAGAAAAAACGTGTTTCAATATGGTCACCTCCAACAAAACTATTTTAAAAGAAAATTTTAAATATATTATGTTTTGTTTAACCATATTATTGTCACTAACAACCAAATTCGGGGTTAATAAGTCATCCACCAAGAAGCCACAACCATATTATGGTAAATAATAACTAACATATGTTTAACACTAAAAGTAGTAATTAATTGAGTTCGAGGTCCAAGTTTTGAATTTTTATAACATCATATTTTTATTAAAATAAAAAATAAAAACTTTCACCTCGAGCTCAATTAATTACTACTTTTATGTTAGAACAGAAAGGTCGAATAAAAATAAATTTGATGCCTGAAATTGAAGCTCGTGATCTCGGCGACATTGGCTTCAGCAAGTCCTGTGGGAATATGTAAAGTCTACAGTTTATGCGGACAAACCCGCTTCGATTCAGGCCTTGGAGGAAAACATCACGCGTGTCATTCGCCAGTTACCAGTCTAAATGCTCGGATGGCCCATCTGCGACGTAGCAACGGCCAACATTTGATAGACATAATCTTCAAAAAATAAATGCCAAAGAATGTTCTTTCAAATGAAAATAAACATTTTTTTTCTTTAAAAAAATAGGGAACATCGAAATGGATCACGCTTTATATTATAAAGGTCGAATAAAATACAATATAAAATTTATACATTTTTACTTGTTTATAATAAGATTTCTGTAGAATTTAGCTACATAATATTTTGATTTGTCAACTAAAAATTATTTTTGCCAAATATTAGATCTCTCAGTTTTCTTTTTTAAGTCGCCTGCTAATCGACTGAAGGTAATTTTGAAGTTACCTTGGCAGAAGGGACTCGAGAGACCATTTAGGGTCAAACAAATTTTTGGTTTAAGTAAAAAAAAAATATTTTTTAATTCCTCCTAGCTTCCTTTCTTTCATGAAACTTCTTTAAATAAAGTTTTGCACTTGTTCACAAACATTTTGTTGGTCAGATTTCATCTCAACCTTGTTTCAATATACATATAAAAAATACAAAATGTTAATTAAACAAACCTTAAAATCATATTCATTTATCACAAAACTTTCACATCTGTATCGGAACAATCCGAACGTTTTAAACAAGCTAAAGAAATGTATACCAACAGCAATTCAAGAGCAGCAAACACATCCTTTCCATAGGAATTTTTTACGAAATAAAAATTTTAAGCAAAATATATTTTCATTCGATTTAAAATGTTGTTATTGTGTGTTTATGGGTGGGCTTTTCACATTTTTCTGTTTTGTTTTTACCCAAAATAAAATTTAAAAAAAAAACAATATCAAAAATAAATAAAAATCACAACGACAAACTAACCAAAGATTATGTCTCTCTTTCTCTGCATACAAGTACATCCAACATGTTTTATTAAATTGCATCCACACGCACTTGCATTTACCAACAATATAATTAAGTTGCCGGTAAATCGATTTTAACAGTCAGAGGCAGACAGGCGTACACTTGAATGTTTTCACTTCATTTTCTGTTCAACGATAATCACATCGGTGTAGATGCAATTGTATATAAGTATATAGATGTATCCTTGTTTGCATGTGTTTGTAGGTACCTTTATTTGACAACGCCTTTCATATACAATTCTTTTGTAATACGATTCTGTTTCAGAATGACCTTTAAAGTGTGATTTCATTATTCTTTAAACCCAAATGAAATGTTAATAAAAATTCCAAAAGTAGCCTTAGTGCCCGCATCAAGTTAAAACGAGGGCTGATTTTTATTCGAATATTTGTATTAAAGATAAAAAGTCGAAACCAAAAATTAACAATATTTTGATCAACCACAAAAAAGTGATTTTATAGAAAATTCGATTTATTTTGCATTTAAAACTTTGTTCATATTGATATACAATTTGGCGAAAATAACTTTTGATAATTAGTATTGTGGTTATTTTATTGAACTGTTAATGGTTTTTAATCCAAATTTAGATATTTTTTTTAATTAGGCTTAAATTCATTGAATTTAATTTTTATTAAATTATTTTTATGAAGACAGGAATTTTACAACATGAAATTAATTAAAATTTTATTGATAATTTTTCATTCTTGACTGCGCTGAGATTTGAACCCAGGCTTTCACGGACAGATTGCCCAGACTAGTTTCGATTGTAACCATTCAATCTCTTCAGTGGGGTTTGCCGTCTTTACTCACTCGGCCGTTGAAGCCGGATGACGTCAATAGTCAAACATCAATATTTAAACAAAATGGTATTTCTCCTTGGTAGATCGAAATTTGCTTTTGAAGGAATGATTATCTATTTTAATTGATTTACATGTTCCTCCTAACTTCTGTTTTTTTCTTTTTTTTCATGTTGTAACATTCGTGTATTCATAAAAATGATTTAATGGAAATTAAGTTCAATGAACTTAAGCCTAATTAAAAAAAATATCTAAATTTGGATTAAAAATAAGTTTTATAATAATCAGTTGAGTTTTTCTAAAGTTAGAATGTATGCATATGACGTGCAGATCTATATCAGCAGAAATCCCACAGCAAAAAAAGAGTGTACCGTAAAACTTAATGACGACTTACAGCGTATTTTTCTACATGCATCCGCCAATGGATTAATTATTAACCCAGATAAAATGTCTAATTATCAGGAAAATATCAATTTCACTTGGTCCTGTACATCCGCTTATTTTAAATAACCAAATAATCCAAGTTGTCGACTGTACTAAAAATTAAGGTATTATCTTCAATTTTTGAGTTGGAAGGACCACATTATATATGCTTGCGGTCGTACTTTTTCCATGCTCATTACTCTTTGGAAATCTAAACATTGCATCCCTTGAAAATAAGAATTCTCCTTGCAAAAGCATATCTGATGGAATAATGCTTCAAAACCTACTTAAGACAAAAGTTCTTATAACATTACATAAGATAATCGGCAATCAACAACCTGATTATCTCTATAAGCGTCTACACTTTTCACGATATAATAGGGGCAGAAGAATTGAAACACTTCAATATAATACCCTGAAATCCAAATAGCAATTCTTTATTTAGAGTACAAACTACTCGAAATGTATTAACTTTTAAAAAACTCTTATAATTTTTGTATTACTAATTTAATTTTTTTTTTTTTTTTTTGTTGTGCACTAAATTTTTAATGGCCCCTATTATGAGTTACATTCGATAAACGATTTTCTCTGGCTATCGAACATCGACTATCGAATGTTAATTTGGTATTATGACTATCGAAAATTTCGTTGTGCATCGAATTTTTCAACGAAAACAAATTTGCTTTCGACGGTGTAAATAATTTAAAAAAAAAATGGTTGAAAATGTAAGTTTTTGTTAATTTATTAGTTTTGGTGTGCAAATTCCACATTCTTAATTATTTTTGGTTATTTTATGCAGGTCTAAAGTCGACAGTAGTAAGCATCAGTTGGAAAAGCTTGTTTCCCTTATGGTACAAAATTCTTTGTTAGCAAAAGGAATTTTTATAAAAGGTCAGGCTACAGGTACAAACCAGTAATTCCGTCGTAGTCATCATTTATGTATATTAGTTTTTTTTTAAATTTGTTAACAAAAATTTTTTATTTAAAGTGACAGCTGATAGATAATGTACTACTGTGAATAAACTAAATCACAATAGTACTTTTTTATCGAATGTGTTTCATAATACCAAATGAAAATTCGTTCGATCAACTTATTCGACTGCTGTCGAAAATCAAATTAAGTTCATAATAGGCACCAATATGTATAATTTTTCAAATTTTTATAATTTTTAATTTATATTTATATTAATATTAGTTCTTAAATAACTGATATTAAATCATACGGTTTACTATTCCAATCTAAAATTTTATGCTGCAATATAAGACTTTAAAGTCCGTTTTCACAACTTACCGATAGCTAAGAGTATGATTTTATCGGCCGTATAAAATTTTTTCCATATTTAAAATGTTACTTTATCCTTCGAGATAGGATGAACCTTTCTTTAACTTATCGCTAACTTAAGTAGATTAAAGTGAGGTTGTATTAATGCAACACTTTTTATAAGGCCGATAAAATCCTATCTTTAGCTATCGGTTAGTTGTGCTAACGGTCATAAGTCTTATACCAATAAATAAATAAATATAATAATATCTACTCTGTCATGGAAAATTTTTGTGATGGTTAGCCCAGAATCGACCATAAGTCGCATGCAAACCCTGTTTTAAAAAACACTATAAAATGAAAATATTTCTTTTAGATGTTATTATCTAGATTGCAAGGAGACCCATCCCAGTAAAAAATGTGCTCCAAAAGGAGCAGGTTTTATATATGAATTCATACCTCAAATCGCTCAAACCTGCTGATGGGATGGCTGATTTTTGTATGGGGTGTTCCCAGTTTGGAGGACAATTTTCTGCTGATAATAAGCGCTTCTTTTTACATAACAAAACATGCAAATAAAGCACTCCTAAAGTGCCTTTTTAAGGACTAACTACATATAATAAAATAGTCATTAATGCCTTTTTTCAAGCATTTTCGTAAACCATAACAGCTTTTTTGTATATTTTATTCTGTATCATTTACTGCTGTATAAGAGCTCTCTTATTGAAGAGCTCGATTATGCGCTTTTTCTCTTAAGTGCTTTAAAAAACACAAATTTTTTTTACTGGGATGGTTGAATCGAAATGAGCTATGCTTAAGGCGGCTAACAAATTAACGAAACCTAACCTGTTACTTAAAAAAATTAGGCAGAAATAACTTTTCATCATTAACAAATTTTGTTCAAGGGAGTCCTGATTGCCTCACGGGTCCCAAATAGGGTACACTCCCGAAAACTTGGCTTTTAACACTTAAATGTATAGAACGATACGGTATGGCTTGAACGTCCTTACGTTCTTAAATAGTTTTAGTTGCAAAAAACCTTCTCAATATAAAAAAACTGAGGTCTAGCGTATTTCACTTTGGTTTAGGTGATATCCAATATTTATGAAATGAATTCCAATGCTATAAATTTTTTCTAAAGGGATTATTTTTTTAAATCGTTAACATTTATCAAAAATCCCAGCTTGCAAAGATTTTCATAAATAACCATTTAGATGTAAATTAAATTATTTTGCCCGAAGTCATAATTCATAACTTGTTAATAAAAAATAAAATTTTGGGTCTGTCACTATATTTTTGTTTTGCAAAATAAACCATTGTGGCCCGATTTTGTCTGATAATTAATTATAAATAATTGAAAATTATAGGAACCAATTCTTTAATAGTCCTGTTTTTTGTACTTGTATGATCGTGCATGTACTTGCATCACTTAATTTCTTTCTTAAAGTGGTAAATTGAGGTATGGCGCTTAATGCTTCCAATAATTTTTGGTATGTTGTACAATTTTCTTTTTTTTTCTCTCTTTTTTTGTCTTCCGATTAATTGTATTTGTAAGTATCTTCTTGTGTAGATTTTTGTCTTTTGTTTTTTTTTCGTTTGGTTTTTTTTTTGGTCCTAAATTTTTTTTACTTAAACAATGACATTGGCCTCTGTTATTTATTAGCTTCGAGCATGAATGACTTAAACAAGTGCAGTTCTGCGAAAAGAAGACACAAAACCTCATTCGATGTAACAAACTTAAACATTACATGTTAATAAAACTTGTATAAATTTTCTTTTGTCATTTACCGGCCGTTCTGACAACTTTCCTTTTCATTGAAAGAATGTGAATGTTGAGAAGGAAAAAGAAAATAAGCTGCACGACAAGAAAAGAGTTTTAACGCCGAGAAAAAATATTTCGTAATATAAAAGACTGGATAAGGAAAGTTTAATGTGGGTCGTTGAATATATTTATGTTCTTTGTTAAATAATGTTTATATTAAATGCAGTTATAAGGAATAGATTTATAAGGAATTCGACTTAAATTACAACTGCCGTATTCAGAAAAAATAAAGTAGATTTAAAACAAAATGTCCATACAAATTTTCCTTAAAATAGATTTCATATCCAATTTAGTTTTTTATGAATACGGCAGCAAGTATTTATTTATTTCTTTCATGCATAGAACTTGCTCACAGAAAACAAATTTCAGTAGTATTTTATCAATTAAAAAAATTGTTTCACAAGTATTTCAATTCAATTAAAGTGATAATTGCACCAATTATTTTTTTAGTTGAAAAAAAAAAACAAAATGAAAAGTATAATTTTGATTTAATTAACATTTTAGTTGTTTTAAGGTAAATTTTTTATTTAAGTTTGAATTAAATAACAAAAATTATTAATTGATTTTTTCGCATAAAATAAAATAATTTAAACTTGTAGAATTGTTGTTGGGAATTGTCAAAACGTGTGCCCATGTTCTGTTACTCCCGCGGCGAGAAACTTTTCGATTGAAATGTGAAAAATGAAACAAAAATGCCATAAATTGAAACAAACAGCTGTTTTTCTCACTTTACTGCGTCTATAAAATTTTTGGCGAGTAATAACTGTTACGTAAGCCGACGGTTTTATTTTCGCCGCTGCCGTTGAATATTTTTAAATTTTAGTAAAATTTGGTCGCCGTCAACGATATGTTTGACTGGCGTTCTCAACATCTGAAGTTTAATATCGGCTTCGAGTGGAATATTATGGCGTTCATAACGTAATGACGTAATCTCTTTTTGTAGTTTTCGACATCAGTTGCAGACACACTTTTTTCTCACTTTTCGAGAAATGGTGAAATATTTTGTTTCAATGTATTCGATGCGAGAATTTCTCACCAAAGTTACAGAACATGGGTACTGATCTATATTTAGTTTAATCAATTAACACATTGTTTGAAACGGCAAATTTTTTTATAGTTTTTTTAATTAAAATTAAAAATATAATTATTTAAAAAAAAAATCACAACTTTAAATTTTTAGTAATCAATATAATCATTTTGGTAATAAGTGCAAAATCAACAAATTGTTTTCGTGATTCTATGAATTTGGTGAATTTGGATTTTTAATCTTTTCTGAGTTGTAAGGAAGTGATTGAAAATACTTGAAAAAACTTTTGATTGTTTTGTGTAAAGATGATATAATTTTTCTCTTGTATAAATTTATTTTATTTTATACTATACAGGTTGGTCCGAACTGACCGAAGAAGGGTTTTGATTTTATTAAGATATATTATAAAAATTTTTTTAAGTACAGTATATTATTGGGGAATTTTTTCAGTTAGCTTTGAATGATGTTAATTTTCAACTTCGCACATACGTGGTCTTTTTACAATAGTTCGCAAAATTATTTTTGTTTGATTGTAAGTTATTTACATAATTCCCCAAGTCTGCTTCACAAAATGCTGAAAAAAAACAAAGAAAAATAATAATTAAAAAAGTTATAAAGAATTCAAGCTCCTTCGGTCATTTTGATCCACCCTGTATCAAACACCTTCAGACAATTAAAATTATAACATCATATTAAGGTTTGTTGCTTAAGTCCTTTGTATATTGACAATTTCCAGCAAAGTTTTTGTCTTAAGTCTGTCATTAATTGTTCAAAAAGTTTGTTGCTTAAGTCATTAAAATGCTTTACATCGAACTTTGATCTTGTAGAAAATCTTCAAAAAAAATGTTAAAGAATGGAAACTATTAAAAATTTTTTTTAAATGATAAAACAGAAAATTTTTTTTAATCGATTTAATGATGTCCATCCGTCAGTTTGTTCATACCAAAGATCCATAATAATAAATGATTCCTCAAAACTTAAATATAGCTTGGAATCAATCTCTAAATGTCGAACATAATTTAATGAAAATTGGTAAAAATCATTTCTTCTATCTAGAGAAGAAAGCTTAAAGTTGATCAATCACAGTTGCATTTGGAAATTTACAATATGTCAAAAAAAGCAAATTTTGCAAAATAAAAGTGGCAAAATCTTAATTCATTTTAGTGACTTAGCTAGATAAAATAAAACTATAATTTTAGCCACTTAAGGAAACCTGGGTACATAGTACTGCAGAGAAAACTGAAGATTTTGACGAAGATTTAAGAGCAGGCTTTCATCCAAATAGCTCAACAACATATTTTTGTCTACTTAAATGAGGCACTCACAACTATATCACTTTCCATGATTCAAAACCTACCAACCGCGGCTATAAATATACCAATGTTATTATTTAATTCGATCTTTGTAATAGAATTTTTAACCCACAAATGAGAAAATTTCTCAGAAAATAATGATACCAAAGCCAGGTAAAGATTTAACAGTGCCATTTCCTGTTAGACCTATTATTTTACTTGCTTGTCTATCCAAACTTTACGAAAAGGCACTTCAATTGAAAACTTTCCTCCAGTTGAATAACAGCAATAATATCCCTGCTCACCAACTTGGTTTCCACCAGACGCCCACAAATTGCAAGAGCGTTATCTAATATACCATTTATTTACGTGACAAGAGAATATTAGATTGAAGCTTGTGTTACTCTCTATTGAATATACACCTTCGACTTACCCTTATGCGACAAACTGACCGTTTCAACATGTGGAGATGATACAGATATTCTTTGTTGGCTAGTGGTTTCTCTTTATCTACATAACTATCTAAGACAATTGAAAACCTATTTAAAAAATGTTTAATTTCAACAATCGAGTTAAAAAGTAAACGTTCAGTTTACAATCAAGAAAGATAATTGTCAACGTGTCCCACTTAATAATGTTATAATAGTTTTACATGCCTTGGAACCCATTTTTATATACGCCTTACTTGGCGTCGACCTATAGACTTAACACTTCATTGCTAAATTCGTTGCCATGAGGAAAAAAAGTTATTAAGTTAAAAAACCCATTTTTAACTTTTGATTGGGCTTAACTCCATTTTTTTCTTTCTTTGGGATAGGCTTAAGTCTATCACAGCTGCTTCCAATCGTTATCATTTGCTCTTTAGGAAATAAGTCATTAAAGTACACCAATTAAATAATTTTTCAATTAAAAATTATGAAATACAATAGTATTGTTTTATTCATTGCAAACAAAAGTTAGACAGACCCCTTTCAGACTCGGAAAGTTACTTGCGCAAAACTTGGCGGCAAGGTCGGGCTAAGAAAAAAAAAATTAGTATAGACTTTGTTGCACTTGGCAAGTAACTTGCGCCGAGTTTGAAATGAATAAAACAAAAAACAAAGTATTTAACAAATACAAGGTAACTAGTGTTTTCAACGTGAAAATATATCTGTGGATATAAGGAAAAAGTGCTTAAGTCTATTTTTTGGTTTATTAGGAAAGGAATTTTAAACTGTAAAGCTTCGTTCACATTTTATATGAAATACTTTGGGACGACATAAGAAAGACGAAGGAACGAAATTATTGCTGCCATTGCGAACGAAGCTTTGAGCTTAATAAATACGTCATTTTGTTGTGGGCGAAATTTGCAAACGTTCTCTTAATTGAAAATGTGAGTGTCTGACAAAAATAGTGTTGCTTGATGGTGAACAAACGCAGAGAAAAATATGGTTGGTCATAGTTACGGCAACTCTACTATATTTATTGTAACAATATATTGCTGTCGTACACAACATATTATTATTTTTATTTAATATCAACAACATTTTAGTTACAGTTAACATGTCAATGTTTATCGCAACTATAAATTTAAGTTCACTGGTTAACTGAAAAATAATCATTTTTATAACAACTAAATAATGATAACTTTGAAAACAGATTATATTCCTCACAACCATTTAATGATATTTAATAGCAATAACATGATAACTTTCTATACGTGTACTCATAATTTGTTTAAGATGCAAACAAAATATCTTTACTCTAGTAATATTTTGTTATCGCCATTTGTAAAATAATTGTTCATCAGTTGTGTCGTTTGTTTTACATATGCCTGTCGAAATATTTGTTATTCAGTGGTTAAACAGTTTAGAAAAAAATACCCATTAAAAAACCAAGTTTAAAGAAATTAAATAGTAAAGAAATTGTAGGTACATTAAAAAAATTGTAAAGTGTCACAAAATAAAATATCAATGCTAAAAAAAGTTTTAATAATATTTTAAAGAAAAAGAATGAAACTTCTATAAAATAATTTATAAAAAATTGCGACTTACGACAAAACTAGGTTAAAAATATTATGTTTAAAGTTGCATCAAATTAGGATTAAGGGAAAAATATTATGATGTAATATTACGAATACATTTGGTCATAATATGATTCAATAATAATCGTAATATGTTGACTACAATCATGAATCTTATCATAATACGTTGCTGTTTGAATATGCTTACCACAACCATGTTTTTTCTTTGCGAACACCAAGTGAATATGTTGCTGCCATTGTGAACGA
The DNA here is from genome assembly GCA_943735925.1 of Pollenia amentaria. Taxonomy (NCBI): domain Eukaryota; kingdom Metazoa; phylum Arthropoda; class Insecta; order Diptera; family Polleniidae; genus Pollenia; species Pollenia amentaria. Next base: position 158,566,416 of record OX031009.1, read on the forward strand.
AGCTTAAAGGTGATTTTAGAAAATTTCCTCCTACTCTGACAAAATCATCACTAATCTGCGAATATATTTTTTTAAGCTTTTATTCTTAAATATTAGAAATGTCGCAGATCAGAAATAAACTTAAAACTTTATTCTAAATGTTATTGCACATTAAAAAAGTTAACCAAAAAGTAATTTTGCTAATAATTCCTAAACAATTCGAAATTAGTGAAACTATTCCCATGTGTATTTTTAAGCGCGAAGATCGTAAAGGTTGGACGTACAGAAGGATTTGTTTGACTAAAAGGCAATTATTTGACCATTACTTTTTACAAATCCAATGATGCAGCTCAATAGAGAACTGTTTCACTAAGAAAAATCCATTATTGGTTTCCGTAAAAAGCCACATTTGCTTAGATTGCATACGTAGTTTATTAGAAATGAGCGAATTAAAATGGCCTTATAAAAAAAAGGAAGTTAGCTCCGCCTACCTCCGTCTTCTTACCGGAACCAAATGTAGGAAGAAGTTGTATACTTCAAAATTTACTCAAAAAAATTCACTGATTGCTGTATACACTTAAATTTTTTTTAAAAAAAGTAACAAATATTGCAGTTCAGGTTTGTGATAAAATATGTAGCATGCATCTATGCTTAAACTTTTTTTAGTTATTTTGCAATTTTCAATTATAATAATTTGTAAATAATTGATAACAGTTATAACGAACTGCATAGCGCAATAAGAAAACAATACCATATGATTTAAGTAACAAAACCATTTCAATTGAAAATAAAAATTTTAATAAAATTGTCAATCATACAAAATTTATATTGTGAAGTTTAAAAAATTGGCGTGGGATATGGCTAAGATCTTCGTTACAAAATAGACCTGTAGTGCGATTCACTAACTTTTTTTACGATAATCGTATCGTTAAAATAAATATAACGAAAATTTATCGAATTTGCTATTCATTAACATTTTTAACTATATTCGCTGTCGATTAAAGTCAGCTGCTACTTTAAGCATTTTTTCGTTACATTAACGAAAATAATTTATGTTGTGTTTATTTAATCGATAAAATGTATTTTATGTTTTAAGTAGCTGAGCCCCTACTTCTTACATACATACTACATACATTCATACATATGTATGTATGAACAAAAACAAAATTCTAAATTCAATATGTACAAAAAAAAAACAAATTCTGAAGAAAAACAACACTCTAAATGTAAAATTCAAAAACTAAAATATAAAAACAGTAAATTAAGCACAGTTTCATTTATTTTTTCTTTATTCCCTTTTGTGCTTTTCGTTTATTTTAACATTTTGTAGACAGAGATGTTACAAAAACTACAGCTGTTTACAATCGTTAAAAATAAATTACAGAATCACACTATCGTTACTGCAAGCGAAAATATATGTCGACAAAAATTACGATTGTGGGATCGTTAAAAATTGGTGAATCGCACCACTGGTACGATATGCCTGTTACTGCCCATAATATACTTATACATGGAAAGGAGATTATTGACGCCGCAGTGCTCCCTATTGGTATGCTCTTCGACAAATACTGATGTTTTGCACAGAAATGATAGTTGATGAATTAAATGTTTAATTATCTTGGATTCGTTTTGCTTGCGGTAGGCGTGGTTGATGTTCATAAAACTTAGCATGCATTGTCTGTTTATGGTAGAAAGTGTATGTACCAAATTTGAAGACTTGTGCTAAAAAAATTGTATCCGAAAAAATTGATTTTAATTGTATTGGGCGTGGCTCATGTTGCTAAACTTGTATCTTTTGTAAATTCTAGAAAGTTCTGGACGAAATTTGAAGACTTGTGCTTAACTATGAAAATTTGTATGCGAAAATATTGATTTGGAAGGTATGGGCGGTAGGAGTCGGGCGTGACCGATGTTTCCATTTCTATCCTCGTTAAGTCAATATTACGCTCGGTGCTTACTTTCAATGATCTAGGAGCACTCCTTCTATTTTTGCACAAAAATTTATGAAGCCATCCCTCATGAAATGTTGTCAATAAAATTTTAATTCATTTCATGTTGCAAAATTCCTTTCTTCATAAAAACCATTTAATGAAAATTAAATTTAATGAACTTTAGCCTAAATAAAATATCAAAAATTTTTAAATACATATATCAAATTGATATTGCCACAGGCAACCATATTATATTCAAGTTATTCCTCCACCACAATATTAAGGGTGCTTCCTAACATAAAATGGTTATTAAAAAAATAATTTACTTACCACTTATAAAAGTATGATTACATTGTATAATACTATGGTTGTATAGTATTATTAATTTGAAACCAAACAATTATTAGTGGTTAGCAAATTATTATCATATTTAACCACAAGATGTTTAGAGGTAACCATAATATAGTTATGACTTCTTGATGGAGGAGTTATTTAACCATTATATGATTGCTGATGACAATAATTAACCACAATATATTTAACGATAATAAAAAGTTTTGATGGAAGCATTTGAAGATTTGACACGCAAAAACCCCTGGAGAATTCAATCATAGTAAATTGGAACCAGTAAAGCAAAAAATTTTTTAACAGTTTATTTAAAAAACCAGTCATGCACGCCATTTTTGATTTTGAAAAAATTTCTTTTACAAAACGTGTTTTTTCCTATTGAAGTTATACATTTCTGTGACTGTTTGATTAACACAAAACTTTTTTATATCAACATATATTGACCATAGATAGAGGTAGTGCACTAATTTTGCAGTTTTAGCTCACAGTTAGTGATAGTGCAAAATTATGGCAATAATTTTGTTGATGTTGAGTGATGAATTTACGAGGGCGGATCAATAAGTCCGTTACTTTTTGAATGAAACACAGTATTTTTTTTACAAAAAAAAATTTATTTTTTACATTATCTCCTTTTCGCTCAATACACTTAGTCCAACGTTTCTCCAATTTGTGTATCCCTTCCAAAAAAATAGGATTTTTCGAGGTCCATAAAATAGGCATTTGTTTGACCAATAATTTCATCGTTGGAGCCAAATCTCTTTCAACCGAGCCATTTTTTAGGTTCGGAAATAGGCCATAGTCACTGGGGGCTAAATCCGGAGAATATGACGGATGAGGTCCCAATTCGTAGCTCAATTCATGTAGTTTTGCCATTGAGACTGCACACGTGTTCACCCGTGCATTATCTTGATGAAAAAGAACTTTTTTCTTGGCCACATGCACAAAACTTGGTAGTAGTCTATTAACAGGTGGTACTTGATGGGAGCAGTGTTGCATTTCATATAACTACGAGGGAAAATTAGCAGCCTCACTAAACATGAGTGAAAGTGATGTTAAAAAACTTCGCAATCAAAAACAAAATAGTATGATTTAAGAAAAAACAATCCTCAGTTTATTGCAACTTTTTTGTTTTTCACTAATTTGAGTGCAACTTAAGATTTTGCACTAAATTTACAAACAAAAAAATCTGATTTGACGATTTAAGCCATGACATATTCCGTTATTGACAAAATTTCATATTGTCTTATTTCCTTTGCTTACGCATATCATCACAAGAATCAACAACTATGCACATAAAAAAATACGTTTTTTTTAGTTTTAGTGACAGTCTGTTTATATGCAGCATTTTTGATTGCAAGTATATATTTTGCATTGTTTGGATTGAGTGCAGATTTTATGCGTTCCATCACCGTTAGTGATAGTGAAAAAATTTGCAATAATACTCAAGTTTTTGAGTGCTAGTGAAAAAAAAATACCAATCATCACTAAAGCTGGTAAAAAATAGTGCAAACTAATTTTTTTTTTCAGTTTTATTAAGTGATAGTGCAATGCTGATTTAAATAAATATTTAGTGCACTACCCCCAACTATGATATTGACATATATTTAAAAATTATTTTAAAGTTTGCACTTGACTGGTTTCTGAAACAAACAACTTTCGTACGAAATTTTCTAATTTTACACCTATTAAATATTTGACGTCCTATACGTAACCACTAGTTTTATTAAATTTTTTTTTATTGTGCAAAACGTTTGTTGGATCAAACATCATTTAACAGTTTCTTAATTGCCTTGTACAATTATCTTTTTACTAGTAAAGATAAGAAAGTCAATAAAAATTTTAAAAAATTAAGCTAAAGTAGGATCAATTTGCTGGCCATGCGTTTTTGGATTTTTTCGTCAAATATTTGTTAGATCAAATATTAAAAATTAACTTTTTAAAGGTTTTAATATTATTGTCAAAGATATATATTTTTATTCTGGAATGACTATTCATCATCATATTCTCGTTCTAAAGTGCATTCTGCTTCCATTGTAGGCCATTAACAAATCTGAGGTCACAAGCCATAACCGCCTAAGTAGAAATAGTTTTTGGGAAAAGGCACTTTATATTTATGCTTGCGTTTTTTAAAAAATTGATTGCACTAGAAAAAAAGTAATTCAGAATAAAAGATTCTTATTCCCACAATGCTAAGATAAAAATATTATAACGAAAGTTGTATTCATTTCAGAAATATTTAATAAAAACAAATATAAACTCAATTGTTTCGCTTGTGACCATAGAAAAATTCTCATAAATAATATCAAATAAGTAAGGTTGTAGAGCTTTTAAGTTTTTTTATTATTCACATTAGGCCCTACTATTACACTAGTCAACCGCCGACACTTGACTTCTCTCTGCATCACAAGCAGGGTTTTTAAATTCCCGACTTTTCCGAGCTCCCGGGAATCGGGATATTTTTTTAATCATTCCCGGGATTTCCCGGGTATTTGGGAAAATATTATTAAATAGAATAGACAAATTTTTTTTCACGCATAAGTTGTATGTGAACTAATTTTTTTATTTTCAATTAAAAGTTATTCTATAGTTATTTTACAAATTCAAACCTATAAATTAAAATTGTGTTCAAAAGATATAAAATTTTTCAATTAAAATTAAAGTTTTTGATTGTTAATTTTTTACGGTTTAAGTAATAAAAAATAAAACAGGTTAATAATGGTATTATGAAACGGATTTTCATACAAACTTAGTTTATATTTCTAATTATAAAATGTTTTATATAAAAAAAATTAATGTTTAGAGATCTTGTAATTTAGGAATCGTGTCAATCGCAAAAGCGAAAAAAATAAAAACTTTGAAACACTTAAGGAAGTTGAAGTAGTTTTTATATTTTTTGTGTTTAAAGTTGAAGTTTGAAACTATTTTAATCACAAAAATGGGTACAAAAATAAAAATATAAAAAATTAAAATCAAAATTGGTTTTTAATTTATAATAAATGACCTCAAGCCAAACCAAATATAAACTACATTTTAATTTAACTTTAAAATAATTGCACATATTTTTAAAAATTAAATTATTAGTAAATAAAATGGAAAATAAATTTATGGATTTCTTTAATGTTTTAATCATGAAAAAAAATAATTTTTAAAAAAAAAAAAAATTAATTTTTTTTTAAAAAATTTGTGAACTCGCAAATTATTAAGGAAATATTAAGTTTATTGGCTGCAATAAAATGGTGCTTTAAAACAATAAGCGCGTTATTAGCATTACCCAAAAGCCAGTTCCTAATTTTGTTAACAAAATTTTCAGAAATAGAAAACACACGTTCACTTTCGATAGATGTAGGACTTATCGTCAATAGTGCTTCGAATAAATTATCCAAATTGGATGTTCTAGTACCATCATTCCATCATTGAAATATCTCTTTCTATAATATCTGATTTTGTCAAAGCCTTTGTTTTTTTGCTGTCTTTCAAAGACGACTATTAAGTTTTCTTGAAAAGTATCACTATTATACACATCGGTTTAGGAATCTGAGTCGGATGCATGTATATATGCATATATGTATTATGGATAAAAGATGTTTAAGCAAACTACTGATTGAAGAATATTTATAAGTGCGCATTATTGGACATAAACTTTTTTTGATCCCTTTTAAAGTATTTCCATACGAAAGATAGCTGCTCCATTTTCTGCATGACAAAAGTAAAAATTAGTTCCATATAATGATAATTGAAAAATAGAGTACTTGCGGATTCAGCAAAACAATTTTATTTTGTATAGTCGTTTTTCTCCTTCTTTGTTTTTAAAACAAATAAATAGCCAAACTAGTAATAAATTCTTTTTTTTTTTTTGCAATATTGTATTCGTCCGTTTTTTCACTTCCTCATATGCACATAGTTGTTTATTTTTTGTAAGAGGCACACGGTTGCAATTTCTTGTAGTTTTTAATTTTCGGGATTCCCGACAAAAAATACCGGGAAAAAACTAACGGAATTCCTGGGAAATTTGTTCCGGGGTTCTCCGGGATAAAAACCCTAATCACAAAGTGAAATTTTTTTGATTTTTTCTGAATTAAACGATGTGTGTACCATACAAAAATAATCGACCAATAACTAAATTTTAAATTTTTTGTTGCTTGACTGGTTTTTGAAATAATCGATTCAATTATGCTTTTTATTTTTAAAATCAGAAAAATCGGTATATTACTTTAACTCTCTTGACTCAAATGAAAACGTATGCGCAGAGAGCACGATAGTTCGCACAGGGAACGAGCAAGGGAGCAAAATTAAGTTGAAAATTAAACAGTTTTGAAGATGCATCGAATTGACCCACTATTTTACCTAGTCTCGTACAAATAGACCCCGCCTCCCCTCGGAAGAATATTTAGCATGATATTGCTAAGAAGGTATATGTAAATTGTGCTTAACTACATATTTTTGTTTGAAATTGAGCACAAATTCTTTTTTTTTTAATTGATAAAAATACTGAAAATTTATTGTTGGAGGATAAGCTATTCCTATTCGCATTTCTTTTTTGATAATAAATTTTTGCAAGTGCACGTACATAAAAAACTGAACTGGCAAATTATTTTTATTATTATACAATAAAAGCAATTTGTTTTTGTTTTTAATTTGTTTTTTTTACCCACTTACAACTATAATTGATGTTGGGAGAATTCCAACTAATTGTAGTGGGGAATGTATGAAAAGATAAACTCACTGTTTTATTGTTGGTATTTTGTTTAAGCTTTGATATCGTGTAGGTAATTCCCATTCCCTCTGTTGTCTTGTTTGCTGATATTTTTGGCTTTTCTAAAATTATTTAGGAGAACGTTTGGCCTAAGCAACCAGTGAAATGCGCATAAGCTGCCTCCAACAATAAATGTTCAGTTATTTTATCAATTTAAAAAAAGGGAATTAAGCACAATAAATAAAATCTTTTAATGAAAAAAATTATGTATTCCCAAAAACAACTCTTTTGATAATATATCTAAAAATTCTTGATTAAAGGATACATACGTATGAGTAATGTTTGAAGAAAATGTCGTTTGCAACACAATAATTAAAATAATACTAAAACCCACGTGTCAATTAACTTTAACAAATAAGCTTTATCGATATGAATATTTTGAAGCAACATAAACAAAATCACGATTTCCACTAATGAGTTTAAAGATTCTTCAGATACTTTTTAATTTCTACTACACTATAAAATTAAACAATATAACAATTAAGACAATTAACAAAACGATTGCGAACATGCATTTATTACTGTATTAATGTTTGTTTTCTCAAATGTACGAGTAATAAATATTTATGAGTGTCTATGATCGTCTATGACCAAATAAACTCTATAATTTTCACTTGTAAGCAATTCATATTTAGTTGCTCGTAAAACAGAAAATATTAATTTAAAATCATTTTGCTGTAAAACAATAAGATTTTTTGTTCTTATTATTATTTTTTTATCCTTTTCTATGCGTATGATGCGTAAAATTTTATTAAATAACATAAATCATATTATTGCCTGGTGCAAAACAAACTTGTTGGCTGTTGTTAAATGTCATGCCGGGCTTGTAAAAGGAAATTGCATTTTATTTCTTCGTTTGTAATTTTTTTTTTTTTTTTGTGAATTTTTTTTCATGTTGTAACTTCACTTTCGATGTTTTATAGCCGGCTACCTACAATTTTAATTTCACACATTTCAATACTATCGGCTCTGTACGATTGTAAACATATTTGGGGTGTTTAAAAAACGATAAAACTTTTTAATGTTTTATTTTTTTTTTTTAAATATTTTCACAATTTTTTTTTTTATTTGTGTGGTTCCATTGGACATGTGTACTGAAGCCAATACTTATGTGTAATTGTATGGTGGGAAATTTAAACACAAATTTTGATTTAAAAACTCACAGGTCAAGTGTGCATGTGAGTATCGACTGGTATGTATTTAAATATATTTAAAATAGTTTATATTTGGAATATCCTGTACTATTGCAAAAACGGAAACAACCATCGAAATAAAAATAACCTTAAGTTATAAAAAAATTACGAAATTATAGAGGTTGTTAACATTTGATTTTATGATTGAAGCGAACATGAAAATACAAGTGTTTAGATGACATATGTATGTATGTTAATTTTTTGTTTTAAAAATGATATTGTATCATTGGGATAATAAATGTTTGAGAATATTGCGGGTTATTTTTGCTTGTTATAAATTAAAAAAAAAACATGGTTCACATGTGCAATTTGTTAAAATGGTGCTACCAATTAGCTTCGGACAAAAATAGTATATTTTTATCTAAAAAAAATATCTGAAAATCTTGAAGCTATTCTGTCAATAACTGATGGACGCCCAAATTATATTGATATGTCATAATTTGTATTTTCTTATAAAATAGAAAATGTATATTAAAGGTGTTAAAAAAAATTTAAGCGATCTCTAAAGTAAATTAATGGGCTAATATTGTTACATATAATATGCAGTTTGGTGAGAATTGGGATAAGAAAAGTCTAAAAATTTGGTCTTACTGGAACTATGGCAAAGGTTAAATGTTACTTTTTTGGAAATTTGAATATTCTTTTGATACAAATACATTAAGCAGTAGGTCTGTAATTTTTTCTCTTTATAATTAAAAAGGATTGCTTTTATATGCAGATATTTGAATAAAAGCTGCTTGTTTAAGTGTTGGGTAATTTTTGTCTCACCTAAAAGGGTTAATTTAGATTTTTTTTTTTTTTGGCTTTTGAAATATAAATTACCAATTACAAAAAAAAGTTCTGTAAACTATCACCAAAATATGAATATACCGAGATTTCGTTATGTATTTCATAAAATATACAAAGTTTCCAAAAAAAATTTAAATTTGACTTTTGTCATGGAGATTTCGTTATGTATTTCATAAAATATACAAAGTTTCCAAAAAAAATTTAAATTTGACTTTTGTCATGGTTCGAATTAGACCCAATTTTCAGAATATAGTCCTTGCAGTTTGTGTCATTGATCTCTGGATAGCATTAATTGGAACTTTGTAAAAATAAATGAAAAAAGGGAATTTTCCTCGAAATCCGTAAAAATTAAATTATTGCCCAACCCAAGAGTACGGGGGGATATCTTAAAAATTTGTTTATTTTTATTCTCTAAGATGTTCTAAACGAGTCCCTGGTGTTCAAATCTCATTTTTTCGATTTTGTTGAAGATAATTTATTAAAATTTAAAATTGTTGATTTGAAAAACACCCCAAAAATGTTGTCTGTTTTTGATATCACCTTATGACAGGTTAAAGCCATGCAAAAAAACTTTATCCATATCTTGACAATGACAATAGACTGGCAGACGCCGCAGTGGCGCAAACGGTAGAACGGCATAGATTTCTGATGATGGGAATGTGGTTATTCTCGAAACATGTAAATTCTACCCGAGTTCAATCCCGTGTTCAGTCAATAATAAAATTAAAATAACAAATGTTTATTCATTTCATGTTGCAAATTCCTTCCTATAATTTAATGATTAAATTTGATGAACTTAAGCCTAATTTAAATATCAAAAATTTCAATTAAAAAACAACAGTTCAATAAAAATATCACAATTTTTATTTTTAATTTAAGTTTTAATTTTAAATATTTATCCTCATATTCATAAAAAATATTTTTGATTAATAAAAGGTTTATTAAGCAAATTTTCATAGAAAATTCATTGCATAAACCTGCTATAAGGCCAAAATATTTTTTATGAATATGGGTGTTAGTGTTTCTTTATTGGTTTTTCTTTATATTAATCAAAATAAATGCACTTGGTTTTAAAGTTAATACTGTTTTTTTTAAATAAACCTTTTACTTGATTTAAAAAAAGCCCATTACCTGAAATAGGCATATACATTGTTGACTGTGTTTTCGCAACGTCCTAAATTCCTATTGGTTACGTTAACCAAGGATGCACTGTATTCATTTATTTATATAGAATGAAATGTTTCTTTAGTTACCATGATACCAAGGACAAGTAAAGATCACATAAAAGTTGAGTTTTATAGCCCTATTAGCTTATTATCACGTATTTCAAAGCTGTTTGAGAAACTATTAGTGTAAAAATTAATGCCGATTTACAATGAAAATAAATATATTGAAACCATTAATTCGGCTTTAAAAGAAAACACAGCACAATTGAACAAACCCATAGATTAATAAAACGCCAAAAGATATGCCTTTGAAGAGAGCAACTATTGCTCTGCACTATTCATCGGTGTTTCTCAAGTCTTCGATAAAGTCTGGCATGAATGCATAATACATAAATGGAAGCTAATTTTACCAGTAAGCACATACAAGATATTAGAAAGCAAATAAGTCGGCCGACAATGTATTATTAAAGAAGGCGATTTTTTAACTTATACTCAGCCAATTGACGCTGGAGTCTCATAAAGAAGCATCTTAGGCTCTCTATTATACTTAATTTATACTTCGGACATGCCAACTAAAAACTACACCCGAACTTCAACATTTGCGGATGATACAGCTTTGCTTAGCGTACTAGAAAACCGTCATGAAACATCTCGTTACTTACAGGATCACATATTTGAACTAGAAAAGTTGTTAAAACAATGGAGAATAAAGATCAACGATCAAAAATGCATGCATACAACTTTTCCTTTGCTTCGGGAAACATGCCATCTATTAAAATCAATAATCAAGTAATATCTCAACACTCGCATGTAAAATACCTCGGTTTACATCTAGATAGGCACTTAACGTGAAAATGGCATATAGAAGCAAAAAGAACTCAAATGAACCTAAAAGTAATTCAAATTAATAGGATTATTGGAAGAAAGTCTGTCATTCTACTCGAACTTTACAGCTCTATTCTAGAGACAATCTGATGCTATGGTATTGATTTATGGGGTAGTTTCTCAGCCTCTAATATCGAAAATTCCGAGGCACCAAAATAAACTTCTTCGAATAATCACAGCCGCCGCCTGGTATGTTAAAAAGTCGAATAGGCACAAGGATATCAATGTACCGTTAGTTAAAATTATGATCACGAAATATTCAGTGAAACATATGCGAACAGAAACCGTGATGGGGAAAATATTCGTTCGGCACTAGTAGGATTAGTGGTGGACGATATACATCGATGTTTTAAAAACACTCGATGGAACGTATTGATACGTCGAAACAATCCGATGTTTTTTTTACTCATCAACATCGAATGAACATCGATTTTTTTTAATCGATGCATGGAAGCGACAAATTTATTACCAGAAGCTTGTATGTAGCATGTCATTATCACCAACTATTTTTATACATTTTGCTTCCCCATACAAAATTTTAAAATCGAAGCAAAGAAGAAATGATCCTGCTCTGCTTTTTGTCCTAAGTTTTTTTTGAACTAACTAAGAATCAATAATACCAGAAGTATGACTTTGAAATATTTTGGCGATTCTTTTGTTGATAGGAGTTGATGATATTTACTCCAAGCAAGCGCTTCTAAAAACACTCACACAGCGCACATTATGCCTTATTTTTATACCCTTCACCGAAGGTAATTTATTATTCAATATGATTGTAAAAGTATTAAATTTTAATGGATGCCAGAATTAATATTCACTTTTTTGGTATTTTATTGTACGATTTTTCATCAAAATAAAACTAAAAATCGTTTTTTGAGTTTTGATACTTTGTTCTTCAGCCAGATTATCTGCCAGGCACACAAAATTTTGCGAAACATCAATATTACATTGATGATGCCTTTATGCCATGCATTGCATCAAAAAAAATCGATGTTTTTTATCAATGTCCATCACTAAGTAGGATATAAAATAAATAATTAGAATAAAGACCCAACTATAATATGCTTTAGTTGGCTTAAACAATTGTACGAATACATTTAATCATGTGTGTTAAACCATATTGAACTTAAGGACACTTTTTGCTAAATTTTATGAAGCTGTCATTTGCTTTAGCAAAGTGCGAAACTTAGCGCACATTCCGTACGGAGCAATGGTTTTTTGTTTTTTTTTTAATGTATTTGAGAGACGTTTTGTTATTTGTTGGCAGTAGTTTAAGCAAGCTCATGCATACTGCAGTTGGGCCTTAAGATTTGATTAATTATTGTTAGCTCATATTTAATTTATTTAGATTCAATAAATTAATATTAAAGAAAAAATCTTCTTGCAATATCTTACTGTTTTCTTTTTTTTAACTCTGTTTGCAGATTAAAAATACCAAGAGAAATATTTTTGAAACCACAAGGTATTTTAAGAAGTGACGGTTATATTTTGGAAAAAATTTTGAACTCAAAAACATTTGAATTAAATCTAAAAAAAACCAGGAAACAGCGAAAAAAAATTGTTTACTAGAAATAAAAGAAATTTTATGGTAAGTTTAATTACTAATAACTCCTTAAAATTTTTTAAATTAAACTATTTTTGGCAAAAAAAATCCAGCTTTTATATTTTACTAAAAAATATTCAGGTATGTGATGGAAATCGATTTTAAAAACGAAACGATTTGAAACCGAAAATATCGTTTTATGTTTCTTTTAAAATAGATTTTTAATACATATTCCTTTTATTTTTTGCCTTCATTCTTTTAAATTTTATATTATATTTGTAAACTGAATTGTATTGTGAACAAAAATTTAAGACTATAGTTCAGAAATGGATTGTAAAATCGCTAGAAATTCATCACACCTTTTAAAAACGGTCGACCGATTTTCATCACATACCTGATTAATTGTTTTTAAAGCTTAAATCGAAATAAATTCAAGTTGAACATTGAGGATGACTTTTTATTCAACATTTTTTTTCTATTTATTAGTTAATATGTAACCTTCGAATTATTGAGCATAAAAGCTCGTCAGAAGACTATCTGAAATTGACATTAATTGAATTTTAGTGTCAAATTTTTTTTTCAAGTCATTACGGTGCTTTTTGGCAGTTAAGTGAGTGCGTTTTAAACACGCATATACCATAATTTTTCATACTAAAACACACTCAAAACTACGTACATCTTATTTGTTTAAGATAAATAATTTTTTTTTATTTGTTAGTTTTGCTTTTTAAACATGATAATAATTCATTAATATTTAACGGTCACATCATTGAAAATATTAATAAACGACATGCAAAGTAAAGATTTGAATTGAAGACATTCTCACGCAATATGTAAATTGTACGCGGTCGGTAAATTATTTGATGCACTTTTTTTTCTATTTTGACGTAAATGATCGTACATTTTCGAACGCAACAATTATGAAGGAAAAAATATAACTACAATCTATTTTTTTTTTTTTGTTTTGTTTTGTTGAGACGATAACGCAAAGCCAAAATAAAAATAAGAAAAAAAATTAATCAGCATAATTTACATTAAAACATTAAATAAAATAAAGTCTATCAAAGATGCATAATAAAAGAGGATTTTTTTACTTTATTTGCCTTTATAAAATAAGAAAAAAAGTCATCTATCTTAAATACAAATCAAGTTCAATGACCCTGCATTGTGTTTTGGTTTCAATTTCAGTTTCTATTTCAATTTCAATTTGGTTTTTTTCTTTCGTTTGTTTTTAAACGTTGGTGGATTTATGGGTATCAAATCATTAAAATCTTAACTACAACAATGTTTGTTTTTTTCTTCTTGGCTTTTTAAAAACAAGAAGAAGAAATCAAATACAAGCAAACAATTTACAATTTATGATACTTATCAATGGCACTTAATCGATTTATATACACCATTAAGCAAAACAATTGTCTAAATGTCCAAATGATCACTTGTAGAAATGCACAGACATGTGTGCAAAATTGTTACACCCAACCCTCTATTTAAAAGCTAAAGGGGCTTAAGAATTAATCAAAAAATGGTCTCTTCTTTTCGCCATGTTTTTCCCCTAATAACTCCGAAACTTTAAAGTATGCAGATTGAAATTTTCTGTTAATTTGTATATGTGTATGCTTATATTGAAGAAAATATAAATTTAAATCTCTTCCTGTTTTAAACTAATCGCAGAATTCGTTCCTGAGTTTTAAGGAAATTTGTAAAAAAAAATTTTTTTTTTTTTTTTGAAGCGGAACGAACTCGATTCTAAACCAATATGTCTAATCTAAAGACCAATATGTGTTCACCGCTCATAACTCAACATATTGGCAGCAGGGAGCTCGATTATTCGACTTTTTTCAATAACCGGTTTTCGAATATTACGAATAGTTGCTATTTTAAAATAACCGGTTTTCGGTTAAGCAATTTTTAAATAACCGGTTAACCGGTTTTAATTCGAATACTTAAAAACACAAAAGTCAAATAAGTTTTTAAAATAAAACGTTAATTTGAATAGAAACAAAACAATTTGCAAAGGTAAGGAAACAACAAAATACAAGATATGACTCAGATCAGACCTAACAAATATTTGACGATTAAATCCAAGAAAAGTGGGACCAGTAAATTGATCAAACTTTAGCTTAATTTTCAACAATTTTTTATTGATTTACTAAACTTTATTTGTAAGAAGATATTTGTATAATGCAATTTAGAAACTGTTGAATGATATTTGAGCTAGACAACCGTTTTGCAAAGGCAAATAAATTATAGGAATTTTTTAAAGTTATTGTTTGAAATATTCTCTCAAATTTATTTTGAATTAGTTTTAATTTGTTGGTGGTTAAGCTATCTATATAAATCAACCATATTTTTCAAAAGTTGCAAAGAAAACCTCTTAGCCAGGATTATTTATTTCAAATTATTTTGTTTCAGCATTAAAGAAACGAATAGTGAACTGAACATTCTTTTTGTGTAAAATATTTGTCAATTCGTCGACTACAATTTAAAATATTCCATGACATTGTTAGATTTCTTCGATTTTGTTTTTTAGTTCTTGGTGCTTAAATAAATAAAACTGGTAGAAATTTTTCCCATATCGTTGATTCCGCCGTAATGTTGTAGTTTTCAGCATGAAGAGATACTAGAACTACTAGAGTTTTAAGTGCCTTATCGGGCATTTCGTCCTCGGCAACACAACGGGCTTATATTTCACCCAATAATTCATTTTTTGCAGCGTATTTTAGTAAAGTATTATTTGTCGCCTGCTTAGAACTACTTCGAACGGAGTTAAGTTTCATTTGGATCACATTAATATCAAGCATGAATAAGCATGAACCTTTGTAACTTGTCATTTTAGGGCCCTTCAGGCACACAGAAAAAATTATTAAATTTCTCCTATCACCAAATTTGTTCTAAATTCATAATATCAAGCAAACAAGTTGTTGATTTTGCACCTATTACCAAAATGATTATATTGATTACTAAAAATTCTAAAATTTTGAAAAAATATTTTCAATAAATGATATTTTTAATTTTAATTAAAAAAGTGATCAAAAAACTTTGCCATTTCAAACAATGTGTTAATCTATTTAAATAAATATTGACAATTCCCAACAACAATTCTACATGTTTAAATTATTTTATTTAAAACGAAAAAAGTCAATTAAGATTTTTTGTTATTTAATTAAAATTTTAATTGAAAATTTATTTCAAAACAACTAAAATGTTAATTAAATCAATATAACATTTTTAATTTTTTTCAGCTAAAAAAATTATTGATTCAATTATCACATTAATTAAATTAAAATACTTTTTAAACCATTTTTTTAATTGATAAAACACTTTTTTCTGTGCAACTATCTTTGTCTTTTTAATCGCATTCGAAAACTATCTAGCGATAACCTCTTTATAAAATTATATATAATATTTAGAATACTCTCGCACAAATCACTAATTACTTTTGAGCTGCACACGTTTTTGTAGTATTTTGAATAGTTTTTGGTTTTTTTTCTACAAGATCACACGCTTTTATAAGCGATTTGTATTTACAGTCTTCATAATGTTTTTTGACCTTTGTTACATTTTGATTTGACATTCTTCAAAAAAAGCTTAAGTTTGGCCAATATTCAATTAGAAAATACTTAAATTTCGGGTACATCTACAACAAGAGTAAGGGAAATGTATATAAATTACACATTACTAAAATCCGGTTTATTATACCAAAATAACCGGTTTATTCGATATTCGAAAAATAGGCATTTTAAAATAACCGACTTGGGCAAAGCTAAAATAACCGGTTAAAACCGGTCGAATAGTAACCTTTCAATCTCCCTGATTGGCAGCCCAATGTAATGGACCGATTTGGTATGTTTTTATCATATATCTAATATTTCAAACATAAAGCTTTTACTTCAAACTTCATAGTCATAGTTCTTCTCGCGGAGCCACTATTTTACCAAAAATCTTATTTCAAAGAAAGACACGAAATTTTCTGCTGAAATAAGATTTTTGGTAAGATAGTGGCTGCACGAGAAGAACTATGACAACGAAGTTTCTGGTACCAAATAAATATTTACCAAGATTGTATGTCGATAAGGCCACACTTGGTTGTTTTATATTACTAGTGTTTGCCCACTGGTCGAAATTCGACCATAATTATTTATGCGAATATGAAGAAATAATACATATAAGTAGGGATGAGATTTTCATGCACTAAAAAGTCGAAAATATGCGCTTAAAACATGCACTAAAAAATCCAAAATATGCATTAAAAAAATAAAAAATATGCACTAAAAACTAAGAAAAATTGCATAAAAAATCGTTTTTTAATTTTACTAAAAACAAAAATATAAAAAATTCAGTATATTGTTATTCAAATATCTTTAAAAAACTAAAATAACTAATTTTTGTTTGTTTAAATAAATAAGTACTGTTTTATAAAAGGAAAACTTTGTCTGTCTTGTACTTGAAGAATGCCAATGCATTTTGAAGAAATTAATTTTCAGATTCCACTTTGATTCCATTTCAGATCAAAAATATTAGAAATTCATTTTATTTTTTTAAGTCCTTATTTTTTTTGTGCAAAACGGTTTAGATTTTTTTTTTAATTTGTCGAACTATTCTTCCTTCCACATTGTAAATTTTACTTTCTGCAATATCAATTAATTTGACTTGAGCATAAAGTGAACTAAATCCCTCCTAATTACATACGGCCTAAGTTGTAAAAAATAAAGCATGTCAATAAAGGGTTTATTTTTTATAACTTAGGCCGTTAGTTATTGTTTCACCAATATATCCGTCATTGGAAAATATAACTGCTAATTGACTTCTGCTGTTATCTAAATTTTTATATTTCGTTTACTTTTTTAATTGCACAATCATCGACATCAACAAGCTCTTCTAACATTCTTAAATTACTTGAAGTTTTTTAAATAGAATTCTGAAGCATCTAGCCAGGCCCCCATTTTGCTACTACTGCAATTGCAATATTATCAAAATAAATTTTCTGCAACGTGGTATAGCCCATGAGCTAAGCAGGTAGTTTGTAACAGTTGTAGATAAAATATTTTAAACTTATTGGAAGCCTTAACCATGAAAGTTACTGCATCGGTTTAATATAAAAAATATTGTATTTTAAGCAAAGCTCCAAAAGAATTTATTTATTATTTAAAAATTTTTTTGGAAAGTTTTTAAAAAAAAATATTGTTGTGTTTGCAACAAAATAAAAATATTAATGCTGTGTTCATTGATTCGTCATAACCGTACAGTATAAATCTAAATTATATGCGTTTGCCCACAACAGCCATATATATTTCTTGTTAGTATTTTAGGACATATGACCTTACAACTTTACGACTAGCTTGTGAATTACCCAATAGTCAAGACGGTGTGTATGAGAACGTAGCACAACGACATTAATCCAATTTTGAGCGCCTAGGTTGGATAGTGAGAAAGACTACCCGTGTGAGGGTTGTGGGCTTGAGTACCGCCAGAGACTCTGATCTGTTTTCACTCCAACGGACTGAATGTCTACATTACTACTGCACAGTTAATTTTTTTTTTCCAGAGTTTCTTTATGGAATCTTCTTATATTAAATATGAACTAACAATAAGTAATCAAATATTATCCTAACACCTTAACACGTGCCAGAGCCCGTTTGAGTGAGTGCTGCAGTGTCTCTTCTCCCTAAGCGAGTGTGGCTACCATCGTTTAAGATATTTTGAGCTAGTGGATTTGGGTGTAGTTCAAGCCTTTTTAAATATTTTACTGCGTATTTTGTAATCATATTTTTAACCAATGGCACGTTGAGATTCTTGTGGATATTCGAGTTTTTAACATACCAGGGAGAAGCTGTGTTATTCGAAGAAGTTTATTTTGGCGCCTTTAGATTTTTTCGATATTAGACGCTGAGGCAGTGCCCCATAATTGAATACCGTAGCACCAGATTGGTTTTAAGATAGAGCTGTAAAGTAGAAGTTTGCAATCGAGACTAAGGAAAGGATCTTCCAGTAAGCCAATGAATTTGAATGGCTTTAAGTTTCATTTGAGTTAATTTTGCATCTATATGGTATTCCACGTTAAACGGCGATCTAGATGTATACTAGGGGTATAATCAAAAAAAATACCTATCACGACGGGGTGGCCACTGATGTATATATCAAGAAACCAGTTTTTTGAGATCAATTTGGATAAAAAACCTCCCCCCAAACCGTTTTTTCTAAAAGCTTCCAAAAAATAATATTTGAATTTTTATTTTTTAAATACCATACATACAGTCATGTACTATATATATTAACTTCAGATACTAAAAATTATCTTTGTTGAAGGAAATAAACTTTAAGTTCAAAGTGCGTGTTTTTCTGCAATGTTGAAAAATATCTTGCACAAGTTTGATTCCACGTTCCGCGCAAATGTTACTTCGTTGTTGTTTGTGAATTTTAGAGGCTTCTCTCACCCAATGTTTAAGAAAGCATTCCCGAGCATGTGAAAATTGTTCCAGTGATTGCTTTAAAGATTCAAAATCAATTTTATTAAACGAGTATATGGGATAGAGAACCTCTCTGTCTTAGCAAAACTGCAAACAAATGAAAATAAAAGTAAACAATTGGGATTGTGAGGTTGGTTCCATTATGTTCAAAAAAATAGTTTCCGTGTTATTTTAACATACTTTTAACTGTTTGGATGTAGTATAATTGGGGGTATAAGTCTTAAGCATAAAAATATAAGTGAATGGTTTGTGTTTTTACAATAAGGATATTGTATTTTTAATAAACAAAAAAAAATCCAACTACTAAACTTCAAAGTGATTTGGGGGGGAACTTTTTTTACGCCCGCGAAAAAGTGACCCCACTTTTTATCATAGATTTTCATGGTCTATATGGCATGGATAGGTATTTTTTGATAATTTAAAAAATTGTTCAAAAGTTATACCCCTAATGTATACCGAGATATTTTACATGCGAATACTGAGGTATTATTTGATTATTGATTTTAATAGGGGGGCATGAATTCCGACGCAAGGTGAATATTATATGTACGGATTTTTGTTCGTTGACTATTATCCTCCAGTATTTTAACCATATTTCTAGTTGAAATATATGTTCCTGTAAGTAACGAGATGCTTCATGATAGGTTTCATGCACGCTTAGGAAAGCTGTATCGTCCGCAAATGTTGAAGTTTGGGTGAAGTTGTTAGTTGGCATGTCCGAAGTATATATTAGGTATCATAGTGGACCCAGGATGCTGCCTTGTGGGACTTCAGCAGCAATTGGCTGAAGAGAACTTTAAAAGTCGCTTTCTTTTATAATGGATTTACGACCGACTAAGTAGCTTTCTAACAGCTTGTGTGTGTTTACTGGTAAGTTTAGCCTCAATTTATATAATAAGCCCCCGTGCCAGAAGTTATCAAATGCTTGACACATGAGACACAATATTTATTTTCTTCAAAGGCCTTTCTTATGGCGTTTACTATCCGATGGGTTTGTTCAACTGTGTTGTATTCTTTTCTAAAACCGAACTGATGGTTTGGAATACATCTATTTTCATTTCAAATTGGGATTAATTTTGACACTAAGAGTTTCTCAAACAGCTTTGATATATTAGCTAATAAACTTATGGGCATATATGACTCAACTTTTGTGTGATCTTCTCCTGGTTTAGGTATCATGGTAACTAAGGAAACTTTCCATTCTTGAGGGTAGTATTCAAGGCATAAAATAGCATTAAAAATAAAAAGAATAATTTTCTTTGCTATTCTGGGTAGCTCCAAAATCATTTTGTTACTGATCTTATCAAAACCAGGAGCTTTCTTGGGGCTTAAGTCACAAATAGCCTTTTTGATTTCTCTTATCTCGAATCTTAGGGGAACAGCTGCTCTAACATCAACAGGTTGTAACTCTACAGCAATATTGTGTGATGTATGAGGGGTAAATACGTTTTTCAAATGATTAACAAATAGATTTCCTTTTTCCGCATCATTTCTTGCCGAACTTTCATTAAAATTTCTTAAAGGTGGCTTAGATATAACTGGCCTTTTGAGGTTTCTAGCTGCACGCCATAATGATTAGTCTGATTGTGGAGTTGCATCCAGTTCCTTAAGATATTTTTTAATGATGCCGTTTTCTGACACAGCAGTAACTTTCTTAAACATTTTGTGCACTGTTTTAATAATTTCTTAAGTTGAGGAGATCTGTGCAATTGCCACTCTTTTCGAACTCTTCTTTTTTCGGTTAAGAGCCGCTCGACATCTGTAGAATATATTACTATTTTTTATTATTTTGATGGTTTTGCTTGAATGTTTAACAGCTAGTTTAAGATAACTATCAAATTCACAATAGAGATTTCCACATACTCTAGTGTATCAAGCGGAATATTTTCTGTGCAATGGGTGCTGAGATATTTTTTATATTTTAACCAATTTATTTGTGTGGTTGTCGTCGCTAAGTAACCAGACGGAGATACAATTCTATTGGGGTTCATTATGTTACAGTTATAGGTGTGTGATGTTTTTAACCACGCCAAAATCGATGACATCTGGAATTTTTTGCTGATCAGTAGGACAATATGTTGATTGTCCGCTCGCGACCATATTTAAATCCATTTAAGAGATTGTATTAAACAAGACACGACCCTTTGGTGTTATAAGTCGTGACCCCCAGAAGGTATGTTTAGCGTTATAATCGCCGGCGGCCAGGAAGCATGGTCCTAATGATTTATTATATTTATAATATTGGCTTTCTGATATTGAAAATCTAGGTGGAGAGTATAGAGATAAAAGTACTAAAACGACTGTAAAGGGAGCTATTTTTTTATACCTTTTATGTTTTAGGTATTTTATCTCCTTTTAAGTTTTTTAGCTCTTCAACACAAATGTTCGTTGCTTGCAGATAATCTTCACGATGATCACACATAAGGCAGTGTTTGATTCGGGCTTTTATCAAAATGGCAGAACCTCCACAAGCTATACCTCGAGGGTCCTTGGTGTCATATAATATATAGCCATTTATTTTAAATGTATTTCTTGATATCAAATGCGTTTCAGAAACCATCATAATATCAACTTGCTTATTTTTAAGGAAATACTCTAGTTCATTTTTGTGTTGGCGGATCCCGTTTTCGTTCCAAAACAAATTCTCAGAGAGTTCATGGCTGGTTAATTACAGCTTGCAATAGCATCGACAGCATTCCTTACATTTCCTGCATCATATAACCCATTGCGTTCGTAAAATTTTAAGTTAAAATATACTAAGCAATTGTAGTTGATACATATACAATTAATAAATAATCATATTTAGGAATTTTGTTCAATATAACTAATATACTCGTACGTAAAAATTATAAACTTTGTTTCGTAGGGAACTTGTAAACCCTACGATAGATAAGAACAGAATATATCGGACCACGCCAGAGAGACAACCCACTCAACACAAATTCGCCCTACGTGCGGCTAGCCACGCAGCCAGGCCATTCCCATTACGAATTATACCAGACTCTCGAGTCTGTGGAGAAACACTTGTTTTAATTTTACTTGTTAAAAATTATTCTTAAATTTTTGTATTTTTATTTTTTTAATCATACTTTCATTGATTAAGTAATTTAAATTTTTAATTTTTTGATTATTCTAATTTTAAATTTTTGTCAATAAAGAACTAATTTTATTAAAGAATTTTTATTTAAATAAATGTGTTTAAATACCCATATTTAATTGGTGACCTCGCGTTTTTTAACTCTTTTTAAAATCTAAAATGTCCCATCCGCAAAGAACATTGAACCAAACTCTAACACCTAATGCCGAAGGTGCTCCTAGTCTTCAGGTTGCTGCTTCAAGTATACACAAGCTTCCACTTTTTTGGAAGGAAAACCCTAAGCTCTGGTTTATGCAGATTCAATCAATATTCAGTATTTCTGGAATTACTCGTGATGACACAAAATTCCAGTACGTTGTTGCCAATATGGATTCAAATTTTTTGCCACACGTTTCGGATATTTTGGAATTGGCCCCCTCTGATGGTATCAGTAAGTACCAAGCTGTAAGGGAACGTCTAATTCAAACGTTTTCGGAATCTTAAGAGTCCAAACTCCGTCGTCTTTTAAAAAGTCATCAGTTAGGCGACCAAAAGCCTTCACACTTTCTTCAAGTGATGAGAAATCTTGCTTCTGGCCAACTAAATGATTCGTTACTCAAAACTCTTTATTTGGAACAACTCCCAGAAGATGTGAGATCTATTCTGGTCATAAGCCAAGTAAGCGATGTTTCGGCTTTAGCTCTCCAGGCCGATAAAATTATGAGCCTTCGACCACCGCAAATTTTTGAAAACAGTTGCCTACCTGGTAATGCTAACTTATCTATGATTTGTCAAAAGATCGATGCATTAGAAAATAAATTTACCAATTTTTCACGTAGCCGCAGTATTGAGCCAAATGTAAACCAAAACTCATCTGGTAAGTCAAGAAGCCGTAGTAAATCTCGCAATAAAGATAAACAATAAATTTGCTAAGCTCGTTTCTGAACGTTACGCTTGGCCATTTATGAAGCGCGATTGTAAAAATTGGGCGAAAATTTGTCAAGCTTGTCAGAAATCAAAAATTTCTCGTCATGTTAAAAGCTCCATTGGACATTTTCCTTTAGTTTCTCGTCCTTTTGCTGAAGTTCATATTGATTTAGTTGGTCCTCTTCCTCCATCAAATAATCAATGTTATTTATTAACTTGTGTCGATCGTTTTTCACGATGGATGGAAGCTTTTCCAATGCCAAATAGTTTATCAGATACTGTTTGTGGAACGTTTTTGAACGGATGGGTAACAAGATTTGGTTCTCCTGATGTAATTCACACCGATAGAGGATGTCAATTCACATCAAATAATTTTCGCAGTTTAACTTAATTCTTAGGAACAAGAATCAAATATTCAACATCCTATCATCCACAATCGAATGGGTTAGTTGAACGATTTCATAGAACGTTAAAAGCTTCAATATCTTGTCATGAGGAATCGCAATGAACTAAAGTATTGCCGTTAGTTTTGTTGGGCTTACGATCATCGACAAATGATTCAATTAATCGTTCCCCCGCTGAAATGGTTTATGGTGAAATTCTTCATCTTCCTGGGCAATTTTTCAATAATTCTACAAGTTTGTTGAACACTGACGATTTTGTAACTCAGTTGCGGACTATTATCTCAAGAATTAAACCAACATCTTGTTCTAACAATTCTAGAACATCAGTTTTTATTAACAAGAATTTGGATCAAAATTCTCATGTATGGATAAGAAATGATAATGTATTGAAACCACTTCAACAGAAATTTCATGGTCCTTATCAAGTCATAAAGAAATTTGATAAATATTTATCTCTACAAATGGGAAACAAAACAGATAATGTAATTGATCGTTTAAAACCGGCCTTTCTCTACCTGAATTATCTTAATACTGAAGAGAGAATGGATAATAAGGTAGCTGCTAATATAACCAAACGAAATATTAAAACTGTATCGTTTTCACTAGGAGGGGGGTAATGTGGAGAAACACTTGTTTTAATTTTACTTGTTATAAATTATTCTTAAATTTTTGTATTTTTATTTTTTTAATCATACTTTCATTGATTAAGTAATTTAAATTTTTAATTTTTTGATTATTCTAATTTTAAATTTTTGTCAATAAGTGCACAGTTTGAGACATCCCCTAATTCGCCAAGGAATCTGCTGCCCAGCCACCTCAGCCTGCTGGCATGTAGCCTAGGACAGTGGCACAGGATGTGCTTAACTGTTTCTAACTCCTCCGTGTCCTCACACAATCCGCACATATCCGACAAGTCGGATCCCATCCTCATCGCCATCCTGCTTATCATGCAGTGGCCCCTGATAATTCATATCATGGTCCTAACGCAGGCCCTATTTCTGCCCAGCAGCGACTCCGAATCGGACTTCCTAAGCATCGGCCATAGCGTCCATGATACCCTGCAGTCCGGTCGGTTCCGCCAGGCCCGATTGGAGGCCTAACCGCCTCCATACAGTTAGGATCCTCCATCTTTAAGCCCTGTCTCGCCAATTTATGGCTTAAATGGCTTTCAGCGGGTTTATTTATGCGATTATTATTAAGTATCAAAGTTGTTTATGGGAATACAAATATTTATTAAAAGATTTTGTTTGTTGTGCTTAATTCCCTTTTTTAATAATTGATAAAAATACTAAAATTTATTGTTGGAGGATAAGCTGTTCCTATGCGCATTTCACTGGTTGCTTAGGCCAGATCGTCAGGAAACGTTCTCCTAAATAATTATAGAAAAGCCAAAGCTATCAGCAAACAAAACTACAGAAGGAATGAGAATTACCTACAATACCCTCAAAAAGTTTTATTTGCAACGATATCAAAGCTTAAACAAAATACCAAACAATAAAACAGTGATGAGTTTTTATCTTTTCTTACATTTCCCACTACAAGCACAACAAACAAAATCTTTTAATAAATATTTGTATTCCCATAAACAACTTTGATAATAAATTTTTGCAAGTGCACGTGCATAAAAAACTGAACGGACAAATTGTTTTTATTTTGTTTTCTTGCGAAAACAATAAAAGTACTTTGTTTTTGTTTTTAATATGTTTTTTTCTTTACCCACTTACAACTACAATTAATGTTGGGAGAATTCCAAATAATTGTAGTGGGAAATGTAAGAAAAGATAAAAACTCATCACTGTTTTATTGTTTGGTATTTTGTTTAAGCTTTGATATCGTTGCAAATAAAACTTTTTGAGGGTATTGTAGGTAATTCTCATTCCTTCTGTAGTTTTGTTTGCTGATAGCTTTGGCTTTTCTAAAATTATTTAGGAGAACGTTTCCTGACGATCTGGCCTAAGCAACCAGTGAAATGCGCATAGGAACAGCTTATCCTCCAACAATAAATTTTAGTATTTTTATCAATTATTAAAAAAGGGAATTAAGCACAACAAACAAAATCTTTTAATAGATTATTATTAAGTTTTCTATTTCAAATACAGTATATTATTGCAGAATTTTTTCAATTATTTTATTTGCTTCGCACATAAGTGCTTTTTTATTTTTATATTTTCCATAACTTTTCGCAAAATTTTTGATGTTTTTATTTTTGTTCGATTGTATAGTTCCTCACAATTAATTCCCCAAATCTTCTTCATAAAATCCTTAAAAAGAAAAACGAAAAAAATAAAAGTTAAAAAAGATTTTAACAATGCAAACCATATAGCGCATTCTGCGCCACCATGTATATGTTAAATCTTAAGATTACTTTGTTGATTTGTCCAAATCTA
This sequence comes from Pollenia amentaria, assembly GCA_943735925.1. Lineage (NCBI taxonomy): Eukaryota > Metazoa > Arthropoda > Insecta > Diptera > Polleniidae > Pollenia > Pollenia amentaria. Next base: position 158,592,264 of record OX031009.1, read on the forward strand.
AATGTCTGCAGCGCTCTCCTGCATACCTAAACATTGATTTGAGATTATATGGACTTTATTTAATAAAACGGATTTCACTTGAACTGAAAATATAGGTTTTACCCATGTACTCCTGTAAACTTTGGCATAAAAGCCCAACTATAATATACATAAGTTGGCCTAAGCAACAGAGCGAATATATGTAAATCATACGTGTCAAACCATATTGAAGTTAATGAATTTTTTTCTTATGTTTTTTGAAACTGTCAGTTGCGTTAGCAAAATGCGAAACTGATCGCACTTTTCGTACGGAATCACATATTTTTTGATTTTGTTTTGGTTTTTTTAAAATTTATTTGAAAGGCTTGTTGATAATTTTTTGCAGTAGCTTAAGCTTGCTCCTGCATATTATAGTTGTGCCTTTAGACTTAAAATAATTGTAGGACGAAGTCAAACTCTTAATTCTGAAGTGTATTCAAGTCTACACTTAATGGACTTTTGAAATTATCTCTGATTAACAACATTTTTTTGTAAATAACAGAGCACTTTCATGTAGTCGTTTTCATAATAGCTAATTTAAAGGTCACTAATTTACAAAAAAAATTAGCACACATTACACCAACAATCAATCATTGTAATACGATCAATTAATTTTTTTATTATTCAATTTATTATCATGTTGTGAGCAGCCGCTTCTGTGTGAAAATAGTATTCGGTGTAAGATGTTAACGAATTATACGCAATATCAAATTGATGATTTGACTTGGCTACTTGTACACTGTAATACATCCAATGATCAGCTCAATTGATGCCAATGAAATGGTAAATGTTCGTAAACAAAAGAAATAAAAATAAACAAATAAAATTGAATGAAATTATCGAAAAAAGCCAACACACACAAAAGCAAACACTGAAACAATTGTATGTAATTCTTAATGTGAAATTTCACTTTCTTTTGTGACGATCGCAATGAATGTTAATAATGATAATGTTGAAACTTTGTATTATCATCATCGTCAATGCAATACAGTATAAGCAAATGCAATAATACGATCACTCCAACGACAACAGCACAACTACTTAACACCACCATTCGCAGTAACAACGACAACATCAATAACAGCATCAGTAATACGAACGAGTAATGTTGCAGAATCTGTATGAAACAACAATGAACAACATCTCAGTGTCAATTGTATGCAGTGGCGGTAGTAGCTCACCCACTTACATTTTCATCATTTAACATGATCACCAAAATCGAGTACACTACACAGTGTCCACTATATATAAGTTGCATAGAAAATAATAAAATAAGCATATGTGTTGTGGAATTTCATATTAGGGAACATACGACTGTAAAGGGAGCTATTTTTTTTATACCTTTTATGTTTTAGGTATTTTATATCATTTTAAGTTTTTTAGTTTAGCCTGGCTTAAACTTAGCACGTTGTTTTTTAGTTCAAGTTTATTTTGTTTTTATTTGAGTTTAACTGAGCAAGATTGGACGGTTAAACTTAAGCTGCAATGTCGAAATATACCCAGCGGATGGAAAGCGTCTCTACATAAATCAGCTGTTGCGTAAAATAAATATTTGGCTTACAAATTGTAAAATAGGAATTATATGAAGGAAGATTTCAGTGATTCTGAAGTAAAGAAAGTTAATAAGAAAGCCTAAAACCTTCAGAATACCACCAACGTATTTCCGTACGGAGCAATTTATTATTATTGGAAGAATAAAAGTTGCTGATATATATATTTTATTTATTCCTTTAAATTATTACAAGGACCATAGGGCCGCAATGGTTTTGGTAACCAGGTTTCATTTAAGACGATTGGCTGATTAGGCCAGAGCGTCTGAGCATGGTATTGAGGCTGCCAACATCGCATCCAGGCGTGCAGTTGCGCAGGGATTTAGTCCATGCGACTAGTAGGGTGATACGGCCAATTGTCGGTTGTGTTAATGGATATTTGAATGGCGCCAAATTGATAGCGACGATGTTACAAGGATCACATGCAAACTCGGGACTTAGTGGGAGCTCGAAAGACCCTCCGAGATTCTCCTCTTGTAACCGCTGACTGTCCGCGACTGCCAAGGGCAGCTACTCTACATATCTAGAGTACATACCACTATCCGCAACCTGTGACGCGTGCGGTAGCACTCTGCTGTTCTTCCCGTAAGCAGATAATATATCATGCATCATTATAAAAAAGGCAATGTATAATATATTATCCGCAAGGGCGCAAAAAGATTGCTGATGACCTTGAGGTTATGTGCTGCTGGTGGCATGCTTATAACAATTGGAGATGTGAATTAAGTAGAAAAATCAACTATATCGAAAGATTTGACGAAAGTTTGCCGCTACCCAGCCCTGTAACCATTTCAAATGATTGTTTTCTAATCATCGTGTTTTATTGTTTATAATTATTAAAAAAAAGTCTATGTTTTTATAATAGAATGCTATATATCGTCCCCTCAATATAACAATAGCGTGTAATTTTTTTGGGGTTTTGAGAAAATCGTGTTTAAAGTTTTAGTCAAATCGAATGTCTATTAAAACCTCAATATCGCGGTAAATAAAAATTCTTCATATTGGATTCTTCGACGAATACATAATACCGTTTCTTGTCTTTAAATTGACCAATTTTTTTATACTACGCATCCTTTAAGACCATAATTATATAATTTAAAGCGCAAGTCCTCCATATAGGCTATTTTATTTTTTAAGGAATTCATATGATGTTACTGATACACCTTTTTTTTTTTGTATGGTATACGCTGTTTTATTCAATAATTTTACGGTATTTTTATTAATATATTTGATCTCAAAAACATCAATTTGTAACATTATAAAACAGTGATTAATTCATAGTTTTGTTAATTCAGTGGCACATATTCATTACTTTCCAATTTGGGTTATTATAAACCAAAAATTTTGACAAATTAAGGTATACATTGCGTAAATCGAAAATAACTAGAAATTCATTCGTTCTCTTTCTCTTCCTCTGCTACACCTGGCTCATCTAAACAATTTCGCTTCTTTTCACCTTGTAAGTTAAAAAAAAATGACTGCGAGCCACGAGGAATTACATTCTTTTTGAACAAATTTTGGAGATCACGCAGCTTTCGATTACAAATTTTCAGCTGTTTATTATATTTTCCAGTAAACGAAATGTTGATCATCTCTTTTGTTTTTCGCGTTCCTCCAATATCAATTACTTTCAAGTCTCCATTCCATTCCTACTTGTATAATAATTGTTTTCGTTGATTTTTGAACTGAATTTGCAAACTGAATTTTCAAATGACTACAATATTTCCTTAGCATTCATGTTGTCAAAAGAACGTAAACATCGCATAGGCTACTATTCTAGTCAATTGTTGATAAAAGTTTCGAATTTGTATTGAAAATAAAACAGCTTATGTGGGATATAGAAATGGTCGGAATAAAACTATTTCTCAAACAATAGTGTATATTATTATAAGCTATTTTATGAGTTAAAGTTTTCATAAATTGTATTTTTTTCTACAGGCTAAAATGGAGTATAATGCGTGTACACTATTATTCTTTTAACAACTTTGGAGTGGCAATTCCAAGTAAAATAGCGCATATGAGCTTACACATTAATTGAAGGAAAATTTTGAACAAGAAATTATACACTATTTTTTCCAACGACATTTTGACCCACTTTTTGGAAGTAGAATTTGACGAAATTTTGACCAGACATAAAATCAATGATGATTATTCTAAATATGCAATAAAAAAATAATAGCGTATGAGCACATACGCTATTGTTATATTGAGGGACGATATGATATTTTATGATATCTTAGCTGTTTTACTTGAGGAAATTGGGCTGGAAACTGGAAAATTTAATATTTTCGTTTTAAGCTACTTCTAAAGACATTTTATATTTAATTATTTTACATGCAAAAAAATTTGTTATGTTTGCACTCTTTCTTTAAAATCTCTCTATTATAATCAATTAAGAAGAGAAAATTGTAAGGAGAAGATAATAAGTTCGATTAACGGTTAATTAACGGTTAAAACATTTGGAGAAATCGTACGTTCGCGACCCGTGCGTTCGCGACCGGTACTTAAGCCAATTTATCAAAAACCAAAAGAGATATTTTCTTGTGTAAATACTGGATAGAGACCTACATTAATACACTTTTAAAATAAATTAATCACGTTTGAATATTCCGTTCCATTTCGCAGATTTTTACATTTCACTACTGTCAGCCAAAGTTGACTTTTTTTTTTGCGTACGTTCGTGACCACATGTTTTTAACTATCATTATGAATACTTAAACTCGATGAAATCAATCTTTTGCACTAAACATAGAGCTACCAAAATGCTATCGAATTGCAAAAAAAATGCTAGGAAAAAGTTTTGTTTTCCATATTATTTGTACATCAAAAGCGTACGAACGTACGTGCGTAACCCCAGGAAATGCCCATATGTTGAAGTAAATAAAATATAATATGCCGCTAGACTAATTAGCAAAATGTCAGTTCTTAACTTTTACTGAAAACCATTAAAATAGACTAAAGCCAGTTTATTTTTGTTTTCAATTTAACCAATAAGCCATTAAGCCAAGTTTAACTTACATCCTAAAAACTTGTTCTTACTGCTGCCATCTATTGAAGCCATTTATCCGAAGACTCCAAGTATCACAAGAATAAGCGTTTTAGATATAAATTCCATAGAGAACCTGTAATAATTTGCTGTTTCCATTTAGCCAGATCGGTACATTCATGAACAAGATATGAGCAATAAACCATAAGTCCCACTAATTTTTACCTAAAAAGCTTCTCAGTTTGAAATTATTGGTTAATTTGTGGACTTTTTATTTAGGTAAACTTTAAGCAAACATTAGCAAAACTACCATTTTTCTAACATCAATAACACAGTACAAATTGATTTCGGGACTCAATTCTGATAATTGTTTATGAAAGTAGACCCAAAAAGAAGAACTTCTGCATCATTAGTTTGGTCAAGGTACATTAAATAATAATTTAAAAATTTATTTGAAGTTAGTAAGTATCGTATAGGGGAATTTGTCACGTTTAAGGCTCTTTTCTTTGTCATAACTCGAGAACCACTAGTCCGAATAAGCTGAAACAAATTTATTAAAAATAAAAAGTTTAGATTTTTTGGACAAAAAATATTTTTTTCTTCATACATTTATTTATAACTGCGAAACTGTTGATTATGTCGCGAAACGTTGTATGAACAAATTAAAGGAATTGTAATTCTTAATTTGTTTCAGCTTATTCGGACTAGCGGTTCTCGAGTTATGACAAAGAAAAGAGCCTAAAACGTGACAAATTCCCCTATACGATACTTACTAACTTCAAATTAATTTTTAAATTATTATTTAATGTACCTTGACCAAACTAATGATGCAGAAGTTCTTCTTTTTGGGTCTACTTTCATAAACAATTATCAGAATTGAGTCCCGAATCAATCACCTGAAAAATTTTGTACTGTGTAAGGGTTACATAAATAAAATGTCTCCTCTTACGCGCCTGCGTGAAGGAATCCAAAACACAGTTGGCTTTCTAACCTCAATAGCAAATTAGCTTCTGTCGAAAAGCAACAACACACAGAAACAAGCCAGTCAATCGATACTCACATTCGAACAATCAACCTCTAACCCGTCATTTTTTAGATCTCCCATTCTGCAATTTGATTTTAAGCCGCTGGCACCACGTGATTCCCGAAGGTGCCTCACTAATAACAGTGATCGGCATCAAAATATGAGCAAAATAATTTATATGTGGGATTGTTACATATCGACACGCTACATCCAAATATGTAATCCCAATTTATCAAGCACGTCTAATGTTGATGCTTTATGCAATTGTTTGTTTTTTCGTTAGAATTGTTTACATTTCGATACTGACAGCGACATTTGTGAATAAGAAGCCAAGGCCTTAAAAAAGGAACACAAAATTATGACTCCAAATGTGGAACGCCCATCCTAAATAAATTATAATTTTGTTGCAAAAACTAATATAAATAAATGGTGGCGAAATGTATGGACTGATATAAGATTTTGCACAAATTCGTTTTATTGTTAATTACACTACTAAATTTCCTGAACATCGGTCTATAATTTACGATAGGCCCCATAGAAAACCTACACTCAGAAAACAGTCTAGTACGTCTAAAGCTATAGCGAATAATGCTATTTTACAAAGGTGGGGGTAGTGCACTAACTATTGATTTAAAAAAAAATTTTACCAGCTTTAGGGATGAATGGTATTTTTTTTACTAGCTCTAATAAAATTTAGTGGTATTGCAAATTTTTCATTATCACTAACGGTGATTGAATGCATAAAATCAGCACTCAATTCAAATAGTGCAAAATTTGTACATGCAATCAAAAAAACTGCATATAAACAGAATCTCACTAAAACTAAAAAATAGTTGTTGATTCTTGTGAAGAAATGAGAAAGAAAAGGAAATAAAACAACATGAAATTTTGTCAATAACGAAATATTTCCCTGCTTTTATCATGAAAAAACAATTTTTTTCTTTGAAAATTTAGTGCAAAATTTTAAGTTCCACTCAAATGAGTGAAATTTTTTAACATCACTATCACTCATGTTTAGTGAGGCTGCTAATTTTCAATTCACATCACTCAACATTAACAAAACGATTGCAATAATTTTGCACTATCACTAACTGTAAGTTTAAACTGCAAAATTAGTTCACTACCCCAATCTATGCTATTTTAATAATATTTGGTCTGTCACAGTTTTATAAGACTATAAGTCCCTTCGATAAATTTCATGAAGATCAAAAGATTTAAATAACATAACAAAGTTCTTGCACTTTTTTTGCCCACTAGTGTAACTAGTCAATGATCTATGTAATTCCATGAGATAAGATTCTATTCAGAGGCGATTTTGCAAGATTTGATGAAATTTGTCTCAGAGACCTTGTGCAGCTTTATATAAGAGTAGATGCAAAGGTTCATAAAGGCAGGGGCCAAAATAGGGCATAAGAAAGCGATCGAAATAACAATAAAATTTAAACGGGAAATCTATTCGATATCGAATGCCGTAGTTTGGTCCCTGCCTTAGTGACCCTTCGCATCTACACTCAATAACACATCTCTTCAAAATTAAAATTTATAATATTTTTTATGAAATAGGAATGATGCCTAAGCAACTAATGATGTCTTTTGCAGATTGAAAACATAATTAAAAGAGAAGAGAAGCTTGACTCAAAATTGATAAACCATTCATAACAATCTGCTATAGGGTAAAAAACACTCCACAAACAACATTAGGCACTAAAGCATGGAAAGAAGCTCATCTTAGTAACATAGTTACAGTGTTGAAAGCTTCTGTTGTTGTTAACATGTACGAGCACATTTTTGCCAATTTTTTTCTTCTTTTGCTTATTTGCTCTCCTACTTACTACTTACTCCTTAGCAGTGTACATTGACCTTTACTGTTTTAGTAGCCAGAGTTGGTAGCGTTTGCCTCTTATTGTTGTTTGGAGTTGTTGTATTGTTGCGTTGTTGTTATAATAGCATTTAGCTCTAGTAAGTATTTTTGGCTACTGTGACCATAGAAATGGAGAAGAAAAGAAAAAATATATATAAAAAAACAATTTTCGCTAAAATGCTAAAAATGGCAATTTCTTGCAACAAATCAAGGTGACTGGGCATCAAGATAAAACCGACATAACAAACGATTTAACAAACATTCGTTTTCATTTACTACTTCTACACCGATTCTCATTGTTTCGCTATATATTGCATTTCTTTCTTATTTTTTTGTTTTTTTTTTATTTCTTTCTCTTCTTCTAGTAGTATAGACTATCAAATCGATGTTTAAACAAATAAAAATATGCGCCAGCACATTAGGATGGTTGAATGGTCGATCGGTTTTGTTGACTGGCTGCCTCTGCCACTGAGTCAGATGTCGCACTTTTCATTTGGCGATGACAATGGCGAAGACAACCGTTAAAGCCAAATTTGGGTTAGAAAGAAGAAATAAATAAATGATTGGTGGCAACATTGTGAATTTTTTACATGATTGCATTTATAATACTTACTCTGTGAACTTTGAAAATAAATTTATGCTAAAGTAAAAAAAAAATAAATTAAATATTTGAACGCAGTTACATGTACATAAAATGTATATGAATTTATCTGTTATTGTAAAATAATATTCTAACTATCGTTAAAAATTTAATACAACGTTAGTTCTCTTCTGAGAAAAATGTTTCCGAAAAATTTTCCAAGATTACAGAATATTTCTGTGGTAACAAGCAATAACCGCCTAAGTCGAAATAGCTTTTGAGAAAAGGCACTTTATATTTATGCTTGCGTTTCTGAAAGAATTAATTGCATTAGAAAAACAGTAATTCAGAATCATGTATTCTTTTCCCCACAATGCTAAGATATAAAAATTATATCGAAAGTTGTATTAATTTCAGAAATATTTAATAAAAACAAATATAAACTTAATTGTTTCTAAAGTCGACTTAGGATGTTATCGCTTGTAACCACAGATTTAAGATCGGACTATACTCTGCATAAAGTTTTTTTTTAATGCAATAATTAATAATTATTTTTCTCAGTTAAGGCATAAATAGTGTAAAAAAAATATATGAAGATTAACTTTGTTTAATTTAAATAAAGCGGGATAATTTATAAATCCAATGAAGACATTATCTGAAAAAATTTACTTAAGGGCATTTACAAAAAAAAAAAAAAAAAAAAAAATTTAATTGTACAATTTAAAACAATTTATGCATGGTGATTTCACCATGAATTTATGTTAGTTATAAACGTCAATACAAAAAAAAAATTTTTTAAAAAAATAAAATTTCTGTGTAAAAAGTGAATTGTTTTCAAAACTACCTAAAGAAAGCAAATTGACGAATTTTCTCAGTTTATTCCACAAAATTGTTGTTTATGATTTGTTAACACTTGAATTATTCGTTGAAAACGATGGAAAACTTACAAAAATCTGTTAAAATAAATGCACAATTGAGCAACACAAGTTTATGAGCAAAAATTCGATTCAAATTTACAAAATTTGTGTAAAAGAATTCTTTTAAAATTTTTGACGGATCATTTGCGAGGGCGTAAAAAGGCGCAGTTTGCACAAGTTGCGAGACTTTTAAGTGTTATCATGAAAACCCTTATTATTTACTAAAGACTCGTATAAAATGCGAAAAAGTTCATTTTAGTCTTCAAAACTTATAAGAACTAAGGAATTTGTTCGTACGACAGTTATTCTGATTTTTAGCCGCTTTCCAAAATTGTAATGCCATTCAATAGTAAACGTTATACAAATTAGATCAAAATATGGGTAATTGTGGGCGCGGCATGCTGTTCAAACAAATATTTTGTGTTATTTAAAAAAAATATGATTTTTGTTAATTTTATATGAATGAAATTATCATTCCTCGCAAACCAGTATCGCTAATGGGCTACATTTTGATTTGTTATATTGGTAGAATAGTATATTTTATGAAATATTATAACTGTTATGTTATACCTGGTGGGTTTGTTAAATGTATTCTAAGGTACTTTATTTTAGTCTAATTTGAATTGAGGAGGAATAGAACTTTTAAAGGATCCAAAGGTATTAGAAAAAAGATCACCAGCGGAATGGCAAAAGTGTCCTTCTCAACACCATATAAAAAATTACTCCGTAATAATGGAGAGCCTATTAAGCGTTTGTGCTAATATTTTTGCCCCAATTAAAGCATTAATCAAAAACAAAATCAGTTTTAAAAAAAAATTTAATCAAGTGCCCTTGACGTTTAATGAATGCTTTAATTTGGCGCATTTTTTCTGTGGAGACAGTAGTGTACTGATTGACTCATAATTACTTCCTGAGAAGATCTTATTATGTCCGTCCGTCCGGCTGTATTTCAAAAATAAAATTAGTTTTAATAAAAAATTTAATCAAGTGCATTAAACGTTTAATGAATGCTTTAATTTAGTGCATTTTTTTCTGTGGAGACAGTAGTGTACCGATTGTCTCATAATTACTTCCTGAGAAGATCTTATTATGTCCGTCCGTCCAGCTGGCCGGCTGTCTTACCAACCCTAAATAAAGTTTAATTACATACGTACATACGTTTTAATTATCTTTTTTTTTAAATCGGTCCATATGGAACAAAAGCTCCCATACAAATACCACCCCCGAAAATATCTTTAAGTGCTATAACTTCCTTATTAATGTTGGTATTGATATACAATTTGGCGACGATATATTTTATAATAGCTACTATGGCATGCCGCTGGTAGGTCCAGAATAAGCCATAGATCCAATAGAAGCCCTATTCCTAGGATCACTTATCTCGATAATATTCGACACAAAGATCTTTTACGTGAATCTTAACCTTATAATATAATTTTGCTCTGCGTGAGTCCCAGATCTGGTACACTCTCGAAAATGTTTCTCCAAATTCTGTGGTTGGGCTTGACCGACTATATTTTCGTACATGTTTTTTATACAACAAATTTTTTGTAAGCAAATTTTCCTAAAATCTGCTATTTTCATGGAATTTGGCATAAATTATAAAAATTTATTTAATTTATTTGTAAGAAATTATATTTGCTACATATAAAAGATTTTGGTCATATTTGCTATTTATAGCAAATTTTAGGCAAATTGGCTGTTATTTCTAAAAAAAATTTATATATAGTGAAATTTTTACTTCTTGGAAATTTTGCAAGAACTTGTTTGTGTTTTTATAAGAAATTTGGCAAGAATTTTTTATTTTTAGGCAATGCTACACACATATGCTTACCAAATAAGCATTCTTATAAATTTTTTAATTATAGGGCATTTTGTAAAAACTTGCTTTTTATATGGGCAAATTTGCTATTTTTAAAAAATTTTGCGGAAATTTACTTTTTATAGAAAATGTTTGGCAAATATTTGCAGTTTAAAGAAATTTTGTTAGAATTAACTACATGTAGAACAATTTTCAATAAATTGCTCTTTGTATAAAATTTTGTTATTTAAAAGAAAATTTTGCAATTTTAGGAAATTTTGGAAAAACTATTACAAAACAGTTTGCTAATACTAAATAAAGCTTAGCAAAAATTTGGGATTTTTTTTTTCTTTTGCAATATTTAAAGGGAATCTTTGCAAAAACTTGCTTTTTAAAGAACATTGCTATTTAAAAGAATGTTGAATTTAATAACGATTTTATCAAACATTTTTTATTTTTCGAATTTATTCTATGAGCAAAATTTAGTTATGAATTTTCTAAAGCTTTTTTTGTAATAGTTCTATTCCTTAAATTTTTAGGAATGACTTTATACACCACCAGACTATTATCTTGTATCTTCCTGTTACATTTTACCTTAGCTATCCTTTGGATAGCAATAAAGCATATTGTATGGCCAGAAAATGCATTACATTCTTCTGGTGTCTAACAATTGTAAATTGTTCTGTACATTCGATATACTTCATTGCTATCAAACGGATAGCTAAGGTAAAATTTAACAGGATGATACAAGATAATAGTCTGGTAGCTTATAAAGTCATTCCTAAAAATTTAAGGAATAGAACTATTACAAAAAAAGCTTTATAAAATACTTAACTGAAATTTAGCTCAAAGAATAAATTTGAAAAATAAAAAATGTTGAATATAATAAAGTAGCTTATGAAAATAAATAATTCCCAGATTCTATTTAATAAAGATTTTATAAAATTTCCGGTTGCGAATTGATTAAGTATTTTAGAAAAAAAAACAGGTGACGTGCATATGGGGGTTACATGTCAAGTGACCCAACTTTTGAAATCTATGTCTTCCAATTTCTTTAAAGCCAAAAAAGGAACCCATTTTTTAAGTTTTTTATATAAAAAAAAACTTTAAAAAATTTAAAACAATTTTTTTCCATATATTGAAGAAATAGCTATTTAATTTGTTTGGGACAAATCCTGCTAACACCAATAGGTAATAGGTTTTATGGAGAAGAAAGAACACCTGTTTGGCCCTCTAACTCAGAAACTATTTGACCGATCTTATTGAAAATGTGTGCCTGAACTACTATCCAAGAGCACTAACCTTGGTGCGAATTTCCTCCAAATCGGAACATATCGATTTCAAAAGTTGGGTTACTTGACATGACTTAGGAATGACTTTATACACCACCAGACTATTATCTTGTATCTTCCTGTTACATTTTACCTTAGCTATCCTTTGGATAGCAATAAAGCATATTGTATGGCCAGAAAATGCATTACATTCTTCTGGTGTCTAACAATTGTAAATTGTTCTGTACATTCGATATACTTCATTGCTATCAAACGGATAGCTAAGGTAAAATTTAACAGGATGATACAAGATAATAGTCTGGTAGCTTATAAAGTCATTCCTAAAAATTTAAGGAATAGAACTATTACAAAAAAAGCTTTATAAAATACTTAACTGAAATTTAGCTCAAAGAATAAATTTGAAAAATAAAAAATGTTGAATATAATAAAGTAGCTTATGAAAATAAATAATTCCCAGATTCTATTTAATAAAGATTTTATAAAATTTCCGGTTGCGAATTGATTAAGTATTTTAGAAAAAAAAACAGGTGACGTGCATATGGGGGTTACATGTCAAGTGACCCAACTTTTGAAATCTATGTCTTCCAATTTCTTTAAAGCCAAAAAAGGAACCCATTTTTTAAGTTTTTTATATAAAAAAAAACTTTAAAAAATTTAAAACAATTTTTTTCCATATATTGAAGAAATAGCTATTTAATTTGTTTGGGACAAATCCTGCTAACACCAATAGGTAATAGGTTTTATGGAGAAGAAAGAACACCTGTTTGGCCCTCTAACTCAGAAACTATTTGACCGATCTTATTGAAAATGTGTGCCTGAACTACTATCCAAGAGCACTAACCTTGGTGCGAATTTCCTCCAAATCGGAACATATCGATTTCAAAAGTTGGGTTACTTGACATGAAATCCCCCATATGTGTATATGTTGTATTAGTCAGTTTTTTTTTAGCATTTTGCATTATTTAGCATGATTGATACAAATATTTTTACGAAATTTTTAACTTTTACTTTCGTTTCTGTGCATAAGATGCAATCGTCTATTTGGGCACTAAATCTAATTCCGTACTAAACTATGGTTAATCTTTAAATTCTTGCAATACTTTTATAACCAATTTAATAGGCACATATACATTCATTCATAACTTTACAAAAGCAATTTTGGTCCACAATAATTGTGCTTTAAACAAAAAGAGATAAATTTAATTTAAGTAGTCGCTGTAGTCTTGAAATATGTCAAATTAGCACGCCTAAAATATTGAACATAATATGATTGATATACTTTTTGGTCATGCTATTTCTAGACATTTTTCATCAGTTTTGCGTTATTTTCTTTTATGATACTCTTTATATAAGTAAAAGTTTGGCGGATTTTAATAAAACTCTTTTTGATTTTATTTTCTTTTTGAGTTAAAATATACGCAATAATTTATGTATTCCAAAATAGCCAGAAGTATTTATTGAAATTTCACTTCACAAATTGGCACGTATACTATAGTTTTATTTTTATGTTTTAAATTTTTTTTATTTTTTTTTTTGTTTTTGACAGAAGTTAGTAGGTTTAATTTCAGAAAAAAGGCACACACAATCGCGGTTACTCGTACTTGTATTCGCACGTACAAACAAACATGCGAGTATCGGTCCTCCTGCACTTGAATCAAGTAACAAGTAATCTGGTCATACAAGTGGTAAGATGAAGAATGGCGCCCCATAAGTGAAAAATATTTAAGTGTGTTTGTGTGTATAGGAATTTAGTTTATAACCATATATTCATACACATCTCCTCTTATACTCAGTCGCCGTACTATATAGTACTTTTAACAATGTTTGGCTAAATGGTTGTTGTATGGAATGGAGGATGGAGTTGTTGTGTACCTACAAACGTTATGAGAGCAAGCTGTATCAGCTCCAGAAACAACAACAGCAACAACAACAATACAATAAACACCAATATTAAACAATATCAAAGTTATTGTAGTTGCCGGCAGTTCTGAAACTAAATGCAACAAGCAAAAAAAAAAATGATAAATAAATGAAATAAAACTTAAAGGAAAAGATATATTGTATATAAACTTTCATTTTCAAATCAATGATGTCTGGTAACTGCCAGATTGCTGGATTGTTTGTTGGTCTACCTGACTGTTTTCTGTTCGCTCATCGATAAAAAAAATGTGATGTGAACGAAATGAAAAGTGAAAATTTAATTGAATAAATCAAAATACTTGCGATTATTCGGACATAACAAAAAACTTAAATAAACTGATAAGCGCTTGTAAAAAAAGTCAATGCAATACACCAAGAAAAAAATCGGTATCTCCTTCTGAAAACTCGCATGCACTGTGAGTAGATAAATAAATATAAGCTGAATTATCAATGATTTTGAAAAGAAAAATATTATTTCACAAGTTGTTGCTATAATCAAGAAATGCATTCATGTTGTTATGAAAATGTTTTACAAACAACTTGAGATATTTTCTTCTCATCCGATAAATTTGTTTAATTTATTAAATTTTAACGGATAGAATTATTAAAAGGCATTGTATTGATGGTAAATGATTATTCAATATAAGTTTCCTATTGTGCGTAATAACACGTGTTTTGATTGTTCTATTCAATTCTATTTTTAAAGGGTCAGGTCATTACACTGTGCAACACTTAAAGCTAAATCACAAGTGAGTGATTCTGGTAAAGGGAACAAAACCATATTTTTATATATCATTGGTTTTAAAGTTTACGTCGTGGAGCCCATCCTTATGAAGAATCGGCACGGAATACAACGCTATCCTTATGCTGAAAGTTTATTATATATTCAGAAGATTTGTGTTAAGTCCTACGAGATAGATCGAAGCGTTAAAAAATTTTAATAATAAAATTATTTGATCAGTGCAATTTATGACTCCTTTTTTTTAATAAATCTGGGTCGTATAGCGTCAATGGTGGTGTGAATATTGGCTTCTAATGCTTCAAGAGTTAGTGGTTTGCCGGCGCCAAGTTCTATTAAAAGTAATACATGCATTAAGTCGCACGAACGAGTAGGCCAGTGAACAGGACCACTTCTGAAAATAAACTTGTCACCAAATTGATTTTGCAATAAAGCGGTTGTTTAGCGCACTGTATAGTTAGTTGCGCTGTCTTGTTGGCGCCATATATCGCTGATGTTAAGCTGATTAATTTTTAGAAACACAAATGCTGTCAGCATGTCTCAATAGCGTTCGCCAATCACCGTAGCACCAGCTTCTTGCTCATTTCGAAAGAGCGTGTAAACAGCACCAAACAGTTAATTTTATTTTATTTTATTTATTTCAACTGTAAGGACTTTTAGAATAGTAATAGTAATAATAATAATTATAATAATGAAAATAGTAACAATAGTAACTAACAAAGGTAATAATAATAAAAATAATAGGCAATAATAATAATAAAAATTTAATTACAAAATCAAATCATAACGATTAAAAAATCACTAAAAAAAAAACAAATACAATAGGACTTTTTTGTAGACGGAATAAAGAGAAAGATAATATAGAGAAAGATGAAGTTATGGGCTAGCAATTTTGTGAAACATAATCCATAAGAGTTTTCTTAAATTTCTGTCTTTCAACAATTAGTTTTATATTTGAGGGCAACGAGTTCCAAAGCTTTATGGCATTGATGGAGAAAAATCTGCTTGTGCTTAGATAGTTGTATCGTGGTGGTATTAATGGTCGACCTGCCGAAAGAAATTTTGTCGCACAGGTATGTTGGTGATCGATCATTTAGTAATTTTTGTAGAAATAGTAGGTTGCGCATACGAAGGTAATCCACTAAGTCGCAACCAAGTATCATTGTCCTCCAGAATGAAACACTACTTAGGGATGGGCAATAAATATCGATATATAAAAATATCGATATTTAAAAAAATTATAATCGATATATATATCGCCGATATTAAAAATACCGATATATCGATACATCGATATTTATCTACGACTTCGAATTCGATATTTTTAAGATCTCTTTTTAATAAAATTCAACATTTTAACCGTTGCTCAACTGCTTACAATATTGTTGTTTTTTAAGAATTGCATCATATGTTTTTAACTAACAATAAGAAAATATCGGAGCTTTTCCATTGTACTTTTTCATAGACTACATAGTTCAGTTTTGTCTCGGTTATTTAAGAGATGACAACAAAAAAATAAGCTCGGAAAAAATATTCTAGAAAGGGTTCCTAGTATTATGCAAAGAATCGCTTTTATTATGGCGTATTAGGAGCAATAGACTCATGAAAGTTGGAGTGTTTTTTTTATTTGAGCATGTTCTTATATATTAAAAATAAAATATTGCACAGTTTACTTGTATAGTATGTGTCACAAGTTTCGTTTACCGGCAGTATATAATCCGGCATTATTATTATTTTTTTTAGATTTCATATGGCGAATAAATAAAAACTTTTTTGTATTCTTTACTTTTTTTAAATTTTTTTATTGTAGAATTAACTGCCGGTCCCTCTATTACAAGCGAAAACTTCGTTCGCATAACTTACCTTAAAAATTTAAATTTTTTTTTTTGTTTTAAATAAAAGTAAAGTGAATGAAAGTTTCGTTCGAAATCGAGGGACAGGCAATAAATTTGAAATTAAAAGAAACAATAAAAAGTTAGAATGGAATTTTATCTAATATGTTTGTACATATGTAAATATGTATTGACATAGGTATATTAAGTTTTTAAATTTGGTAATTATTTCGGCTTAATACGTTCGATACATCGATATATCGATATTTTTAATAAATAAATATCGATAGTCTTAAAAAATATCGATACGATATATATCGATATATTTTTTCAATTTGCCCATCCCTAACAATACTAAATCTGTGAATACGTAAACATAACGAGTTGTATTGTTAAACGAGACTTGTAATTTTTGTAGAGCGCACGATTCCAATTTGCTATGCACCACCGCAGAAGTAGTTATAAGAGGTAGGATTAACTGTAGGACAAGACGTTTCTTGATTTCAGTTGAAGTGTAAGCAGAGATTAATCGTAGGTTGCGCAGTGTCATATACACACTGCGTATAAGATTATTGATATGATCATTGCATGACAGAAAGGAGTTGATGTGAAAACCAGGTACTTGACTTTTTCTACATATGCAAGTGGAGTGTGACCGAGGCTAATAATTGGAAGTTGATTAAAACGATGTTTCATCCGAACAGATTTGACCGGATTTAGCATTATATTGTTATCTATAGCCCACTTATAAACAACGAATGGATAAATGGATGTAATTCTGATTCGCTAACGGCTTGGGGATTGTCTTCGCTCCTAATACGGGAATATTGCTTATTGATGTAGCAATTTTATCAGAAATGAGCTTCGTAAAATGGACAAAGAGCTCTATAAACTTCGCGAACAGATTTATACAACCATTTTTTAAAAGTATATTTCCACTGTTGGGAAGCGTTGTTATAAAGTTAAACGATTAAGTCTGAGGGATTTACCAAATAGGTGCATTGATCATCTTCCTCAAACCGTTTAATATTAATTATTAAAATCTAGTTTCCAAGAACATTCAGAATCCGAAAGTGATTAAATGGGTAACTTTGTAAAAAAAAAAAATTAAAAATCATGATAAACTTGTTTATATATAAGAAATTTTGAATAAAAAGTGCTAATTTTTGTTTTATTTAAAACTCTTATTGGAATAAAGCTGCATGTAGGGTACTTTTGCAAGTTCTCAAATATTTTGCAATAGCAAAAAAAAAGATAATTGAAGAAATAAAACTTATACAGTATTCGGCTAAAGAATTTTTATCGACAAAAGAGAATATAAGTATATCTGCCTAATTTTTAACGAGCTTATAGCGTACACCAATCTCTAGAATTAATTTGTAGGTCAGACTATAAGTTTGGAAGATATGAATTTTCCGACGACAAAAAAATTTTGTCGAAAAAAATGGTCTTATTTAAAAAAAATGTGCCTTATTTTTCACGGAACTTATAGGCTCTATCCTTGCATATAATTCATCTATAAATGGATCAGACTATTAGTTTGGAATATATGATTTTTCCGCCGCTAAATTGTTCTTATTTCTCAGTGTTAGGAGAGGGAAAAAACTTTCTAATAAGTAGGTTATGATATAAGATATGGTGCAAAGCACGTTATTCAAATCGGCACTTGTTTTAGGGCGTGTTTTTTTTTTTGCGCAGCCGGTCGAACAACGACGTCTTACAGTTCCTTCAACAGAAAGATGCATTCATTGTCTTGCGATAAGCAATTTTAGATGCGTGGCCTGTTTTTATTGATCGGCGTGGTTAGCAAGTCTTTCTTAATCAATTCCTCAGATAAGGTAACTAGAAATGATTTGAAGGGCATCTTGTTAAGGCTTGACATTAATATTCGAAGCGACTGTTTTGGAAGTCACTCTTAGCTGGCTTAAGTCACTATTAGCTGGCTCATTACAGGCAAGAACTTCTTCGACAGCCCCATTTACCTCATCAGTAAGTAGTTTACTAAATCTGTGTTATCGCTAGAGAAGCCACCTGATACAAATTTTTCAGAGTATTCGTCGCTTGCTTAATCTTCGTTAGTGCTGGAGCCAGATACATCACTTGGTTCAAATTCTTTAGAGCTTCCATCAGAAAAATATTCTAAGTCGCAAGCCTATCAGCCTCCTCTTCTCAAACTTTTCAAATGTCTTAGGGAATAGGTTTCTAGGAAAACAACAAATTTTCTTTTAAACGGAATAGCATATTGTTAACTAATCATCGGATGGATGGATGGTACATATAGTTATCATTTACTTAAAAAGCATAAGACAAATTTTATTTTTTAAAAATGCTTACCTAAGTTGTCCTTATACACTTGTAAACACTTCAGGTAAAATTCACAACCCATCAATTTAAAGCTTTTACGGATATTTCAATTTCAACTGGTACACATATGTACCATCCAGGTCGAAAGGGTTAAGTCACATCAGATGCAATAGACTTGCAAGATGACATTTACACTTTCTTAGTTAAGTTGCTGGATATTTTTATAACAATATCAAGCAACTTAAATAATTTTTTAAAATCTCTGCCCTTTAGTCTCTAAAGGAAACTAACTGAACCTTCACCATTATTTACTACAACGAGGCGGCTATTCACTTAGGGAAGAAATATTCCAATTATACTTATTGATACTACACTCATATTATAACTTAATAGCCTCTTTGCTTACAACCGTGTTTAGTTTTGCTTTGACCATTCATATGTTAAAAATAATAAGCTCTTATATTTTGTCTTATATGCCATATATTAAAAACAACCAATAATAAGTTTAAAAGTATAGCTCTAATGACCAATATACATTTAACTGAAGATTAAACTCAGTCCTTGCGACTGCTCGTCAATGCGGATTGCATTGACGTAGATATAAAGGAAAGTGGTTCATTAATAACCTTAATTGTCTTAAATTAAGAACATTTTATAAGCCCGATAGAACTAACGAAAGGGTTAACTGTCATACTGGGCTCACATTTCGACATAAATACTATTCAGTGGATAGAAACACACTTGTGCAACGCAACCAATTTGTCCAAATTTATTTTGCAAAATAGTCATCGATTTGCGCAACTTATAGACGATTTTGTGATATTTTTTGACACATAAACAAAAATGCCGCATATGCAGTGAGACCCATCCCCAACAGACTCTGCAACGGAGTTTGTAGCCAGAAAAATGCACCGCTTAGTGCGGTTTACACGATGGTAATATCATAAGACCTTATTTCTTTAAAAACTAACCAAAATTGGACGCATAGAATGAGTTTAATCAAGAACAGCTGCAGTGTCCATTTTTAGATGGCAATGCCATTTTATAAAAATGTCAAGAATTTACGTACGTAGGTTTAGTATTACATGTATTATGTACCTTATAAGTTACAAAATGTATATACATATACCCCTTATGCTAAAAGAAATTAAAGTTCACATTAGTTAACCAACACACTACGCTCAGGAAAAGTGTATGGGCTTAATGTGTTGGTTAACTAATGTAAACTTTAACTAAAGGGGGATAATCTAATTATTAACAGCATTTTAATACTTGATAAATGTCTCCCGAGTAACAAAGGGGCTTAGAGGTTAAAGATCCTTGCCACAGAGAAGAACAAATGCACACAAGTAAGTACTATGAGTTTCACAAACATCTTCGGCCGACTTTTTTATTTTGTTACCTTTTTGGTGATCCCTATTATGACAAATGTTTAACATTTCAATGTGTAGAAAGAACGTCAAAATAAAAAAAAAACTGATAAAAAAATACTGAAATTTATTGTTGGAGGATAAGCTATCAGCAAACAAGATAGCTTTGGCTTTTCTAAAATTATTTAGGAGAACGTTTCCTGAACAGCTTATCCTCCTACAATAAATTTCAGTATTTTTTTTATCAATTATTAAAAAAGGGAATTATGCACAACAAACAAATCTTTTAATAAATAATAGTATTCCCAAAAACAACTTTGATAATAAAAAAAAAACTTTATAATATAGTTGCTGTTATTAAGGAGAACAACGAGAAAGCTCGAAAAATATTGATTTTTTTTGTTTCAATATTTTTTTGTATGAAATAATTAAAAAAATACAAACAAAAGCTTATAATTTAGTTACCAATTAAATAAAAGGTTTATTATATGAAAATCAAAAGTGATATTGTGACAAGTGCCAGAATCACTAATCTGAGATATAAGAACATTAAGAACATTTTCAATAATATATGTATATCGCACTTGATCGACAAGAGGTTATTAACTCGAAATTTTTATTTGTCCACTGTTTTCGACACGTAATATTCATATCTACATGCTGTAAAAATATCGCATTACTTTGTCTACTTCTTGATTATGAAACGGTTGGTTTAAAAATGCATTTCCATATGCCGTCAATGTAAAATTAAAAATTGTTTTGCATCGGCTGAAATTTTGAAATTTCGAGTTAGTACCCTCTTATTGGTTAACTACGATATATATTAAATATTGACCAGCAAATGGCGGCGTAATGGACATCATATTTTAATGAGCGTTGTGTATTGGCGAGGCAAAAATTTTTAAACGTCAGTACAACGGCCTTTAGCTAATTCACCCACTTACTAAGTTTTATTAAATTATGAAAATAAATACAAAATTTTAAATGTTTTGGCCAAATTCTTTACAGCGGTATAGTACAGTTGCCACCTTAGCAGTCCTTGTAATTGTGTCCATCTTCCATTTTAGTTTGCTGTCCAATATTAGTCTAAGGCATTTTGCATTATTGGACAGTTTCATTGAAACACCGTTTATTTTCGGGATAACAAATTGAGGAATTTTGTACCTCCTTGTAATATCTAGTCCACAGTCCTGGCACCATTTCAGTAGGAAGTCCAATGCGGACTCCATAAGCTCCAACAGTAGCTAAGGATCCTTACCCGTAGCCACAACTGCCAGGTCGTCTGCATATGCCAACAGTTCTGCATTGCGTCCTTTCCATGGCCCTGAGCAGGGTTATGGTATTCAGATTCGAAACTATGGTTACAGTAATCCTCCTTGTGTGGTGCCTCTAGTACAGGATACTGCTGGCGATCTGAATGATCGCTGAATCGATCTCCACAAGTTTCACGGCGTTAATAACCAATTCAAGTCTAACATTGTTGAAATATCCAGAAGTGCAACTAAAGCAAATTCCTTGTAGTGCAGAGAGCTTTCTATATGACCCACTAATGAGTGAAGAGCATTTTCAGTGGATTTTCCCTTCTTGAAGGCGTGTTGAGCCCTCGACAAGGATCATCGTCCTCTCCAGTTTATTCAGTAGGAAGTAGGATAGACTTACTGGTCTTAAGTTATTAGGCTCAGTGGGGATGTCTTCCCTCACTTGAGAATCCATATTTGGCATCTTTACAAATACACACAGAAAAAAATATCAATGTTAAATTAACTGTGCGCGATGTTAATTGAAAATCATAGTGAATTTCTGCAAAAGCATTTTTTATTTAAAATTATCATTGTTTCATATTAATTTTAAATTAAAGATGTTAAAATAATATTGAATCCAGAAAGGTCTGTTTTACTTGTTTTGTAAAGAAACAACAAGAACACTTCAAGAAGAAAAACACATATTTTCTTTTATTTTTTTGTGTTTAAAATAATTTATAAAAAAAATTCCGTATTCTTTTTGTTAAAATGATTTCGTAAAATACATAACATTTCCAAAGTAGAATAATGACGAAAACCATATTGGGCCATTCTGCTGGTGTCTTTTTATTGTAAGTACTTCTGTAAATAAAGGGAAATACAAAAAAAGTGAAATAGCTGTTACAGGAACAGGAATAATAATATTATCTCTTTTTCTAAGTGTTTAGAATTATTCTTAAATTAATACATATGCTGTCTCTGTAGCTTCTTCTCACTGTTATTTCGCATTTAAACCAATTTGTTTTTATGTAGAATGAAATTCAAATTCATGTCGTTTCAACTTGAAATAACTTTCATTCAACGTGAACCGTAATGTTATTTCAATATCAATGCCATTTTGCTTTAACATAACTGAAGTGTTAAAATAACATGAATTAAATCATGTTAAATTAATATGAACCCAATAAGAAAATTTCCTATTTTGCGAAGCACTAATGGTACATTTTAAAAAGTAAGCACACATTTATGAGCTCCGCAATAAGACATACAGAGATGCAGTATGGTAAGTAAAAGACATCTTAATAAATATTTAAAAGTTGAAGAGCCACGACATTCCCTTGCTACGCAGCAGGATTGTAAAGGAGCATATAAAAGAATAACGGTAACAAAAAATTCTGTGTGCAAAGCGAATCGTTACATTCACCAATTTGTATATGCGCTGAATAAAGCGCTTTCTGTGTCAAAAATGTATTGCTTCAAAGTGGGAACTCCCCATATAAAATTCATGTCTTCTGTAAGCGGTATGGTAAGCGAAACGTTTACGTTTCTCCCTTACAAACCTGCTTCGTTGGAAGCTCTATTTTTTTATTGGGAAGTAACTGTGAAGCAATGTGTGCTAATTTAAACGAAGAATATTTTTTAAATTGGTAAAGTAGTAACCACAAAAAGTTTTTTTTTTCAATCACCTTTTTCACAAATTATAATTTCTAAAACTGATTTAGATCTTTTTGCGTAATTTGTTTTTCAAATCCTTTTAAGTAAATCCAAATTTCAATTTTCTCCATTTTATACCCAATAAAACGAACATATCAATATAATGATCATACTTAATGCCAATAATATTTCACCTTTTTTTATTTATTTCTTAATAATTTCTTTTCTTCAAAGATTTTTGTCATTTCGTTAATTTTAAATTTAAAAAAAATCTCAGACAAACTGCTTAATTCTGACCAAAATGGTAAAACTCATTTTAATAAGTGAAAATTTCGTTATGTCCAAATAAGTTATTTTTGCCAAATGTCGTTTGATATTCAATATACCCATAAAACAACAAATTTAACCCGTAAACAAACAATATTATGCCAAAAAAAAAAAAAAAACTGAACAACATAGAAATAAGAAAAATATGTATTCATAGCGAATAAGTAAAACAGAAAAATGCTTTTTGGTAGGAACAGATGACGAGGAGTATCGTTTCGTATTCGTTGGATATGCTTTTTGTTAGAAAAATGAAATACGCGTGATAGATACTTTATTTATAATTTTCAAAATTTATGCAGAAACTCTTAACAATTGTTACTTTGTTTACTTGGTTTTGTTTTCAAAATGTTGTTGTCATTGCTTTTGTAAGAGTTCATTGCATTCATATGGATTAATGTGACACTTTCTTGAAGAGGCTAATTCCGAAATGAACCAAAAAAAAAAAAACTGAAAGATACATTTTCCACTTTTCCATAGGATGATGATTTTTTTTTTTTTTTTTTTTTTTTTGGTTGCCAGCATAAAATGGTTTCCCTTTTTATAAAAGTAAAATTAAATTTATGCTCGTATACAAATAAGTATGGCTAGCAATTTATATTAGTTTCTTTTAAATCTTGGAGCGGTTTCCATAGATTTTATTAGATTATAATGAGTTTTTAAATCATTCACTCTAACCAGAACAAAATTTATTATAAATACGGAAACAATTTTTTTGTGGTCGATTTTTAAGTATCTCATCGTCCACCGATTTTTAATGAACCATATATCGAGCTATTTGTGCGTAAATATGCACAATATAAATATTTTTTAAATGTAATGGCTTTTTTGTACTTGCAAACACACACGCACGCAAATGGATAAAAAGAGTGGATTTTGTTGCTTTCTTAAAATGTGTACGTTTTTGTTGCATAACGCACTGGTTCTCTCGAAAGTAAATGTCAAGTGGTCGAATTTCGGCCACCGGGTGAAACAAGTTAATATTAATTTAGTAACAACATTGCCAGAAAATTGTTTGTCGTATAAGAGAATAGCTCCAAAGTAGTATAAATATGGGGATTCTGTATATGATTTTTGCTCCCTACGTGATTCCCATAAGGAGGAATTTTTAAATTTCAAATTGCTCCCAACGTGTTTTCCCATAAGGAGGAATTTTTTTCTTTCATAGGGAGGAATTTTTTAATTGAAATGTCTAATGAATCTGCCCAGCTCTTATTTACTACCTTTCAGCCCTATGATATGAGAGATTTTGATATGCATACTATAGTACAAGAGATATGAAGAGATCTAAAGATATTCAACCATTTTCAATAGCAGAAACGCTTTAAGAAATATCAAATTTTAAGTCAAGAAACAGTCCTGGTTTCGATCTAATAACTGCAGAAGTCCTTAAAACTCATCCTCATAAAGCCATCCTTAGCATTAACGTCATTATGTATGCATGTTCAAACCACAGATGTTGTCCGTTAGCTTGGAATGTTTCTAACGTAATAATGATAAATAAACCTGGTAAAAATGCAAATCAAGTTTCGGCCTTTTGGCCGATTTCCCGTAATGGGAAAACTGTTCGAAAAACTTTTTTCTATTAGACTAACACAAATAGTCTCAACTAAGCAATTATTACCTTCCAATCAATTCGGCTTTAGAGAAATGCATTCTACGATAGAACAAGTACATAAAATTGCCCACACGATAGAGGAAGCTCTGAAAAAAGAAAGTATGTTCAGCTATATTCTTGGATGTTGCAGAGGCCTTCGACAAGGTATGGCACAAAGGTATAAAACACAAAGAACACAACTACCTGTCCAATATACTAACTTACTAATATCCTACATGGAAGATCATCTTTTTAGAGTCAAGCAGAGAAAAGAACACTCAGAATTAAAATAAATTAGAGCAGGGGCACCACAAGTAACCTTGGTCCTCTTTTGTATATATTATATACATCAGATATACCTACTCCTATGAAAGACAATACAAAAGCAACTTTTGCGCATAACACTTGTATCCTGTCAGTTGGTGCATTAAGCTGCAATCGTCTATAGATGTAATGCTAGAATGAACGAAAAAATAGAAAAATTAAATTATGTGAGATTAAATCAGTCCATGTCGATTTTACTTATAAATCTATTTGATACAAACCCACAAAAATATCGACCTCTATAGTCCCATATGCTAAACATGCTAAATATCTTGGAATGACGCTTGATGCGAAACTAAAATGGAAAGAACATGTAACAAAAAAAAAGAAACAGAACTGAATATAAAATTCAACCACCTTAAAAGGATTATTGGAAGAAACTCTCCAGCTTCAATTCAAAACAAGCTGCTTATCTAAAATCAAATGATAAAACCAGTAGAGACCTACGGAGTTCAAATATTGGGCAATGATTTTAAAATAAAGAACTTAAGAATATTGTCTTATATTAGAATTATTGATCTACACAGAGATCTTGGAGTAATGAAAATCTCAGAAGTTTTTCAGAAATTTGCAGCTAATTTTACATATAGACTAGTTAATCCAGAAGGAATCTACTCAAGAAGACTAAAAAGAACTAAACCACAATATCTGGTGGCTGTTATTGCATGAATGTTATAAAACAGAAAAATATTACTTGTTTGTCTAAGATTAGGTGTAATAAAATGAACTGTATGTAATTTCTGCAATAATAAAAAAAAAGTTTCCAAAAATCACTTTTAAAAAATATTCTAGAAAGTCTTACGAAAATGTTGGTATTAGAACAAATGTTCCGTATCTAAGCAGTGCTGCCTTTAATTTTTTTTCAAAAATACCTGCACAGTGTAAAATAATCGAATTTTGAATTAGGGGATCCCGCCGTTTTCTGCTTTACAGAACCCTTGATAAATCCAATATTAGTTGCAGACCCCTTTTTATTTAATTTAAGTTAATTACTAACCGATTAACTGCTCGGTTAATTTAAAATTGGCAATTTTCGATTAACAATTAAACCGGTCAATTTCAGTCGATTAATCGATTAACCGATGTTTGGGGTGCCCCGGTAGGCTAGCTGATAGTGAGCTAGTCTATCAGCGCCGGGGTTGCGGGTTCGATTCCCGCCAAGGACTCTGGTCTCCTGCAGACAAGCGTATAGCTTCGCGGGATTAGCATAGGTAATATAAAAAAAAAAAAAAAAAAAAAAAAAAAAAAAATTGTTAACTTTTTGTAGTATTATAACATATTTTTTGTGTTTTTAATGATTAATTTCGTCTCATGTAAAAAAGGTATGCAAACAAAGAAGGTGTTCAATGATCTTCATTTTAAAGAAGTGTTAGCTGTCAACAGCTTTTTGTTTCACGTACTTTTCGCTTATAAGCACATCCTTTAGTTGCAGCCAAGTAGTGACCTATATCGCTATTGTGACTATAAGCCTAATTATTAATATGCCACTATGTGTCATATAACCGAATTCGAATATAATGAATTTATGTGAATATAGAAAACAAAATAAAAATCATATCTATTACACCGACAGCAGGCTTATGGTTGTGCAACAGAGTTGCATACTATATAAAAAGATAGCTAAAATAATAAAAATTCATAATTCATTCCTGATAACAAGATAAAAACTATTTTTTTTCGAATAGAGAGTTGATGATGAGAATTAAGCGGTTTAATAAGAATTTCTTTTATATGGTTTGTGTCTTCGAAAACTAAAATCAACATGTTGCTAATGTGACTATAACGCTATCAATTGGCTTAACTTATGCTAATGCAAGTCGCTGATAGATGGAATATATGCCAAATATGCTTATATCGCTAAATGAACTATAACATAAATACTTTCTAATAAATTTGCTTATAGCGGCGGAAAATAAAGATAAAATGGACTATATGTGACTTTAAACCAAAAGTACTGTTTTTGCTTAGTTATTTGTTTCTTATCATATCTTCTCATATTTTATTTTAACAAAATTAACCGAAAAAAAGTGTTAAAAATTTAAAACATTAAAACAGCACTCTAATGACATAATGGAGGATTGTATATGCTTAGAAAAATCCAGGAATAGGACTGAGAAATTAGCTTTCCGTTGGATAGCAATGTAGTATATTTATGTACAGAAAAATTTACAATTATTAGACGGAAAGCTAAGGTAAAATGTAACAAGAAAATACAATATAATAGTCTGGTAGTGTATAAAGTCATTCCTAAAAAAAAAAATTTAAGGAATAGAGCTATGTATTACAAAAAAGCTTTATAAAATACATAACTGAAATTTAACTCATAGAATAAATTCGAAAAATAAAAAATGTTGAATAAAAAAATCTTTATTAATCTGTTAACCGATCATTTGCAAACTTAACCGATTATACCAAAACATCGGTTAATTAATCGAGCGATTAACCGATTAAAGCAAAAGCCCGATTAAATGAATACCCCAATCTTTACCAAATATTTAATGGAAAAGTCCTTTAAGTTCGTTGGGCCACACAGTATCAGGATATAGGTAATTTAGAAAACTTGCAGAATCATTTTGACTCACATAACAGACCATTTCGCTTAAAAGCATTGATATCAATTTAGAAGCAATAATTCTGGGTCCCATATTGACAAAATCCGCGGGACACTTAAAGCTAATTAAGTGTTACAAATAAAACAGAACATGGGAAGTACTTCTGCATGTAGTATTACTTAAAAAAGGCTAAAATAAACGTAAAATTATTTATTTGTTATGGCCCGTTTTCCAGACTTACATCTAGCTAAGGGTAGAATTTTATCGGCCGTAAGTGTTCCATTATTACAACTTTACTTAAACCTTAAGTAAGCGATAGGCTAAAGGAAGGAATAAAGTAATTTTTTACAATGGAACAGTTTTAATACGGCTGATTAAAGCCTAACTTAAGCTATCGGTAAGTTGTGAAAACAGGCCTAAGACTTATAAATACAATCACAAATGATCATGTATGTGAGGGAAAAATACATTGATTGCAAGAAATTATTTTTAAATGGTGTGATGAATTTTGAATAATTTTCCATTTCTCCATTTCTAAATAAAAGTTTTATGTTTGTTTCAAAATTCACTCCCACCATCATATATAAAATAAAATTAAGCAGAATAAAGGCAGGGAATAAAAAGGAAACTGTATATGAAATTAATTTTTTAAGATTCTGATAACTAAATTTTTTGTTTTATATCGTTTCATTATCTAAATCGATTTCCATCACATATTTTTATATTCTAACTTAATTGACCGCACAATAGTAAGTTAGACCTTTAGCCCGTTGTAGTATGAAAGACCATAGTCTTTGGCGGAAATCGAACCTGCAACCCTCGCACTGATAGACTAGCTCACTACCAACTAGTCAACCGGGGCACCCGAAACATAAACTAATTTTTTTTATATAAATTGTAAAGTGTAAAAAGGTGTACAAACATACTCTTCGTACTTTCTCTCACTGAAAAGCTAATACGAATCCCAAGGGTTCTTTGACGTGAATTTTATTTTAGCAAATTTCGGGAATTTAACTATAAGATTTTGTAATTAATTTAAGATTTTACATTATATAATTTAAGACAAATTTCTACCCAACTAATAAATTTCCATTCATTTAAACATCCAAATAATTAAATTTTATTAAATTCTATCTTTAAGTCAATATGTTTTTAAATAGTGCAAGTAAGACAGTCATTTTAAAACAAAAATTCAAACTATTACTAACGACTTCGCCTAAAATCTAAGGTAGTCAAGACGAGACTACTACGACATGATCAGGCTAATTACGGGTATTCATCCAAATAATTACTACCCGATTAACTGATCGGTTAATTTAAAATTGCGTTTTTTCGATTACCAATTAAGCCGGTTAATTTCAGTCGATTAACCGATGTAACAACATTTTTTTAACTTTTTGTATTATTATAATCTAATTTTTTGTGCTTTTATTTATTTGTTTCGTCTCATATACAAAAGGTTGTGTTTAGAAAACATTTTTTCATACAATTGAAGAAGGTATTCAGTGATCTACATTTCAAATAAGTGTTTGATGTCAACAGCCTCGTATTTATTTACAGTTATTTGTTTCTTTTCATAACAATCTTGTAACAGAATTAACCAAAACAATTAGAAGTGCTAAAAATTTTAAAAAATTAAAAAAGGACTCTAATGAAATAATGGAAAATTTTATATGTTTAGAAAAATACAGGAAAAAAACTGAGAAATTAGATATTCTGTATTATTGGTAGCTTTTGACTTCTTCAACATCTACAATAAATGAAAGTTTTTTCAAAGTCAAGTGTTATCCAAACCAGAGAAAATAAGCGCTTGAATCCTAAACATATAAACAAAATTATTTGTATAAAAGATTATTTTATAAGGTCTTCTTAAACTATTTAAATAACTAATAAAATACATAATGGGGGGATTCACAAGGTGTGCTATCAAGTCATATCGTCATAATGTTCTAATTAATATTTTACAATTGTTTAAAAAAAAATTTTTTTTTATGTTGTTTGAAACACAACAATATTTTTTTTTAAACAATTGTAAAATATTATTTAGGACATTATGACGATATGACTTGATAGCACACCTTGTGAATCCCCCCAATATGTATTACATAGTTATGAAATATTCTTTTGTTTGTTCGTTTTAGTTCAAGAATTGTTATGTTTGTAATGTTATTGGTGTTTTATACTAATAAACTCCAAATAATAAATAATTTATGCATTTTTATGTATTGAAATTACTTGATTTATAAAAAAAAAATTTTAATTGGTTAACCGATCATAAACAATATTAACCGATTATTAACCGATTAAACCAAAACCTCGGTTAATTAATCGAGAGATTGACCGATTAAAGCAGATGCCCATTTAAGTGAATACCCTACCAATTACCCACCAAAATCATGGGATTTAAAGACCTCAGATTGCTTTCTTTGGATTAACGCGAACAGTGAATAACTTTATTCGGATTAGAACATAAAATAATTTGAATCGTCAGAAAGGTACTGCGACGTTCGTTTAGAAAAACTCCCTACAGAGGTACTCATAAAAATTGAGAGAGAAATTCAAATCTTTCAAACCGAATAATCATTGTAACATCTCTCAGTTGTCTAGCCTTAAAACCTGTGATACTAAGTATATAAAAACCGAATCTTTCCGAAAATATTTTTATTCAAACCAAAAACGAATATATTATTTAAAATTTTTTTTTTACAAAAAATTCCCGGAGTTTCCCTGATATTATACTCAATCTTCATACAAAAATGCACTAACAATAATTATTTAGGTCCCAGAAATAGAATAAGTTTGAATAATGTAAAGTATATAAATTCCCCCCTTAAAAATCACTTATTACAAAATTTGTTTGTAGCAGTTCCATAATTGATTATTAATGGTGTTTTCTTTTCCACAAAAAAAGTGACATTTTCTTTAAAAATGCAATTTGGTGTCTGCTTCTTAAAAATGTTTTGCTCTCTTAAAGGGTGGCAAGTTTTATTCTAAAAAAAAAACACATTATTAATGGCATAAGGCATTATTGCACTTTAGTCCCCGTATAAATTGGCAGTTTTGATAATGCCCTGTAAAACTGGTCACTTCTTTTTATATACAGGGCGACCAGAGGCAGTTGGGGAAAAAATCACTTCGGATCAGGGCAGTAAAAAAGGTAATCTTTTAAAGTTATTTTTCCTATTATTTTTTAGAAAGGCATAAGAGAGCAGTACATTTAAAATGGTTGGTTGTCAGTTAAATAAAATCCGAGTGGATTCGGTGTTATAAAATTGTTCTTGATAAAAGTCTTCCAATCAAAAAAATCTTTAAAACTTGGTGTCGATAAATCGGCATCTGGCAACGGTATATTCATGTTTACATATTTTATAAACAAAAAAAACAAAAGAAAATTTTTGAGTATTTTAAAACATTTTTAAAGGAAAAAGAAAATAATGGATATTACCGCATCAATTTGTATATGTGCAGAAATTACAATGAATCAATTATTGGATTCATCCTCGTCATCTGAAGAGGAGGTAATATTAATTATATTTAAATTTTGACTTATGCGTCCACTAGTTTTGCCAACGTCATTTTAAGTCTAATTTTAACTTTTATTGAACAATTTCCAAGCAAACTGGAATTTCGTCAATCATTTTGTTGTTGAAGCAATTAACAAATTTTTATTTACTTTTTTTAAATTTTGAAGAACAAACTTTTTGTCAGTTGTTAAAAACATGGCATTCCAATTTTTGATAACTTGTTTGTAGTTGAAGTGAATTAAACGTTTAATCAAGTGAATTAAACGTATAATTGTAACTAGTAATTTGTTAACTGGTGCAAATTAATAGTATCAATTAAACTTTTTATTTACTTCATAAAACGTTTAATTTACTTCATTAAACGCTTAATTCACGCTTGATTAAATTTTTAATTAAAACTGATTTAATTTTTGAATAATGCTTTAATTGGGGCAAAATTTTTAGAGAATTTTTTCTGTGTATACATGCACCTTTTAACAAAGCGGTATGTTTTGCAGAAAAGAAAATACCATTAGTCTAAAAAACAAGTAAGAGTGCTATATTCGACTGTGCTGAATGTCCATCCACCTTGAGTTCGAATATTTCAAGGTTGGTCTTATGTGGTTCTATAAAATATAAGCCAATCTGTATTAAACCTTACCTCATTTTCGCTGCCTAAATTAAATAAAATATCAAGATTTGTTTTAGAAATATTATTAGGTGTATTAAACAAAGGCTTTACATGGGGCCTATGGTAAATTATCGACCGATCTTCACGAATCGTATAAAATATTAATCGTTTAAAACTATGACATACAAAATTTTACTGCAATATGATAATTCGTTACGGTTTTAGGCGTACAAAGATGTTTTCCGCAAGTGTGCTTTATATGAGGCCTATGGTAAATTACGGACAGATCTACACAACATTTTATAATATGATTTCCAATCATATAAAACGAATTAGTGCTAAATTTTATAAGAATCGGTGCATTCTGTCACCAATTTATGCTAATTTGTTTAACAAAAATATAATTTTTTAAGGTGGTTGTTCCAAATTTGGGTTCATAACCGTTTTCCTACCAAATTTCGCTGAATTTCAGATACGAGACCCGCCAAACAAACCATAAGCCTTCACGGGTTCTCAATGTTAAATATTAATTTATATTTAATAAAAAGAAAATTTAAGAAAAAAAACAAACTGCTTAGGGGAACTAGAAAGACCTTGACACCAATTTTGTTCATTTATGTTGACACAGTAAAAATTAACAATTAAAAAAATTGCTTAAAAAGAACTTCAATTAATTTAATGTAATAATTGGATCAACAATTTTTTTATTTGAAAGAAAATTTAAAAATAATTTTGATTTAATTAACATTTTAGTTGTTTTGAAAAAAAATTTTAATTAAAATATTAATTAAATAACAAAAAATCTTAATTGATTTTTTCGTTTAAAATAATTTTTGTTGGAAATTTGTCAAAACCTGAGCTATATCTCATTAAGTCAATTAACACATTGTTTCAAATGGCAAAGTTTTTTGATCATTTTATTAATTACGAGGGCGGATCAATAAGTCCGTGACTTTTTGAATGAAACACAGTTTTTTTACAAAAAAAAAAATTATTTTTCAACATAATCTCCTTTAAGCTCAATATACTTCGTCCAACGTTTCTTCAATTTGTGTTTCCCTTTTGTGTAATATAGGCATTTGTTTGACCAATAATTTCATCGTTGGAGCTAAAGCTCTTTCTACCGAGCCATTTCTTTAGGTTCGGAAATAGGTAATAGTCACTGGAGGTTAAATCCGTAGAATATGGTGGATGAGGTACCAATTCGTAGCCCAATTCATGTAATTTTGCTATTGAGACTGCACACGATGAAAAATAATTTTTTCTTGGCCATATGGGGTCGTTTTTTAAATCCTCGTTAAATCGGTCCAATAAGTTGGCATAATATTCGTCGTTTATTGTTTTTCCCTTTTGAAGGTAATCGATGTGGATTATCCCGCGTGCATCCCAAAAAACTGTTGACATCACCTTATTGGCCGACAAACTTACCTTGGCCTTCTTTGGAGGCCGGAGTGTTGTAATGGATCCATGTTTCATCCACAGTTACAAAACGCCGCAAAAGCTCATTCGAATTGCGGTTAAACAACTCCAAACAACCCTTTGAAGTTGTCACACGATTACGTTTATGGTCAATTGAGGGCAAACGCGGCACCCATCTTGCAGACAGCTTTCTTTAACCCAGCTGATCATTTAAAATCGAAACCACACTGACATATGAAATCCCTATGGCATCAACAATCTCGCGTACTTTTACTCTTCGATCGACCAACACCATATCGTGAATTTTTTCGACATTTTCGGTTTTAGTGACTTCAATTGGCCGTCCAGAACGTTCAGCGTTATTTTAATGTTTAATGAGCACTGGAGATTCACTTTTTTCATATATAAAAAATCCACGAGGTTGTATGTTTTGAACAGCTGTTAAACGCAAAGTAAATGACGGAACTTGCTCAAAACTTGACAGGTGGTACTTGATGGAAGAGTGGGAGCGAAACTTCACGGACTTATTGATCCGCCCTCGTAAAATTAAAAATATTATTTTTTGAAAAAAATATCCAAAATTTTTAATTTTTACAATTTTTAGTAATTAATATAATCATTTTGGTAATAGGTGCAAAATCAACAACTTGTTTTCTTGATGTTATGAATTTCGTATGAATTTGGTGATTAGAGACAATTTTTAATTTGTTCTGTGTTTCGAAAGTGAGCGTGTTTTCAACAGACGGGCGTGGCTTAATCAACTAAGAATTACTCAAGGTGCAGAATAAAGATACTTTATGTAATAAATAGGGATCATATTTGCACAACATTGGTAATGAAAAATTAGCCTTTTTTAAAATCTGAAATTTAAAAAAAAACTTTATTAAGCATCAATATCATGGAAAGCATCATATGTGGTAATGCCTGTTTTATACGAGTATCTACGAAATTTTCATTTATAATGTGAACACATAAAAGTGGGTTACTGGCGCTTATTTGGTTATAAGATCGTGTCTTTAGATCACTATCACAAATAGGAAAAACAAATTTTTGTTTCAGTTTTTTAGTCATTGAGGATCAATGTATTTGTACTTTATAAGTGCACACACTTACTAACATTTACTTGTATGAGTTCTTTGCTTAAGTTTGTTCGAAAGGGCAACACATATTATTTGAACTTTTTCAATACGAAATCAAACACTAGTACTGGCTTACATGATTCGATTTAGCAATTAAAAAGGGAGAGTTGTTGCAATTTATAAATAAATTTAGATTTAATGAGAACAAAATTTATCTTATACTTGAAAAAGAAGCAGGTCTAGATAAAATAAGTTTTTGGTTTTTTGATTTTGTTAATGCAGCAGCAGCATCTTCCTTTTACATTAAACTCATGTAAACTTTTAAGTTTCAATGTTTATAAATACATATGTATGCATGTGTGTACATAAGTATATGAAATGTATCATTTTATTTTAAAATTTATTTATAACTTTAATTCATGTTGACAACTTAAACAAGTTTTATTATTTTAAAGCAGATGTCACTCAAAGTCACGTTATTTTTTTTCCTTTCTGAAGAGAAAAAAGTTAAAA
Source organism: Pollenia amentaria (assembly GCA_943735925.1). Classification (NCBI taxonomy): domain Eukaryota; kingdom Metazoa; phylum Arthropoda; class Insecta; order Diptera; family Polleniidae; genus Pollenia; species Pollenia amentaria. The sequence goes on from OX031009.1 coordinate 158,627,294, forward strand.
GCGAAAATGAAATTTCACTTACATATTTATTTGCTACAACAAGTATCTGTGTATCATCTGTCTGTATGTATCTAAATGGGATAAGTGAACAAACACATACAGGTGACAAATGTAGGAGACATTTATTTAATTTTTTTGTATTATTATTTCTGTCTGTCTGTATGTCTGTCACCCAAAGATAAACTCTAAGAAAATATGCAGGTTTCTTTGAAAAATAATTTGCATAATTTTTAATTTGCAGGAAAGAAAAATGCCACAAATGAAATGGAAAGTTGCAGAAAATATTTGACTAAATAATCTTGTTAACATAATTTTAAACAACTTAATGATGTGTGCGTGTAATAATTTGAATTATAATTAGTAGATATGATGAAAAAATAAAATAAAAATAAAAAAAGCGCTTAAAACTTGAACTCGGATTTTATATTCTATGGTTGGTTTTCAAATGCCGTAAAATGTCATTTCTTAGCCCAGAAAGGTATTAGCCAATTTTGCAATCATTTTCAAATCCGGATTTATCTTCTTTTTTAATATATTTTCATATTGTGAGTTTTCGAATATATGTGTATTGTCATACAAGTCCGACTATAATATATCCTACACCATTTATGAGTATTGCAACATTTTCGTAAGGTGATTTTAGTTGGGAGTTATGAAGCTACAAATACAAAATGTTGTTGTGTGGTTAGGAATTCTATTGGAGTAAATAAATTGTACGTGCATGTTTTTCATAAAGCGATATGTACTGTGGCCATTCGTTCTGTATTACATAGAACAGTGCTCTTTTTTAGGGCTTTGTTCTGTGTAAATTATTTTTTAAGTTAGAATACTTTTAATTGTTCGTACTTAAATTAATATTATGTATTTGTACTTTTTTTTAAAAAATTGCTAGAACAAATACATTCCCAATATATTAGACTGGAAAAATCTAAAATTTTTCTCTCTCGGAAATTTTAACATCCAGAGAAAAAACATCTTAAAATAACTGAACACATTATTGAATCAATAAGAAACATTGACAAAAATCTAGTAGTGTTGAAATTTTTTATTTCAATATGGAACAATATTAATTTAAAGATACCCTATTTTGATAATTTTAATATGGATATAATATCGAAACAATATTTTTCGGCATTGAATTAATATTGAATTCTTATAGAAACAAAGTGGAATAGTTATTGACATTATATTTTTTTACTTTTTGCTGGCTGGGTAGATACCCAACTTTTTACACAGCTTTAATGAAAACTGACGAGAACTGAAAATTCTTGTTAAGCCAGAAAAATCAAGTCCGTCTGGCTAGCCCAAGGTTTTCAAACAAAAGTTTGACAAAATAGAAAAAATTCAAAAGTAATCACAGTACTAAGTTTTCGAAATCAGAGCAAAATTTAGAAGATTTTAATTTTGATATTTGCGAAGAGGGTAAATTTTTTATCAAGCTTGGCAGCGAGTTGAAATTTGATACGTATAAACTTTAGTACAAAATGGTTTGGTAGTAGGTCCATAAGTAAGCAGAGAGGTCCAAACTGGACAAAACGTATATTTAAGATGTCGAAAGAAGCATTCAAGTGCCTCGGTATTTTAAAATGGTGTAAGATATAATTCACTCCATCTAATCTCCTTACTATTTATACCACCTATATCCGACCGCGAATGGAACACAACTCTCATATTTCGGCCGGTACTTCAAAGTCTATTTTGAAGCTTCTCGACCGCGTGCAGGAGACGGCGAAGTTTTTCATTGTTGGCAGTATGGTATTCTATTCAATTCTATTGATACCCTTGATCACCGTCGCAATGTTGGTTGTATTTGCCTGTTTTATCGTTACTACAATGGGATGTGTTCTGATGAATTTAGGGGCCTGGTTCCCGGAATTCGTACGTTTATTCGTGATACGCATTTTTCCTTAAGAGCCCATCATTTTGTGGTCGAATGGCCGGTGCATCGTACAAAGCATTGCAGGGAAAATTTGTTTTTGGCCATCCTGCTTAAGTCGTCCCTCTTACTTTCAACATAATTAAGCTCAAGTCGAATATCCACATGCACTACTCGCTCTATTCTCCTTCCCATAAACTATTTTCCTAGTTCCAGCACCATGCATTGCATTATTAGGGGTCATTCCCTTAGAGCTGGTAAATGATTTATCAAAATAAAATAAAACTGCACTTGTAGATTGAAAATTAATTAAAAACTAAAGATTTTAGAAAGTTTATTCTCTCTCTTGTAAAATTTATTACATTGGACTTAGCTCTTTTATGACTGAAGGTAACAATACACTCAGAGAAAGAATGTGGTTCAGCATTGTTGCAGCATTTACAGTTGGTTTATATTAAATTAATATTGGTGTCGTACACAACAATTTGTTATTTTTATTTAATATCAGCAATACTTTAGTTACTGTAAACATTTCGATGTTTACCGAAATTATAAATTTTATTATGGTTCACTAAAAATTATAAATTTTCGAACAACTAAATAATGATAACTTTGAAAACATATAATATAATTTACAAACATTTAATAATATTTAATAGCCACAACATGGTTTCCTTCTATACGTGTACTCATAATAAATTTAAGATGCAAACAAAATATCTTTACTCTAATAATATTTTGTTATCGCCATTTGTAAAATAACTTTGCTTCTTAGTATTAACAAAGTGGTAATACAATTTAAAAAAAACTGTTCCTATTAAAATTAAAAAGAAAATTTAAGTTTAAATACATTTTAAAAATGATTCATCAATGGGCTTCTGCAAATGGATTACGACTAAATCCAGACAAGTCAAAATGTCTAGTAATCGGTGCGAGGTCTAGCAGTGACATAAATATCAATATTGATGGTACTCGAATCGAACTAGCGCACACAGTAAAAAACTTAGGTGTTATTTTCAATCGCACCCTTACTTGGTTGGATCATATCAACCAAGTATGTGGCAGAACATATGTTATGCTAAGAATCCTTTGGTGTAGCCAGCATTTTACTCTACTGAGTATAAGAATGATGCTAGCCAAATTGTACTTAATACCAACACTTTTATATTGCTGTGAAGGCTTTGCTGCTTGCAATGTCACTGACAAACGTAAGCTTGTTAAAACATCTAATAACATTACGCCTTACCTTTTCGATTTAAACAGATTTGATCATGTATCTCCATACACCAAAAGTGTTTTTGGCATACGATTTGATGATTACCTCAAGTTTAAAAGTAAAATTTTTTGTATAAAATTATAGTTACAAAAGAGCCTAAATATCTCTACAACATGCTGACATTCACCTCATCATTTCGAAATAATAGTATCCGCACCTTTATATTTCGCAAAAGTGTTTCTTATAACCAATTTTATATATCTACAATTGATCTCTGGAACCATCTTCCAACTGATATACAACTCACTAGCAACGCAATAAAATTCAAAAAATTATTTCTAAAATTATTCCTAAATATATAATAAACAATCTAATTAATTCTGCATTAAATGATAATTCAGGGGAAACCAATAATTCCCACAATAAAAATACATCTCCACAATAAAAATACATCTGGCAACACCAGATTCTATAGCCTACAATACATACCTAGACTTACAGAAAATAAAAAACTAAGAGAAATTATTAAAGATAAAGAAGTAATATTGGCGCATAAACCCAACCAAACAATAAGCTCACTGTTTACACAAACAAAAAGTAAATTTGAAAAAACACAACAAAGCAACGTAGTATACGAAATTAAATGTGATGGCAAGGAGAACGAAACGTGTGAAAAAGTATATATAGGCACAACAAAAAGAAGCTTAGGTACTAGAATAGACGAACATGAATCTGATATTAGAAAAGCAAAGCAAACAACTGGATTAGCAATACACTGCATAGAAATGCAACACAACCCCGACTTAAAAAACGTCGGAATATTAAATAAAGAAAGAAACCAAAAAATTATTACTGTGTCACTTTGCTAACAACTAGAACATCTAGGACCTAGATATATGTATATTTTAAATTTAATGTTTAATTATTTATTTATTTCAATGTTTAATGTTTATTTAAATTATTATTTCTGCAAAACCGTACACTATAACGTATCTGATTCTAATACTGCAATTAAAAAAATATTGTATCTTGTTGTATTAGAAAAGCAAGTAATTAATATAAATACAAATACAAAAAGAACAAGTTGTACATTAAAAAATTTTTTATAATAATTTTAATATTTTTTTATTGTTCTGAAAGTGCGAAAATATTGTTGCAAAAATATTGAACATTGCTTGTAAGTTTTATGTTTTTTTAAGAGGAAAATAATAAAAATTCTATAAAAGAATTTATAAATAATTGCGACATATGACAAACAGATTACAGGGGGTAGTTAATGTATACACTGTGTAATGCAATCATATAGAAATAACATTAAAACCATAATATGCTAAATCGTAACGATATTATGATAACCTACGATTAGAATATGATTACTGTATTCATATTTTGAATCTTTATATGATTCTTTTAGATTATAATATGATTCAAATAATAATCATAATATGTTTTGACTTCAATCAAGTATCGTATCATAATATGTTGCTCTTAGAATATGTATGTTTACCACAACCATGTTTTTTCTCTGCGTTTATGTAAATAAGTAGACTTCTTCTTATCTAAATCTTGGACTATAACTTTTTTTAGATAATGAATAAAATTTATTATTGATTATGAGGCAAAAAACAAGGAAAATATTCTGTACAAGTTCTCAAACACTCATCCTGAAATATCGTAATTGCTTAAACTTATTAATTTAATATAAATAAAACTAGTTCTCAGGTGATTTATATAATCATTAAATTTTTATTAATTAAAAAGTTTTACACTGTTTGACATTCAAAGACTTCTTGTGACTCTATTTGTGTAATGAATGTAATTGCAACATTAGTGCATGTATGGCTGTTAATGTTTTTTTTAGCTTCCATCTCCAAATATGTACATTTTAAACAGTTATTTATTTTCTTAGCTTTTTGGTCGCCCATTTTTTCTTTAATTTTAAAATTTATTTTAGTTTTTTTTTTTTTTTTTTTTTTTTTTTTTTTTTTTTTTTTTTTTTGATTAAAATTGTACTGTTAACTTAGCAAATAATGATAAATAGTTTTAACATTTGACTGCAATTAACACATAAAGTCGCTGTCTAGTGACAATAAGGTGTGGAAGTGCAGGTAAACACAAACCATGTCAAAGCATGCAATATGTTTTTCTATTCATTAAAATGTTAGACATTTTTGAGTATTGGCTTTTTTTGTGCACACATGTTTGCAAAACTTTGATTTATATAGTTCAATAAACTTTAACTACTTGGAAATATTTGTCATTTACCAAGATGTGAAAAATATTTTAGTTTTAAACAAGAATAAGTTATAAATTTTTTTAAATTCTATTAAAAATTTGAACAATTGATTTTAATTCATTTAATATGCCAATCAATTAATGTTGAGTTTTGAGTTACTATTTACAACTTTTAACATGAAAACTGAATCGGTTAGTTTAACATAATAATGTTTGTGTCTTAAGTCTTTTGTTTTCTTGCACTTGCCAACCCATGAAACATGCGAGTCTCAGTTTTCATTGCGCAATTTCTATTTAAACTTCTTCCGCCATTCAAGGTCAAACTGACGTTGAATGTTTAACATGTCAATTTCATATTAACTCGTTTCCATATGATTCGTTTTAAACATCATCGTTTGATTTTTTTTCTCCCAGGCAAAAAGAAACAATAAAATGTATTTGTATTGTTTTTCTCTTCATTACTATTTTACTTTTCAGTTAAACAAAACAAAATTGATGCGTGCTTGGCATTAAAAGTATTTAGATATTTATTGTATAATAAAGGAAATATTATTTAATAGTCATTATTTATTTGTTTTAAGTTAAATGGTAATAGATGCATGATTAAAAATTATGAAAAGGAATTTTTTAAATGAACACTTGAAAATATTTACTTCTCATTGTTATTATCATTAAATATGAAGAGTTTGTAGTCATATTGAACAGGAACTGTTTTATATCATAAGTTTTCATTTAACTTTCTTTTTAATAAATTTCTTATTTTACAACAAATAATACAATCTTAAACAAATAAGAGAGTTTAGGCTGACATATATGACAATATGATATCCTACATCATAAGTAAATAAAAATGGACATATGATAAATTATAGACATACTAATTGAAAATGTGAAGTAACATTTTAGCATACACAAAATTATTAAAATGGGACGTGCAAGTACAAAATATTGTTAAGGGGTTTTGACTTTCACAAAAACTAATTGTGTCAAATGTTTTCCCACCATCAAAATTAATAAGTGACTTATGACATTATTATTATTATTATTATTTGTTGCTTTTACGCCATAGTGCATAGTGCCAACGCAAAATTATTCCAATCCATGATAAATTTCCTGGATGTAGGTTTGTCTCTTCTTCAAGACTTCGTCACCAGCTACCTCGTGGCCTGCCTGTTCTTCGTTATCTTCTTCATTCCTTGAGGATTCCAATCAAAAGCTTCTTTACATATATCATTTGCTGGCTTACGTAGTACATGTCCTATCCATCTCTATTTCCATTTTCGAATTTGAACAGCCATAGGTTTTATATTGCTCTTAAGATATAATTCGGCATATGATACCCAGTTGTGAGGCCACCATATGTGGAGAATATGATGTAGGGATCTGTTGACAAAGGTTTGCAATTTGTTGTTGGTTTCGACAGACGTGAGCCAAGTTTGCATCCAAAAAGCAGCACCGAGAGAACGTTGCTTTTGAAGAGACGTATATTTGTTCTGGTGCTGATTTGATTACTTCGCCAGTTCTTATATAGGCTGGCAAAAGCAGTTTTAGTCTTCTTAATTCTGTGTGGTATATCGACACGCGTGCCTACGTCTGGTGTAATGTGGCTGCCTAGGTAGGTAAAGTCTGTGACTGATTCGATGTTCTGGCCATGCAGACCAAGTGGTTCTGTGTGTAAAACATTTATATTAAGCGATTTGGTTTTGTTGGCATTGATCTTAAGGCCATGATATTAATGACATGACATTAATGACATTAATGGCTAATATATTAGTGAATGTTTAAACGCTGGCTTAGTTGTAAACCTAAATGTACTAAACCTAAATGTACATGTAGTTTAAACTCAACAGCTGCATATAAGTGACCTATATATAATATGTTGTTTAAGAAATAATAATGTGGCAGTCCTACAATAAATGTTGTCAAATTCATATGGTTGTTCTGAAACTTGTAATGAATAACAACAATTGCTTTGTAGTTGATCAGTTGAATTTATCACATTTTGAGTTAACTTTACATAAAACTTGTGAACAAAGTACATTTCGCGAGAATGCTTTATTCGCCAGCCTTCTTCAAAAAATAACTAGTTTTCTAGAGTGGACTTTATATCAGATATGTGATAAATTATTATCCAAACTTTCTAAACTGTACCATTACTAGATCTAGTTATATAAAACTAGACTTTCTTAGTTTACAAGATTTATAAGAGCGACCGATTCATTAGATTCATGCTGCAACAAATTTTACTAATAAATCTCTTCAGAGGTATAAAAGTATTTTCGGAGAATGGGCTTTATATGAGGCCTATGTTCAGAGACCGTATTTTAATACTTTTAAAACCATCTTTTTTACATAGAAAAATAAAAAACTTGTGATTAAAAAATTTTATTTATCTATCTGAATTTTTTTATTATTTTATTTATCATTATTTGTTTCAGTTTTTGGCATAAAAAACATATATCAAGATATGAACCGATTATCATGAAAAATATTTAGGAGAACTTGAAACAATTGTTTGAGTTGTCCGGATGTATGCGAGTTTTAAAAGATGAATGTTCTGAGAGACTTATTTAATTTTATTAAATATTTTGCCTTACAATTACTCAAAGGCTGCATATGTCTTATGGAATCTAAGATGCATGTTTCTTGGAGTAAAACTTTATATAAAAACTTTATATAAATAGTTAACCGAATTTTTGGGTATAAGCTTGTTTGACCCAAAGCGTAGCCTTTAAATATAGTAAGAATCGGTCCTTTATTTTACCCAGTCTCTTAAGAAATAGAGCTTTGGTGGCCAAAACATATGTAACTTAAGGATGTTAAATGGGCTTGTAAATTTTGTACCAACTTCCAAAAAAATGTACTTTTTGGACCTTCACGGTATCATTTTTTTTTTTTAATTTATTAAAACAACAAAAAAGGTCATACAAATTCAATTGTACACAAAAAAAAAACAAAACTTAACATTAACATACATTATAATATAAGTCTTATAAATATATGAGATCAAAATCAGGCACTTATTTGTTTAGATAATAAACTATTTCGAATTTTTACATCATAGCAGCATGAATTTGTCGATCTTATCCAATCCTTTGTTTGTATGAGACTTGATAACGTTGGCACATGTAGTCTCAATGAAACTAAATTTAAAATGTGACAAATACACCCATTTGAAAATAATTGGGGCACTAAATTTTTAAATTTAATATGAACTCCATTTTGAGTTTCCATCATGACCGCGTAATTGTCCGTTATAATGCCAACCATATTTTGAATGGGAATATTTTTTTCCCGTAGCGCTTTAATGGTGCTTTCATATTTTCCATTTCCTGTAGAGTCCTCTAACTGCATCATCCCTAAAAATCTATCTCGGCATTGACAATCAAATGTTCGAATAACTATGGCTAAGTTTTTAGAAATGCTACAATCTGTACTTTCATCTATCACTAAGGAATAGTAATTATTTTTGCAAAATTTTGAATTTGAAGTGGTATGTTTAGTAATTTGCGACTCGTTTATACCATTTTTTATTATGTGGTTGAGGTGGTCCAATGAGGCCAAACGGAATGTTATGCTCAGCTACAAATGCACTGAACATTATTTCTAATTTTCTAGCCGCCTCTGCTGCAAGACATTTGGCGGCGATGGTCAAAAAATTAATTTTTGGGGTAGTTTTCGTGACACTCATGTTTTTAATGTGGGCATCCCGTTAGACGTGTCTCTTTATATGGACAACACCACCAATTATGGGAACTCTACAGAGAGTACATCTTTTGCCTTTTTCGTCTTTTTCCTTTTCTAGCCATGGAAATAATTTTGACCAATCTTCACGAAATGGTACAACGTACAGTTTAGTCTGCTTGCTTGTTCTACAAAAAAAAAATTAACTTTCAAATACTTTGATAATATGAGATATCTTACCCAACTTCATCGAAATCCATTTCAAAATATTTCAAATAAGTTTTTTAATCTTTATTAAAAAAATAACAATTATTTATTTATCCAAAATTTTTTATTTTTCGAATTTATTCTATGAGTTAAATTTCAGTTATGTATTTTATAAAGCTTTTTGTATTAGCTATATTCCTTAAATTTTTTAGAAATGACTTTATACACTACCAGACTATTATTTTGTATTTTCTTGTAACATTTTACCTTAGCTTTCCGTTGGATATCAATGAAGCATATTTATGTACAGAAAAATTTACAATTATTAGACACCAGCAGAATGTAATGCATTTTCTGGACCGCTACGGCTTTCGTCAGCATTCTTTGTGTCAAACTAGATAGTGATACTTTATAAATTGAATGTATTTAACTCAACTATTTTAACAAATAGATATTACAAAAAGCCTTATAAATTTATTTGACTCATAGAATAAATTCGAAAAATAAAAAATGTTGAATATAAAAAATTTGCTTATGAAAAGAAATAATTCCCAACATCTATTATTTATTTATACAAGAAACTTTATTTCAACACAAAAATATTGTTATTTCTTCAGCATTTCAATAAGCACAGCAAAATATTTAAAATAGAAGTGTAGTTGGCTGCAACAAAGAAGTAACAATATATATGAAGCTGCCCACAGACCAGGAACCATTTGTCGAAACATCTGCACGTTACACTAAATGTTGCTACGTGTGCGGTAATGTTTCTGATTAAAATTCTTGTAATCTTTTTGTAACAAAAATAGTCACGGTAGTACCACGGTACTTTAGAAGGTCAAAATGTACCAAAAAAAAAGTACAATTGTACCAACTTTAACATCCATGATGTAACTTTTTGTGTAAAAATTTAGTAAACAAATGCTTTTTTAAACTGAATAATGTGAACTGTGAAAACAAAAAATATATGGAATGCCGCCAAGAACACTTTAAAAACAACAGCAGAAAGAAAGCAGAGAGAAAGTGAAAGGTCAAAAAGAAATGAATGGACAACAAATGATGTAATTAAAATCATAGAAGGATGTCGTTAATATAAAAACGCAAAGTACGAACTGCGAGTTATATACACGCAGAGAAAAAATATGTTTAAACACAGAAAAAATTATTAAATTTCTCCTGTCACCAAATTTGTTCTAAATTCATAATATCAAGCAAATAAGTTGTTGATTTTGCATCTATTACCAAAATGATTATATTGATTACTAAAAATTTTAAAATTTTGAAAAAATATTTTCAAAAAATTATATTTATAATTTAAATTAAAAAAGTGATAAAAAAAAACTTTGCCATTTCAAACAATGTGTTAATTTATTTAAATAAATATTGACATTTCCCAACAACAATTCTATATGTTTAAATTATTTTATTTTAAACGAAAAAAGTCAATTAAGATTTTTTTTATTTTATTAAAAATTTAATTGAAAATTTATTTCAAAACAACTAAAATGTTAATTAAATCAAAATTAAATTTTCAATTTTTTTCAGCTAAAAAAATTATTGATTCAATTATCACATTAATTAAATTAAAATACTTTTTAAACCATTTTTTTAATTGATAAAACACTTTTTTCTGTGAATATGGTCACCTACAAAAATCTATTTTTAAAGAAAATGTTAAGCATATTATGTTTAATTTAACCATATTGTTGTCAGCGACAACCATATTATTGTTAGATTAGTCCTCCAACAAGAAGCCAAACATGTTATTGTTAAAAATTACAATAATTTGTTTTTAAATTAATAATAGTATTTCCTCTTTTCCAAGAGCAACATTCTTTGGTTGAATTTCTACCATGCTATTATAAATGTTAAACAAATTTTAGTTATTATTAACCAAAACATGTTTGGAGGCAAACATAATATGGTTGCAAATTTCTGATGGAGGACTAATTTAAACATAATATGGTTGTCGATGACAATAATATGGTTAAACAAACCATAATATGTTTACAATTTTATTTAAAAATAGTTTTGTTGGATGTGCCCCATATTTTAACATATTTTTTCTCTAGGTGTAGGGAGTTTTCGAACTGCAGTACGCATCGCAAAGAACGAACACTAAAATCAATACCTAGGTAGCGAAAGAATGTAATATTTACACCACAACTGCAATCTCCATAAACAGCTAAAAAAAATCAACAGGAATGTACCTCAACACCACTCCAAAAGATTTATAAAACAACAACGGTGTTGTGTTTGGCTATGAATCCCCTTATCACCGCTTATAGAAAACCCAATAACTAAACGAGAGGCAGAATCTGCAGTTAAGTCACTTAAGGGCTAGAAAGCCTGTTAAAAAAATGCACACCTTCAGAAGTAAAAAACTTAAAGATGGCAATAACTGAATTATTTAATTAAAATTTTTTATTTTTCTATTAAATAATTTTATCTTTTCCTGTTTATAATCATTACCAACATAAATAAAAATTGACTGAAAAGTAATATAAGTAATATTAACCGAAGAAATACTGAAGAAATAACTAATAAACTAAATTTTTTAAAAGGTCTTATTTTTAAATAACTACCCTTCTTCCATGTTGTTGTTTAATTGAAAAAAAATTAAATAGCTTAACTCACTACTAATTTCTAAGCATTAGTTTACAATTTTACTTACAACATAACCCAATCGTAAACGATCAGGCGAAGTCTACTACGTCATTTTCGAACTAGTTTTTTTTTTTTTTTTTTTAATTGAAAGAATTGATTTGACGTTTGTCATTTAATATTGAGTTTCGAGTTACTTCTTACAACTTTTTATATGAAAGCTCAATAGACTGGATATCGGTTTCAAATAATAATGTTTGTGTCTTAAGTCTTTTGTTTTCTTGCTCTTGCCAACCCATGAAACATGCGAGACTCAGTTTTGATTGCGCAATTTCTATTTAAACTTTTCCCGCCATTCAAGGTCAAACTAAAGTTTAATGTTTAACATATCAATTTCATATTTTCTCGCTACCATACCATTCGCTAACATGTTTTCTCCCAGGCATTTCCCTAAATCTTAAACTATCTAGCGAAGTCTACTACGTTAGGCTGATTGCCCTACCAATATCACTTTAACAAAGGCTTATGTGATGTCAGTGGATTAAATCAACAAGTCAGCTTGGAGTAAAACAAATTACGGATCGTTAAAGATATACTGCAATGTTCGTATAGAAAACGTTACCTACAGAGTCAATTATAAAAAGCGGGAGATAAAACAAATATTATGTCCCAAACAATTATTCTAGCATCTTTCAGGTTGCCAGTTTTCAAGTCCGTATATAAATACAGAGACTTTTTCGGATCATTAGTTTGAACATTACCTTCTAATTTTTTAATAAAATTTCTAATACTCCCGGAAATGAAAAAAGTCGGTAAATAAGAAATCCTACTGAGATACAATATAACCACTAGTAGAGCAAACATTCGGTTTTAAACAATTTAAAGGTTTGTTAACTACTTGTAGTATTTTACCAATTACAACCAAATCTCAAAAACTATTTATTTGTATAAATTAAAATTTATTTCCTGTTACACACTTTTCACCAAAGATTTGTAATTGAAATTAATAGAAAGAAATTAAAACTTACTAGATGTAAAAAGATGAAGCAAACGTTTATATATTAAAAAATCTTCAAAAGATAGAAAGTTGACAATAAATCAAGCAAATGAAAGAAAACTCATCTCATTTTATATTCTATTAATCTATGCAAATTCGGTAGTTGTAGAAAAAGTTATAGAGTATAAAAAGCTTAACAAATAATCAAAACTTCCAAAATAAATGATTGTGGTAATTTTTACATTTCTAGATGAAAATAATTTATTACTATTACTTTTGCGTACATTTTAGTAGTTGTAGCCATTTACTAAAGTAGATTTATGTATTTTGCCATGATTTATGTTAATGTATGGGTAGATGAAGTTTAAGATCTTTTTGTTTGTTTGTTTTTTTTTTTTTTTTTTTTTTTTTGTATAAAAAAATGTATGACTTTGGATTTTAAATGAAAAAATAATGCTGATTATCTAGTTTTATTACTTATTAAATTTCTATAATTGAAAAAGATAAAATTAATTAAAATTGTTGATTTTATTACAGCACCATGGGTAGGGAGGGTATCTTATAACATCGGCAACACTTTTTACGCTGATTTATATTCTCACTAATACTGCTTAAATATTCCAATGCATCTGTTTGTCAGGCCCTGAACTGATGGTATGTACACATATAATTTTTGAGCAAAGTACAAGTGGCAATTTGAGGGATTGCTTGGGAAAATTGTTTACATAAGCTTTTATTGTCAAATTAACGAAGGTTCATGTTTAGTGTCCATAAACCTTTTTAATAATTCTATTGGCATTTTAAGAGAATTTAGATAAAAATTATTGCAACCTTAATATTATTAAAATTCTATAGGTATCGGTGCCACACCAATACGAGTCTGGAAAATCGCTCTTATGAGTGTTGAAATTTAGATAAAGTTTAGCAAAATAGTTTTTAAAACTGGCTAGTATTTAGCGAACAAATGTGTGATAATAGGTCAAGAGTTGTCCAATAAAGATCTGCATATTCGGCTTTAAATGTCCTCCACTAGGAATGAAAAGAACTTGTATACCTACCACCACTAGTGGTGGATAAGGGAATACTAAAAAATTTATAATTTTGTTATAAAACATAATATAAAGGGTGGTGAAATGCAAGGATTGACATACAATTTTGCACAAATTTATCTTATATGATTAGAAATCAAATATTGTTTGAATAATTCTTTTGTATGCCTGGAACCGTAAAGCATAATGTTATGGGAATAAAATTTGGTCTGCCACAGTTTTATAAGGCTAGAAATCAAGGTATTAAATTTCATGAAAACCGGTACAGTTTTTTCCATAGCCCCCTTTATAAAGCCCACTCTCGAAAAACACTTTAGTACGCTATAAATCTTAACGAGCAATGCTATTGTAATAAAGTTTGGTCGGTCACAGTTTTATAAGACTAGATATGACAGTGTTATATATCATGAACTACTGTCAAAATATATTGCTAATAAACGATATTAACATGTGCCCTGTATAAATATGTGTTAGAATACATGTTCAGCAACGAATGTTACAATATATTGCTGAGGAATTTTTTTAATTCAATTATCATTTACTTCAGAAAAAAAACATACAATATTTGGAATAACTTGTTTTGAGTTTTCCCAATAAACACTCAAACTTTAAAAATTCAAGTGCTTCAAATATTGCTGGAATCCAGCTTTAATGTACGCCCTATTTTCAAGTAAAATTCCAGTTCGTACAAATATGTTTGAAACTATTTTTTATTTTTTACTTTGTATTGCTTAAGCTATCTAAAAACATACATTTATACTTATGTATATGTATTTCTGTATGTGGTATCACGGAAAAAATCTCAGTCCTTTAAACTTTGTTTCCAATGACATAACATTTGTATATATGTAAGTAGATGATTTAAAGTAAACCGTTAATACCCGCCAAACTCCTTAAGATGATGATGAACAGTTTCATAATTATTTTTTCTTTACAACATATAAAAGGAAAAATTTAAAATGAATTACATTGCAATTGTCGGTTTGAATTATATTTTAATTATAGATTGAATTTATACTTGCCTTCAACCCTTGAATTCAAGTATTATTATTACGTGCTTAAGACTAGAATTTCACGTCAATTCAGCGCTTGAATTTTACTGTATTTACATTGTTATGTTCGACTGGACTTCGAATACCCGTTTCACTGGAGTATGCTATTGAATTCTAATGTAATTCAAGGCTCGAAAATTGAAAACAGGACTGGAATTACACTTGATTTATACTTGAATTCCAGCAAAATTGCTTATTGTGGTAAAACACTACAAATAATGAAAACTGAATTATTACTTGCTTATAACGCATATAAATATTAAAATTTTTCTTCGCAATGAAAATATCACGCGAGAAATTCTCTTAAGCATATTTTTTCAATTTATATTCTAAGAGATGAGATCATTGGCTGTTTGACGCAGTTTATCTGCCGGTGTTATTGCCTTTGTTAAAATATTACAAATTGCTCGTGTGACCGGGGCGGGTAATGACCAGTTTATTTTTATACATATAAGTAGGGCAAGTTTTTTATACTTTTTGCATGAAAAATAAACTCAACTGAATTGAGTTGTGAACCGTAATAGGGGCCATTATTTCTAAAAAGGAAAAAATCATGATTTGAGAAAAAAAAAATAAAATCATCTTTTGGTCTAAAATCATCAATAATATGATAAACTTATCATTTTCGCAACGCTGCTTGAACCCAAAGAAAAGTTCACTTTTCCATTTGTCCAGTACGGATGGGTACAAGGTAGGTAGAAAGGCTGGCGTGAAGTTTCCTTCTCACCTTCACCCAGAGACCAATATGGTGCATTGTGATGCCTTGTTTATATATAGATAGATGGAAAGTAGGTGAAATAAATAGCGAAAGCATAAAAAAAGATTAAAATGATAGATAAGAAGATATCGGACCAAACCCGAAAGAAACCCCACTCAACACAAATTCGCCCTACGTGCGGCTAGCACCCAGTCTCCTTCCACGCAGCCAGGCCCTCCCTATTACGAATCCTATCAGACTCGAGTCCACAGCCCGAGACATTCCCTAATTCAACTAGGAATCTGCTGCCCAGTCACCTCAACCTGCTGCTCTGTAGCCTGGGACAGTGGCACAGAATGTCTCAAAATCCTCCGGGTCCTCACACAACCCCCACATATCCAACAAGTTGGATCCCATCTTCATCGCCATCCCGTCTATCATGCAGTTGGCCGTGATAATTCTTATCATGGTCCTAACGCGAATGGGTACTAAGTATTTTAATAATTTTATTATTACCAAATATATTCACAAAATTACAAAAGCCTATGAAAACGAAGTCTACAGTCATTTTCCAAAACGACTTTGCGCTAAACATACGTATATTCATAATTACTTATTCATATATTTGCATTAATAAATCAACACCCTAAAGCACTGAGGGGCACGTGTGTTTGGCTTATCACAATTAATTTAATATATTCCATAGATGCAAATTGAGTTTTAAGTTATTGTAAATTTTTTTAATTAATAATAACAATGTGCTAGTTGAAAAAATTGTCAAGAGGGTGACCCGGTGGGCTAACCTAATTCGATTACGCTGAATCCATTGGTGCTAACCGTTTTTTAGGTTAGCTCTTGTTTTCGAGATATGCCGTTATTTCGAAAGTAGAGGAGGTTGCACAACATATATTCGCGTAACTCAAAAACGTTTTGATTTATTGAATAAACTCGTATTCTTCATATATTGAAGAAAAAGTTCTATGAAAAGTACCATATGAATTATATACATATACTTATATAAAAGAAAGCGTTTCATAACTACCTAGAAGTTTCCCAAAGGGTGATTAAATATACGACCGACCTCCATTAGTTTTTCTTTCTAAGCATTTTCTTAAACATACTTTCCCTTGATCTCCACCCCTTAGGGGCGCTCCCATACAAGGCTGCAAAAGTTCTTCAAAACTGAAATGAGAGATAAAGCCATTTTCTAATATTGCTAATGTAAGACCCCTTTCAGACAAGCAAAGTTTACTTTGCAAAGTCTTGAGTTTATGGAAGAGAAGGGAAAAGAGCATAGCGGGGGAGTACATACTTTGCCGTACTCGCAAAGTCGTTTTGTTTTTCGTTCGTAGATTATACCTGAAGTTGGCTGCAACTTTATATTTTTATACAGCGTTACCAGAATCTTTGGAATAAAAATTGTCATATTGCGAAAGAAATCATATTTTGAAGAGGAAAATCTTAAATTTTTTTTTCTTAATTTAAATATTTTAAAACAAGGGCAAAATAGTAAGAATTATTATTTTTATAAAAACATACTTCTTATTATTTAAATTGAAATACATAAAAACATAATTCGTCAGTATATGAAACTTTATAAAAATACATTTTTTCTTTTCACAAATATTTTTTTTATCAATATTCTAAAGGTACGATCAGACTGATGAAATATTTGAAAGCAAACATCAAATATTTCATTAACGTAGTCTGAATACAAAATATTTTTGAGTATCAAATAAAATAACAGCTGATTTTGAGCAAATAAAAGTATTTGCCGGCAAACAAATATTTGTCCAATGTGAACATAGTGTGAACCCAAAAAATCAAATATTTTAGTAATTTTTGAGCAAACATTTATTTGATATTACAAAAAAATTGTAAGAGCAAACAACGACAAATAATTTTAGCCATGTTCCGGATAGAAGCAATTTTTCCTGTAAGTTTTCGGATTCTTTACAATTTTAAAGATTTTTTATAATTATTAGACTTTGCTATCGTGCCGCTATTAGCAAATTTTTGCGATTTTCCGCTAATTTAGCAATTTTTACCATTCCTTAAAGTTTTAGGCACCTTTAATAAATTTTATGGCTTGTTTGAAATATCTAAATTTTTCGGTATTTTTGCAACATTTTTTTTTTTTGTTTTTTTCTTGACATTTTGTTTTTTAACTGATTTAGTGACTTCAAATATATTTTAGGGTTCGTTTCCAACTTTGCAATTTTCGCAAATTTTAGCCATGTTCCCATTACCCAGTGGCTTCCATTTTTTTTCTTTTACATTCTCCTGCTCTAACACTATAAGAGATGCTGATCCACAGAATAAAATAAAAAAATAAGCTTTTGCGCTCATTTTTACTATTTGAGAAATATATTTTTATTTTTGAAACAAGCCATAAAATTTATTAAAAGTGCCTAAAACTATAAGGAATGGCAAAAATTCGATAAAAATTGCTAAATTAGCGGAAATTTGCAAAAATTTGCTAATAGCGTTATGGTAGCAAATCCTAATAATTATTAAAAATCGTTAAAGCTCTAAAGATTCACAGTAAAAAATCGCTTCTTCGCGAGCATGGCTAAAATTCGCGAAAAATTGCTAACTTGGAAACAAACCCTAAAATATATTAGAAATTGCTAAATCGGTTAAAAAACAAAATGTAGGGGAAAAACAAAAAAAAAAAAAATGTTGCAAAAATAGCGAAAATTCGCGAACCATTTTAATATTTCAAACAAGCCATAAAATTTAGTAAAAGTGCCTAAAACTATAAGGAATGGCAAAAATTCTCTAAAAATTGCTAAATTAGCGGTAATTCGCAAAAATTTGCTAATAGCGGAACAATAGCAAAGTCTAATAATTATAAAAAATCTTTAAAATTGTAAAGAATCCGAAAACTTACAGGAAAAATTGCTTCTATCCGGAACATGGCTAAATTTATTTGTCGTTGTTTGCTCTTACAATTTTTTTGTAATATCAAATAAATGTTTTCTCAAAAATTACTAAAATATTTGATTTTTTGTGTACACACTATGTTCACATTGGACAAATATTTGTTTGCCGGCAAATTCTTTTATTTGCTCAAAATCAGCTGTTATTTTATTTGATACTCAAAAATATTTTGTGTTCAGACTACGATAATGAAATATTTGATGTTTGCTTTCAAATATTTCATCAGTCTGATTTAAAACAAAAACAAAGTTTTTAGAATTTGTTTTTGTTTTAAATGTAGATGTTCGAAAGAAGGAATTCTTTCGCACATTGGAAATAGGTTATAATATGCCTGTTTTAATATTTTTATGTCCAGAAATAATGATGCAATTTTGTGTATTCTAGATACTGGGTACAAAAGTGTGCAGCACCAACACACATCAAGCTGATGCAAAACTTCTTTAAAAATTGACTGTTTAAATAATCGTGTATTTTCTATAAGCAAAATTAAAGTAAAAAATCATCATTTGAGATAAAAATCTTTAATCATATTTTTGTTAAATAAAATAATCCAATATATGATCAAATCATCATTCTGGCAACGCTGTTTATATATTATATTCAAACAAGAGAAAACAAAAATTTGTCAAATTAAACTTTGTGTGTCTGAGCACCAAACAAAGTTTAAAAGAGAATTCAACAGACTTTGTCAAAGTAAACTTTGCCTGTCTGAAAGGGGTCTAAGCTAAGGCCATGATGGCTTTATCTCCCATTCAAATTAAAAAAAAGGCTTTATCTCCCTATTGAATGAGAGATAAAACCATCATGGCCTTATCTCACATGGTTTTAAAGCACCACCCCCCTTCGATAATATATATTAACATTTTATTGTCACAATTAGACCAAATGGTTACAAAATGTAAACGAAGTGGCTAAAAATTTTCACGCCATTCGAATTGAGCACAAACGTAGTTGGCTCACTTTTGACAACGGATGGTGTCAATTTTGGTATTATATAACGGATATTTCCCTCTGTGTATTCGCACATTATGGTTGGGCCATAGACCTTTTAATGTTGACGAACTTAATAAGCAACATATATTTTTATAATAAAAGCGAAACGGTTGAATATATAGAACTAATATTATTTAAGAATGCGCCAGCAATATCGAATGATCATTTAAATTTCAAAACTTGAAATATCACATGAATATATTTTGGAATAAGCATTTGTTCAAATGAAACTAATTAAAAATTATTAGTTTTTGCTTATAATGCATATTTTAAACATTTTTATGCATGTTTAAACTGGCCCTGGACATTAAAATTATATAACGCTTTATTGCAAATTGTAATTAAAGGCTGAAATAAAGCTTCTGATTAAACTAAATAATTTTTTAATCAAACAAAAATTTCAGGATAAAATTCTGCTATCTCGCATCTTTCCCTGCTTATGGGAAATTTTTCGCCATTGAAAAATCTAAAAGGTCATCCAAAGCAATAAAGTGGAACTTTTAAGTATTTCAATATATTGAATATGTTTAAAACAAAACGTTTGACAAATTGGTTCTGCTCACAAGTTATAAAACGGATTTGTGTAGACGTATATATTTTTAAAGTTTGACATTTCGTTTCTGGGCCTTAAGAAAAATCTCGTTTTTAACTTCATACACGTTGTAAGGATGAGGTGCTAGCAGATGGTTTTAATAGTACAACATTCCTTTCCTCTGATTATGTATAAAATCTTAATTAATTACTATTTTTATATGGTTGGACTTCAATGACCATAATTTATTAAACAGTTTACAAAGCAAGCATTTTTTAGCTGCACCTACTTACGAGTATTTTTAACAGTGTTCAAAACGTCATTCCCTTATGGTGCTTCAGTTGCAACTAGAGTTTCGTATTCATGATTTTGTTGTTTCTCATTTTAACAACGAAGAAGAAACAGACATGTGTGAATAGAAACATTTAAAAGTATAGATGATTTGTTTTTATGTTTCTTCTATGTCCAAGGTGTCAACATAAAAATGTTGAAAATATTGTTAGTCAGTCAGTTGGTCATAATTTTATACAACCTGCATTCAAGGCATACAATATAATCTAAAACTAAAGTTTCTCTTATCTTAAATGTGTGACTTCACTCTGAGCATCCGTTCGTTCATCCACCCATCCGTTCATTCATCTATCCATTCATTCATCCATCCATCTTGTCAGCCAACCAATCTGGCTGCCTGCCTTCAAACTGACAAGTCATTTAAACATTTTTATATTTTATAGTTAAAGTGAAAATGAAAGTTTTTTTAGGCAAAATTTTAGCTGAAAATACGCATATATTATGAAAATGCAATTTAATTATTAAATATTTTCGCACCAATTTAATAAAGACATAATGTTTGTTATGTGTGACATTAGTGGTTGTGGTGGAAGCAGTTGCTTTGGGAGTTACAGTGCAACATAACTGCTGTTGGTGTTGGCGGTGTGATGATGCTGGTGGCGAAGAAATTTTGATTTAATATGTCAATACGCCATAAAGTGTTTTGAAAAGTTAATCATTAAAAGAAAACTTAAAGTAAAACCACAAACTTTCAACAATTATGTTTGTTGACCAATCCTTACAAGAAGTTTTTCTTTTGTTGCCTCCAAATTGAAATTTCTTTAGTTGTCAAAATGGTTGTTGGTTAATAACAAATCTACTAAGTGATACACTCGAGAAAATTTTGAAATCATTGAGTAGAAATAAAGAAGAGAAACTAAAAAAAAAAAATCCAAAAATACATTTTCCCATGGGTGGTACAGGAAGCTTAAGCAAGTGAATGCAATGTAGCACCAATGTGTAGTATATGTATTTGCTTAGGATCCCTTAAAGTATATTTTGCGTTCTTAACTTGCCTGTTGTTTTAAAATGCTTGGCATCTTCGTCAAATCTCTTCAAACAACAAATTTAAATATAATTTTGCTAATCCATTGGGGTTTGAATTAAAGTATTTTTATTGAATTAAGAAGATATAAGTCTTTCCTTTTTTCCATGAAAAAAAGAGCTGAGAAAAGTTAAGCCGAACTTTGAAGATGTAATCAAGTCCGTCTTCACCTTGAATTTCCTAAGAGAAACCCAAAGTAGGAATTGGAAGACCAGAATTTAGAATTAACATAATTTTTCGAAAAGTAACGCTGCATTCACACATGAAAATTCTACGCACAGAAAAAAAAGGTTGCCCCAATTAAAGCATTTATCAAAAATAAAATCAGTTTTAATTAAAAATGTAATCAAGTGAATTAAGCGTTTAATCAAGTGAATTAAACGTTTAATTGTAACTATTAATTTGGTTACTGGTGCAAATTAATAGTATCAATTAAACTTTAATTTCACTTGATTAAACGTTTAATTAACTTTATTAAACGTTTAATTCATTTGATTAAATTTTTAATTAATACTTATTTTATTTTTGATTAATGCTTTAATTGGGGCAAAATTTTTGGAAAATTTTTTTGTGCGTATAATCACCACAATATTCACAAAAAAAAAAATAATAAAATTTCATTAAAATTTACATGAAAGTGAAATTTCATTTTCAAAATGTCGTCAAAGGGCAAACTTCTATAAACAATTTATCTTCTGCTTCTTTTTTTGTTTTGCTTATTTCTAGTTTCAGTGTTGCCGAAATTTTTCATGCCGAACTTTAAAATAATATTTGTTTTTATTAGTTGTCATGATATTTATAAATTTTAATTAGAATCATTGTGTTCTTAATCTTAAGTTAAAAAAATATATTAAAATTCTTTATATATACGAAAAAAAATTTGAATTGGCAACACTGCTTAGTTATTGTCATTTACTTTCATGAAATCGCTTTCTTGAAATTTTAATTGAAAGCTAGCTGAAAGTTGGACTGAAAGTAGAAAAATCTAAATGTGCTAGTGAATAAGTGTGAGTGTATTGCGACTTTCAAGAAACTACTTCATGTGTAAATGCCCAGTAAAGTTTTAATTTTATTTAAACACATAAAGGGTGTTTTTTTTAGCCGATGTATCTTACAAAATGGTTAGCTCTCAAAAGAACTGTAATACTGCGCTTACTTAATTTATGATCAGTGGCAAATTTACGGCATTCGATAATGATCAAAATTTGCATTTAAATTGTATTGTAATTTCGATCTATATCGAATTCCGCAATTTGGCCTCCGTATACTCTGTTAAATCCTTATGAACAATTCACGCATAAGAACGCTACCAAATTATCCAAATTTTTTTTTTGTACCAGTCAACAATATTTAATCGCAATCTTATGTTCAGCGATTAGGCTCATTTTTAGCTTAACGGATTTGAGAACAAACGAAATTGCCATTTATGGAGTGTAACCAATCCACAGCAGACCCTACAGATTCCATTATTTCTTTAAAAATTTGACACCGGCTTACGTAACGTTTAATGGAGATGGTTACCGCAACATGATCTGTATGATTTGTATGAAAATATGGATGAAATTGGCGAGTCGTAGTGTCAGCAGAATAGCACAACGTGCCACAGGACGACAACAACTATCAACTTATCAAAGTCAAAATTTGGCAATAAGTTGATTATGAGTAATGTACCTGTCAATTGGCCTCATAGGCCGTGCTATTTGACATCTTTCCAGGTAAAGTCATTGGTTAATGCTGACAGACCAGCAACAATTGAGGCCTTGCTCGATAAAGAGGCTCAAAATAGTCCGAAATGATTTTCAAATGTTAATCCCACTTATTATTATTTCGAATAAAGAAACTTATTTGATAAAAACTTTTTAAATTTCAAGTTCTATCAGGCTTAACAAAACACCCTTTATGCAATGAAGCCCCCTTATTCATGAACGATTATAAAATTTAACAAATTTTGTAAACCTACATATCGTTACTTTAATCTAGAAAAGGCGTAGCTTACATACAATTTGGAGACATAAAACTTGATAAAAAGGAATATATAAAAAAGCTTATGGATATGTTTAGAACAATAAGAAATGTAGGACATTTCCCTCGTATCTACACCTTTTCTAAATTAAAGTAACGATACACAGAAAAAATTAAAAATTGTCTCTAATCACTAAATACATACCAAATTTTCACAATTCCCATCAACAGTTCTACAACTTAAAATTATTTTATTTTTAACGAAAAACTTCACTAAGATTTTTTGATATTTAATTAATATTTTATTTAAAAATTTTTTCAAAACAACTTAAATGTTAATTAAATCAAAATTATATTTTTAATTTTCTTTCAACTTAATAAAAAATTGATTCAATAATTGCATTTATTAAATTGAAATACATTTGAAACAGTTTTTTTAATTGATCAAAAACTACTGAAAATTTTTTCTGTGTAGGACCTTTCCTTCGTTTCTACGCCTTTTCTAAATTAAAATAACGATACTCAAAAAAAATTAAAAATTGTCTCTAATCACTAAATTCATACCTAATTCATAGAATCAAGCAAACAAGTTGTTGTTTTTGCACCCATTACCAAAATGATTATATTGATTACTAAAGGCTGTAAAAATTTAAAGTTGTGAATATTTTTTCAATAAATGATATTTTTAATTTTATTTAAAAAATTATCAAAAAACTTTGTCGTTTAAAACAATGTGATAATTGATTTAATTAAATTTAGCTCAGGTTTTTATAATTCCCAACAACAATTCTACTAGTTTAAATTATTTTATTTAAAACGAAAAAATATATTAAGATTTTTCAATATATTTTATATTTCAAAAGAACTAAAATGTTAATTAAATCAAAATAATATTTTTAATTTTCTTTCAACTAAAAAATAATTGATTCAGTTATCACATTGATAAAATTTTAACACTTTTTAAACAATTTTTTGATTGATGAAAAACTACAGCTAATTTGTTCTGTGTATATTAAATTAAAAATTTGTTAATGAATACAGGCACTAATATTAAGTTATATTTATGCGGATTATTACATAACGAAGATATACGTGGAAAGATCAGAATTTTGATTGAAAGGCAGGCGATACTGATGGCACTCGTATCGTATTCCACCTCATTCATCGTAGTAGGCAAATGCAAAAACGCTCTACTATAAGCTTTCGGGCTGATGTTAATCTGATAAAGATTCCGGAGCGCAGCGATTACTCTGGCAATGAGCAGGCTGGCTTAAACGGGGTCTTCCCTAGACATATCGGATTTTATGTCGATCCTGACACCTTTCAGGACCGTTAAAAGGGACACCTCCAGCTATTATCTTCAGAGTCTTGAAAGAAGATGGGGCTGTCTAAGCAAATGCAGGATTGCTAAGAAATTGTGGACGGGTTTTAGCGAAAAGCGTTCGTTCCAATAACTGAACTATAACAGAAAAGATATTTCAAGACCGATAGCAGTATTAACCAGGCTTCAGGTCACTTGCCAAAGGAGAAGAAGATAGTTTTTACTTGGTCCGATGATGATTTCTGGGCGAATATATACTCGGTGACCTGGCGGAAGTATCTGCGAATTGCTTATGTAACCTGATAAGATTCTTGAAAATGACAAGTTGGATCCAATAACTTTATGCGGCTAATGGCTCGACATTGTTTTAAGTATTTACCACACCTATTGATTGGTGTGGTCTGGCCATAATTGGGTCTTAACACTCTACGTGATTGCTTGTTTGTTTGCTTGCTCCCTTACAAGCAGCCACGTTAACGAACCAGCCACCAACCAATATTTATTAAATGCCCCCCTATCAAATCAAAATTTCTAACACAGGCAAATTTTAAGGTCACGAAATTCCTTAAAATCAGCTTTTCAATAGCAAAAAAAAATCTCAAAGAATTCGGTGGTTTGGGCACGTTATCAGAATGGCAGAAACCAGAGAGAGAACCAGTGAAAAGTATGAATACCCAACCCCCAGAAGGTGTTCGCTACCAAGCCAGATCATGAAAAAGATGGAACTCAAATGTTCGGCTGACTAAAGAATACTCGATGCAACAATATCGTCACTTATGGCCAATCTCACCAGTTCTATTTAAATATAAATTTATCAGCCATGTCACACATTACAATTCGGTTCGGAAACGGAATTTATTCCGTATTTTGGTGCCTCAGAAAATTACGAAAAAACTTTGCGGAATGAAACCATTTTTGTTTTCATGAACGGCATGGGAGTCCGTATCTTGAAGGCCAAAAAACTATCAAAATATACTTTCTACTAATAAACAAATATGTTTTCTTCGGTTCCGAACGGAATCATTCCGAACGGAACTGTACTCTGTGACATGGCTGTATGTTTAAAATAAGATTTTCATGTAAAATAAAGAAATAAAAATTATATGAAAAACTATATTTAAATATGAATTGATATTTAAATAAATTGGTAAAATTAACCATTAGAACACTAGCAAGAAATAGCTAAAGAACACAGAAAAAAAATTTTCCCAATTAAAGCTATAATAAAAAATAATATCAGTTGTAATTAAAAAATTTAATCAAGTGAATTAAAGGGGTGACTAGAAAGCTAAGAAAGTAAAGTAAGAAAGAAAAACCAAAGTTATCATATGGAAGAAACAGAAAAAAATAATTAAATGTTATGCAAATTTGTGTAATTTATGCAAAAAAAAAAACTAATATTTTATTTAGAGTGTATCAAAAGAAAAAAGCACTACTTGTCGTTTTCATATCAGGTGTGGCAATTTTCCTTTTTTTAATTGTTTGCAATTTCATACAAAATGTTGTAAACGAAAACAACAACAACAACAGCGACAGCGCCAGCGAAAATAAAAAAAGGCCAACCACAAAACTATAAATCTATCTATTGTTTGGATTTCGTCTATGATTTTTAACAAAAATGTTTGCTGTTAAAGTATTGTTTGTTTTTTGACAAATAATCTTAAGTTTGTTTCTGTTCATTTATTTAGTTTTTTTCCTTTTTCGCCTTTATTTCTCTCTCCCAATAATATGCAAATTGGCCAACTAACAACCACGATAACAACAAGTGTGCCAGGCTGTCTTTTCTTATTTTATTTTCAGTTATTTTGTATCTTTTTTTTTTCTTTGAGTTTTCTTATTTTAACGCTGCCATAAATCTCAATGAAAATTGAAAGCCATAATTTGTGCAACTGTCAATAAACTATTTTAACTTGTATGCAATTTTTATGCATGCTCGAACATTCATTTAGGTTTATTTGATATGCACAAGTATGTACGGATGCTTGTATGAATGTTTCTATGAATGTATGAATGTACTTTTATGCCATGCCATACATTAGTTTTTTTTCGAATCATATTCTCAACGGCTATTCAAAACGTGGGTCTACATAATTTAATATGAACGAAAACTTAATACTTCAAGAAGTACGAGTATTTATGAATGTATTACTTGCATTTGTACTCACGAGACTGTAAATGTTTGTTTATTGCAAATGTGTGGGCGCAATTACTTCCGTTGATTAGATTTTTTATTCAATATTTGGTTTTTTTAATGGTCTGCAAAAATTTTAATTTAACAAATATTTTTTTTTCGCAAAATATGTTGGTTTCATATTATTCAAGTACTAAGTTTTTTTTTTAATATTGTAACATTTTTGTATTTATCAAGTGCGAATACAGCTGTTTTTTTAAAGCAATCCTTTGGAATTAACTTAACTTAAATAAATATAATTCAATATTTATATTAATACTTAAATTTGACTACTGTTAATCTATAATTTAATATATTTTTATAGCTAACATAAGGTGTGTTCATTTATTTTACTAACAGAACCTTGCAGAGAGTTAGAAAATTATAAATTAACAAAATGTTTCTCTTAATTACTCACAAAAAAAAAATAAAAAAAGTAAATGAACACTTTTTCAGCAAAAACTAGCAAGTTAGGCCTATCGGCAGTATCCAGCTGTAAGATATAAAATTCTTTCTTCTTGAATTAAATTTTTTTTAACTATTTGCACAAGGATATTGTTCCTGATTTTAGAAAATAACATTTTCGAGTAAGAACACCTACTATTTAGAATTATTTAAATAAATGGGCTGTGCCAAATCTTTGATACCCTCCACCGACAGTAAAAATATTTCAAGAGTGGGCTTTGCATGTGATCTTTAAATTACACAAGGGAACACAATTGAACTTTTTTTTTGTGTTGATTAGAAGTTTGATGCAATTTTTACTAATTTGAGTTCTCTGATTTCAAATCTTGTCTCCGTTTTTCTCAATCAGCTCGCATTTTTACAGGTTACAAGTACTAATCATATTTTTGACTTTTTTCTAAAATTATAAGTTCAAAAAATCATAACTTTATTCTTCATTAACCCTGGATGGCTACTCTTCGTCAAATCGACGAAGCTGAATTACTCTTTATCACATAATTTTTTTAAGTGCATTAAAATTACGCTCTCTCTTTCAACAGCGGTAGGTGATGACGAAAGCTTTAACAAGTTAATTAATTTGAAAACAAGAAAAAGTGCTCAAATTCGTATCTAATTTTTAGAGAAAAAAAGAACTCTTATTTTTTATGCTTTCTTTTTATTTTAATAAAATCCTTAACTAAAAAATTTGTTGTTGATTTTTTACATTAAAAATCGTTCTGCTATGTTTTTTTTTAAATAGTTCGTCGATTCGACGAAGAGTAACCTTAATGTACTAAAATGAACAGTAACCTTTCAGGGTTAAGCGGTTTTCAAAAGTTTTAATTTTTTTAAGATGTAATAGTCAGCTTTGAAAAACAGTCAAATTTTTTAAGGCCACCAAAAAAATGGTTAAGTAAATGTGGTTTACGTAAAAAATTTTTTACAAATTTTGTACTTTTAAAAATCATGAAAAATCCTTTCCCGTTTTGGATTAAAGTCTCAATTTCACGTATAGTCGATAACAGGGTTGCAAAATGAGAACATCAAAATTGTACCAATGAGCTCATAAAGTTGTACTTTTTCTACCCCAATTGTACCAAAAATATTTTTTTTATATATAATATTTTTTATTTTAAATAAAATCTACAAAAAACATAAACATAACATACAATTGTACATTAAAATTAATTTTTGTAATAATAAAATTGCCATTTGTACTTAACAATTTATTTATACTTTAAAATGATATGTACATATCTACCACATTCGCAGAGAAATGTGGGGCGGATAATACCCCACCTAAAATTCCTGAAAGTTCCCGAAACATTAATTCGCTTAATTAATTTTTTATTTCCGAAACTTTAGGTCAAAAGTTGTATATACTTTCAATATTTATTTATCTGCCAGGTATCTAAACTTTGTATTAATTGAGTAATAATTCTTATACTCTTTTGGAAATTTTTTTATTAAAAGTGGCACCTTATTACTCGTTCTACCCGAAACAACATTTTCTGGAATAAATTTACTAAACCAGTTTAAAACTTTGTAACCAAAATCTACTTTTACTCTCAGCACATTGCAACATTTTAAATAAATTTTTTTTTTTTTTTTTTTGGCAATTTCCTTAAAATTCTTTACCACATCACGTTCAACATCATTTAATAAAATATAACAATTGATATTGAAATATACTGTTCCACAGTATATTTCTTCAAAAGGAAGATGATGATATTTCATATTTGTCAGGGTTTTTTTTAATTGCGGCCCATTTGACGAAGTAAAAAATTTAAGACCTTCAGCTTGCATTTCCAAATTTGTAGTATTTAAGATTTTTTATACATATTGAAGAAAGAGAAATAACATTTTGTAAAGTGAATTGGAAAAAATGGCTACAGATGAATCGTAATTGCGAATTTTAAAATTTGTCATAAACAACCTTTTTCAAAAAATGTGTCACTAAACTCTTAAATGTTGACTGTGTACCATTGGCAGAGTTCGTCTTTACAGCACAATTATCGATCGTTATACGAACCTTGTTATTTATGGGAATGTTATAGTTTTAGAGCCATGTTTTTTGA
Organism: Pollenia amentaria; assembly: GCA_943735925.1. Taxonomy (NCBI): domain Eukaryota; kingdom Metazoa; phylum Arthropoda; class Insecta; order Diptera; family Polleniidae; genus Pollenia; species Pollenia amentaria. The sequence continues at coordinate 158,656,729 of OX031009.1, forward strand.
AGACACTAGTTTTTCATAAAAAAATCAGTTATGTTATTAATATTTATGGGGCCAGTCAAATTTGTTAAAAATTTTTGTAACTTTTGCCTATTTACTATGAATTTTTTGGCGATTTGAGATTTAGTAACACCTTCCTTCATGACGTTATTTAGAAGATCTAAAACTTGAAAATAAATAGGCAAATGCAAAAACTAAATCACAGAAATTATAGCAAAGATGAGTTGCCACCGTAAATGAACTATGAAAATTCCATAAAAAACATAAACTGATAAAGTTTGTAAATTGTACAAAATTAGTAATTGGTGTACCATTGTACTTTTGAGGTTTGAATTGTACCAAAAAAAGTACAATAGTACCAACTTTTTCAACCCTGGTATATTACCTATAAACAAAATGAGACATACATATATCTTAAAAAATCGGTGAAGACGTTATTTTTGTAGGGAAATTGCGATTTTTATCAACTCAGTTGTCTAAGTAAATTGTGAATAAAATCAATAGTTGTAAACCGACGACAATAAAATAAATCTTGAAATCAAAACGGTGATTTTTGTCGCATTTTTTATTTAATGAATTTTTAAAGAACAAAAATTGTTTATTTTTAAATCGTTTTTTTTTTTCAAAATTTAAGCAATAACTCTGAAACTGCAAGGCAAATTAAAAACCAATGTAAGCACGGCTTTAAGATAATATTGTTGGCGAATTTTGAATTTTTTTTAACTTAATGTGGTGAACCGGTTTCAAGTTATTCCAATATATGTAGCGGAAGTGCCTTAATTTTGGACATAACGGTATATCGCGAAAAGTCGAGTTGATAGAAAAAAAACTAAGTGCATATATTTGCTACGGCGTACTTAAAGCATACTAAAAGTTTTTTTAGAGAGTGGGCCTTATATGAGGTATATGGTTAATTACGGACCGATCTACGAAATTAGTAGTAAGATTTCTAGTCATATAAAACGAAAGCTTCTACCAATGCGTGCACTCCGCCACCATTAATGTAAGATTTTGTAACAAAATTACCAATTTTTTCGAGTAGTTGTTCAACCTTTGGATTCAGAACTCACCACTAGTGGAGGAGGGTATAAAAATGTCTTAAAAGTGTACCTCGAAAGCAGAATTCAATCCTGTTTATAGGATAGCCTACAACACTTAGGCTAGCTGTTGTGTGCTTTGTATACGTTTTTCCTTTTATACGTTTTAATTTTACAACGCTACTACGTTTAAACGGTGCAATTGTGTTTCTACGGTTATAATTTGTCTTCTCACCTACAGTACCATCTGTATTATACAGAAGAGAAGCTTGTGCCATAGCTATAACAATTCTAATTTTGTTGTCGAACTGTTGGTTTTAATTGAAGTTTTTTTGAAATTTAAATTAGGCTTAAGTTAATCAAATTTAATTTTCATTAAATTATTTTTCGTGAGGGAAGAAATTTACAACATGAAATTAATAAAAAAAATTTTAAAATTTTCATTCTTGACTGAACACGGAATTGAACTCGGGTCGAATTTACATCTTTCGAGAATAACCATATTCTCATCATCAGAATTCTTTGCAGGTTAGTCCTTTTCGCCACTGTGACGGCTGGCTGACGAGTTCAATAGTAGCCTTTCAAACAAGATCAAATAATTCTTAATTGAACCAGATTTTGATTCTGGATGGCGTTTGAAAGAGAAGTATGCAGCAAAACACCCAAATGTACCGTTATCTGAAAAATATAGCGTGATAAAAGAAAACTAAGCTCATATTCAGCCATGGCAAAAAACATAAGAATCAGATGGAATGGTAAAAAAAATTGTTTAAATGGTTTTAAAAAATCTACCTGTGTTAATAAGACGTTATACCTTTCGTTTGCAACGTCAACGTTCTCCTCTAAAAAAATTTTAAAAATTCTTTCTGTTTTTCATAATAAAAAATTTCCAGATGAACAGATTTTGTAATTTTAAAACACAAACAGTGTTGTGAAACGATGACAAAATTTGATTTCGTTCTTCTATTTTCATATGAAAATAGTTGGACATTTGTTTTAATTTTTCCACTGAAGGGGAATCAAAAGTTTTATCGAAACCTGAAAAAAAAAATTCATAATAGCGTTTCACCGAACGAGAATTGACCCCTCCCCTACCTAACAAGTAAATGCAAGTTCACCTTCTTGGATAGAAGTAAGATACGTTGTCATTCTCTGGTCGAGAAATGTTCTTAATTCTTTTTTTAAATTAATAATCTGATAGTTAGTGTCATTAAATATTTTAAAAACTTGAATATAAATGCCGTGTCAGATACAACTTTGTCGCTTTACGTGACGTTTCTACCTTTGGCAGAAAAACGCAAAGCTAAAGGTGTATGACACAATGAAAACTTTGACAACACTCACGCATTGTTGGTTTACTTATAAAAGCGGTTGGTAATTTGTACATTTAATTATTTGTTATAAAAATAAAAGTTAAAAATTTAATTGGACGGTTTTTTGGAATTGAATTTGGCAAAAAAAAATTTAAAAAAAAGAAAATTATACTAGCCAATTGTCAAAGCGCGCAAAAAGATGAGAGTTGGCTTACTTTTTGCTTCGCTCCGCTTTGAAAGTACTTTATGTGACATGTTTCGTATAAGTATGTATATTTTATCTTAGATGTCAAAGCGAATCGGTAACGCAACGAAGCAAAAGTTTTATCTGACATGGCCTTAAGTAGAAACCTTTGCAGGAAAATTTCAGCAATTTCCGGTTAAAAAATTAATTCTCGATAATTGCCGGGAATTACTTTCCGAATAGAAACTCTTATACCCAGGTTTTAAAAGCACCGTTTTTTAAATTTAATTAAGAATGTTTTTGTTATCTCGGCTCTAAACGAAAGAAAATTACGTCTTACATAAATAAACTCTTCCAGTTACAATTTTTAAACGAATTTTATAACAAGTTTTGAATCATACTAAAACTTTTACACATAAATTTAAATTACATGTAGTTGTAAATATTACATAATTTGTTAAAAATCATTTTCCAATAAAATCACAAAATAACTACAGAAAAAAAAACAAAACACTTGTTTATTTTTCCTTTATCATAATTGTTACATGATTTTCGATGAAACAAAAAAAAAATCAATGAAAAATATGGATTTTGCGCATGCAAATCATGCGAATTAAGCTGCATGCAAACTCAAACTTTAACAAACTCAAAAACGAACTTAAAAATGCGTAACACATTTTTTATTGTAGTTGCTGGCCTGTGTGTTTGTTTAAATTTACAATACTTGTTACTACAAACATAAAAAAGTTTTATTGAAAATTGATTTAACTGTCAAGAAATTTACCAGATACACTCATATTTGTAGGCATTCGTTCATAATTTTTTTTTCTTTAGCATTTTGTGGTAGACATTTATTTAGTCACTCACCCATTCGTTCCTTTAGTAACCGTTTACATTAAGCGATATTTATCGTTCCAGCTATTACTTTATGGGTGAGAAGGTGGCAAGGAATTTAAAAGGCTACACAAGTGCTTGTACTTTTCCATTCGTTTTGTTTCCTCATTTATTCTACCCGCCAAAGAACAATTTATTAAAGTTCGCTCAAAAATCTCTTATTAATCTATACATACATAAAGAGTTGCAGAGATTAAAATAGTCTAATGGAAACGCAAAAACGATTTCAAAGAAGAAAGGACCAAAGTTGCAGCGTCAATTATCGCTTAATGTAAACAAGCACTTATTTATCCATCTTATATAACCGTATCAACCATTAACAAAAACAGAAATTTATTAATGTATTTTTTTTGTATTTTAAGTTAAAACATGATGTTGTTGCAAGTTTGTTAGTTGTTCGTTCGTACTTTGGTAGTTCAGAAGAAATTAAGTTTTGATATTTTTTATTTTTCATTTTCAGTTTAGTAGTTGTGATTATATTTTGTTTGTAAACAAATTAATACTCATGTTACTTTTAGCAATCATTTTCGCTTAAATCATTATGCTCCGCCTCCTACCAATAAATTACTGTAATCATGTATTTAAGTAGTAAAAGATAAAAGCAGCCAAGAAAAATTCGAATAAAAATTATTATACTTTATAGTATTGCGATACTCAATATTTACATAAAGAAAGTAAAAGTATATCAAATGATAAATTTCAATAATGTTAATACGAATACACCTTATGTAGGTTTATTCAATGTGATCCTTTAAGTTAAGAAAATTTTTGTACACTCACAATATTCTGTACGTAAAATTAACTGAAATTGTAATATAAAATAAATAAATATTCAGTTACAAACCGGTCTACTTATTTTTCATTTATTTTTAACGAAAAGTTCATTTAATTTTTACTGTCAAAAATTCAACGGCGAATTCCGTAAAATCAAATGTATTTTCAGTTATTTAATATAATTTAACTAACAAAAAATAACCGACAAAATCCGTAAAAGCAAATAAAATTTCTGTTATTTTATAAAAATTAACTATCAAAAAATAACTGACAAATTCCGTAAAAACAAATGAATTTCCAGTTATTTTATGTAATTCAGTAATTTTATATAATATAGATTTTACTCGAATTTCTAAAAAATACCAGACACATGTCCGCTTGTTTTTTAACGAGAGAGAGAGAGAATATTTATTATTATTTACTTACCCCGTTATATGTGTTTGTTTTACTTTTGTTGTAGTGACCACTCTGTTTACAGAAGAACTTTCAATTATAATTATAAGACACCAGCAGCATGCCAGATATGGTATTCGCAATTATTTTACTTAAAAACTTTGATGTATTTAACTAAATAATTTTAACAAAAAGAATATGGGAATTTTCTACACAAAACAAGCAAATCGTTTTTTACTTTTACATTTTGCCACAGATCTATAAATAGATAACTGAAAATTTATTTTTTGGTAGTTAAATTATATAAAATAACTGAAAACTAATTTGTTTTTAAGGAATTTGTCGGTTATTTTTTTGATAGTTAAATTATATAAAATAACTGAAAACTCATTTGTTTTAACGGAATTTGTGGTTAATTTTTTTAGGTTTTTTGTATGAATGTTAGAATCAGTTAAAAATAACTTTTCTTGGAATTTTAAATGTTTATTAATTTAAAAATGACTGATCGGAATACTTCTTGAATAACCTACAGTCCGTTACTGTAATAATATTATGAGTGTACGCGGAGTTTAAAAAGTATTAGGGCTTTCAACAGGAGGAATTTAATTTATTTAGGTTTGGTAGAATTTTTCAGCAAGTTGCTATTGTCAAGTGTTGAAAAAAAGTATGATACAAAAAGCGGAAAGCAGGGAGGACACGAAGTCCGGCGTTGTAAAGAAGCTTAAGTAAGCGAAGCCGTAAAGGAGAAGGTCCTAGCGCCTGGCTTAAGTCCGGCTATGCTGTGTAGCTTTAGTTGGCGAAGCAGGTGTTTGCTCTATCACAGAGAAGAAAATACTTGCGCCCTACCGAAGGCCGGCTATGTCGAGAAGCTTAAGTTAGCGAGCGAGGATTTTCTCCTCCACGGTATAAAAAGCTACGGCCCCGCTAACTTAAGTTTCTCTGCAAATCCGGCCTTCGCCCGAGCACAAGGATTTTGTCCTCTATGACATAACATATAATGTTTCGCTAACTAAAGCTCCTCTGTAGTATAACAAATATCGTCTTCGCTAACTAAAGCTTTGTTGTGTGTAAATTAAAGACATTAAAGTCGTTGTATGTAAAACTAATATTTTTGAGTAATGACGATTTTGCAACAAATGATCGGTATATATTTTTTTGACAAAACTCTTTTAATTTGGTCGGTTTCAAGACGGCAGTTTTCTGGTTTATTTTAAATACTCAACAGATTGGTCCAAATTCCATTTTAATGTGTAGTAGTGTTTTTCATACGGGATTTCCAGAGACAAAAATCCCGTCATCCCGCACATTTTTCGGGACAATAATCCCAGGAAAATTGTACGAGAAATCCTGGGATTTTTTTTAATTTAATTGTGGCTACTTTACAGCTTATATAACTGTAAATAAGTTGTGTTAATAAATAGTTGTACAATCTAATCCGATAAATAGGGCAGTCTTTAATGTTTGATGCTCTGAAATTTCAAACTACATAGTAAAAGAAGAGGAGTAAAAATTTTCACAGAAAAAAGTGTTTTATCAATTAAAAAATGGTTTAAAAAGTATTTTAATTTAATTAATGGGATAATTGAATCAATAATTTTTTAGCTGAAAAAATTTAAAAATTTAATTTCGATTTAATTAACATTTTAGTTCTTTTGAAATAAATTTTCAATTAAAATCTTAATTAAATAACAAAAAATCTTAATTGACTTTTTTCGTTTAAAATAAAATAATTTAAACATGTAGAATTGTTGTTGGGAATTGTCAATATTTATTTAAATAAATTAACACAGTGTTTGAAATGGCAAAGTTTTTTGATCAATTTTTTAATAAAATTAAAAATATCATTTATTGAAAATATTTTTTCAAAATTTTAAAATTTTTAGTAATCAATATAATCATTTTGGTAATTGGTGCAAAATCAACAACTTGTTTGCTTGATATTATGAATTTAGAACAAATTTGGTGATAGGAGAAATTTAATAATTTTTTCTGTGTACACAATTTGAAAATTTTTTAAAGACCCAGATTATAAAAACGAAAAAAGTTGTTCCCACTTACTTCAAACAATTTAATGATTTATATGCAGAATTAGATTGGATTATATTTTGAAAACGCAGTTAACCCTTTTTCTGTATGAAATTATGACGAAAGTGATAAAATAATTTTTCAGGAAATTTTTAATATAGCAATTAGTAAAGAAAACGCAAATTTGTTTCAAAGAAAATCATTTTCGTTCAAAAAATAATTCGAAGTTTTTGAACACTTTTATAATTATGTATACGATTTTTGGTTTTTATCCGATATCGGTCCGTAGTGGACCATACAATCAATTTATAAAGCTATGGAGTCTGTTATTAATTGTGTTAAAAAACATCTTTTCAAATGACAAGAATTGGCACAAATGTTAAAATTTTCTTAATATCTTTGCTCTGATCCACTATAACTCAGTCATTTGTTATCGGTTGAAATGGTTAAAATAAAATTAAAGAATTTCAAAATGTCTGCCTGTGTAATTAAACTTTGTTGGTTCTATGGCAATGCTGTTGACTTTGCATATTAAGACCTGAATCGTTTTTACTAAAGGTATGTTCAGACCTAATAAATATTTGGCGAAAAAAATCAAAAAAAAAAACGTAACCAGTAAATGGATCAAACTTTAGCATTATATATAAAAATTTTATTGATTAACTAAACTTTATTTGCAAGAAGACAATTGAATAATGTAATTGAAAAACTTTTAAATGATGTTTGATCGAGCAAACGTTTTACAAAAGCAAGCAAATTTTTTATCAATCTGGTAGTTACGTGTAGGCACTCAAATATTTGATAGGTGTGAACACAGCGATTAATGCATTAATAAACTTATTTAAACGATCTCATGAACTGTTATTTGTTCAAATAAATTATATTTTGCACTCTTTTATATTAAGCGGGGATTCCAAGGAAATCCCGGGAAATTGCAAAATAAATCCCTTTTTCCGGGAAATGAAAAAGTCCGGGAAAAGAAAAACTCTAAGTGCCTTTTATTCATTTATGGCAAATGTTTTCTTAATCTATTTATATAAAAAAAGACCTTGTTTTTAAATGAAATTTAATATCTGCAACGCTTTTAAATTTATCTTAAATGTGAGTTTCACAAATTTTTGAAAACTCGTTATTATTGTAATCTTGCGAAAAATTTAAAAAAATAATGATAATGAATAATTATCAAATAGTTTAATATCCTTTGGACAAAAAAAAACCGAGCCGAAAATTGGGACAGGTAAACGGGGGTTCTTGGCAGGAATTCTATTTTTCAATTTGCGATTTTTGAAATTTCTCTCTAGCATTTAAAAGCTTACACTTTTCTGCACTCGACTGCGTATTTTGTTTTTTGATTTTGCTATTTGGCTTTTATTGGCAAAGTGTTAAACTTGAAATATTAAAACAAATATATTAAGCAAAAAATATATCGCGATTTTCGCATTTTATGTGAATTAATAAAAAAAAAAATAAATTAACATTATTTTAAAACAGATTCAATTTGAAAAGCAGAACATTATTTCCACATACGTAGAATTTGTATGAAAACCCGTAACGAAAATATGTATTTAGCTAAATATCTCAATTAGTAGGTCGCAAGTGGTCAAGTTTTATATACCATTGGATGCTGCTTCAAAAAAACCGTTCGATATTACCAAATTTTATTTATGTCGTCTTGGACCAAAGTACAAAAAAATTCGAAAAACTGAAAAAATACCTTTTTTAAAAATGGTCCAGCCCACGGATGGTCAACGCCAGAACCAAAATATTTTAAGAATCATCATAAAACATATCAAGCATTAATTGAAGAGGGGTAACAAAAAACGGTTCCATACAAGGTGAGTCGGTCTAATGTGCATACCAGAGAATGACAACAAGTACCCATAAGAATAATATTTAGAGGTATTTACCCATGCTTTACGTTATTGTGTATATCCATACTTATAACACAAATAATAACAACATCTATGGTTGTGCGTTGCAATAAATATGTGTATTACTTATACTTATGCACGGCAATATTTCACGCAACCACATTCAGTAAACTTTAGTACATGAATGTTATGCAGATATTATTCAATACCCATGAATGCGTTTTGGTTATCTGCCATACATATAAAATATCTATGTGTAAGAAAATATACATGGGTACCTTCAGTATTTTTGGCACTACTGCGTAAATATGAAAAAAAAATTTTTGTATGAAATGTTTTAGCAAAAATGTGCTTTGATCACTAGCCAGGTATGGGACTATGTACATATTTTTTTTTTGATACATAAAATAAATTTATTTTGTAATATCAGCAGTGCCAATGTATGTCTACATACATAAAAATAAAATTATTAACATGCAATGTCCTGAGCGGATTAGAATCTATAAGAGAAGACTTTTTGATACTTTTTTGTTTTTTAATTGATATTTTGTATATTGAACTTACAAAATAGATTAACTCACGTGGAAGATAAAATAGGAACCGGAGGTTGGTCCATCGCCAAATCGATCAACTAAGACGGAACAAATAAATGCTCAAAACACAACACACAAATCAATACTTACATGCATAAAAAACAATATCTTCCGTCTCGTGTCACCTCTCTATGCTATGTGCGTGTGACAGCGACAACTGTAAAAAAATTATGCGGATGCGTAAAGGTCTTTCACATGCAAAAATAAATAATTTTTTTGCACTTGTGCACTTGTCGCTGTCACACGCACATAGCATAGAGAGGTGACACGAGACGGAAGATATTGTTTTATATGCATGTAAGTATTGATTTGTGTGTTGTGCTAATAAGAAAGAGTGTAACCGCCACTCAATACATTTAGACGCTGTCCTGTAACGATTTATAATTCAAACATTTCATTTTAATACGGGTAGTAAAAGTTGTATAAGAACCCAAAATTGAATTTCTGCCTAATTCGAAAATTTTTAAAATTGCATTTGCGATCTCTGCGACGGTATACATACCCTGTGTATACTTACGTTATACATACGTAAATACACATACTTATTTATTCTTATTAGTATTGCAGATAGCCAATACCATTTTTATTTATATCTGCATGTACTTTCTAAAAGAAGAGTGAATATACAAATACACATTGCCAGCGTATACCTATACATATTTAACTTCAACTTGTATGGGTAATAGCATGTATGTGTATGGTTTTGATCTTTACCCATACATGTTTTCTCACTAATACTAAAAGAGTACTTAAAATGATACTTTTGTCATTCTCTGGTACATACATTTTAAGGAAATTTTACCGACAACTATTATATTACCGCTCATAAACTTCTATCTATTATTTTAAGAGTTACGCGCATTTTATGCAGTTATTTTTGGTAAATTAAAAGAAGTGAAAATTAAATGGCCAAAAAGATATAGAGGAACCCTCCTGTTTACATATAATAGCTTCGCCGATTGGAAGACTCAAATATTTTAAATGAACCAGTTTTAAATTCTTGCTCGAAAAGTTCGTTTTTGTGCAATTGTATTTAAATGTTTTTCACCGATTTTAATATTTTCTAGGCTATACATATTTCCCATTTTAAACTTATTTTACATGTAAGCTTAATGTAGTGTTATTAATATAATTTTTTTATTTTTAATTTACTAACTCTCGTTTAACGTATAAAAATGATATTTAAAAAAATTTTAATTTTTTAATACAAACAATTTACAATTTTTTGCTAAAAATATTTGATTTTTTATCCATAATTTCTTTATTTATAACCAAATATATAATTCCAATACTTTTCTTATATTGGTGGCCCCCGTAATGAAATGTGTGTGAAGATAAATACGTATTTAACTAGTAGAGACATCAACCACAATTTCTTAACAGCAACTATTTTCAGTTAACATTGCATTTAACAGTGCTACTGTAATAGGAAAAAGTGCGTTTAGGAGCATTTTCAAGGAAAAGGAGCCGGTTCCACAGAAGAAAAAAGTTCTAAGAAGGATTCTGGTAGTGGGATATCTGAAATAATTTTGGAATTTCAGAAATTCAGACTTAAAAAACTTCGTTTTTTACGAAAATTTCTGACGAGGATTAGTGACCATTTTGGAAAAATATGGAATGTTACTAGCAACCCACTATATAGAAATGGTGCTCCAAGGGGTCCTCTTTGCAACCATGTTAGTGGTATATCTGAAATAATTTTGGAAATTGAGAAAATTTAATTTTAAAAATGGCGATTTTGCAAACTGTTAAAAGTGGACTTTATGGACGTTGGACAATATGGAGAAATGGTGATAGTTACTAATATGGGACCATATAGGAATGGGGGAGAAGGGTGTCCTAAAGTGAATTCTGGTAGTGGGATATCTGAAATAATTTTGGAATTTCAGAAATTCAGAATTGAAAAAGTTCGTTTTTTGCGAAAATTTCTGGCGAGGATTAGTGACCATTTTGGAAAAATATGGAATGTTACTAGCAACCCACTATATAGAAATGGTGCTCCAAGGGGTCCTCTTTGGAACCATATTAGTGGTATATCTGAAATAATTTTGGAAATTGAGAAAATTGAATTTTAAAAATGGCGATTTTGCAAAATGTTAAAAGTGGACTTTATGGACGTTGGACAATATGGAGAAATGGTGATAGTTACTAATATGGGACCATATAAGAATGGGGGAGAAGGGTGTCCTAAAGTGAATTCTGGTAGTGGGATATCTGAAATAATTTTGGAATTTCAGAAATTCAGAATTGAAAAAGTTCGTTTTTTGCGAAAATTTCTGGCGAGGATTAGTGACCATTTTGGAAAAATATGGAATGTTACTAATCCTCGCCAGAAATTTTCGCAAAAAACGAACTTTTTCAATTCTGAATTTCTGAAATTCCAAAATTATTTCAGATATCCCACTACCAGAATTCACTTTAGGACACCCTTCTTCCCCATTCCTATATGGTCCCATATTAGTAACTATCACCATTTCTCCATATTGTCCAACGTCCATAAAGTCCACTTTTAACATTTTTCAAAATCGCCATTTTTTAAAATTCAATTTTCTCAATTTCCAAAATTATTTCAGATATACCACTAACATGGTTGCAAAGAGGACCCCTTGGAGCACCATTTCTATATAGTGGGTTGCTAGTAACATTCCATATTTTTCCAAAATGGTCACTAATCCTCGTCAGAAATTTTCGTAAAAAACGAAGTTTTTCAAGTCTGAATTTCTGAAATTCCAAAATTATTTCAGATATCCCACTACCAGAATCCTTCTTAGAACTTTTTTCTTCTGTGGAACCGGCTCCTTTTCCTTGAAAATGCTCCTAAACGCACTTTTTCCTATTACAGTAGCACTGTTAAATGCAATGTTAACTGAAAATAGTTGCTGTTAAGAAATTGTGGTTGATGTCTCTACTAGTTAAATACGTATTTATCTTCACACACATCGTAATGAATACCTGTAATAAATATTCCATCTTAGTATAAAACTTTTAATGAATTTTATATATATTTTGTGTTGTTTTGTGCAATTTTTCTTCATTTTGCGAAGACATTTTTGCATATTTTTATATAAGCTCAATCTAATAATATTATGCTGTTCAAATGTATGTATATAACATTTGTCAAAACCCAGCTGTTTAACTAATGCCACAAAATAAATCCTGTTGCCCCAATGTGCACTGTGACTTTCCCTGTACAGCACATAGAAACCACGCAAGATATCAATATCGTATTGAACACAGTTGTGGACATACTGAACTTAATTCAGTGAAGTTATTAATTTTTACATTAAAGATTTTTAAACATTTCTATGGTTACAGGATGGGTATATATCCTGATTTACATTGAAGGTTTAGGTACTAAATTTTGTCTTAGCATTAATCTCTTTAAAGGATTTAGGCAAGTTATAGCGACTGTGTCTGATATAAGAGACATAACCAAACAAATTTATGGTTTAGAACATTTCACCTTTTATGACCCTGATACTTAGTTTTTATATATCGCACGGCTTCCTCTAAAGAGCGTCAACTCAAACTTTACAAATTTTCAGTAGAGATAAAAAACAGTTTTCATTTTATATGTACTCTTATATCACAAAGGGGGATACAATAGATTTTTTTTTTTTTTGACAAAATACTACAATGTAAAAATTATGTAAGTTTTTTACAGTGGGTAGATATGGCCACTGTACACCGATTTCATGCAAAAAGTGAAAGTTGAAAAATTTTGAGTTGACCCTCTTTAGAGCCAGCAGTGTGCTATGAACTAATGGAATATTATTAAAAATTTTCAATCAGTTTTAATACTTTTATTTTTGTAAATAATATTTTCAGCGGCAAATTTCATTACTTTTGACGTTCCATACAAATTGCTACTTTGCAAAAGGAACTTATGCATTTAATTATATTTTTATAAACAGATTATAGTGAATACATAATTCAATTAAACCTATCAAAATTTAATTCGTTTAAATAATAAATAGTTACAAGTACGAAAATATTGCAGATGCAATCAACATTGCGCAATCTTTTATATTTGCAACTTTAATTAAAAATAAATTTGCGAGTTTTGACTTCAAAGATGACTTCTGGGGAATGATGCAAAACAATTGACAAATTTCCTTACATACAGTTTTATCTGTTAGCACAAGTATGGCAATATTTTTTATAACATTTTTTGGTCCAATCAGTTAAATATTTACGGTAGCTTTTTTACAAAAATACGAGTAAAATACTTCGTAAATTTAAAATAATCATATTGAAGAAAGACAATTTTACCTCACATTAAATTTATCACTTAAGGCATCAATGAAAAATATACTCATTTTAATGTCTCTCATATTTTATCATTATAAAAGTAATTTTTCATCTAATCTATACTTTGGACGTGTTTGATGTATAATTTTTTTCCAGACCAAAAATGTAAAAATTTATTTTATCAATTTCACACTTTTATGCTACAAACAGAAATAAAAGTGAGTACATATACAAACATATTTCACCAATTGCCTTGGCTTATAATAATTTTAAAATTTTTGATAAAAAAAAAAAAATACAAGATTTTTTAGTTCCAAGAAATAAAAACCACTTTTTTCGGGAGGATAGAAATCGAAAGTTTTGTTATTTCAGCAGTTTTCTTGCATATCATGCAGCAATTAAAATATTAAATTAAATATGCATACGTACATACATACATACATTAAAAACACAAACCAGAGGTTATCGTCAAAAATATTAACAAAAAAAAAAAAAAACGAAATGACATTTACAAAAAAAGTCAAGGCTGTCAAGTGCCTCTATTCATCAGACCGCATGCAGAAAAAAATTATTCCATGCAGCGATTTGAAAGATTTAGTTCATTAAATCAAAACATATTTTTTAAAAAGAACTAAGAATGTCAAGTTTTGCAAGTTCATTTGTATTTTACTTAGAGTCACCCTTGACACAATTATTCTTAACGCCAAAGGCGTCAACAGAGGCATAAGTTGGGGAGTGCCGGGACTCTTAGAATACCATGACAACGCGGACGATATCTGTCTCCTCGCCCAAACATAGCGACTCTGACTTTCAAGGCAAGAAATAATATAGAAAAAATACCCACAAGATTGGAACTACAAACAAACACAAGAAAAATCAAAATTATCCAAATTATTGCATTCACAGCACAACCTTATCTTCATCAACACCAACCGATAGTAGAAGTAAGAAACTTTGTGTATTTGGTCGCTTATCTCAAGACATTTCGAAAGTGCAGACAATACAATGCAAGACCGGCTTTTGGCATGCTTAACACCGTGTAACGTTTCTGAGGAACTACTAGTGTAAAAATTAACGACGATTTTAAATGAAAATAGATGTATTCCAAACCATCAATCCGGTTTTAGAAGAAAGCACAGCACAATTGAACAAACGCATCGAATAGTTAATGTCATAAGAAAAGCCTTTGAAGAAAAATTATTGCTCTTCATCGATGTTTTGATGTCTCGCAATCTCTTGATAAAACAGGGCTGTGGAGCCGGAGCCGGAGTCCGAGTTGAAGAGTCGGATTTGAGGTTTTTGTACCAGAGTCGGAGTCTTAGTACCCACAAAAACTCGCGACTCCGATAAAATATGCAATATTTTATATATCGATTTGAAATTTTTACAGAATCACTTTCTTCCTATAGTTAACAATTTAAAAGGTACTGCATTAAAAAAAGTTAGAGTGATATATTTCTTTGATACCCTCCGCCGACAGTTAGAATATATGAGAGCTACTAGCGGGCCCGTTGCCTGCTTCGCACGGCAAAACAAAATAAGAAAAGAAACACACTTGTTTTTAATAAAGTTGGTTTTGTTCCCTATTATTCAACTTTTAATTTTAGTTTCTTACAATCTTAGACTATGTATCACTTAAACTATCTTGGAGCTCTTTCGTAGACAACATTTTTGGTTTTGCCATGAGTTGTTGTGTAGATAAAGAGAACTGAAGGCTTGCCCACACGTGAGCACGAAACATATAACTGGCCGTGTGAAAAGCAAGGATATTCTAAATCAATTCCGCACAATTCCAACGATTGCCCTTGCGCTTTATTTATTGTAATAGCAAATGCAAGACGTATTGGGAACTGAAGTCTTTTGAATTCAAAAGGTAAATCTGATGGAATCATTGGAATTCGTGGAATCAATACATCTTCACCTTTAAAATTGTTGCTTCGATCAAATTGTTCATGACCTTTTAAGCCAGCAATAGTCAATGATTGGCCTTGTGCTTTGTTGATGGTAATAGCAAAGGCAAGACGCAAAGGGAATTGGAGCCGCTTGAATTCAAATGGTAAATCGTTGGAATCCGTCATGCCGTTCTCCAGTTATGCGCTTAATAGAAAAAGTGGGCGTAAAAGTAGGCGTGGTAAATTTTTCTTTCGATGAAAACTTAAAGTTGATTAATACGAACATTTGAAAGAAAAATTAGTCAACTCGATGGAGCCGTTTTCTGATTTTAGGTAAATCGAAAAAAGTGGGCGTAAAAGTGGGCGGGGCAAAATTTTCTTTCCCTAAAAACCTAAGTTGGACCATGGCGATCATTTTAAAGAAAAAATCGTTCAAATCGGTCAAGCCGTTCTCAAGTTATGGATTTTGCCACGCCCCTCCGCCCCCAGACCGAAAATTTCCACCAAACTTCATATAAACCATATATGGGCCACTGCCTACGTAGTGTATAAATTTGGTTGAAATCGCACGACACGTTTATGATTAGTTCGGCGACGTACATATACGGACTTATTTTTATATATATAGATAAATGATTAATTAATGTTTTTAAAACCGAATGTCAGTATAAAAACCAATTGGACGACAATCAGACAGTGTTATGCTTTTATTTCTAGCAATTTAAACTAACTTGAATAAAATATCATGATTCGTAACAGTGTTTGCCGAATTAAAATGATTTTCAGGGGGGGAATTTATATTAGACCCATGGTAACCCATGGACTAATAATCACGGAATCCTGTAGAGTGATTTTTGTTATTAAAAATCTAAATGGAACTAATTTCAATACAGCAGTAAAATTTGTTTTAGTGTTTAAAGTGCTTTTCAGATGGCTGCTTAATATGGGATCTATGGTAAATATAGACCGATAATCAAAAAATTTTATGATAGTGGCCCAAATTTTACCATAATATCTATATATGCTACGGTTTTAGGCGTATTTAAATAATTTCCCAGAGTGAGCATAATTTTTGGACATTATATGGTTAATTATGGCCCGAGCTTCACGAAATTTTATAGTGGTATTTTTGTCCAATAAATCTTTGACATACGAAATTGTACTACAATAGCATTATTTATTAAATTTTTTTACATAGTTAACTGTGAACTGTATGAACAGAACTTTACGAAATAAGGAAGTGTGGTTTCTAGTCCTATAAAACTATGACATAGAACATTTTAGTATGATAACAATATTTATTACGGTTTTAGACGTACATTATGATTCCTAGTCATAAAGAACGAGTTTGTGCAAATTGCCACCTGCCGTGCATTATGCCACCTTTTATGTTAGTTTGTGTAGCAAAATTGTAAAATTTTTAGGGTGGTGGCTCTATAATTTGTTTAATAACTCTGATCCTACTTATCGGATTTTGCTGGATTTCAATCTGTAACTGCTAAGGATTACAATTTGACACCAAGTTTGTTCTTATCTTCTTAGTTTTTCGAAAGTGAGAGTGTTTAAACAGACGGACATGGCTAAATCGACTTACAGATACTCAAGAAAACAGAATATGTATACTTTATGGAGTCTTAGATGCATTGATAATAAAAAAGTTTCACACGAAATGACAAACTTATAGAATACCCTCAGTAACCCCTAGTGGTGGAGGGTATAAAAAGAGTTTGAAGTCAAGTAACCAGTTTCATATACATTTAGTATCAAGGTTAGAGTAGCAGTTGCAGTCGGATACGCACTTAAAAAATTTCAGTGCTTGGAGTCGGAGTCGGAGTTAGTACTTTTTTCTGACAGCCTTGTGATAAAGCCTCACATGAAGGCCTATTACAAAAATTGAAGCAAAACTTACCAGTAAACACACACAAGCTATTAGAAAGCTACTTAGTCGGTCGTAAATTTATTATTAAAGAAGTGAATTTTTAAGTTCTCCTCAGCCACTTGACGCTGGAGTCCCACAAGGCAGCATACTGGGCCCTATGTTATACTTAATTTATACTTCGAGCATGCCAACAAACATCTTCACCCAAACTTCAACATTTGCGCATGATACAGCTTTTCTAAGCGTACACGACAACTGTCACGAAGCATCTCGTTACTTGCAGGATCATATATCTAAACTGGAAAAATGGTTAAAATAATGGAGGATAAGGGACAACGTCGGGAAACCTGCCCCCCATTAAAATCAATAATCAATAAAATATCTCGGTATTCATCTAGATCGGCGTTTAACATGCAAGTGCCATATAGAAGCAAAACTAACACAAATGAAACTAAAAGCAATTCAAATTTATTGGCTTATTTTAAGAAATTCTGTTCTTAGTCTCGATTGCAAACTTCTACTTTACAACTCTATCTTTAAGCCAATCTGGTGCTACTGTCTTCAGTAATGGGGTACTTCCTCGGCCTCTTATATCGAAAAAATTCAAAGGCGCCTAAATAAACTCCTTCGAATAATCACAGCTGATCCGTGGTATGTTAAAAACTCAAATATTCACAAGGATCTCAATGTGCCATTAGTTAAAACTATTATACGAAATGTGCAGTCAAAAATTTTAAAAGGCTTGGCCTGCACCCAAATTCAATAGCTCGAAATATTTTAAATTAGGGCGGCCAAACTCGCTTAAGGAGAAGAGACACTGCAACACTCACCCAATCAAAAGAGCGATAAACACCTACATATGTGAACAGAAACCGTGATGACGAAATCTTTGTCTGTCTGGCACTGGCAGGACATAAAATAAAGTATAAGCATAACATTTGATTAATTTTTGCAAGTTTATATTCAAAATATGAAGATTCAATAAATAAATATTGAAAAAATTCGTTTCTCCCAGCTGTCGACCAAATGAAAGCTTAAAATCTTATAATCTAACGTAAAGTTTATACAACTTTATCAAGTCTTTGTAAACAGTTGTGTCCGTAAAACCTTTCGTATATATAGTCCCGAAAAAATAAGGAGCTTTGATCTTTGACGCATCACATAGCAAATCTGGCGAGATTCAGAAATCGATTCTGAATCTAACTGTCGTATAAGCTATAAGATATAATTTATATTTGATTTTATAAATAAACCCTATAAATTTGGAAATAAGACTCTATTCATGGAACAATGAGAAAACAATAGAAGCGATTTATATAGAAGTAATTACCCTAGAAGGAAGCGAACTGATACTTAAGTAGCCCTGTAATAGGTTCTTTGGAGGCAGAGACCGGTCCTAGTTATAATACTTTATATGAATGAGACCTATCACTTTTAAAATTTAGTACTCATTCAAAAGAACTAAACTAAATAATATGTAAAAAACAAAAAAATATATACAAGATATACAGTCTTAGCACATTTCGCACATATTGACTTTGCCTTTCAGTGCTTCAAGTTCAGCATTAGCCTCTTTATTATCTTTTTCACCTCACAATTCTAATAAGTTCGTTATACAATCATCAGTAAAGCCATTTTTAAAACTGATTTTTCGTTCTATAAAAAAGAACATAACTTTTAAAAACATAACACCAAAAGTTACAGAAACACTAATCATTAGTCGATTCGTCTAACACGATCTCTGTAACTTAAAAGTTAACAACTACAGCTGAGAATACACAAGATTTCAAAGTTTTCGAGCAATAAAAAAAACAAAATGCTGCGTATGGAAATATAAACACTGATAGTCGATTCGTCTAACATTAGTGTTCGAGGGCTAAAGCGATTGCAAAATGTTTTTCTTTTAAATTGTATCTGAATATTTACCAAGATTTATAAATAATGTTTGGTAGTAGAAGCGAATTTCTGAAGTGTTACCTGTATCAGCTAATATAGACAGATTTTCATTAAATAGTTTAGATTGCCATAAAACATATTTAGGGTGACTTTCACCCAGATACCAAAATAACTAGAAGGATTATGAAATTATGAACCGATGGTAACCACTGATTCTAACCATGATTTAGCCAAATTTCATTTAATTATATTACTAATTGATACACCAGTATAAATCCTGCCAGCCGGATGGATATCGTTAAGTCGGACTAAGAAAGCGATTCTAAGGTAAGAGGCAGGCTAGATCTAATATTTTAATCCGTTTGAAACTTTAGCACAAACACATAAAATCCTCCAAAAATCGCATCAATAAAGCCAATAAGAATCCATTCCTTAATGATCGAATCAAAGGCGGGTGCTTGCTCTTTAACACAGTCCTTTTCACACAGTCACCACCAATGTGTTAACTCTCTGGTCTACAAGCCAAATAACGAAAAAACCAACAACTTCGCAATCAGCATTACGATTCAAAAATGTATGTCATTGCATAAATTCACATTATTTAGGCACAAATATACGAGTGCAAACATTTTTTGTCCACTATTTTTCTCTTTAGCATTTCTTAAGTCACTGACCATTGTCCACTGAAGACTTCAACGATAAAGAAGAAGAAAAGAAGCTAAAGCAAAGGCTAAGAGTCAGACTGGTAAGAAAAAGAAGTAGGAGCAAATCACACAAGTACATATATGTAAGAGTAAAGTATGTCTAAACTTGCCAAAAAAAAAGAGCTTAAATTGAAAAAGAGTTCGCACGCTTTTCAATGCAGAACTTTCAATTTCAGTTGGCCAGTGAAAGTCACAAGTTCACCAAAAGAAAGACAAAAGTAACAGATAAAAAAAATTTATACATTAACAATAACATGACATTTAAGTGGACAAAAGTTTCATTTGGTCAATTTATGCATGGTTGTATTTGCCTTATTATATTCACTTATGAGTTAGTAGTTAGTCCATGTGCAAATAATAATGACTTATTTAATATTTAAGTAAGGGTGAAAGAGGTCGAATTGCGTCATACATAGCCTATGCGACCTCAATGTCAACCACCGCCTTTACATGACACACCCTATTTCCATAGAGGATGATATGGCGACCGCACACATGGCGAAATAACCAAGCGAAACATTATGCTATAGCAGGAACTGGTTATAGTAAACGTCTAGTTCAGGGCACGCTTACAGGCCATGGATCAGCAACACCTGTACTTAAGACAGCAGCCCTGCCATCAAACTAAAGAATCAAATCCTGAACTTCAATCCTAATCCTAAAACATTCTTTATCAACATTTTAATATTTTAATTAATATGAATTTATAATTTCTTAAAAAATGTATCTATTTTGGATATATTTTATACACACAATATCATAGGCGGAGGGGGCCATCGAAACACGGTTCTTTAAGTATACTTTTTAGCAGGGCTGTGGAGTCGGATTTGAGGTTTTTGTTCAGGAGTCTGAGTCGGTTGTAGTACCCACAAAAATTCGCGTCTCCGAATACAACATTTTTCGGCATAAAAAATTTTTTCAAATATTTTCCAATATAAAAATTCTTCGAAATTGGCGAGGCAATCTTTCAAATATCGATTTGAAATTTTTTCAGAATCATTTTCTTGTTATATTTCACCATTTAAAAGGAACTGCTTTAAAAAAAAGTTAGAATACTATATTCGGCTGTGCCGAATCTTTGATACCCTCCACCGACAGTTAGATATATAAGAGCTATAAATTATTAATTAATCTTTATAAAAATGGACGTCAGTATAAAAATAGGCTCCTGTTAAAACCAATTGGACGACAATCAGACAGTGTTATCCTTTTATTTCTAGCAATTTGAACTAACTTAGATAAAATATCATGGGGGGTATTCATAAGGTGTGCTATCAAGTCATATCGTCATAATGTCTTAATAATATTTTACAATTGTTTAAAAAAAAAAATATTTTTTTATGTTGTTTGAAACACAACAATATTTTTTTGTAAACAATTGTAAAATATTATTTAGGACATTATGACGATATGACTTGATAGCACACCTTGTGAATCCCCCCCATGTTTCGTAACAGTTTATTTATTGCTTGGTATTTTGTTTATCCTCCAACAATAAATGTCAGTATTTTTTTATCAATTATTAAAAAAAAGGGAATTAAGCACAACAAACTAAATTCTTATTCTTTAATTAAAACATAATATTTATGTTTAATTATAAAAATTTACATATTTATGAGTTTGTTTTGTGTTTAATCGTTTTAGTTCAGTAATTGTTATGTTTGTCATGTTATTGATTTTTTTACTAATAAACATCAAACAATAAATAAATTATGCATTTGTATTTATTGAAATAACTTAACTTATAAAAAACTTTATTAATCGGCTAACCGATCAATAACAAAATTATCTGATTATTAACTGATTAAACCAATACCTCGGTTAATTAATCGACCAATTAACCGATTAAAGCAAAAGCCCGATTAAATGAATGCCCTAGTATATATAGAGTTCTAGCAAAACTAACTTTAGTTTTTTGTGATCTTTGTAAATTGGTAAAAATGTTCATTCTTCACCATGCAATTTTGCAAATATTTCAATTGATTCATTTTACAGCACCTCATTAGTAAAATAAAATGCAAAATAGATAAATTCTAACTTATTGTTAACAGATTATTTGCTTATTTATTATCATGTCTCAAAAAAACCAGGTGCGGTAATAATTTTGTTCGTTCGCGTAATTTACACACACGAAACAATAGGCATATAAAATAATATAAAAAAAAGTGAAATAAGCCAATAAACATTTTTTATTTCGCTTTGTTATGATCAATTTACAAATATTTTAATTAAAATATTATTGCAAATGAAATTTTACAGTAGAAGACAAAAAAGAGCTGGCTAATGATGCAAAATTCCACTGACGAACATTGGGAATAATTAATTTATAGGGATATTTGTCTTTTTTATTTAGCCATGGAAATCATCGAATTGTTTATTTTAACTCTAGAAGGAGATTAGGCTAGGTTCCAGGGGCAGCCATCTAGAAACAGCTCACTAGGGTCCTACAGCGGTCCCTTTTTGATACCCAGAATCAATGCCTATCCTAGTGTTCAGCTGCATCAGAGACGTTACCGCAGATTCCATCCAAATCGTTTCACTAATAAAAAGAAAAAGCAACTTTGGTTCTATTCAAACATGTTAGCCCTGTTTTCCCATGCTTATCTCTCTCACTCTCTCTATAATATAGTGTATTCCCAGACATTGAAACATTTCATGCACCATAGTTTCCTTTTATCCGCGTCATGACAACTCTTACAGTAGTTATTAAATTAAATTATTATTGAAATCACTGAATTAATTTGTATCTTATTAAATTTAATATTAGAGTTTGTTCACCGTTAATAGTAGCAAGGCTGCAGAGTTCGGGCTAGGAACAGGCTAATTCACAAGTCCATCACAACCTAGTAAATCTAAATATAAGAATCGCACTTAACAAATGGCATTAAGTTAGGCAATGGACTGTCAGCTTGGTGATCGACAATTCTAACATTAAGAAGACCAGCACATCAGCCATTTGATTACCCCGGCAGCTTATTGGCATTAGTATTCAGATGAGCTTTATATTAAATATTTCAAAGTTATGCGATATTCCGCAGTTAACTTAAGGTCGTGTAGAAACCCATTAATAGGCTTTTTACACTGACCACATTCAGGTGAAACGCATGGAAGATTTAGAATATTTACAATGTTCACATCTAACAACTACCATCAATTAAAACTATAAATGATACAATGTACAAAAAACACTTAAAAAAAAGTAAACCAGAAATAAAATATAACAAACAAAAAGTATTTTGTATATAAATAAAATTTAGCAAACAAAAACACAAACAAAAAAGTATTAAACAAATAAAATTTAACAAACAAAAAATCAATGCATATACTGATAGAAAAGGCGTCATAACGCTGATGTATTTTTACATCAGTACAAGTGTCTTCGACATAACACTTTTCATCATTGTGATGTCATCCTAAACATCACTACGCCAAATTGTCATCATAGTCAAAAATAAAAATTACCCAACAAAAAAAAATTTACTTAGAATCCTAATTTTATTGAATTTCTGATAACATTACTTTGTAGTTTTATTCGCCACTTTTTGCATTATTTCTTTTATATTAAATAATAACTTTATTACTATATCTTTAATAAGTCTTAGTTATACATTACAAAAAATACTTTAATATAATGATTTAAATAAGCTATTATTATATGATTTTTAATAATTATATAAATTTATTTGCAATATATTCTATAAATATTTAATAGATATCCGGTAATAAAGTAAAATTTTAAGAATAAAGATGTAAGACTCAGTAACATTGGAGAAAGAACTCATTAGGAATTGATATAATTCACTTCGTTACACATGTTTGTCTCACTTTTGTTGTTTTCCGCCCTTTGTTTACAGAAAAACTCTTAATTATAAAACACCAACAGCATGGCCAATATGGTTTTCGTAATCATTCTACTTTGAAAATTTTATATATTTAAATAAATAATTAAAAAAATAGAATATGGGAATTTTTGCTTTTTATTTTCTTTTATTCTGTAAACGTGTAAAATATTATTCATAATACACAAAATGTGGCATGGAATTGATGTCACCATAGTCATAGTGTAGATGACGCCTAAAATATGACAAAATTTTATGTTGGCGTTCGTCATTGGATTGATGTGACTTTTTGCTTCATTGATGCCATTTGTAATAACATTGATGTCACAATTCTGATGTTAGGGCATCATCAATATGAAGACACATTTTTCTATGAGTGTAGTGAATAAATTATACAATAAAAAATATTTTCTTTAATTTTGTCAGTGATGCGACAGTAATAATAACATTTTTTGTCACTTTGCTAGTGATGGCAGACACTAAAATAATCAAAAGATGTAGAATGGACTAAAATGAGATAGGAACATCTTGTAAAGATGTTGAACGATAATCATTTTTAGCCTTATGGGAAGATGATTGCCTTATGGGAAGATGTTAACATGGATGGTAAATGTTGATCAGTGTTGAAGTCTAAAAAAACGATCTTTATATAGTCAATCACACAAGTTAAAATTTAATCCTTAATTTTCGTGAAAATTTGTCTATTCTAACTCTAGAAGGGTGATCTTGGTGTAGTTAACCATAAAAATTTATTTTATTTCTTAAATACGCTATATATGCAATTATTTGTAGTGAAAAAGTCTAGAGTGTCTGGGAAGAATCGAACCCGAAAACCTCAAGATGAAAGACCAACTCCCTACCAGCTGGGCTACCGAAGTACCCATGCTCACAAGTTTAACCCTTATGTGCGCGGCAAAGAAAACACCTTATATTGCGCGGCAAGGCAATATACCTTATGAAAAATACGTAGAAAACAAGCGTTTTTAACCGAAATATGTAGTTAAAAAGGTGTAAAATATTAATAGACTTGGCAAAATATACTTATTTATTTCCTGAGATTGCACTGCAATATGCTATAGGTCCCGGCTTGCTAAAAAATATTCTCCATGCGCTTTAATCATTTGTACGTTGCCTCCAGTTTGATTCACCAGGATTTTTTATTGATTTTCGAATGTCTCTCAGTCTGGGTTCAGTTTTCCGATGTGTCTCAGCCAGCGCAATCGTTGTATGTTTATACGTCTAACTATGTTCACAGTGGTGTAAATCGCATACAGCTAATGACTCATTCGTCGTCTACACTCTTTGTCAACGCATATGGGCTCATATGTTTTACGAATTATTTTTCTCTCAAAAATGAGTAACATATATTTATTGGTTTTTTCAAGTACCCATGTTTCGGAACGGGTAGCACAAGTGGTTTTCGTGTTCCTGGCTTTTGAAATGTTTACTTAGTCCATAATAACACCTACTCGGCTTATTTCAAGAATGATGTTATTTTCTCTATTTGCAGTGGATCTTCATAGATTAATTTTTCTACTATCTCAAAATTAGAACTGCCTGCTTGCACTTCGTCGCCATATTTTATTTGCGTTGATTTTTTTCTCTAAAAGGTTGAAAAAATTGCAGAATAAGTTGTCTTATTGTCTGAGACCTCTTGTGGTAGTAAATGGTTCGTTTAACAGAAATACTGTCATCAGACAATTATTAAGCATTCCATTTATCGTCCAATGTAGACAAACCGCTCGAAAGATTTGCACTATAATTTAATTTCTTTTGTTCTTATTCTTCATTGAGTTTTCGTTTTCTTTATGTTTCCGTTTTCCTATTTTATAAAAGAAATTCTTCACGTTTATATTGTTTATGGGCAGACTATCATTAGTTTATGCAGAGCTACTACCAACTTCGAACAGTTTATGATCGCATTCCCATATTTACACGTACAGGTACCCGGGTACCTTGCTACGAATTTAATAGTGTTAAGAGTAAATTGGTCTCTCACGCAAATGACAAAAAAATTTAGCTAGACGGCTGCAAAAATACAAATTATTTTGAAGTTATTAGTTCTCAAGAAGTTTCAGACATGCAGACTATCTATTTCAATGAGAAAATTAGTGTTGAAATCGCAAAAGTTACCCGGGTACCTTGCTGCGCACATAAGGGTTAAAATATTATTATTATTATTTTTTTTAAATTAGTTTTTAACCCTAGAACATAAACTAGTTTCAACTAAAATTACTAGACACTGTTATTTTTTAGTTCCTTTGTTCTTTCTACTTCAACAATTTATCCAAATTTGGCAGTACCTCCATTGTATTTTAGCTACTGTTTGTTTATTTTTTTTTTTTTAATGGAGAATTAAAATATTTTTCATGAGTAATAGGTGCTTATGAAAATTGCACAAAAAACTCTGACGGACAGAAGACAACAATAAATTGTTTGTTTACCAAAAAGCCCAACATTATGATGGATCAGAAGCGGGCTGATAATTACGACAAACGCATAAATTTATAGTTCACTATTTTTTTTTTTTTTTTTTTGTTTATTTTTATTTAATCAATATTCTCGTATTTGTATAAGTACTTCTCGAATATTTTTTTTGTTTTGTTTTCTTTTGTTGTATTCAATAATAAAATGTTCCATATATGTCGAATGAAAAGAAAATTAAATTAAATTGAGTTTGCAAAAATATAAAATAATATTGCGAACAAATCTTGGGCTTGTCATGTTCGTACAGAATTATTAAAGTTCAACGTTAGACCCTGACATGGAAACTAAAATAAGAGTAAATTTAATAGGAAATTAAAAAAATGCAATTTTAAATAAACAATTTTTATAACTAACATTATAACATAACATAAATGTTTTAATATTAACAATTAAGGAATTCGTAAATTAATTAACTTCTATGTTAGGGGGTAAAAAAAATGTGCTTGGTGTAACAAGAAATTAAAAAAACATATTTGGCTTCTTTTAAGTTTTATTCTTCCAATTTCGGAAATAAATATACAAGTAAGAAAGTAAAGTCAGGTAACCATAACTACTTGATACCCTTCACCACAGTAATTACAGACACATTTTCGGGTGTATGCACTATTTGGGACCCATGAGCAACCATCGACACGGCAAAAGAAAATTATGTTATGAGGTTGAGATTTATATACACAGAAAAAAAAAAAATTAAATTCAACTAAAAAATTTGTGGTATTAATTAAAAAATTAATTAAATTTGCACTAATAAACTTATTAGTACTATCAACTTAATATTTTTTGATATTAACAACATTTTCGGCAGTAATGTTGTTGATATAAGTAAACGTTTAATATACTTGATTAAATTTTTAATTAAAACTGATTTTATTTTTGATTAATTGAAAAAAATGGCGAGAATTTTTTCTGTGTAAGAGGTTTGTGTACCAAATATTATTTAGATGTAGATGTTGATTTCTATATGAGATTTTTTCGTCTTCGAGTGGTTTTTGGGAGGGGTATTATATGGGACATATAAATCATTCTGCTCCTACCAGCGCCATCACATAGTAACTATTAAAAAAAATATATATATGACATTTAAAGCTATTTTCGAAAGTGATATTTGTATTGGAGCTTTGGTCAATATAGACCGATTCTAATAAAATTTGGCGCCAGCCAACCAGACGGACGGACATTATTAGATCTATATCGAAATTTTCTGAGTGGATCGGTTCACCAAAATATGGGTTTAGAAGCAATAAATTTATATGTTGCGAACATCAGCACAGACGCTAATCTTCCTCTTAACAATGGTGTGTGGATCAGTGTTGCCAGAAAAGTTTGTCAATTTATATAATCTTAATCGTATTAATTTCCAAACCTAAATTTTATTTAAAATTTATTTAAAATCAAGTTTTAAATTGCAAGTATATATTTATTATCTTGTCTTCAAATACAAGTGTCAACATTGGCTGAAACACGTACTAGCAATTACAGTCCCACGTACGAAATAAACAAATAATTATATTGTTCTTTATTAAACAATTTCAAGGAATTTATTGAACATGAATACAAAATACAAAAAATCGTACGGTCGAATGTATAAATTTGTTAAACAAGTAGTACAGGTGCGATTAATAGCAACTTGAAAGATTTGTTTTGTTGCAAGTACCAAAAACTGCATTGTTTTTACACATATATTTAAATACTTTATTACATGATTTGTTTTAATATTGTAGGCGTATGTCTATTAGGAAATATGATATAAAAAAGGTGTCCAGATATTTAGTAATTCTTGAAAAAATTTCAGTTCTATAATAAATATTTCAGACTAACAGTGCATATGGGGCATTAACTACACTATGGAACTTATGTTTATTTTGTATTCCATTCAAATAAAGACAATATTAGCACTAATCCTTAAGCTCAGCTCTAATCTATCTTCTATATTTATCTCGGCCATAAGATGAACCAAATGATTTTCGATATTTTTCTTTGCAATTCCAACAATGTCCAAAACAATTTGATTAAAATTCACAACCCACAATCTTGCCACTTTATATCATAAATTGCATAAATGCAACAATTTGTCAAAAATGGAATATTTAACTGTATTTCACATTTAATAACAACCGGCATTGTTGCCACAAGACTTACATATCGTGTCCATAAATATTTATGTTAAAGGAATTTATCGTAATATTTGACAAGTATGCAAAACATTTGAAGTTTTGGTACCGAAAAAAAAATATAAACCATAAAAATACATTTGCAATAATATTGCACTGTAAGCATTAACTGGAATCGAATGCCACAATTTTGTTTAATTTTTTTAAAAAAGATTAAGTAAAGTGCTACCATACATAAAACAACATGCAACATGTTCAACCTGATCATATACAGATCTGTTGTTATTGCATTGTATAGTTTAATATTTATGTGGGCGCTTTTGATGCAGGAAATTCTTAAAAATCATTTGATCATTTTGTTTTAGTGCACCCTACAAGACATTGTGAACGAACTTATTAAATGTTTGCTGTTAAGAAATATTATATCCAGATAGTGGGCTTAAATGTTGCTTGAAATTTACTGTTTGCAGGAATATTTGCGCGATTTTGTTATTAATATAAATTTTTTTCTCAACTTAGCTTCGAATAGAAAAATGCAAATTGGCTATAAACAAAAATGTTGGCCAAATTTCTTCTAATAGAAAATTTTGCCCAAATTTGTTTTATATAGAAAATTTTGCCGAAATTTGCTATTATGTAACAGGTTGCTTTGGGCAAACTTTATTTATAGAAAATCGTTAAAAATTTGCTATTTAAACAAAATATTGCCTAAATTTGCTATTTATAGGAAACTTTTCCAAATTTGCTATTAAGGAAATGTTCCCAAATTGTAGAAAATTTCTCGAAATTTGCTTTATAATAAAAATGTTGCCCCTACTTGCTTTTAATAGAAAAATTTGCTTTTTTGGGATATTTTGGTGAAATTTGCTTTTGTGTGAATTTTGCGCATATTTTCTGTTTTTTTAGGAAATTTTGACCAAATTGGTATTTATAGGTAATCTTGCCCAAATTTGCTATTTAGGGAATATTCTGTCCAAATTTGCTTTTGTTAAGGTAATTATGCCCAAACTTGCTATTTATAGGATATTTTATTAAATTCACTATGGGGGGATTCACAAGGTGTGCTATCAAGTCATATCGTCATAATGTCCTAAATAATATTTTACAATTGTTCTGTTTCAAACAACATAAAAAAATATTTTTTTTTTAAACAATTGTAAAATATTATTTAGGACATTATGACGATATGACTTGATAGCACACCTTGTGAATCCCCCCTATATATATACGAAATATTGTCCATGTTTGCATTTTGTTAGGAAATTATGCCCAATAAATATTCTTTTTATATCATCAACTACTAGTACTGAATGAAGGTATACCAAGTTTGGCACTCCGTGTGAAACTCTTCTAATATTCATCTAAGACCCCATAAAGTATATTTATTCTGGGCCCTTGAGTAATTCTAAGCCGACTTTACCTTGTCCATCTGTCTGTCCGTCTGTTGAAAAAAAACACACTCACTCTCGAACAGCTCAAAAGAAAACAATAATATTGTTGTCAAATGGCTTCTAGTTATCCAAAGCAGTTTGATAGTAAAATCCAGCAAAATCGGTTCAGTAGGGTAAGAGTTCTGAATCCAAATGTGGAAGCGCCACCCTAAAAAAATTTAAAATTTTGTGGCAAAAACCAACTTAAGTGGAGGCTCAAATCCGTTTTATATGATCAGAAATCACCCCGCCGAATTTCGTGAAGATCGGTCTATATTATAGGATTTTTATTTTTTATCCGATTTCGGTCCACTATGGCTTAAAATGTTTGTAATCAAAAATACTATAGACTAAATTCTTAAAACTATAAATTTTATTATAAGCTGTGGTAAACACATCTTTCTTCCGAAGAGACTACAATTGGTGAAACACGTTAAAAATTTCATCTTAGACTTGATCCACTATTACTGAGGCACTTTGCAACGCGTAATTTAGTAATTATTAAAAAAGGATACAACAAATTATAATTGAACCAGCCACTTGACTCTGGATAGGAGCTGAAAGAGAAGTTCTATACGAAAAAGAAACATGGACCATTATCTGATAAATGTGACGTGATGGAATCGCGGAATCACGAATGGGAATGGTAAAAAAAACTTTTTCAATGTCTACCTGCGTAATTTACAACAGATCCAATAAAAATCTCCTCCTGAATATCACTTTAATACGCCTAATAGTATTTATGAAATAAATCATTATATTTTGCTTAAAATATGTTAAATTTAGTCTTATACACAGAAAAAAGCATTTTATCAATAAAAAAATGGTTTAAAATGTATTTAAATTTAATTAATGTGATAATTGAGTTAATTATTTTTTTAGTTGAAAGAAAATTAAAAATGTTATATTGATTTAATTAACATTTTAGTTGTTTTGAAATAAATTTTCAATTAAAATTTTAATTAAATAACAAAAAATCTTAATTGACTTTTTTCGTTTAAAATAAAATAATTTAAACTTGTAGAATTGTTGTTGGGAATTGTCAATATTTATTTAAATAAATTAACACATTGTTTGAAATGGGAAAGTTTTTTGATCAATTTTTTAATTAAAATTAAAAATATCATTTATTGAAAATATTTTTGAAAAATTTTAAAATTTTTGGTAATCAATATAATCATTTTGCTTGATATAATGAATTTGGAATAAATTTGGTGATTGGAGAAATTTTATAATTTTTTCTGTGTATGACTTTTTGGAATAGAGCTTAATACGCCTTAAGCCAAACATAGATCCCATATAAAACCTACTACTGAAATATTCGAACTCTCGGTGGAGGGCATCTAAGCAGTGTGGCCATTTTAGCATTTTTCCAGCTAAATTTAGCATTCAAAATTTATATTTAGCTGCAAAATTTTCATTTAGCAGTTGGTATTTTATTTGGCATTTTTGGAAAATGTTTTTAGCTTTTTTAACATTATATATTTTAAAAATTTGGACGAATAGTTTTATTGATTTTACTAAAAAAAAATTTATAAATTATAATAAAAATTTCGTATGAAAATGGATAATTCTTATGTTAAGAAATATCTTACCTGTCTTGTTAAAAAATACAATATTCAAGGAATATTAGGAATGCCCTTATCATGTCGATTGTAAATATTATTTGCCCTTTGATATAACGATATAAAAGTACAATAATATTTCACTTTGTATTAAGATAAACTGCTGAAAAAATAACTTCTTTTGAACTATAAAAAATAAAATTATCTAAATTTTTATTTTTTATCTATATTTTGTTTATCATGGAAATAAATCGTTTAAATTTTGCATATATCAGAGGTTTCCAGCACCTCTAAATTTAAGATTTAATCTTAGCTACCTGTGCTACATATTTATATGCATCATATGTTTTACTAAAATCTAGCCACTTGCTTAAATATAACCATTTATTTCCATTTCGTTACAAAATAAATCACTGAAATGTATTAAGTTTCGAATAAAATTTCATACTGGCAATACATTTTTAACAAATATATTTAAAAAATTTAGCATTATTTTAGCATTTTTTAAAATCATTTTTAGCATTTTTTGGCCATGTCTTATGCCAGATTTAGCTGTAAAATTTTTTTAGAGCTGGCGACACTGCATCTAAGATTTGGCATAGTTGAATATAGCACTATCACTTATTTTTAGGGAAAGTTTGCCCCAACTTGCTACTAATAGTTAATTTATACCCAATTTTCTATTTGTAGGAAATATTGAACAAATTTACTATTTATAAAAAATTTGGCTTAAATTTGAATTTTTTTTATTTTTTTAGGTAATTATGTCCAAACTAGATTTTGTTTTTTTGCTATTTATATGCATATATGTATATATAGTTTGGCAAAAATTTATTAATATATAGCAAATCTTGCCCAATGCTAGTAAATTTGTTATTTGCCCTAGTAGGGGTCATCCCCTAAGTGCTGGTCCTAACAGAAAAAAAAGTTTTATAAGGAATTTTGCCAAAATCTGCTATAAACAGGAAGTTTTTCGCTACTAATAAGTAACTTTTGCTATTAACAGCCCTGCGGGAAATTTGTGGCAATTATTCTAAAGCACTTATCCCGTGACAAGTGAACAGAAAATTATAATAAAGGGGAACGAATTGTGATATGTGAAAACAAGACATATCACTTAACCGGTGATAAAGTGTTTAAAGTGCAGTTTCTCCAGAGAAAAGGTTATTGATACAAAACAAGTCAATGTGGCTGGATTTTGTGCGGGCTGATGCTATTTGGTTATATTACTTTATCTGAAGGGGATTCATCGTATTAACATAGTTCACTCCGGACAATACCTGCGACAGGCATTATTTTAACCGAAATTTAATGTGTACATTAGGTTATGTCAATGACCTGTTACAAAGTGTCAAAAAGGGGCCAATTAACCCTCTCTTAGGACTCCGCCACGTTAAAGATTCAAGTCTTCTTCATCCATAGTACTTAAGAACTGCCACGTAACAAGTTTGGAGTTAGTTCACCTTTCTCTACTGAAGTAACTTTTCCCAAATTTGGTTTTTATAAAAAAAAAAAACTCCGTTTTCTTTATTATAGAAAATTTGGCGCAAATTTTCTTTTTAGAGAAAATTTTGCTCGAATTTATAGCAAAATTTTTTACATTTATTATTTATAAAAAGGTTACTGCAGTCTCAGAAAACGGCTATCCTGGAAAAATATCTTAAGGAACTTGATGCAACTTCTCAATCAGACTACTCATTATGACGTGCAGCTAGAAATCTTAATAGACCAGTTATCACTAAACCACCATTAAGAAACGTAAATGGAAGTTGGGCACGAAATGATGAAGAAAAAGGAAATCTTTTTGTTAATCATTTGAAAAACGTATTTACCCCGCATACACCCCCCGATATTGCAGTCGAGTTGCCACCTGTTGCTGTTAGAGCTGCTGTTCCACTTAGATTTGAGATAAAAGAAATCGAAAAGGCTATTCATGATTTAAACCCCAAGAAAGCCCCTGGGTTTGATAAGATCAGCAACAAAATGCCTTTAGAGCTACCCAGCATAGCAAAGAAAATTATTCTCCTGATTTTTAATGCTATTTTACGCCTTGAATACTACCCACAAGAATGGAAAGTATCCTTAGTTACAATGATACCTAAGCCAGGGAAGGATCCTACAAAAGTTGAGTCATATAGACCTATAAGCTTATTGTCTAATATATCAAAGCTGTTTGAGAAGCTGTTAGTGCCAAATTAGCCCCAATTTTAAATGTAAATAGATGTATTCCTAACCATCAATTCGGCTTTAGAAGAGAACATAGCACAATCGAACAAACCCATCGTATAGTAAACGCCATAAGAAAAGCCTTTGAAGAAAAAAAATATTGTTCCGCCCTCTTCATCGATGTTTCTCAAGCTTTTAAATTGAAGTTAAACTTACCAGTAAACACACACAAGCTGTTAGAAAGCTACTTAGTCGGTCGAAGGTTTATTATTAAAGAATGTGATTTTATAAGTTCTCCTCAGCCAATTGACGCTGGAGTCCCTCAGGGAAGCATCATGGGCCCACTGTTATACCTTATATATACCTCAGACATGCCAACAAACAACCACACCCTAACTTCAACATTTGCTGATGATACAGCTTTTTTAAGCGTACACGAAAACTGTCATGAAGCATCCCGTTACTTGCAGGATCATATATTTGAACTGGAAAAGTGGTTAAAACAATGGAGGATAAAGGTAAATGAGCAAAAATGCGTACATATAACATTCACCTTGCGTCGGGAGTCATGTTCCCCTATTAAAATCAATAATCAATTAGTGCCCCAGCAATCGCATGTAAAATATCTCGGTATTCATCTAGATCGGCGTTTGACATGGAAATGCCATATAGGAGCAAAACTAACACAAATGAAACTAAAAGCAATTCAAATTTATTGGCTTATTGGAAGAAATTCTGTTCTTAGCCTCGACTGCAAACTTCTACTTTACAACTCTATATTTAAGCCAATCTGGTGCTACGGTATTCAGCTATGGGGCACTGCCTCGGCCTCAAATAACGAAAAAATTCAAAGGCGCCAAAATAAACTTCTTCAAATAATCACAGTCGCTCCCTGGTATGTTAAAAACTCTAATATTCACAAGGATCTCAATGTGCCATTAGTAAAAACTATTATTACGAAGTACGCAGCAAAATATTTAAAAAGGCTTGAGTCGCACCCAAATCCACTAGCTCGAAATATTTTAAATGACAGATTAAGGAGAAGAGATACTGCAGGACTCATCCGACGAGAAGACCGCTAAACATCTACATATGTGAACAGCAACCGTGAGGAGAAAAATTTTCGTCTAGCATTGGCAGAACAAAAATAAAGTATTAGTTTAAGATTTGATTAATTATTGTTAGTTCATATTTAATATATGAAGATTCAATAAATAAATAATGAAAAAAAAAATTATTTATTATTTATATAAGAAGATTCGTGGAAATACCTTTACGAGCGTTATTATATTTATTTTCGAAAATTTACTATTTATATTTTTTGGATTTGTATTAAAAAAATTAAATGATATTGTTATTTAAACATAAACTTTGCATTAGTTTTGCAAGATATTGTTATTTTCAAAATATTAGTTTTTCCTATAAATGAGTAGCAAACAAAAAATGTTTGTTAACCTTTTTTTTGTATTTGATTTATTTGGAACTAATGTAGGGTATCATATAATCAGACTTATTACTTGATTAATAGTTTTTTTTATGTGTTGCGTTCTTGTGTTTCTTTCAAATTAAATTAAAGCACCATTTATATCAAACTTGTATTCATTTCATGTCAGTGCTGGGATAACGATTATTTTTAATTTATTTTGAATATGATTGATGTTTCAAGAACCCATGTTCATCTCACCATAAAACTTAATTCACTATTTACTATATATGCACATACACAGACAAAAGACATTTGGTGTATAAAAATTCTTTTGTAATCTTTGTGGCTTCCGTTTATTAATCGCTTCAGATGTCATTTTTTACCCCAACGTGTTCAACAACAAAATCGCTGAATATTTGTTCATATTACCTGTGATTACGTTGAAATTTCTAAAGAGAAGAAATATGCTTAAACAATTATTTATGTTAATCTATGACTATTGATGAAATATCTAATGGATTTGAAATCATAACATGTTAGTTTTTCTACCTGCATAAAAGTTTTTTAAACACATACATTTGAAGTAAGTAGTAGAAGATCGATTAAATAATGCAGAATCCAATCCAAGAAATTAATAAAAACAAAATCAAACTAAACCAGTTTTGCTTATTTTTATTTTAGTTGCTTAAAATTATATGGTCATTAAGGAGATTGATACGTGTACTAAGAAATATCTTAAGTGCAAGTAGTCAAATGACAGTTGTGATAAATAATATTTCAATTAAGACATTTTATTATGAAACAGGTTGTCACACTAATTGATCTTAAGTTAAAATGTTCAATCGATTTAAGTTAAAGTAAATCGTTAAGTTGTAGGTTGAATGGAGTAGAAATCGATTTTGGTAAAATCTTAACTTTTGTTCAAGTTGAAGTTTAAAAAAATTAACCACTTGCTACGGATGCAATTCTATCCAAGAACGACCTATTTTTTCATTAAATTTAAACCTTTATTTCATGAAATAATAAAAGGAATCGATAATAATATATAATACAATTTCAGATTTACATATCCAACAAACAGAGAAACAACTTTAAGGCATTTTCATTTTAAATCTAAAGTTTAATGAAAATGTAAGCTGTGCCGCATATTTTGCTTTAACGTGAAATTGAATTTCATGCTGTTCAAAAGAATAAAGCTTCATAGACCGCATATTTCCTGACAAACTGTCAGCAGGGCATTTTAAAATCAGCGCCATGTTCTTAATCAATAACCTTCAAGCACTCAAATCACCTCAACTCAATAAAAAATCATATAGGAAAGGCAAACAAAAAATATTTACCAAAAAAAAAAAAAAAACAACAACAGGGTGGCAATAAATTTAAGAAACAAGAATATACTTTTTCGAATTTAAATTTATTTAAAATGTGAAGGCATCTTAATTTTTTTTTTATTTTTTAAGAGCCAAATTTACAGTCATTAGTTACCTAATTACAATAGTTTAACCAATAAAAAATATTATTTCCTGTTTCTTATTAACCATTAGTTAAACTATCAAATGTTGTTAGTTAACTACTAGTTAGTCAACAGCTATTCCGTTTGAAATTATTATTTACATTTGTTTTTCTTTTTGTAGAAAATGACTATTATAAATTGTACACAGACGCTGCCAAGTATATTCTCTTTGTTTATCAGTCACACTGCGACTTTATTTGTTTTTTTTTATAACATTTCGGTATTTTTTCAGATTTAGAAATAATAAAAACACAGAGCCAGTTCGCTAATCCGAATTAATGATTGCAGACCCTGATTCTGATTAACGAGATATTCGGATTACTGGATGTGCTGTAATTATGTATTATAATTCACTATATTCGAAAATAAAACACAAGCCAGGGTTCCAAAACAAATTTATTTTATTTTTATTAATCAAGAATGACAAAATTAAAGCTTGTTGTAAATATAATGTTTTTTTTTTTTAACATACACTCAAAATAAAAATCAAACCATCCGTACTAAAATCAATCCGAAGCGGTATCAATAGCACAGTGAGTACGGAGTTTCTTGAATCAAGCGCAGAAAAATTGATTCAAATACTATTATGCAATAGCGAAATACTTAACTTATCCATAATCAATCCACGGCTGCCAGATTTGACGATTTTTAGGTACAAAAATGGTTTATTGACGATTGGACGATTTATACCCTAAATTTGGCGATTTGTAAAATGAGAAATTTTATACAAATTTTTTTTTAAATTGCGAAGGCATCTTAATTTTTTTTTTTTTAATGCCAAAATTTACAGTCATTAGTTACCTAATTACAATGGTTTAACCAATAAAATATTATTTCCAGTTTTTTATTAACCATTAGTTAAACTATCAAATGTTGTTAGTTAACTACTAATTAGACAACAGCTATTCCGTTTGAAATTATTATTTACATTTGTTTTTCATTTTGTAGAAAATGACTATTATAAATTGTACACAGACGCAGCCAAGTATATTCTCTTTGTTTTTCAGTCACACTGCCACTTTATTTGTTTTTTTTATTTGCGCACATTTCGGTATTTTTTCAGATTTGGAAATAATAAAAACACAGAGCCAGTTCGCTAATCCGAATTAATGATTGCAGACCCTGATTCTGATTAACGAGATATTCGGATTACTGGATGTGCTGTAATTATGTATTATAATTCACTATATTCGAAAATAAAACACAAGCCAGGGTTCCAAAACAAATTTATTTTATATTTATTAATCAAGAATGACAAAATTAAAGCTTATTGTAAATATAATGTTTTTTTTTAACATACACTCAAAATAAAAATCAAACCATCCGTACTCAAATCAATCCGAAGCGGCATCAATAGCACAATGAGTACGGAGTTTCTTGAATCAAGCGCAGAAATATTGATTCAAATACTATTATGCAATAGGTACAAAAATGGTTTATTGACGATTGGACGATTTATACCCTAAATTTGACGATTTTTAAAATGAGAAATTTTATACAAATGTTTTTAATATAATTTCACATTTTATTTTAGATTCTTAGATACACTTTCATTTATTTCTTTCCTTAGCTGATCATCATATAAAATACGATTTGTTATACCACAAAGAATATTTTTAAGAGTTATATTTGATCAGTTAGTACTGTTTTATTACATCCATTTTACAACCATTATCTTTAGTGTGGTTTCACACTATGAAAGTTTTCTTTCAGAAATTCTGAGTTCATTTCAACAGATGAACGGACAACCGGATTTGAGCTTCCCTTCTCATAAGAAGCCAGAATATATACTTTATAGGGTCTAAGATCAATTACAAACGGAATGACAAAGTTATATATGCCCTTTTACCTTTGGCGAAGGGTATAAAAAGCAGGAAAATAAAATTTCGGTTTAGCGAGGTTGCAATCAATGCGGACTATAGAGTATGTTATACGTCATAAATTAAATTCGGATTACTGGATAATTCGGATTACTCACCTTCGGATTAGCGAGCTGGCCCTGTATTAAGAAAAACACTGCTACCCACATTGAAATAAATTTGGTATATTGGTAGAGTTGCCATTTTTTGCTCTGATAAAAAATTTTAGTTAAGCAATTTACTGTAAGTATTATATGCTAATTAACCAATAGTTATCATTTTAGCTTACTAATAATTAAAAAATGACTGTTAATTTGGGCCTAAGTGTTACAAATAGAAATTGTAATTTTTATTCACGTGAGTACCTGCCATTAGTCCAAACCACCACACGGTGGATCTCAACCA
The DNA here is from genome assembly GCA_943735925.1 of Pollenia amentaria. Taxonomy (NCBI): domain Eukaryota; kingdom Metazoa; phylum Arthropoda; class Insecta; order Diptera; family Polleniidae; genus Pollenia; species Pollenia amentaria. Next base: position 158,695,233 of record OX031009.1, read on the forward strand.
CATGGTGTGTTAATACCAAATGACCCTGTATTAATTAAGGATAATCGGCACACACAGGACGTAATTTGAGAGTATAACCCAACAAAAATTATACACCCACCCCTTGTTTAGTTGCCGGAGCTATCTAGCCTCCACTGCAATTCTGATTCTAATGTCTGATTCTAATACTGTAATTTATAAGATATTGTGTCTTGTTGTATTAGAAAATCTAATTAATAAATACAAATACAAATACAAATACAATTCATTTATCCCAGCAGCTTCTGTTCAATTGCATCAACAGCTAGGGATTCCTCCATAGGCCGAACTTTCCCACAAGAGTGACAAATCAGCATTCCTCCCTGCGATTTAATGTAAAAACCGGCGGCATGAAATAACCCCCCAAAATACAACCCCCTAAAAAAATGAAATAACCCCCAACGCGTGGGGTTATTTTATATGTAGTAAAACCCAAGTTTTGGAAATGAAATAAGCCCCAATGAAATGAAATAACACCGCAAACAAAAATGAACTAATACCCTAATTTTTGGGGTCCTGCTTTATATGAAATAAGGCCCCAATTTCTGAAATGAAATAAGAGCCGAATATGTGTAATAAAATTTATTGTATAGGTTTCGTTTTAGGAATCACGCGATATATAGCATGTTTGGGACTTCGGCCGGGCGCAAGGATTTTCTCCTCTATGGTATAACAAATACCGGCTTCGATTACTAAAGCTTCTCTGCGTATCCGGCCATCGGTCAGGGATAAGGCCAATTTTAGGAGCTTCAATTAGCGAAACCGGTATTTGCTATACCATAGAGAAGAAAATCCTTGCGCCTGGCCGAAGGCCGGATGCGGAGATAAGCTTTAGTTAGCACAGCAGTTATTTTCTATACTATAGAGGAGAAAATCCTTGCGCCCGGCTATGCAAAGAAAGTTTAGTTAGCAAAGACTGCCAAAACGTGGGCGCGATTGGAGAAGTGAGCGGTGCCCCGACCACATAAAGACAATCAGCCCAATTATGTAAATCCTCACGGAATTTTTCCCTTTTAGAATTTGTTGCCCCCTAGGAAATATCCTCCTATTCTATAAACTTGAGGATTTTGTAAATTAGAGGAAGGGAGTTTCATAAACAGCTGATTTGTGTTTGACATTTTATTTTGTAATTGTGATTTTATTTGCAATTGTGAATAAATTTACGGATGTAATTTTAATAAATTCCTAATATTGTGTTTATTTTAAATAAATAATTGAAAATGAATAGTAGTATAGCTTTGCAAGTGCTAGCGGAGGAAATTTATCAAGAAAATTGTGAAAAGCACATCCAACGAATTGTTAGATGGAAGATGCGCGATGCATCAAATCCGCTTGCGTTGGAGCCATTATTGTTAGTAAAAAATAAAAAAAGATTTGATTAAAAGTAACAAATTTTTCTTGTAATAGGTTTCAAAAATGCTACAAAGTTAACAAAAGTGCCTTTACTTATTTATTAGAAGTTCTAACATCACATTATCAGCCTAACAAGATTATCAGCCTAAGTGGTTGTTTGCGTTTTTTTGCCGAAGGCGGATACCAGACTGGGGTTGGAAACGATTTTGAAGTGTCGTTAGCTCAGCCAACTTTTAGCAAAGTTTTAAATGAAGAGGTTGACATTTTTGAAATGCATCTCCATAAGGGTCAGTTAATGTTGCAGCTGTTGTTTATTTGAGCTTTTGGACCTGAAAAAGTGTTAAAACATTATTTTGTACAACATAAATTTTTTGTTAATAAAATTTTATTTATTTTTAGTAAAATACTTACATTTTTACTCTATCTCCTTTTAAAATTGTTTGGGAAAAAACACTAGCAAAATAAAAGCCGATTTTCCTGTTTTTAAAATTATAGAATACCTACTTTATTCCCTGCACAAAAAAGAGGGAAAAATCCCCAAGTTATTTTATTACATAATAGGAGGAATGCGGAAAGGGGAAAATTCCCTACGGAATTCTTATACATAATTGGGCTGAATAAGTATTTCTATATATCTAAACAAGGATAAGAACAAAAGTATTCAAATTTAGTACAAATTGCTTCGTCATGAATTCTTGAGATCTGTATAAAAAATGTAAATGATTTTATTTCAATGTCGGTAGCTGGGTTAAACCCGTATTCAATAAAAATAGTATTTAAGGCAAAAGAGGAAATATCGACCAAATTCTCGCCATGGCTTCGGCGGCATACCTCTTTCCGATGGTTACTATTTTAAATGGCTCTAAGACATAATTGAGGTTCAATGTCATTAATGTGCCGAATTATCTCATCCTTTAGCTCTTGAATTGTTCTTGGCTTATTGACGTACACTTCTCTTCTAAATATACCCAAAGTCCAACGGTGTCAAATCACATGATTTATTATTAACATTGCCACGACGTGAGATAACACGGCCATTGTATTGCTCGCGCTAAAGAGCCATTGTTTCGTTTGTTGTGTGGAAAGTAGCACCATCCTCTTGGAACCACAATCGTCCAGGTCCATATCCTTAATTTCTGGCTAAAATAAATTCGTTACCATCTAGCGATAGTGAACACCATTCACGTTAACTGCTTGACGGAACTCATTTCGAAGACACCGCCAGTCATAAAATGCACTAAACAGTTACTCTTTGTGGATGCATCGGCTTTTCCTTTTTCCTACAGACCCGGTTTGCTAAAATTTGCGCACAATTCTCCCAATTGTGGACACATTTGGTCGATTATGCTGACCAAAAAAATCACGAAAGGCACGAAATGCATTTTAATTTAAACGCTCATTTTCGTAAAAGGCCTCAAGAATCTTAACACAATGCTCAATTGTGATCCTCTTAATGGTTGTCAAACACTGAAACAAAGAAATTTCAAATTAAGCTGGGCAAAAAACTTGACGTTAGGTGTGACTCACAATTAACATCGTAAATTATGGTTGGACCACCTTTTATTTTAATAGGCATCGACGAAATTCAGTTTCGACAAATCTCTAAGGGCATATTAAACCCTGTCTTTTAAATATTTTCAAGCAATTTCTTTTATTATTATCAAAAGTTATTTTTGGGAATACAAAATTTATTATTAACCCTTCTCTTCCTGCGCACTTTTTCTGTATAAAAATGTACAGTTAATTACATTTTTTTCGTTTTATCTGAAAGAGGGACACTTTTGTTATTTTAAATTGTTATTATAGTAGACATTGGCTTTCTTTTCTTATTATTGAGTGCATTGTCGTACCCAAGTCAGGAAATTTGTAAAAAGCTTAGATTTAGGAAGAATTTAATAAATAATAATTTCCGGGATCAGGCTATATTAAAAAAAATTTTAAGTATTGATATATTCATAAATAAGTATTTTCTTGAAAAAAAAATATAGCAAAAATAAATTGTAGGTTCTTTTGTGGACATGTGAAGGTCAATTTTGAATATATTCGGCATTCCCTAAAAACCAGGGGAGCTGCATGAGGCATCACATTACCTTAAATACAAATTTTCAGATTTTTATCTCGCCAAAAATTATTTTTGACCCTGAAAGGGTTAATAAGATTTATCTATAACGTGCTACATTTCCAATTTTTATTTTTGATAAAAACACTGAAATTTATTGTTGAGGGAAAGCTGGTTTCTATGCGCATTTCGCTGGTTGCTTAGGCCAGCTCGTCAGGAAACTCTTTCCAAAGACTTTAGAAACGCTATTTTTATTTTTGAGGGAATCTTTGAGGTTCAATTGGTCTTAAAAGTTCCCTACAGGATTTAAACTGTGTTCTCGAAACACTAACTAACTTTCATGAGTATATTGATTAATAGGCTTATTGATATTCCCATAATAGAGGCATATTTTTTCAGAATAGGGTATTATCAATATGTCTTATTAAGCCTTGTACACATATCTGTCCACTCTATTTTCTATAAGGTTCATTAGACCCACTTCACTACAACAGAAAAAACCGGCCCCATAACGCAACATATCCTCCTCCGGGCTTTACAGGTTTTTTTGTGAATCTAATGTAAAACCCCCTCTCTTGTGGTCGATGTTCATTTCTTCTTCTTCATCATGACCAAACAAATTAATTTTAGTTTTATCACCCAAAAAAATATTTTGTCACTTCTTTTCACCTTCTGCTCCCTACCAAGATCTATGAGCCAAAGCAAATGTTTCCTCTTCTTTAAATCGGTGTGTCTGAGTAAAGGAACCTTACGAGCTTATCTACTTAAAATGTTTGCATTTACCAACATTTGCCGGACCCATCGAGATGGGAAAACATTACCAATTAAATGCTTAATTTAAAATTAATTTTATCTTCAAAAAAATATAAAACTCTATCATGTTTAGCTGAGCTTTCTAAAAACATTTTGCACAAATCAATATGCAGGATATTCATGTATTTCCATAAGTTAAATATATTACTTGCCACCCTGTAAAGGTCTCAATGCATATATTAAGGCTGCCTAAGATTTGCAATTTTTTTTTGATACTTTTTCATTATTTTTTTTTATAATACCATAAAAAATATAAATCAAATCCATTAGAAGTTTTCTTAGTCGATATGGCAAATTGACTGACACTTAAGAACTTTAGGTTGTTTCTATATGTCTGTCTCATGTTTAAGTTAAAATATTTTTATATCCATGTGTTTCTGGCTTTGTATGTATAAAAGAACCTACACACTGAACAAATAGTTGTCAAAAAAAAAAAAAAAAAAAAACCGAAAAAAGCGTGACCACTAAATTTATATACTATTACCATTTCTATAAACAAATTTCGTGGATATTCTTAACTTTATTTTTAGAAAAACTTGTAAAAGAATCTCATTAGTAAACCGCTCAATGCTGTTTGATTTGGGAATAGTTGTGACAAATAAAAAAATGTTTAATGAAAATAGTGGTTACGTGTAGGGCGGCAAAGGTTTGTTAAGTGTGACCATGTATTGTTCCTCAAAGAACAAATTTCTCTCCTTAGTTCGATTTTGTGTATTTAAATTCTCACGTTTCTTGATAGTGACCTACAAAACAGCCAAAATTTGTGGAAAAGATACTTGAGGCGTATCGTGAAATGTGTAGACGGTAAATTAAAGAAAACTGATACACAAAATAAAATTTTTTTCAATTGAATTCTAACTAAATTAGGAGAATATAGAATTAAAAAAACATTTGTCAAGAGATTTTTTTTTAATTTTAGGACATAAAATGATTTATCTGTAAAAAAGTTTTCAAAAATCCGAAGTGAAACGAAATTGAAACCGTGATTAAAATAAATTGCCAAGTCATCTTGATTTATGCTGGATAATTACTCGAGACATATTTTAGGCAAATCCGTAATTAGCGCAGAATGAAAAAATTTTAAATTTGACTTCTAAAACATATTTTTTTTTTTTTTTTTTTTTTTATAATAAAACTATAATTATTTTTTACCAAAGTGTGAATTGTATAGTCGGCTTGATCAAAGCTTTACTTTAATAACTAATACCTTTTGTTTCCAATATGAAAAAAATTACCGGTAACTTTCCGGAAAAGTATTTTTGGGACATTTTTTGTACAGCGCGACGAAGACTTGGAACATTTTTTCTACACGGAAAAAATTCTTAGGAGCATTCGGAGAAATTATAATTAGTTTTCCGGAAATTTAATTTCAGTATGTCTGGAATTTAATTTTAAGATTCTGTATTGAGTTAGTTAAACATTTTGCCCATGTTTATCTTTGAGTCAAAAAAAAAAAAGCATTTGTCAAACGGCTCCTGATTGAAAAAAGAGTTTGAAGAGAGTAGTAACCTCAACTTAAAAATTTACTTAACCAATTTTTCGCCGAACCAAGTAAACTGACAATTTAAAAACGAAATAAGATTTTAAGTGACTGACAAAAAAAAACGTGGCAACAAAAAAAGGGCATTAGTGCTGGTGTTTTTAATCACCGGTCGGCGAAAAACGGGATAAAAAAAATGCACAAAAAATATATAAAGTTACTGCATACTCGAAAAACTACTTCCCTGTATAATTATCTTAAAAAAATAAATGTAACTCCATAATCGGACCCTTTGTAAAACTTGTATGGATGTTGGGTAATACCATGTTCACACGGACAGCAATATTCGTGTTTCGCTCTCCCATTCCTGTTTCGCGACCCAAACATGATTGAAATAACATATATTGCCATACAAAATTTTGAGAGCGAAACAGTTGGTTTCATTTTAAAACATGCTGCGAAACAGTTAAAATATACTATCATCTCCAATTTTGATAACAATTATCGTTTATCTGAACTAGCTCTGAAAAAAATTCAAAACAAAATAAAAATTCATGTTAAATAAAATAAAGTGATTATTATAAAAAAATAATAATAATTTTTTGAAATGTATCAATCAAATTTAAAAAAAATCACGCTAACAACATAAAAGAAAATGTCAAAATGAAACAAGAATGAATCGTATGAACAGGATGTTTGGCAATTTAGTTTCAGAGAGCGAAACAAGTGGTTTATATTGTCGTATGAACATAGCATACCCTACTCCCGGAAAACAGTTAAGTACGCCTAAAACCGTAATTAATAATGCTGTCATATTCAGTACGTCACAGTTTTATAGGACGAGAAATCACACTGCCAAATTTCGTGAAGATAGGTTCATAATTTACCCTAAGCCCCATATAAACCCTACTCTCGGAAAACATATTATTGCGCCTAAAACCAAATAAAGCCTACTTTGGGAAAATAATTAAATTCGCCTAAAGCCATAACAGATATAGATATTGCGGTAAAATTTCTTCCAACTTAGATTCATATGGCCAGAAAAAAATCATGCAATTTTGTGAAATTCACTGTTAACCCTAAAACTAATTACACTGCTGTATTGAAATTTACTCTAATTTATTTTTTGTAATACCAGAAATCAGAATTTTGGATGATTGGTCCATAATTTACCATAGGTGCAATACAAATTACCCTCCTAAAAATCATTTTAGTTCGGCTAAAACTGTTACGAATCATAATATTTTACTCAAGCCAGTTCAATATTCTAACAAGAAAAGCATAAAACTTTCTTATTGTCGGTCAATATTGTAATACAGGTCTAAACCGCAACCAATTTTAATGCTAACGGTCGTCTTTGTGATGCTTAGCTAATAATATATTTGTATTTATCATATGATGAATTTCATGTAAAAATCGAGATGCATTGAACCCGACCCCCTCAGATATCGATGAAATTTTGTTCATAGCTAAATTTGATCAATACAAACAAACTCTCATTTTTATAAATGACTGTTTTGCGATTTTTTGGGCGTGACACAGTGGGAACGTTTTCGAAAAAACGCGAAAATGGTCGAAAAGAGCTCCATATAAACTACAATAACTGAGAATCGGCTAAGCCGATTTCCATGATATTGGTATCATTAAAAAGATATTTTAACAGGCTTTATGATACGTTAAAAAAAAAATAAAAGAAATACACTGTAAAAAAATTTATAACAAAAAAAAATTTTAACTGACGAAAAAACCAAAAAGATCAAGGGGTTTTTTACAGTGTATTAATTTTTTAGAAAGGTTTATCCTTCATCTATACCATATCAAAAAATAAAAATGGGTTCTTTTTTAGTTTTTTTTATATAATTTTTTAAGTAGTGTCACTTTTAGTAATTGCCCTTATATTTTATAAGAAAAAAAAATTTTAGGTAACGAAAAACCAAAAAAGATCAAGGATTTTTTACAGTGTATTACTTTTTTAGAAAGGTATTTCCTTCACCTATAACATATCCAAAAAGTAAAATGGGTTCTTTTTTATTTTTTTTTTATATAATTTTTTAAGTAGTGTCACTTCTAGTAATACGTACCCAAAGTTTTCGAAATAATTCGAATAACAGCGAAAATATATGGTCACATTCACAAAATAGTTCAACAATTCTAACATTTTTTAAATGTTTATAAATAAAAAACCATCAACAATTGTTTATATTATTTGCCATGTTTTTATTAATTTGTGTTTTATTTTATTTAAATTTTTTTTAAGTTAATTATTTGTAAGAAATTTTGCGCTGCTCAAATTTGGCACAGTCAGAATATCTGCGCACCTGTACAAAAGTTTCATTTATCGGAATGAACGAATGAAAGCCTTGAGTTCCTGTTATAGTTTTAGCTTCTTTATATCTTGAAAATAGCTTTTCTTTAACGTTGTTGTATTCGTCAGCATCTGCGTAAGCAACTTGTATGGTGGTCTTATATGTTTCTGATGCCTTTCTATATGCATCTCGTTTCATATATCGCACTTAATCAACAAGAGGGTATTATCTCAAAATTTTTATTTTTCCACTTTTTCGAAAAAATCTACACGCTATATTCATATCTGCCCGCTGTAAAAATATCTTGCTATTTTGTCTACTTTTTGGTAATGAAACGGTTGGTTTTAAAATTCATTTCCATATGCCTTCAATTTTAAATTAAAAATTGTTTTGCTTCTACTGAAAATTTTTAAATTTTGAGTTAATACCCTCTTGTTGATTAAGTGCGATATTTCCTTTTAAGAGGCGACATTTGGTTTGGTAGATGAGGAATAATATGATCATTTATATTTTCAATGACTTCCGTCCTTTCGATGTTTGCATTACGGCTGGTACAAGTTGGAAGTTCATTCAATTCTTCGCTAATTTCATCGCTGGGCATTGTTGGTTAATAATTTGAGACTTCATTCTGCTCCACGTTGGATTCATTACGACTGCGCGCTTTTCTCAGTGTATTCCGGCAAGTTTCGCAAATACGGCTACAATGAATATTGGCGACAGCTGGAAAATATTCAATTATATTTGCAGCCTCGTTTTCACTTATTTTACGAAGCGAAGCGCAACACTTATTAGATATTTTTATGCATCTGTACTTATTGTTTGAATTCATATTCACTCAAATTTTTAAAATATACGCGTAAAAATTGTAGTGGGATATCTTGGCTTCTCGAAACTGTTTATAATTATGAATTTCGATACGTTCATCAGGTGCAATTTATAGCATTTTTTAAGGCAAGCAAGAACTTTTTGCGGTTAAAACATATTCATAATTTTCCTGGGACAATGTTTATTTATTTTACCTGTTAACCCTTCGTCAGGTACATATTTTGAGCCCTTAGTTCTGGCACATGGTGTCTACCTGAGGAAGAAAAAATAGACCTGAAAAAATCTTTGGAATGAAAAGGGCAACAATTTTTTTGTTCTATATATATTTCTCTTTATTATGGGTAAAGTAATAAATGTTTATGACAAAATAGAAAATTATTATGAAGAATACATTGATTTTTTTATTCAGAATTTTGCGGAATTACTAGAAGTGACACTACTTAAAAAATTATATAAAAAAAAATAAAAAAGAACCCATTTTACTTTTTGGATATGTTATAGGTGAAGGAAATACCTTTCTAAAAAAGTAATACACTGTAAAAAATCCTTGATCTTTTTTGGTTTTTCGTTACCTAAAATTTTTTTTTCTTATAAAATATAAGGGCAATTACTAAAAGTGACACTACTTAAAAAATTATATAAAAAAAACTAAAAAAGAACCCATTTTTATTTTTTGATATGGTATAGATGAAGGATAAACCTTTCTAAAAAATTAATACACTGTAAAAAAACCCTTGATCTTTTTGGTTTTTTCGTCAGTTAAAATTTTTTTTTGTTATAAATTTTTTTACAGTGTATTTCTTTTCTTTTTTTTTAAACCTGTCATAAAGCCTGTTAAAATATCTTTTTAATGATACCAATATCATGGAAATCGGTTTAGCCGATTCTGAATTATTGTAGTTTAAATGGAGCTCTTTTCGACCATTTTCGCGTTTTTTCGAAAACGTTCCCACTGTGTCACGCCCAAAAAATCGCAAAACAGTCATTTCTAAAAATGAGAGTTTGTTTGTATTGATCAAATTTAGCTATGAACAAAATTTCATCGATATCTGAGTTGGTCGGGTTCAAAATTTCAGTTTTATCTCGATTTTTAAATGAAATTCATCATATAGAGGCCACTCCTGTCGGTGGATGGTATCAAAGATTCGGTACAGCCGAATATAGCACTCTAACTTGTTTTTTTTTTATTTTTAACAGCTTTAATTTTGGCAATCTGGCTCATAACTTTATGTTATGCCAGCTATAGGTCATTATTTACATTTAAACAATATTTTGTTAATATATTAAAAAATGAATCTATTAAATAAATAAATAAATGAATATTTTTTACTTATTAAATTAATTATGAATTTATTATAAACTAACAATTATTAAATAAATCTTATTTTAATGTATTCTTTTGGTTTATGTCCTGCCACTGCCGGTAAAAAATTCCCTTATCACAAGCTGTATCATCAGCAAAAGATTGATGTTTGTGTGTAGGAGTTGGTTGGCATCGCTGAAGTATATGTCAGATACAATAGAGGTCCTACATAGCTTCCCTGTTGGACTCCAGCATTAATCGGTTAAGGAGAACTTAAAAAAGTTTCCTGTTTAAATAATGAATTTTTGACCAATTAAAAAATTATTCAACAGCGTGTGAGTATTTATGGGTGAATTAAGCTTCAGTTTATGTATTAAGCCACACATTATCAAAGGTCAATATTTTTTTCAAATGTTTTTTTTAACGACGTTTACTTGTCTATGTGTTCGATTGCGCCATGTTTTCTTTTAAATCCAAATTGATATTTTCGAATTAGTTCATTTTCAATTATGTAAAAACTAAACAAAAAATTTCTCAAATACCTTTGATATTTTAGATGTATATTAGATATATTAGAGGCCTGTATAACTAAACACTTGTGTGTTTAGTCATGTATAGCTCTATAATAGGAGTGCCAGATTTGAAGATTTATCGTCATTTTGAAAATTTTTGGTTCCGAAATTAGGAAAGTGCCGATTTGCGGATTTTTTTATAAAGTTACGATTTTATTCAGTCTTCAAAATAAAAAAAATTTTAAATCTTTTGATGTTTGTTATTAGGCAGCACAGAAAAAAAAACATTTTTGTAAACAAGAAAGCTTAACTTTTTATATTCATCGCTATCGCAAATATAATTATACTAAATGTTTTGGCTCTTTTCCATAAAAAATTATATGGGCAAAAGCTAAATGTTGAGTCAAGTCAACACATGAAGCGAGTTAATCATAGTTTGAAGACCACTGGGCGAATCAGACATTATGACAATATCGTTTGCATAAAGAAGAACTATTACTGTGATGTTGTCAATAGTTATTCCACAAGTAAGAGCGTTGGCTAAGTCGTTCAAGTTTATAATGCAAATAGAATTGGCCTTTATATACATCACTGTTTGGCACCAAGATTCACATTGAAAGGACTGGAGAGTGAATTACCGAACAGTATTCGTATTAATTTTGATAACAAGCCCATATTTGCCAGTTTATAAAACAATTATAGGAATCGAATCAAATGCACAAGTAAAATCAGGAAAGAAAGCAGAAGTGTTTTTACCATTAAGTTTATTTAAATGAACAATATTCTTAGATTGAAAGTAGAATACTGCGCCCATGTTCTGTAACTCCCGCGTCGAGAAAAATTTCGATTGAAATGTGCGAAATGAAACAAAAATGCCATAAATTGAAACAAACTACTATTTTTCTCACGTAAGGAAATTACTCGCCAATTTACAAAATTGTGTCTGTAAAATTGTTGTGAGATATTCTCGCTTTGAACTGTCAAATAAACTCACGAATAAAAACGCGTTGAGAAAATATTTTAAAACTAAAAAATATATTAAAAATGCAAAATGCAATGAATAATAACACGCAAGAGGTAAGTATTTTGTTATTGTCAGATTTTTTAATTGTTTAATTATTTTGCTTTTAACATTTTTGAAAAATATACGAATGTTTCCAAAGCTATTTTTCAAAACAACAAACAATAAAGTCGCACTTTACATTATTTGGTTAGTCGACGGTTGTATTTTCGCCGTCACCGATATGTGTTACTGGCGTTCTTAACGTCTTCAATTTCACATCGGCTTCGAGTTGAATATTATGACATTTATAACGTAACGACATAATCACTTTTTCACACGAAACACTTTTTTCTCACTTTTCGAGAAACGATGGAATATTTTGCTTGACATGTTTTCAATGCGAGAAGCTCTTACCAAAGTTACAGAACATGCACGCAGCGAAGAAATATGTTTAAATATGGTCACCTCCAACAAAACTATTTTTAAAGAAAATGTTAAACATATTATGTTTAATGTAACCATATTATTGTCACCGACAACCATATTATTGTTAAATTAGTCCTCCATCAAGGAGCCACAACCATTTTATGGTTGCCTCTTAACATGTTATGGTTAAATATGACAATAATTTGTTTTTAAATTAACAATAGTATTTTCCTCTTTTCCAAGAGCAACATTCTATGGTTGAAAATCAACCATGCTATTATAAATGTTAAAGATATTTTAGTTATTATTAACTAAAACATGTTCGGAGTCATCCATAATATGGTTGTGCCTTCTTGATGGAGGACTAATTTAACCATAATATGGTTGTCGATGACAATAATATGGTTAAAATAAACATAGTATGTTTACAAGTTTATTTAAAAATAGTTTTGTTGGAGGTGACCATATTTAAACATATTTTTTTTCTGGTTGTGGGTACTGTTTTCTAAATCCAATGAATAGCAACATTTAAAATATTATGTTCGTCTGTCCAGTACGCTATACGATTCATAAGTACGCTATTAAACAATTTGCATATCTGCATATTGAGTATCTATTAAATACAACCCACGGTAGTTAGATGGAATGTTTGAATCTCCTTTTTTCAGTAGTGCAATAAGAATTGCAGTTTTAAAACTATCTGGTATTATTTATTTAAGACATATAATATTTAAAACCATTTATATTATCATTTACAAAGTTTACTGGAGCATATTTAAAAAATTCGTGGCATTTACCTTCATGTCCAGGTGGTTTATTGTCCTTTACATTTTTGGACTAGAGATAAGTTCACACAGTTCAAACGGCGAATCAAGAATTGCATCTATATTGTAAGGCATGCACCAATGAAACGTACTAATGGGATCTGAAGTTTGCAAAATACTGCTAAAGTGTTGAAGAAAATCATCAGCACTTAGATCACCACGTTTGGAATATGAACGAGACTTCAAATCGTTAAACAATTTCCACCACTCTTTGCTGCACCTTATATTTTTCAATTTATTTAGATTAGAATTGTAATGTTGAAGTTTACTGTTACGACACACATAGAAGTATTTGTTTCTGGATCAAATTCACAATAAATACAAAATATGAAAAAAAAAACAAAAAAAAATATTATTAGACAGGATTGATCTCAGTACAATATTTCGGTGTATAATGCACAGCCACCCTTTTTTTAAGAAAATTGGAAAGAGTGTTTTTGATAAATTAATAATTTGTAAGCAAAAAGCAGCATTTAAAAAAGAATTTTAACAAATTTGCCTAACTTCCTTTCCATAAATTCCATTTTAAGTGACCACACACATTTTTAAATTTATAAAATGTATTTATTCCTGTATTCGTTCCAAAAACCTGTACCGGCCACTTGCAACTCATGATGATGGGTAAAACCATCTCATTTATGTTTTATATTTATTTTTTTCCTTTACCAGACGGTGAACATCAAGTAAATGTTAAAACTGTAAATTTACAACATAAGTAATAAAAAAAATATATTTTAAAATTATTAAACTGATATTTAAGAGCAGTGTAACGACTGTCAAGGAACATGACAGTTACATGTGTACTATAAATTAAGATTATTTGTAATAATAAAAAACAAATATGACAGGATGTGACTTTATTAAGAGCGAAAATATTTTAACACAAATAATTCAGTTGAACAGAAAAACATGAAAACTCATTAGAAAACTTGAACAAATTCGAAACTGACACTAACATTTTGCTGCTTTTTAAACTGTGACTTGGCACATACGTCTTATATGTAGTCAGTCCCTGAAATTCAATAAAATATTAATAATATTTATGAAAAATATGAGAAAAAATTAAAAAAAAACTTACCTTGAACTCAAAATTATTTTCGCAATTAATTCTACAATAATAAAAGTCAACCATGAATTTGGGTTTGAGTACGAGTGTGTTTGAATTTGAGTCTTTTCTGTAAAAAGTTTATGGCCGTTGCAGTAGATCAAGCATAAATTATGCACAATTTAATCAATTAAATTAGTAAATAAATCGAAAATTTATGTCAATATAAATTATTTATAAGATTATATGAGAAACAGTTTAATTGAGAACATTTGCTTTTTAAATTTATGTGCATACATTTTTTTTAAATATGAAGATAAAATAAATAACTTTTAACTGGAAATAATTATAAAAGGATTCATGCCCGTAATTTCTACAAAGAGATATCTGTTCGTGTTCGTACCTAACAGTTATCTTTACCTATCCGGTAACACTATTTTGGTAGTTTCTACGTTGATTTGGCCTACGTGAATTACCTATCGAAAATCGATGGTGTAAAATACACTACACTTTAACCCGTAGGTAAGAAATACGTTTTAAAATTCGTTACACCATAGATATCTATACACAGCTAGACATCTATTTGTAGAAATTACGGGCATCAATTATTAAAATAATGAGTGACGGGTAATTGTTTAAAATTTTAGTTTTTTTCTGTAAGTGAGTGTACGAGTAATAACTCTGTTGCTTAAAGATTCTGATCTAACAAGAGTATGTCCCATAACTCTGACTCTAATTCGAGAATTCTTCATTCAAAAATCTAAGCTTTTCTCAAGAACGGATCGAATGTGACACAAAATGTTGCCAACATATTTTTTTCTACTTATTAAGGGTTACTCACACACTCTTAATGTGTTGCATTTTTTACCCCCAAAGAACAAAAATTATTGCCATTTATTTAATTGTTTCCTTGACCAAATGTGTAAGGGGTACATATAAGTTTGTCATTCTGTTTGTAATTTCTGCGATGTTGATCTTAACTCCTAGAAAGTATATATCGTCATATAACATCAAAAAGCCCTAGTACGAGTAACATTAAAAACTGTTACAGGAGAAGCAAAAACCCTTTAAATGGAAAAAAATAAGCTAAGTTTTTAAAATACATTTTTTGTAGGAATCAAAATAAATTGATAAATTGAAATCTTTTATTGAAACACAACAAAGGAAGACTTACTTTTGATAAACCAAAATAAGAAATAGGTAAAAAACTTTACTTTTTGGGTTTGTTATTTATTATTTATCGGAAGGCGCAATTTATGCAAAGGTCCTTTAGAATTTTTAATTGTAGGAATGTAAAAATGTCAAGAAATATGTATTTTGATTCAGTGCATCCGAATCGATCAAGAAAATTTTGAATTTTTTTAAATTATATGACGATATACATATTCTGGGTTCTAATGAATGAGTAGTGAAGTTTGTTTAACGATGTCCGTCCGTCCTCCTGAATATAGCACTGTTGTTTTTTTAGTGGGTGAGTGTTGTGGTAAAGGGTCCCAGTAAAAACTGGTGCTTTCTCGGAAGCAGTAATGTAAGGCAGAATTCGGAGTGAAACGCTTACACTTGTACGAAATATTACAAGACTTTTGCTCGGAATTCCTTGCGTAGAAGCTCTGCTTTAGAGATCTGAAATATGCTTATTTCACGATTTAAAATGTGACACGATAATCGTGAATAAAGTAAGTGAAAAAATTAAGCATTGAAAAAATTGTTATTTCAGCATTTTAAAAACTTTTTATAAGTCCCAAATAATTTTTTTTTGAATGAGAGGGTTGAAGCCTTATATACAACTATATTTAATTGTTGTAAAATTAAGTCAAAATTTTTTATCAAAAGAATAAATGATTTAACTGTTTTAATGAAACGGTAGAAAATGGAATCTTAAAAAAACGAATAAACAGTGATTATCTTTAAGTATTTAGTAGGGTATTCATTTAATCGGGCTTTGGCTTTAATCGGTTAACCGCTCGATTAATTAACCGAGGTTTTGGTTTAATCGGTTAATAATCGGTTTTTTTTTATATATTAAGTAATTTCATTAAATAAAAATGCCTACATTATTTATTCTTTGGAGTTTATTTGTAAAAAAAAATTAACAACATTACAAACATAACAATTCTTGAACTACAACGAGCAAACAAAAAAATAATAAATAAATATGCCATACATATTTTTTAATTAATACGTATTATGTTTTAATTAAAAAATAAACTGTTAGATCATTTTATTAGTTAAATTAATAGTTTAAGAAGATCTTATAAAGTTATCTTTTAAACAAATAATTTGGTTTGAATGTTTAGGGCTTAAGCGATTCTTTTCTTTATTTTTGATAAAAATTGGAAAAAATGCTTTTATTTATCGTTGATGTTGGAGAAATCAAAAGAAAGCCATAATATAGAATATCTAATTTCTCAGCTCATTTCCTGGACTTCTCTAAACATTTATTTTTTATGAAAAATATGCTTGGCACCATTTTACAGAACTTGATATCAAATGGATTTCGATATAAATTCATACTTCCCATTATTGTTAAAGTTTTGAAAATTCAATTTCACATGCAATCGAAAACGATTCAGCTTTTGAATTTATTTTCTAAAATAAACTAAAAATTTACTACTTTTTCTGTAAAGAGTCGACGGACGACTGATTAGAAAATTATATTAACTTGAAATATTACATATTTTGTGGAACAAATGACAAATCCTGATAAGGAAAGTATCTGAAAATCGAAGAAAGCTATTACGTTATTCCAAATTTCTATAGCAACAATTTTTAAATGTTTTCAATGTAATTATTTGGCAATACCTTAAATTTATCATTTAAAATTTTCCCAAGTGTATTGTGATCTTAAAATGTATTAAAAATTTAAAGAAAAAATTGTGGCGCTAGGCTCAGAACAATCACTTAAAAACGAATATATCTCATAAAGAAGTATATGGATAAAAAACTGACACTAATAACATTTGGGACAAAAAAAACTACCATAATCTTATGTTGGTAAGTCCCTATTATCCCCAAGGATTTCAAATACGGGCCACCCAATAATCAATAGTAGTATGGGGTATTATAAAGTTGGATTTGGCCGCCAATACTTTCTTACTAAGCTACCTAAATAAGAGCGGTAAGCGTTTTTTGTTTGTGAAATTTTTACATTTGCATAAAGTATGAAAAAAAACCTTTAGAACGAGAATTCGACACCACCCGACTGGAAAATCCTGTTTGACAAATCGCTATGTCGATTTGTCCCATTGAAAATGTATTTGAAATAGAATTTTTATGCTTAAAAAACGCTTGCCGCCCTTGTTTAGGGAGCTCAGTTAATGGTTTTTTATTTACTAACTTTTACAACTGATTTTTGCATCAAATATAGAAATTTTTAACCTCTACACAATTTAACTAAACGTAAACCAGTCTTCCATTTTAGTTGATGTAGGGTATCTAAAGTCTAGCTTGATCCATTTTATTTGTTCCAATAAGTTATTTTATTAAAAAAATTCCTTCTTTATCTCTATGCAGTTAACTTCTCCGATATTCATTGAATATTTTTGGAGTCGGAAATATAACAGGGAACCTGTAAACGTCATACATATCGCTGGCTCAATATTAAATGGTTGTAAGCGACATAAAAAAGATATGGAGAAAACCAACTTTATAAATTCTTATTTTTATTTTACGTTTTCCGAATAAATTTTAGAAACAAAAGTTAGTTAAACTGTTACTGCCTTATTTATAAAAAAAAAAAAAAAAACAAGTTAATAAAAGGTTTATTAAACAAATTTTCATACAAAATCCGTTTCATAAACCCTTTATAAACCTGTTTTATTTTTTAGCAATAAGTGAGAGCAGTAAAAAACTAAATTATGCTCATTTATTCCTTTTGTAACAAAATGCTACAAAGAACTTTTATTTTTCTTATAACTTGAATTTAAAGACATAAAATTGCAATTACCGAGAAGAATGCTATTTATAACAAGAATTTATTTTAGTTATGGCATTGAAAGATATTGCCGTAGGTGGTAATTATATGGGAGCTATTGACAAATATGTACCAATACCAATAACATTTTGTAATCCCATTTACGTTGCAATAAAATATTTTCCGTCCAAATTAAATCTCATTACCAACACAAAACGAGTAAGAAAGTATAGTCCGTCGAGCCAGACCATTTGATTCTCAATACCACCGTAAATATTTTCACGATTGTACCCTGCTTGGTCAATACTGGACAAGGCAAAGCAGAATTACGTTATGAGGTTAGGATATAAGAGTTTTCTGTGACTAATATTATTTAAATATCAACATCGCTATGAGATTTGTTCGTCTTAAAGCGGTTTTGGAGAGAAGGTTAAAATGGTACATATGGTCAATTTCGGACCTACCAGTAGAACATTTTGCAGCGTCATAACGTCGGGTGGTTAGTGGTTTGCGGCTCCGAACAAAAATGTTTTTTCTAGAAAAACAATAACTAATGTTTGGATTAATTTTATATATAAACAGCACGCTACATTCTTTGCTAAAAACAACGTTGGTCGCGAGATATGTTTTCTATAGAAGTCGTTATAAATGTTTGAGCAAGATATAAAGCGTGATCCATTTCGAGGTTCCCTACTTTTTTAAAGAAAAAAAACACAGAAAATTCAAAATTAATGGAGAATGTTAATTATTATTTGTTAATTATTGTCTTTGGCATTTATTTTTGAAGACGATCCATCCGTTGAGTCCAATTTTCGATGACTCGTTTAAGCATTTCGACTAGTAACTGGCGAATGACGCGCGTGATGTTTTCCTCTAAAGCCTGAATCGAAGCGGGTTTGCCCGAATAAACTTCAGACTTTACATATCCTCACAGAAAACAGTCTAACGGTATGATATCACACGATCTTGGTCGCCAATCGACCGGCCCAAAACGTGAAATTATGTGCTCTCCGAAGTGTTCTTTCAATAAATCCATTGATTGATGCGATGTGTGGGAACCGACATTTGGTCTTGTTGAAACCAAATGTCGCCGAGATCACGAGCTTCAATTTCAAGCATCAAATAGTCGGTCATCATGGCACGATAACGGTCCGAGTTGCTACGAACGGCGCCGAATCGACTCTCCACGGTCTTCGTGTACAATCTCAGCTACGGCCGCTATATTTTCTTCACAGCGTGCTGGACGTGGTCTATTCGATCGAATATTATCCAATAATGAATGCTGGGTCTCAAAATGGGTGATAGTGTTGCGAATAGTACGCTCAGTAGGCCGACTATGTTAACAATAAGTTGAGCGAAATGCACGAAACACATTCCTCACAGAACGTGAATTTTCGTAATAAAGTTGAACGATTTGTTAACGTTGTTCAGGCGTAAGTCTTTCCATTATGAAATGCCAAACAATACTAAACAAAATTAACATGACAGTATGACACGACTCACACGTGATCTGTCAAAAAAAGGATATTGAAAAAATATAAAGTTATTAAGATTCAAATTAAATAATGCAAACCTGTTTTGTGCTCCATATACCATTTATTACACTAATAATTTTAAATGTCTTTCGAGCAAAAAATAAATTGAGGCCACATTGTGTATCGTCGGGTGGTTACTGGTTTGCCGCACGTAACCAAAATATTTTGATCTGCTGTCTTTGGATAGAACAATAAGTGACGAATGAAGCAAAACAATGTTTAGAGATCTGTAAAAGTGAGGATATAAGGCAATGTTAGGGCTCGATATATTATAATTTATTTGAGATATCAGTAAATAGATTTAAAATTTGAAAGTGATTATTTATGCTCTGTGTGTTACTTAAAACTTTGCTGCTGGACTTTCCATCACATGTGACATACAACTTCGAAATACTGTTGCTTAAGTTGGCCGAGGACGTCCTGCCGTCTGTGGATTGAACTTAAAAGCTGTAAATTGTCCCATACAATACTAAGGTATTACTATCTGAAAATCAATAAAAAAAAATGTTACAAGCAACCCTGTAATATTGAGCCAGCGATATGTATAATATTGAAAATTCCTAATGCATAATTTTTCTATTACAGTTATGTACACTTAAGTAATTAATGGGGTGTTTTTCTTCAATTCATCATATTTTTTCCAATTTGTTCAGAAGATAAACTAAAACTACATATGACATTTGTTAAAATGTTAATTTCAAAAATAATTTGATTTCAAGTGAATACATTTACAAAGTCTATTTATTTTGTTTATGTATGTAAATACATATGTATATATGAATTTATATATTCCTACATACATACCCAGTTGGCCATGTCTTCAAGACAACATCGATGACGGCGGCATGAAATTAGCCCCCAAAATATAGCGGCTCCAAGTAAGGAATGAAATAACCCCCCAAAAGTTTGTACAAAGAACAACGACAGCGATTTCTGGGGTGTTATTTAATATTTTTGGTGTGCTTTTTTAATTATTCCATATGAAATAAGCCCCAAAAAATTAGGATATTTATAATTTCTATTCGGGGCATTATTTTATTTTCAAAATTAGGGTTTCATTGCATACGAAAAAAGGCCCCACACTTTGGGGGGTTACTTCATTATTTTTATGGGGGGTTATTTCATGCCGCCATAGACGACGCATACAAGATACAAAACTTCGAAGACTTTTTCGAAAAAAAAAATTTTGTAAAATCATTAACGATTTTGTAAGCGACAATATGAAGATCCAATAGAAAACACTATGCCATAACATGACGTCGGCGACTTTATTATTTATTCATTTTGATGTTCATAAGAAATCCCAATGATGATCACACATTTAAATAAATATTTAAGGTCGACTCGAAAAAATAAAAGTCAAAACAGTTATTTTCAATCGAAAAAATAAAATCAATATATTTTATCATAGACAAGTTTATAAGGATCAATATGGTATACTGCGACATTTACTGCTATGTGCTTTTTATACCTTCCACCAGTACTAGTGGTGAAAAAATTTTGTCATTCCGTGTGAAACTTTTTTATTGTACATGTCAGACCCCATAAAGTATATATATTCTGGCACCTGGAGTAATTCTAAGTAGATTTAGCAATGTCCATCTGTCTGTCCGTCTGTTGAAAACACGCTTGCTTTCGAAAGACTCGAAAGAAAAGAACAAAATTGGTTGCTTTAAGTTAGCCTAGGCGGTTCGAGATTGAATCCAGCAAAATGGGCTCAGTAGGATCAGAGCTATGAGTCCAAAAGCGGAACCACCACCCTAAGCATTTAATAATTTTGTTACAAAAACTAACATAAATGGTAGAATAATGTACAGAAGGATATACAATTTTGCACAAATTCGTTTTATATGACTAGAAATCATAGTGTTAAGTTTCATGAAGAGAGGTTCATAATTTACCCTGGGCCTCATATAAACCCTGCTCCCGGAAAAAAAATGTAGTACGCCTAAGTCCATATAAAGCCGACTTTGGGAAAATAATTAAATTTGTCTAAAACCGGAACAGATATAGACATTGCGGTAAAATTTCTTCCAACTTAGATTCACATGGCCAGAAAAAATATCATGCAATATACGGTCCATAATTTACCTTAGATCCCATATTAAGCAGCCTTCTGAAATTCACTGAAACGCTATCACTAATTTCACCGCTGTATTATTATTTATTCTAATTTACATTTTTTAATAGCAGAAATCCCTCCAAAGAATTTTGGGGTGATTGATCCACAATTTACCATTGGTCCAATATAAATTCCCCCCAAGAAAATCATTTTAGTTCGGCTAAAACTGTTACGAATCATGATATTTTACTCACGCTAGTTTAAATTTATAAAATGAAATGCATAAAACTTTCCGATTGTCGGTTAACAGTTTAATATAGGATTATATTGCAAACGTCCCTTTTTATAAAGAGTAATTCATAATATATAGATATCATATAGAGTTCGCTCCTGGAATATTCGAAATATCGGTGGAGGGTATTAAAGATTCGGCACAGCCTAACTTGTTTTGTTTTAAAGTTTTAAAATAGCTGTTATTTTCGGTCTCTGATGAGGACGATTATGAAACAAATGTATTTTAAAATGGAATGGTTTTTCTATAAAGCTTCGTTCACAATAGGCAGCAACATTTTCACTGGTGCTCATAATAGAGCAACAATTTTTATCGTAACCACACACATTTTCAGCTAAGAAACCGTTTGCAAATTATTCCCAGAACAATATTACGTATTTATTATTCATTTTTAAAACATTTTGTTGAAATTTACATTTAAAACTAAATAAAATTATTATAAACGCCATATTAATTTTCATACAAATTGTTGCTGAAGTAGAAGTAGACTCAACTTTAAGAAAGAAAAAAAATAGTTAAATTTTTGTTCGAAAAATGAAAGGAAAATATATGAAATACTTTGAAAAGAAGTTAGAGAGAAGAAAAACCAAAATTGTTGCTAGCATTGTGTACGAGGCTTAAAACTTAAATAAATTGGTTTTTGTTTAAAGTCTTTGCTTACTCCTGAATTAAATGAATTGACGGTAAAAAAATATTTAATTAAGCGCCAATTTTACCTTTTTTTTAATGTTATATTTGCAAAGCAAAACAACACCCATTAAAATGTGTAAATGTATTGAACAACATGTTAAAGGCGATAATTCAAAAAAATTTCTGCAGCCAACTATGACGACAATTTCGCCTGTGACCATTTGGTTAACTGGGTTGATACATTATTTATATGTATGTATATGTATTATATTTTGTGCGCCTAAAAAGAAATCAAATTTCGTTAAATTTTGATTTCACATTACCGTAGGGGTGAAATTTTTGGTTTTTGTAATAATAACCAAAATGCAACAAAAACAAAAAAGAAATATTAACGAAAAAACTAAACTGAAAAATTGCCAAAGTTTGACTTGCATGATTTATCTATTATTTTACATCATTTTTGTATTTTTTACTTTTTTTATTTAGCAAAATGTAAAACTTTGTTGTTATTTGCGGTTTAAGTTGCTGTCGCTGTTTGTTGCTCATGTTATAGTTGTAGCCACAATTGTTGACTTTCAATCTCTTTATACAGTTTAAGGGGGGAGATTTTTTTTCTATTTTTTGGACTTCACCACATCAGATATTATTTATGCTTGCGCTATTTTTAATGCGATTATAGCCTAAACATCTATAAAATGTTGTATTTTTTCTCTTCTTGGTTTTGGTAGTTTTTCATCAGTTTTCGGTGTTTTCGTTTTTGTTGTTGTTGCAGTTTTACACTTGCGGGTGTTGATGCCATAATTTTGTAATTTTCTTTGAAAGACTAACATTTTAAGTATATTTTCTATGTTAAACAGAGTTCACCAATGCGGTGTGTTATATGTTATTTAATAGATTATTATTTTAGTCAAATCTCTGAAAGATCAATCATAGATTATCGATTGCGACATTCTTTTTAAGGGTGTTTTTTAAGACCGATAGAACTTACGAAAGTGTTAGATGTCAAACGAAATGTCATACTGCGGTCACCTTTAACATTTATGATCAGTATGACTACAAACGCTACCAAATTATCCAAATTTACTTTGAAAATCAGCCTTCGATTCACGCAACTTATAGACGATTGTGTTAAGCGATGAGAGTTATTTTTGGCTTAAATGGTTTGCTAATAAGTAAAATTTCCGCATATGAAGTAAGACTCTAAACTGACCTCAAAGATTATATAACATCGTGAAAAATGCACCGCTTGGTGCGGTTTACACCCTGATGGCATTATCGGACCTTTGTTCTTCAAAATATTGATCACACTGATCCAGGTGACTGATTGAAATCTAGTTTGGGCGATAAGTTGACTTAGGGAAATATACAGGTATATTATATACACGTCAATGTGATCAATATTTTGAAGAACTAAGGTCCGATAATTGGCCTCCAAGGACGTGCGGTTTGACATCTCTCATTTATTTTCTGTGGGGCTACGTGAAGTTACTGTTTAATTCTGATAGGCAAGCAACAATTGACTCCTTGAAGGCCAATATCTTTCATGGCATACGGCTAGAAAAAGTGGCCAAAATGTGACGAATTGAAGGGGTACGAAATTTAAAAATTAAAACGACATTAGTCAAATTGGAAAATTTTCTTTAATTTAACAAATTTAGCAAGTATTTAATTTAATATTAATTAATTAAGTTAAGTAAATAAAAAGGTTTTGTTAGTTCATTATATGCCAACTTCAGTTCAACACTACACTTTTTCCAATTTTAAAAAAATATTTTTAAACAAACAAATGGATTAATAAAAATTCGTAAACTGAAGAAAAATCCTTCAAATTAATTGAATAATTTAATTTGAAGTGATAATATTTTTCCTAAAATCAAGAAAAATGTATTTCCTTTAAATAATTTATTGGTCAAGTTAATTAAAATTTGATTTGGACGCAGGGGCAACCAGGGTTCTATTATGAGGATGTAATCCAAGCGATCTACTGGGATTTGTCAGGGAAATATGACGTCGGTTTCTGTTGGGGGGACCATAAGGGGGACTTGTCCTATGTGGTATTTACCTATCTGTTCCAAACCTTAGGTCTATTTTCTTCTTTACTTCTCTTTTTCCTCTTTTCTCCTATACTGAAGGGATTCACAATGGACTTCATTGGTGTCCCTTCTTAACCTCACCTAACCTATTTAAAATTTAATCAAAATTAGTCCCCCTTTCTAACAAAATACTAATAGTCAAATTGAAGAATATTTTCCAATATAATAATGTAAGAAAGTAGAGTAGGTCAAGCCTTAGCATATTATGTCTTACACCACAGTATTTTTACATATTGCAATTGTATGAATTCTACATATCGCTTCTTCATTGCAACATAGTCATATCTCGAAAAAAAAATCAAACCTGGCAAAATGATAAAAAAAAGTTTTCAAAATACACCTTCATATACTGATTTAAAAAATATATTCTGCTATAACTTCGGTTCAGTTTAAGATATAACAATGATTTTTCACATATAAAGAAGGTATGAAGAAGCACTTTTGCTTAAGTAACTTTTTTTTAAGATATGACTACGTTGCAATAAAGAAGCGATATGTTGTTTTAAATGGTGTTAAATTCTCTTAAATGTGTGTGCATAAGTACGTAATAAAAAAGAAAAGAGAAACCGCAGAGCCTTGAATTTGCCTATCGCATATTTAAAGACAAATTGTTGAGAGTGAGGACTATTTGGGAACCATGGACCCGCCAGCACAAAATCATATTTTCAGCTTAATATTCATTAAGGAGTATAATGTGTTTCAATTTATATAGATAAATACATCTACGTATAAGAGATCAACTATGAACCGATTCCTATAAGATTTCATATAATCCCAGCTAGCATACACTGATAGAAAAGACGTCATAACGCTGATTTATTTTGACATCAGTACTATGACAAGTGTCTTTGTTTTTGACTCCATGACTTTTAAAAATTTAAATTATGTCATCAATGGGATGACACATCGGCATTAAATAAATGACGAATCGTAGCCAGTTTAATAAAACATGTCATCAGTGCGATGACTGAGTAAGATCGTAGAAAGCCCTCATTAGACAGGTTGTCATTAAATTGAGTTATTGGGATTGATTTAAGTCAAAGTGAGAGAATATTATTTTTTATTTGTTTCAAATGAACGAAAGCTACCGCGTATTTTGATTCGAAGAAAACTACATAAAAGTAATTTTAGTGTTTCTCAAAACTTGAATAGACGTAAAACGTTTTAAATTTAAATTATTTCCAGTAGTATATTTTAATATATTGAAATAAACATAGAAATTTTAAAGATTTTTTCAAATATAAATTGATATATCGTCCCCTTAATAAAACAATAGTGTATACGCATGTACACCATTATTTTTATTGCATAATAAGAATCTACATAACTGATTCTAAATGTGGTCAAAATTTGTTGAAATTCTACTTCCACAAAGTGGATCAAAAGATTAATTGAAATATTATTGTATAATTGCGTGTTTGCAATTTTTCATTAATAATTGTGTAAGTGCAGGTATGGTGTTTTAATTAGTTGTTACTCTGAATATAATTTCAAAGAAAATAGGGTATAAAAAGCATACACTATTTTTGTTATTCACTATTTTTATTATTTCATAATAAAATAAAATCGAAAAACGACGTATAATGATATACACAATTTTTTAATAATATATTTGGTGTAAAATATTCAAATAAAATAGTGTATACCATACAAAATAAAATAGTGTATTATGATTTTCATACATATTATAAAACAAATAAAAATAGCCTAAGTGACATCATGGTACTTTGAACCCCATTTATTTGCAATTGAAAAGTAGCCTGATTATTCCATCACATATTTAAATGACCACAACTCAAAAACATCGATTATTTTCTGAGATGTTAGTGTTTTCCCATTTGTCTAATAACTCAAAAATTTTAAACTCTTTTATCTCGAAATGGCAAAAAAAATATACACTATTGTTTTATTAAGGGGACGATATAATCTATAATTTTAGAATTTATGGAATTTACTGTAAGGAAATGGCGTGAATTAAAGAAATGTTAAATGTAACTTTTTATAAGCTTATACGGACAGCTTATTATTAGATACGTATTTGGCAACATTTTTAATTTATGAAGAAGATTTTGACAACAATCGCCATACCGCCAAAAGTGAATTTCCATCGCCGAAAGGATAAAAAAAATGCTATATTTGACAGCACTGCCACTGACAGTTAAAAAGAGGAAAACAGATCAATTTTTCCTTTTTTGCTATTTATAAATGTGAAGTACAAATTTCATTAATTGTACAGGACTTGTTCTAAAAAATTAAATTTATTAACTTTCAATATACTGAAATTCGTATGGCAATTTGACGGGTTTATCTCTTATAAAATAAAAATATTTTTTATGAAAAAGCTCTCAAATAAATAAAAAGTTTTAATTATCAAAGTTGTTTTGGGAATACTATTATTTATTAAAAGATTTTGTTTGTTGTGCTTAATTCCCTTCTTTTTTTTTTTTTTTTTTAAGCACAACAAACAAAATCTTTTAATAAAAAGTTTTAATATATTTCCTCGTTATTTTTTTAATATTGACAATAATTACATTTCTTGTTTTGGTTTCTTAATTTGCGATTAATATTTTCCTATTTTCCTTTAGTTTTAATGTTTTTCTCAATTAACAAAAGGCATTTCTTATTTGGTAATATTTTTTTCACATTTGGTAAATTTTTTTAAAAATTTTGGTTGTAAAAATATTATTAGTGGTGGCAGCACTGCTTATTACACATGTTTGTTTCACTTTTGTTGTATTTCGCCCTTTGTGTACAGAAGAACTCTCAATTAGAAGACACTAGCAGCATGCCCGATATGGTTTTTATAATCATTCTACTCTGAAGATTTGATGTATTTAACCAAATAATTTCAAAAATTAGAGTATTGGAATTTTTGCTTCTCATTTTACTTTCTGAACATGAAAATAATGTTAAAAATACACAACATGTGCCATCGAATTGATGTCACTATAGTCAAAGCATATATGACGCATAAAATATGACAACATTTAATGATGACGTTTGTCATTGGATTGATGTCACATTTTGCCTCATTGATGCCATTTGTAATAACATTGAGATCACAATTCTGATGTTAGGGCATTATCAATATGAAGATGAATTTTTCTATGAGTATAACCTGTTTGTTATTCCATTATGTTTAATATACAACTCCTAAAATAATCTTCTGATTATTATCTGACGAGTAGGAGCATATGGCCTTTTAATTTTTTGAGGTTTCATTAATCAGAAAAGTTTAAAATGGACAGATGATTTGTCTGCCGCATCCTATTCTGGATCTATCTAGCTGATGTTTGGTATGGAGCCGCACCTAACAGACTCTCCGAAGGCACATCTGTATAGCGAGTCGCTTAATGTAAGTCCGACGACCGCTTCATCCGCACCTTACATGGTGTACAGACGCTGATTTGTTGATTTTGGTTCGGGGTCTCTTTTATTTCGATACTACCTGTTGCCGGCATTCCCCTATCCACCACCTGGGACCCGTCTGTCAACAACTTGGAATGAACCTTTTGCGACTCTCTGTATGAGCATTACATCAATTACTGAGCTACCTTAATAGGAGCGTTTTTTTTTGAATATAAAATTCTATAGTCTATTCCATTTCAATAAAACAAATGGACCTCAGGATCTGCAAAATAAGTTTTTCCAACCGGATGAAGTTTAATTCGCGATCTAAGGATTTGCTTCGTTTAAATTTTGAGATTTTTATTTTGGTACCTCAGTTATACGGCTAAGCGTTTCACGAGTTGTAAGGTAATCCTATCACGATTCTTGACATGTTTTCTGAAAGACTCATTAGATAATTTTTACGCATATCGCAAACGATTCCCTCTACGATTAATATAAGCGTTTTTCGCTATGTTGTAGAATTATCTCACATAGGAATCATCTTGTGTAACAGTTTCTCCCGTGCGAAGAATATTTTACGGTTAAAAAAATCCCTCGTCAACGAAATGCTGGCTGGGATGATTTATATTGCAATAAAAATGTTTGGACCAAATTTAATATAAATACCAACATAATAAGATGGTTTTTGGGCACAAAGACTCTATTCCGGAAAGAAGTTTGTATGGGGGCTATGTGAAACTATGAACCGCTTGTCCCCATTTTTGACCGACTTGGTTAATAAATTAAAATTTCATTGAATTATGACCAAAATTGCTACATGTACTTTGTGCACAAGTTCTAAATAGACAGCTAGCCAGCCGGACGGACGGATGGACATCGTTAGATCGTTTCAAAAAACTGATTTTAAGTCGATCGGCGTACCAAAAGGTCCAGCTAGAATGTGTAACACACATAAGAGGAAAAGCATAAGACCCTTTCCACTGAGGTGGCGTGGGTGTTAAATATAGAAAACTGTAAATTTTAAAAAAAAACCTTTAGTAGAATTGTATAAAATTATTGATAACCAATAACTCTATTTACCCACCATATTCGGTTTATTTTATATCTACTTCAAGATAATGCCGTACAAATCTTGAAGCAAAAAAAATAGATTTACATAATATTACAAAGATTTACAAATGCAACACCCTGTGTGGACTATAAAATATTGCATTTTCAAACAAAAAATATATATGTATAAAAGGATTTTTGTGTAAATGTAATTTTGATCGTTTTTTCCTAATACATACATACATACATACTTATTTTACATAAAATTTAAAAGTTTTATAGTTTCATTTCATTTGTCGTACCATGATGTTTTATTGTTGTAATTTTCTATGGATTTGAGGGGTTAAAGAAATTATAGGTATGTGATGTAAAACTGATTATATTTTTCTTTACTTCTAAAATTGCTGTTACTTAATAGTATTAAATTGTATGAACTTTAAGTAAAATGTTATTTTCATCAAAAATGCTGATGTCCAACTTTATGATTATGTTAATGTTTCTTTTTTTAAACATTTATCTATAAAAATATTGTTGCAAACAAAACTTCTTTTATTTATTACAAATTTAGTTAAAGTAAATTATAGAGGAGATGTAAATCGAAAAAGAAAATAAAATTGTTAATACACAAGTGTCTTTTTATGATGTGAAAATTTAAATAATATAAGATGAACAATAACGGACGGTCCAAAATATACATATAAGAAATAAGTAACAAAATCCATTTAAATAAAAAAAAAACAATTTAAACAAATTTTTATAACAATTCCTTTTTCGGTAAAATGTTATGCACAAATCGTCATAAAAATATGAACTTATTAATTATGATGCATACAGTGACTCTCATTAGTATTCGGTTTTTTTTATTGCAAGTTGTTAATTATTGACATTTTATTAAGAATTTAAGAAAAATTTTGAAATAATTTTTTTTATAAATTCATGTATTTTTCTCAAAATAAAAAATAAAACTAGTTCTGAAAATAGGAAAAAAACGAAAAATTAAAGCTTCATTAATATAAGTACAGTTTTTTTAAAAAAATGTTAACTAAAGTTCTTCAAATATGTTTAAAATTTAAAAAAACTGATAACTTGTAGAATATCCAGTATCTTTTATAAGTTTAAATAGACGATTAGTAATATTGGAATTAAACAAAAATGTACTTTGGATTTTAAGAAGAATTCTTGACAAAAATTACGAAAAAACCGAAGTTAGGAAGAACATGTAAATCAATTAAAATAGAGAATCATTCATTCAAAAAGCAAATTTCGATCTACCAAAGTGAAATACCATTTTGTTTAAATATTGATGTTTGACTATTGACGTCATCCGGCTTCAATAGTCGAGTGAGCAAAACGGCAAACCCCACTGAAGAGATTGTGTGCTTACAATCGAAACTAGTTTGGACAACCTGTCCGTGAAAGCCTGAGTTCAAATCTAGGCGCAGTCAAGAATGAAAAATTATCAATAAAATTTTAATTGATTTCATGTTGTAAAATTCCTGTCTTCATAAAAATAATTTAATGAAAATTAAATTCAATGAACTTTAGACTAATTAAAACTATCTAAATTTTAATTAAAAACAATTAACAGTTCAAAAAAATTACCACAATACTAATTATTATTAATTTCCTTTAGTAATATTCTCTGATTTTTTCTCATTTTTCCTGCAGCCTTCTTTTAACTTTACTTTTTGAAGAAAGTAAAATGAAAGATAATTTTTTTGCAACGCCCTAATATACGTGGAAAAAAAATGTTTTTCCTGTTTTCAAAACTTCATTGATAAGATATCTGTCATTCTCTGTGGTAACCCGCACAATTTTTTTGTTTAACTCATCTAGTTTTAATAAGTTTGCAATAATTTAGCCCATTACAAAAATAATTATAAAGCCTATTCCACCCGTTAATTGATTCTCCATTGAAAATAGTTATGAACGAAGTATTTTATATTTAAATTAGGCTTAACTTCATCAAATTTTATTTTCATTAAATTAGTTTTATTAAAGAAATGGAGTTTACAACATAAAATGAATTGATGGTGTTGGTGAATCGAAATTTGGCGTAATTGATTATCAATTTTCATTTTTTATCGCAAATTTGTGAAGAGCTAAGAGCACAAATATGCGATAAAAAATGTTAAAACTAGGTGCTCTCAATGTATCGGGAATAAAACAGGAATTTATCCATGGAGTAAATTTTTTTATTTCTCAAGGATGCAGCTTTACAATGAACTACTAAACCTGGAAAGTATTTGCTGATTAAAATTTTTTATGAATTTTTCGAGGTGAAAAATTTCGTAATTAAGCAAAAAAATAAAATTTTTTTCCACTTGTGCTACGATAACTCCAAAACTAATGTCTAAATCAAAAAATAATATAAGAAAGACTTAAATCTGGCTTAATTTAAAATTTCGCATAACAAAATCGAGTACGTCGTTTAAAAGTTACGACAAGATGTATGGAGCAGCCTCTTCAAAAATCTCTCTTTTTAAAAAAAAACTTACTATAAAATTTGAAATAATCTTGATTTTTGCAGTAAGGCGACTAAAGCAAATCAAAAAAATATAGCAGATCAAAAAAAAAATATAGTTTTATTCAGGGAATTGTTGCTTGTTGCATAGTGTAATCAATTGAAACAGTGTAGCTAAAAATAATAATAACAAGTTTTATTGTCTTAGCTCGTAGAGGGGAGAACTGACTTTAGTTTTAAAGTGTCAATATGAAACTTTTTTCTCAATGCTCAAATAAGGTACATTAAGTCAATGCCAGTAGTTCCCTTTTTGCACGTAGTGATTCATTTTGCTTTTTATATATTTAAAACCCTTTTTTTTTTTTTGTTAGGACCAGCACTCAGAGGATGACCCCTACTAATTCAAATTTTTGGCGTTGCGTGATTCCCAATCTTTAAATTTACTGACGAAATTGTATCCCTTCAAAGTTGTTCTCTAAATAATTCGAGTCCACACGTAGAGAAAACACATATCTGTATATGGTCACCTCCAACAGAACTATTTTTCAGGAAATATTTTAAAAACTAATTATGGTTACATTAGTACTTCATCAAAC
The DNA here is from genome assembly GCA_943735925.1 of Pollenia amentaria. Taxonomy (NCBI): domain Eukaryota; kingdom Metazoa; phylum Arthropoda; class Insecta; order Diptera; family Polleniidae; genus Pollenia; species Pollenia amentaria. The sequence goes on from OX031009.1 coordinate 158,727,186, forward strand.
ATAGTATGTTTGTAGTTTCTTGATGGAGGAATTATTAAACCATAACATGGTTGCCGATGAATATAATATGGTCATATATGGGGGTAGTGCACTCATTTTGCAATTTCAACTCACAGTTAGCGATAGTGCAAAATTATTGCAATCATTTTGTTGATGTTGAGTGATGAATTGAAAATTTGCAGCCTCACTAAACATGAGTGATAGTGATGCTTAAAAATTTTTCACTCAAAAGAAATTAGTTCGATTTAAGAAAAAGCAATCATCAGTTTATTGCAACTTTTTTGCTCTTCACTCATTTGAGTGCAAATTAAAATTTTGCACTAAATTTACCAACAAAAAACTTGTTTTTTCTTGATTAAAGCCATGAGATATTCCGTTATTGACATGTTGTTTAATTTCCTTTCTTATGCATATCATAACAAGAATCAAAAATTATGCTGATACAAAATTACATTTTTCAAATTTTAGTGAGAGTCTGTTTATATGCAGATTTTTTGATTGCAAGTACAAATGTTGCACTATTTTAATTGAGTGCAGATTTTTGCATTCAATCTTCGTTTAGTGATAGTGAACAAATTTACAATATCACAAATTTTTTTAGTGGTAGAAAGAAAATAGCAATCATTATTAAAGCTGATAAAAAAAAGAGTGCAAACTAATTTTTTTTGCAGTTTTATTAAGTGATAGTGCTCTGCTGATTTAAATCAAAATTTAGTGCACTACCCCCAACAATGAATATGGTTAAAGTATCCAAAAAATTCAACATTTTTATTTTTCGAATTTATTCTATGAGTTAAATAGTCTGGTAGTGTATAAAGTCATTCCTAAAAAATTTAAGGAATAGAGCTATTACAAAAAGCTTTATAAAAAATACATAACTGAAATTTAACTCATAGAATAAATTCGAAAAATAAAAATGTTGAATATAATAAAGTTGCTTATGAAAAAGAAATAAATCCCAATATCTATTTGTATCCAAAAAAAATGTTAAAACCTCCTTCGTTAAAAATTGTTTTGTTGGAGCTGAACATATCGAAGAATGTGTTTCCTTAACGTGCAATTATTGAGTTTTAATCTTACAAAAATTAATTCCTTTTTTGATTGAATTTATATTACAAAATTAAATAAACAAGCAAATACCTCTACTGCATTTGAAACTTACATTGTTACAAAAACGTTTAACAACAGTGTCAATCAGCCGAAATCAAAGGGCCGAAACTTAAAAAGAAAAACATTTATTTCACGATTAAGACATAAATCATGTAAAATTATACAGTTTTGTCTTGTTACTACTGACACACAAAACCGATTTGTTTGCGTTTCATGAACATTGTCATATGAGCAAATATGAGTCTGTAACTGGGGTGCTGGTACGTACTTGTTCCACCTTAAGACAGGCAGCCATCGGTCTATCTGTTTGTCAGGCAAACATTTACATGTAATACGAGTATTGTTCGTCCGTCCAACTGATAGATAGACGGACAAAACGTATATTCAATAAACATTAATTTGATGAATGTATGTTTATATGGGGTTATTTTCCTAAGTTATTCATAACTAACTACGCTTTAATATATGATCGACATATTTACGTTAAAAACAAAAAACAAGACCTTACTGAACGTTACATATTTAGTTATTGTACATGTAAATGAAGTACTCGTGCTTAAAAAGATGCAGATTTGTACTCTCAACCAGTAACAAATCATGGGTGGTAAATATAACAAATCAACTGCAGTATTTATCACTTGACAGAAGTGGAGCAAAAATATTGTTGTACATAATACAAGACGTATTCAGTGTTACTTACATACAAATTTCTATATTTGTTGCCTTTATGCATATTTGTAAGGCACAGTAGTGTAAAAGTATGAATAATTCTCAAATTATTATAGGGTTGACAAAATAGTGCAAAATGATTTTCTGGTTCGATAAAATGATGTCGGTTTGAGTATTTATTATGTTTATACGATTATTATGTTGATGCAATCTTGAAGTTGATTTAGATTAGTAATCCTCTCTTTAATGGGACTTTTTCTGCATATATTTGATATTCACCGTGTTTATTTTATTCACCGTGTAAATTTTGTATCATTTAGACAATAAAAAAAATTACATTCTGCATTGATTATTCAAAAGGTGGACTAATTTGTAATATGGATTTAAGTTAGATTTTTGTTTCGTGCTTATTAATGGAATCTTCTTATATTAAAATATGAACGAACTAACAATAATTAATCAAATCTTATTCTAACTCATAGGTGCTCGTTCTGCCAATGCCGAACGAAAATTCTCCCAATCTCGGTTGCCGTTCATTTAGGCGTTTAGCGCTCTTCTTATCCGATCAGTCCTGTAGTATATTTTCTTCTTAAGCGAGTGTCATCGCCATCATTTAAAATATTTCGAGGAAGTGGGTTTGGGTGTTATTCAAGCATTTTTAAATACAGGGTGCGGCTAAAGTAACTATATGATATTAAAAATAGTTTAACTTCTTTGCTTGTAAATATTTTATATTTTAAACCTGGGAGAATATATGAAAATGGAACGCTGTAAAATTACAGAAAGAACAAAGATTGGTTTTCTATTCGTTGAAAATAATCGTTTGATAGTTGATACTCAACGTGCATACAGAAGATTTTTAATGGTGTAACAGCTGCTCCAAAGGGTCCAACAATTCGTTCGTTGGTGAATAATTTTTCTGAATTTGGGACTGTTGGAGATTCAAAACATGCTACCTCGAACTGGCAGATCGACCGAAAATATCGAAAATCCGGAAACATCAACGAGAAAACGATCTACCCAGTTGCAGCTTCAATGTGCTTCAAAAATTTTTAATTTCACCAAACTCCAACATATCGATTCAACAAGATAGTGCAACACCAGTGGAGTTATTGAGACAACCGTTTCCAAATCGGATAATTTCTAAAAACGGCGATTTTAAATGGCCACCACGATCGCCTCATTTTACTGCACCATATTTCTTTTTGTGGGGCTATCTCAAAGACAAAGCTTATGTGGATAAGCCCCAAGCCGTGCAGCGACTAAAGCCTAGTACTCTGTTCAACATTTCACGTGAAATGCTGTCAAAACTCATATGAAAAAAACTTGTGCGGAATTTCTATGAAAAAATGTTGGTAGAGTTGTACTCTGTTTAATTTGTGAAAAAGTTGCGAAATGTTTCTGGCAACATTTTTTTTACAACTGCGAAATAATATAAGCTGCACTTATTTCACGTGGAATTTTAAGCAAATGAAAAAAGTTTAAACTTAATATAAAAATGAGAACTGCAAAACATAAATACCATAACCGGTAACAGTTTTTCATAAATATTTACTTTCATTTTTACTTAATTTTTTATTTAAAAAAATACTTTTTAGTAAAATACATGTGGGTTTTGTTTACATATCCAAAACAATGTCGCATACTTTGAAAGATTAAAAACGTCAAATTGTGCAAACTCTCGAGATAGATAACATTGATACATGTCAAATTTTTCGCATGAAATAATAGATGTTGCTGAACATTTTTCACAAATTGGAACAGAGTACTAGGCTTAAAGGACAACATTCAAGAAGAAATTGATCATATACCACAATAAATACTTAACAAAGCTATGGAAAATACTACGAAAAGACCAAATGTTTGCGTTAGAACGGTTATCATTTAACTGGCATTATTTTTCATAATTAATGTAAAAAAATAACATAAAATAAACTTTATTATTATTATCATTTAAATTATTTCTTGTTTTTTGCATTTCATTCAATATGTATTTAAAAAACAAATCATAAAGTTACTTTAGCCGCACCCTGTATTTGATTGAGTACTTGTGACCATAGATTTTACTGATGGCACATTGAAGTCTTTGTCAAAGTTCGAGTTTTTTACATACCAGGGAGCGAAATTTCGTTTTGGTGACTTTGGATTTTCTTTATTTTGGAGACCGAGACTGTGTCCCATAACTACAAACCATAGCTCCAATTTGACTTTAAGACAGAATTGCAAAGTAAATGTTTACAATCCAGATTAAGGGCAGACATTTCTTTCAATGAGCAGATTTTTCTGAATTGCTTTTAGTTTCATTTGAGTTAATTTTGCCTTTATATGGCATTTCAATGTTAAAGGTCGATTAAGATGTACCCCAAATTAATATGTATATTAATGTTAAGGCACGTTTTAATTATTTATTCTAATAGAAGGGCATGTTTCTCTACGCAAAGTAAATGTAAAATGTATACACAATTTTATTAATGGACGTTAATTTTTTATTGTTTTAATCACACAGAAAAAATAAAAATTGTTTTCAATTAAAAAGTTTGTGATAATAATTAAAAAATTAATTAAATTTGAAGCCAGTAAACAAAATAACTTGATTAAACGTTTAATTCACTTTATTAAAATTTTAATTAAAACGGATTTATTTTTAGTTGGTGAAATATGTTGGAGAATTTTTTCTGTGCATATTTCCAATTGAAGGGCTTAAGGCACAAGGGCTTCAAGTGCCTTTTTTAAAAATTGAGATTATGTGCTCATATTTTAATGACAACTGCTAAAATTGGTCGCCATATCTCGCTACCGCATGAGAATTCCACATTCACCTTTTGTGTTCTGAACTTCTCGAAACTTCGCCTACTTATTCCATATGAAATTTTTTTTAAAAAAAAGTAGTTTAACCCCAAGTACTTTAAGTCTGAATCGTTTATTTCGCAAACCAATCAAGCAAGAAAAAATGCAATTGATTTATTGGGCGATTACTTCCTTTTAAAGGAAAATGTCGCTTGTGATGGTGAAGCAAAGTATATATGGTCCGATAGGCAACGAGCTTAGAGAAGCTGTAACATCAGAAAAAGTTAATGTTTGGGTAAAGTCGTTGATTAGCATGTCTGAAGTTTGTATCTTATACAAAAGAAGTCCTAGATTGCTTCCCTGTGGGAATCCAGCGTTAATCGATAGAGGAGAACTTAAAAAATTTCCTTCTTTAATAAAAATTTCCTTAAATCGAATACCATAAATACAGTATATGAGTATTTATGGGTAAATTAGACTTCAGTTTATATACACAGAAAAAAGTGTTTTATCAATTAAAAAAATGGCTTAAAAAATATTTAAATTTAATTATAGTGATAATTGAATCAAGTATTTTTTTAGTTGAAAGAAAATTAAAAATTTAATTTTGATTTAATTAACATTTTAGTTGTTTTGAAATAAATTTTCAATTAAAATTTTAATTAAATAACAAAAAATCTTATTTGACTTTTTTCGTTTAAAATAAAATAATTTAAACTTGTAGAATTGTTGTTGGGAATTGTCAATATTTGTTTAAATAAATTAACACATTGTTTGAAATGGCAAAGTTTTTTGGTCACTTTTTTAATTAAAATTAAAAATATCATTTATTGAAAATAGTTTTTTCAAAATATTAAAATTTTTAGTAATCAATATAATCATTTTGGTAATAGGCGCAAAATTAACAAATCGTTTGCTTGATATTATGAATTTGGAATAAATTTGGTGATTGGAGAAATTTAATAATTGTTTCTATATATTAAGCCACACTTTATCAAAGGCTTGGAAAACATCATTAGAAGCTTTTCTAATGACGTTACTAGTCTATGTGTTCTTTTGATTGCTCTATGTTTTCTTTTGAAGCCAGAATCGTTTCTTAAAAATATATGTGCTTGAGGTTCTCGAGGGTTACTCGTATAATGACCCAATCCCACATTACTCTAAACACAAGGAGAACATTATCGCACAAGTAATTTAAGTACACAATTTTCTAGACTTGGTATACCAGAGAACTGCTACGAATACTAAAATTTGGAGCATGAACAATCACTTACTCTGATTTGTTATGATATATTTATAAAGGACCAATGTCTTTTGAATTCACCTTTTTTGTATCATCCTATAATTTCTTTAACCCACGTAATATATCACAAAATACTGTACAATTTTCGCCACGATTTTGTTATGATAAATATATTAAATATAAATCAAAAAGTATTCAACATTTTTTCCTGTTTAAACGTCAACACGAACTAAAAAATTAAGTAACAACAATAATATATTTAATAAATTTATCATACCAAAATGTGGATATACTCCAAATTTTAGTATTTGTGTTGTTACTAATTTTTTTAGTTCTTGTTGACGTTTAAACAGGAAAAAAATATTGAACACCTTTTTGAATTATACTGAATTTTTAGCTGTAGTGATTGAGTCGGCTCGACTTGTTGCTGGTTTCTGATGCCTAACCCCGTGGTAATAAGCTGGACCTATAAAATCTTCAATCGTAAAGAAACTTCAGTTGAATAGAAAAAGTATAAATTAACACACGGCAAGTATCCAAACAATTGCAGGTTCAATCTTTAACTCATCGATATATCGGATATCTGCCAGTTTTATACACTACATATATCCATTAACAAATCTACAATAAAAAAAAACTGAAATTTGTGCACCGTTCTTAAGTCCTTGTCTATATTATGAAACATTAGAGCTTCAGGGTGAAAGGGGAAATACATATGGAAATGAGTACTTTGTTAGAACTTTGTGAGTATGTTATTTGGGCGAAGAAGAAGAAAGCGGACTGGAATTCAAACACTCAAAATGATGCAAAATAACAGTTTCATTGTATGGACAGGAATACAATTTCGAAAGAGAATTTAAGAAAGTTCCTTTTGCAATTATTTCATATTATGGACGAGGACTTATAAAATTTATTTTGAAATCTTAATTTGTATAACCTCTTCCATTGCACTGTAAGAAATATATTTATACTGCATAAGAACAAAAAATCAACCAACATAAAAATATTTATTTTTATGCTTTAAGGTAAAAACATTTAAAACTTAATACACACGAGGAGAGTACACAAATAAAGAAAGAATAAAAGACAAAATAAAACAAAACCTATAAATACAAAAATGATAAAACGTAAAACTAAATGCTGAACTTAGGAATACGGGTACAAATTAAAATTGCATGAATTTTAAGTGTTTTTAGTTGTTTTCGTTGTACCTTTTTTTGTTGTTCGGCTTATTTAAGAAAAATTTGCATATTTCACATTGGAGTCGTGGATTTTTTAAAAACTGGCCCAGAGAGTTAAATGCGTCCAAGTTCTGTAAGAGCAAGTAATTGTGTCCGTGTGTGTATGTGTATAAGTGTCCACTAGTTTGGCATTTATGGGCTAAAGCAACTCTATTGATACTACAAATTCATTCATTCGTTCACATGCACATCGATCGTAGGTCAGAAACTGTCAATAAAAATTTTAGATTGTGTTTTAGTGTCGTTTATAACTTTTTAAAAGCATTTAAGTTATTGTGTCAGTATTTATATTCATACCATTTGTGGTTATTTTCAATTAAAATACACAAGAATTTAATTCAATTTATTAAAATATTACATGAAAAATTAATTTAGTTACTGAATAATTCGAACAAAAAATTCAGCTTTAAAAATACAAATATTTGAAAAATAAAACTGCTGCAGACATGGTGGTGTAGCACATTAAATTGGAACTTAAATTGGGCAAAGTAACGAGATTTTGAAAACCCTTTTACTTTCAAAACTTAAAATTGTTAACAAACTATATGATGCCAGTTTCACAAATTTACGGCATATTTTAAATACATATTTATACCCTTCACCAAAGGTAAAAGGGTACATATAAGTGTGTCATTTAATATTGATCTTTAACTCTGGGTTTTCTGAAGACCCCAAATATGATGGGGATTGCTTATTATATATTCCTGTCACACCTGCTCCCATTAAAATTTTCTATTGAAATTCAGTCAGATCGACCCATAAATAAGAGCAAACCCCACGTATGCTTCTAATTCTTTTGTAAAATCCCATGCTGTTGTCATTGTTTTTTATACCAAAAGTAACTAGGTATATGCCTTGTATAATTTGTTTTTTTTTTTAGACTCAATGGAGCGTTTTTACACATAATAAATAATTACATGTACAACGAAAATTTAGGCGGGATTGGTGATGTGGCCATTTGTACAAAGACATTAAAGATTTCTGTATATCTAGTAGGGTATTCATTTAATCGGGCTTTTTCTTTAATCGGTTAATCGCTCGATTAATTAGCCGAGGTTTTGGTTTAATCGGTTAATAATTGGTTAATATTGTTTTTGATCAGTTAACCGATTAATATTTTTTTTTATAAATCAAGTAATTCCAATACTTAAAAATGCATAAATTATTTATTATTTGGAGCTTATTAGTAAAAAAAAAATACCAATAACATAACAAACATAACAATTCTTCAACTAAAAGGAACTAACAAAGGAATAATTCATAAATATGTGATACATATTTTTTAATTAATTATGTATTAATGAAAAAATTAACTGTGAGATCATTTTATTAGTTATTTCAATAGCTTAAGAAGATCCTATAAAATAAACTTTTATACAAATAATTTTATTTAAATGTTAAGGATACAAGCGTTTATTTTCTCTAGTTTGAATAAAACTTGACTTGGAAAAAATTCTTTCATTTATCGTATATGTTGCAGAAATCAAAGGCAACCCGTAATACAGAATATCTTATTTCGCAGTCCTTTTCCTGTATTTTTCTAACCATATAAAATCGTTCATTATTTCATTACAGTCCTGTTTTAATTTTAAAAATTTTTAACACTTCTAATTGTTTTGGTTAATTCTTGTAAGAGATTGATATGGGAAGATATGAAAAGAAACAAATAACTGAACGCATACATATAAAAAGTACGTGAAACAAGAAGCTGTTTACAGCAAACACTTATTTAAAATGTAGATCACTGAATACCTTCTTCGTTTGTATAAAAAATTGTTTTCTAAACTCAACCTTTTGTATATGAGGCAAAACAAATAATTAGAAGCACAAAAAATATGTTATAATGCTACAAAAAGTTAAACATTTTGTTAAATCGGTTATTCGACTGAAATTACCCGGTTTAGTCGTTAATCGAAAAAAGGCAATTTTAAATTAACAGATCAATTAATCGGGTAGTAATTAATCGGATCGATTAACCGAATGAATACCCTAATATCTAGAGAACCACAAGAGCCAAAGTGTCCGAATTAGGTACAAGCATCTTGGTTATCAGGACACAACATCCGGCAAAATTTGGGCGAATTGGAGAAGTGGGCGTGACACAAAATATATTTATTTACATTTAAAGAACGATATTAAGATAACGTTCTGCTCTTATCGCACCATAGTGAGGGGCATATAAGATTCGGCATAGCCGAATATAGTACTCCTACTTGTTTTTAGTTTTTTACTTTAATTACGCTGTGCTTGAATTAGACACTTTTTTTTAACAAGATGGTCCCCCTACTTTTAAAGCTAATTCGTCTACGCTGAATTTAAAAGTGTTCGAAATAACTAAACTTTAATAACCATTTAATGCAGTTTTGTTTTTAAAAATAGCAGAGCATTTTCCAAATATTTTATGTAAAAATGGTAAAAAAAATGGTTCGTTATTGCGTAGGTTTAATATTTAAAACTTGATAGCAGTTTGCTACAATAAAAAACAATTAAGAAAGTTTATACGGTTAAGCCCGACCATATGATACCCTATACTACAGTATTTAAAATCAAATTTTCGAGATTGTACGTATGGGAAATCATGGACCCGTCAGATCAAAATTATGATATGAGGTTGAGATTCATGTAAAAGTTTTTGATGCCTAATATTATTAAGATGTCTTTATCTTTATGTGATTGGTTTGAATTTAAGTGAATTAAGAAAGGGAGTTTATATGGGACCTAGCAGCACAATATGTTGCGATGACATAGGATCTATCGTAAAAGTTATTGTTGCCAATTTTTATGTTAATACCAACACTTATAAGGAACTTATGGCACTAAAAGCTATTTTCGGGAGTAGTATTTGTATGGGAGCTATGGTCAAATATTGACTGATTTCAAGAAAATTTGGTTAGATGATCAAGATTGCAATTAAACAAGTTTGAGCCAAATTTAATCTCACTACCAACATAAAAAGATTTATGGGCACGAAGACTATATTCTGGAATAAAGCTTGGGGGCTATGTGAAATTATGGACCGATCCCCCATTTTAATGACAGCCGAAATCGATTCTGAGCCGATCTGTATACTTAAAGGTAGGTCCTCGATAAATATGTTAAGCTGTTACAAATATCAGCCCAAACGCCTAATACCCTCCCAACTATTGTGGTGTGGGTATAATTACGTAAATGAACTTACAAATGATCGAGGTTAGACTTTGCATTATAATTTATAGCTAAGTTACAACCTAACAAAGGTCATTAATTTTTCGGACATTTTTAATATTTTTTCTTTTATCCCCGCAAAAGTTTTGCAAAGAATAGTGAAAAACATAATATACGACTCATGTTGATAATATTGACATATAGGCTTTTAATTTATCCTTAAACATGTGCTTAGTCAAAACAAAGGGAGTTGTTTGTATTGTCTGACGAGCATGAAGAGAGATTGCATCAAGTGACGGCTAGACTTTTTATAGTCATATGTGTAAGTCGTGTTGTGTTTGTTATTTGTGTTTTCTCATGCAGTGAGTGTGAATGATTTGAATCTTGCAACGCACACCACAACGCACGTAGTATAACCCCCTTATGCAAAAAAAAAGTTAAAGTTCACATTAGCTAACCAACACATTTAACCCAGTGAATGGGCTTAATGTGTTGGTTAGCTAATGTGAACTTGAACTTTTTTTGCATAAGGGTTATAGCTTTTTTGTGTGCGTATCTTATGGGCAACCGCTACAAAAATCAAGTGTGGTTTGATTTTCGAGTTGATTTTTGCAGGAATCTTGTATGTATGTCATCACAACTGCTGGTTCGATGGAATATTTCTACGTCAGTTTTACAAATCTTTATTGTTTTAAATCAGTCTTTAAATTTCAAAAATTTTTTATTGAAATATGACTTAAGGTACGTACGTTCAGACTAATGAAATATTTGTTCTGATATTTGCTTCAAATTGTGTGAAACAAAAAAATATTTTGTTTAATGTTCAAACTAAGCTCAAATATTTGACAATTTTTGTTTGTTAAAACAGTTGGCAAATAGTTTCAAATAAAATAAATTAAATCATGTTTGCCATGCGTTCAGACTAAAATAAATATTTGCATCAAATAATTATTTAATGAAAGTGTTCAAAAATAATAATATATGTATCTCACAAAGTAAAAATGAGCGCAAAAGCTAATTTATTTGTTTTATTCTGTGGAGCAGGATCTCTTATAGTGTTACAACAGGAGAATGTAAAAGAAAAAAACTGGAAGACAATGGGTAACGGGAACATGGCTTAAATTTGCGAAAACTGCACATTTGGAAACAAACCCTAAAATATATTTGAAGTCGCTAAATCGGTTAAAAACAAAATGTCGGCAAAAAACAAAAAAAATGTTGCAAAAATAGCGAAAATTCGCGAAAAAATTTTGATATTTCAAACAAGCCATCAAATTTATTAAAGGTGCCTAAAACTATAAGGAAAAACAAAAATTCTATAAAAATTGGTAAATTAGCGGAAATTCGCAAAAATTTGCTTATTACCGGTATAATTATTAAAAATCGTTAAAGCTGTAAAGATTCACAGTGAAAAATCGCTTCTTCGCGAGTATGGCTAAAAATCGCAAAAAAATGCAAACTTTGAAGCAAACCCTGAAATTTATTTGAAATCGGTTAAAAAAAATAACAAAAATTTTTTTTTCCAAAAATAGCGAAAATTTTTAATATTTCAAACAAGCCATAAAATTTATTAAAGTGCTGTTTCTAAACAACAAGCAAGTGATTGTGTATTAAAATTTATATGAAAATCACTCAAAAAACTGAGTGCTTTACATATAAATTTGACTACACAATCACTTGCCTTTCATTTGGAAACAGAGCATAAAAGTCTCTAAAAGTATAAGGAATGGCAAATATTCGGAAAAATTCCTAAATTAGCGGGAATTCGCAAAAATTTGCTAATAGCGGCATGATACCAAAGTTTAGTACTCGTAATTATTAAAAATAGTTAAAGCTGCAAAGAATCACAGAAAGAAATCGCTTCTTTTGGGAACATGGATAAAATTCGCGAAAAATTGCAAACCTGGAAACAAACCCTAAAATATATTTGAAATTGCTAAATCGGTTAAAAAACAAAATGTAGGGGAAAACAAAAAAAAAAATGTTGCAAAAATAGCGAAAATTCGCGAATAGTTTTAATATTTCAAGCAAGCCATAAAATTTAGTAAAAGTGCAAAAATTCTATAAAAATTATTAAATTAGCGAAAATTCGCAAAAATTTGCTAATAGCGGCATGATAGCAAAGTCTAATAATTATAAAAAATCTTAAAAATTGTGAAGAATCCGAAAACTTACAGGAAAAAATGCTTCTATCCGGAACATGGCTAAAATTATTTGTCGTTGTTTGCTCTTACAATTTTTTTGTAATATCAAATAAATGTTTGCTCAAAAATTACTAAAATATTTGATTTTTTGTGTTCACACTATGTTCACATTGAACAAATATTTGTTTGCCGGCAAATACTTTTATTTGCTCAAAATCAGCTGTTATTTTATTTGATACTCAAACATATTTTGTGTTCAGACTACGTTAATGAAATATTTGATGTTTGCTTTCAAATATTTCATCAGTCTGAACGTACCTTTACACCTAATAAATTAAGCACGACCTTATAATTGATAACGCAAATGTTTTCTTTAAAGTCTCCCATTCTTATTTACTTTTCAGAAGGTATGTGTGGGCATTATTCAGTTAGTGGTGACTAGGTCAAGTAAAGTACTACTTACTGTTTATTCTACCATTAAATCAAAATATTTACATTTTAAAGAATAACTCATAAATCACTGCCCACTTATTATCCAATAAAATTTGAATTAAATTTAGAAATAAAATATAACAATTTAAGTTCATTATCATCAAAACATTATTTTACATTTAGAACAACAGCAATTGAAAAAGTATTGAAATCCATTTGACAATGACCTTCAACTTTATCATTTTTTCCGTTCAATGTTCAATAAAATCTTAGAAATATTAAATACAAACTCTTTAAAAGTTTGCTGCCATAAAGACTACTTGAACTAAAATTAAGAAAAAAAAAATAAAAAATAAAGAAATAAAAATGTTGTTAGTAAAAGGTGGCTGGCTTCAAGTAGATATAAAATTGTTTTAGTTAGCGAGGGAATGAGTGAATAACTATTAAGACTATGAAGTCATTGAACGTCTAAGTAGCAGCAGCCAACAATTTAATATGAAAATCGTGAATGTCTATTGACACCTGCAAAAAAGAAAAAAACTGTGCTGAAGTACGATAACTTTACTGTGATTATTACTTTTAGTGTGACGCCGACTAAATATTGATAGGAAACTGAATCGTAATGAAATGCAGCGAAAACAAAACACACAAAAACAAACAGTTAAAATAAAATGTTTAAACATTAAAAAAACAAATGTTTTCACAACAAACAGACCAATATTCAGTAGAAATAACAAAAAAAAACAAATATCATTTGCAATTAAAGACACTAAAAGCCAAAAGATAACGTTTTAATTAGAAATATTAATAAAACAACAAAACAAACAAACAACATACTTTAATTAAACTTTACCCACCCAGGTATCGACCAAAAGAGTAACAAATAATAACTCTTAACATAGAAATGTATGTATATTTGTGTGTGTGTGTGTGTGTGTGTGTAGGTATGTGGCTGCTACACACAATGTGGGCTAAATAGATGTATCTTTGGTTAGCTGGCTGATTGCCTGAATCGTTGCAATGATCAAGGCCACACACACCTACATAAAAAACATAGTTTTAAAATGTATCTACCAAAATTAACACCAACTAACAAGTCTCCCCAACTCGTGTGGAGACCAAAAGACGGACAATTAAAGAATTGATAAATTTTTTGATTAAATAGAATTGTTTAATTAATTTTAAGAATGTGACTTTTTAATTCAAGAGAAAATTATTTTTAAATTTTAGATATTGGGAATTATTTCTTTTTCATAAGCAGCTTTATTATATTCAACATTTTGTATTTTTTCGAATTTATTCTATGAGTTAAATTTCAGTTATGTATTTTATAAAGCTTTTTGTAATAGCTCTATTCCTTAATTTTTTTAGAAATGTATTTTAACAAGAAAATACAGTATAATAGTCTGGTAATGTATAAAGTCATTTCTAAAAAAATTAAGGAATAGAGCTATTACAAAAAGCTTTATAAAATACATAACTGAAATTTAACTCATAGAATAAATTCGAAAAAATACAAAATGTTGAATATTTTTAAATTTTACTAAATTTTATGTATATTTCCATTTTATTTAAGTGAAAAATTACAATTTTCAGTTTCTAAGAAAACGATAGTCTGCTCCAGGGATGTTAAATCGGGTTTTAAATTTTGTACCAACTTCAAAAAAAAAAATGTACTTTTTGGAGCTTTACGGTACCATTTTTTTTTTAATTTATTAAAACAACAAAAAAGTACATAAAAATTCAATTAAACGCAAAAATAAAAAAAAAACAACATTAACATACATTATATGCAGGGCTGTGGAGTCGTCCGAAAAAAGTACTAACTCCGACTCCAAGCGCTGAAATTTTTTAAGTGCGACTCCGACTCACGACTCCGACTCCGACTCCTACTCTAACCGTGATGCGAAATGAATTAGACGTAAAATTATTTCTCTTTTGTGTAGAAACATCTTTATTAAACGAATTATGGGAATCCCCGCGTAATGTGCATAAGAAAAACATGAGTGTTATGGTAGGAATTAAAGGCAGGCCGATAAAGATGTTTCTACACAAAAGAGAAATAATTTTACGTCACAATTTTTCTAATACATACTAGTATTTATGCGCTATAACAACACTTATTCTGTACAATGTTGAAAATATTTCAGCGTTGATGGTAAAAAATTCTGATATTAAAATTATTGGCAATTCCTGTCATTAACATTTTTTAGCATGAGTAAATTATTTAAAAAATCACACATCTTTTTCAACTAGATCAATAACTGAGTATAAGTTTTGCTAATGTAATTTAGACTTTTTCCCGCACGTATAAAAAATATACCTAAATATACTTAAATAGTAAAGTACTTGAATCAACTATTTCTAATAAAATAAATTAAAATCTACTTATTCATATTGATCTGCAAAATATTGCATCGCCAATTTCGAAGAATTTTTATATTGGAAAATATTAGAATTTTTTTTTAATTTTTTATGCCGAAAAATTTTGGAGTCGGAGTCGCGCGTTTGTTTGGGTACTGCGACTCCGACTCCGACTCCGGTACAAAAACCTCAACTCCGACTCTTCAACTCCGACTCCGACTCCACAGCCCTGATTATATGTATGACGACAATAAGGTACATAAAAGCCTTATAAATATACTCGTATGAGATCAAAATCAGGCACTTATTTGTTTAGTTAATAAACTATTTCGAATTTTTACATCATATCAGCATGAATTTGTCGATCTTATCCAATCCTTTGTTTGTATGAGACTTGATAACGTTGGCACATGAAATCTGTTTCTTTCCCTAGTTTTTATTATATTTTGAAAATAAAAAACTCTTTCCACATTTGCAGACGAATGTGGAATGTATAAAGTTCCAGCAACGACTCTAGAAATGTCAGGAAACATATGGACATTCAGCTGTTATGTAAATTAGCTACTTTTTGGTCGGTAAAAACTACAAATATTTTCAGTTTTTAACGACTGCAGTTGCTCGACATCAGCTTAAGCTCTAAATATGAAATAACATTTTCAGGAGTAAATTTATGGAACCACATTAAAACTTAGTTATTGAAGTTGACTTTGGTTCTCAAAACTTCGCAAAATTTCATATAAGATTGTTTTGCATTTTCTTTAACTGCTTTAACAACATCAATATTGATATTATTTTTAGAAATATATAGGGCCACTTCTGTTCCGCAATAAATTTCAGGTTTTCACTAATGTTGTCTCGTCTGTGGGTACCATAATTCCCTTTTTACAATGTGGCAAATGAAGGCAGACAGACGAAGTTTGTAGGCGAGAGAGGAAAAAAGTAGTGTGTCACGCATACAGCTTCACCCCCTTACCAACAAACGTCGTCTGTCTGCCTTTCACTTGCCGCATTGTAAATGGGGACTATACACCACAATACAAGTCGCATATTTAAGTGCCCATTAAATTAGCGATTTGTTGCACAACATAAATGCAATGAAAAGGACTCAATTATTTGTTTGCTGTACTAAACATTCAAAAAGAGGGAACTATGACAAATTTTTAAATTGTACCAAATGAGTCACGGTAGTACCGCGGTACTTTAGAAGGTCAAAATGTACCAAAAAAAAAAGTACAATTGTACCAACTTTATTATCCCTTGTCTGCTCAGCTTTTTTTTAACCGATTATCTTTTATGCAACACTCACATATTATAAATAATTACACAGGAAAAATTTAAAACTGTCTCTAATCACCAAATTAACCCATTAGATCCCAAACATCTTTAAAATCAGAAATACCTATGTTTTTCATTAAAACCCACCTTATTGGATATCATTTAAAGCATTACATTAACAACACTAAAAAATACCATTTTGAAAAGGTGTTTTTTGGGCTGTACTCGTGCGAGTACAATGGGACAATGGGGGTGCGTAATAAAAAGATTAAACTAACTTTATTAAAAACTATTTTTTAGTAACATATGAGATTAAAAGATCAATTTATTATTATGTATTAATATTTGTATGTGATTGGGTATGGAATGGTTTTAAAGCCGTCTTTTTCAACGCAAAGTGCAACGTTGCAAATCCACTGAATTTTACTGTGACAAACTTTGCATCTTATTTGATTGGAAATGCGTTTTGGGCAGTGATTGCCTGCCGATGTTGCAATTGACGATGTAGTTGTGCGCCTTAGTTCTACTTCAACTCTCAAACCGAATGGTAAGTACTGTCATTGTTTGTCAACCACTTTGGCGCCACAATAAATGTCAAACTAATACAGATAGGCGCAGCTACTGGTAAGCATCCAATTTTTAAAACCAAACCTAATAGGTTTTCCTCTAATAAATTGTTTGGCCGAGTGGCTTCCGAAGTATTTGATCATGGACTCATCAATCGAGAGATTTTTGTGTATGTATCCAAACTCACAAACCTTTTCACATAACATTTTTGATAATGGTCTGATTTTCGCCATTCTATCACTCAAATTGTTCCGAGTTGTCGGCAAGATGTATATAACGTTTTATTTCTTGAAAACGGTTACGTGACATATTGTTAGAATTAAGTGGAATATGCGTGTCCTCGTCCAACTGCCAAAACATACATTCCCTCGGTAATGAATGATAACCGCTAAAGAGGATAATTCCAATTAACACTTTTAGCTCTTTCACAGTAAAGTTTAATCTGTGCATGGTGTGTTGTGAGGCGTATTTCACCGTTTGGTCAACTATTAGCTGCACAACATCATTTTCAAAAAGTGTTTCAAACACTGCAATTGGAGATTTGCCTTCTAGTGAAGCGTGCATGTTATTTTTAAAAGATTCGAAAATCTAGTACTAGGCTCTTTTCCTCTACTTTATTGACGATGGTACTAATATCGATTTTCTTAAATTTTTTTTTTTTTTTTTTTCTTCTTTATTCAAAAAAAATATATTTTACAATAGTTTGTGCCTCAGCGTCCTTTGGACATTATTGAGGCGAGTTGGCAACAACAAAATTCTTTGCTACAAGGTTATAAAAAAAAAGATAATTAATAAAAAAAAAAAAAAATTTAAATATTTAAAATTAAATAACAAAATTTAAATGAATATGGAATATAATAATTCATATGAGACCAATATTCTCAATTGAGAACAAAAAAATGTACAGTATATAAAGTTTTCACAAAAGAAGCATTTCTAAATCTTGCAATAAATGTTCTTTTAATTTTTTTTTAAAGATCGAAATTCTTTCTATATTTCTTAGCTAGTGGAATATCTTCTCCACTGTCGCTTTCTCCAAACAATTATAATTCCCCTGGAAGGTCGTTTGGCAAATCATTCCGTAATAAATTTCCTCCGTCAATTTCATCCTGGTCTGTTTCTTGGTCAACATTAGGAGGAATAATTGTAAAATCAACATTTTCACGATCATTACTACTAGCATAATCAAAAATTGATAAAAAAAAATTGATTCAATTATCACATTAATTAATTTGAAATACTTTTTAAACAATTTTTTTTAATTGATAAAAACTATGCACTGATAATTTCTTCTGTGTACCGGTATACAATATCACGATATAATTAGAGTTTCTTTTTCCCGCACTTTTTGGATTCCCGGAAAAGCGGGAAATAAAAATCATATTTCCGAACTTCCCGCCCAAATTTTTTTGTTTATTTATTTTATTAATTCTCCAATGAAACTTATATTTTTTACTGGCTAGTATTCTTAAAATAAATCTAGTGTGTAGTATATATGTATATATGTAGATAGGATCATATAAATCAATTTAAGTATAAACCTTGTTAATGAAAAATATTTTTCGATATTGTGCCATCGATTGTTCAATAGCTTTTGGCATGAGGAAAAAAATTTCACCACGACATATCAAAAAGAACCTTTTCCATGCTCCCAAATTTCAATTTTTTTACTTTTTCTCCACTTTTATTTTGAAGGGTTTTTTTAGTATGTAATAAAAAAAATCGGTTGATTTAATTTTTTTTTTTTAATATTACCTTTCCAAGGTGAAATTCTACGCTAAAAACGATGGCAATAGCAGTCTTTCTTTAAGTTTGAAAAGAGTTGAGAAAAAGTAAAAAAATTTAAATTTGGGCGCCTCGAAAATGATTTTTTTTAATATGTAGTAGTGGAACTTGTTGGAACAATATCGATTGCAAAGTCGCCCTATTATATATATATGTATATGTTTTTTTTTTATTTATATCGAGAATTAATTTTAAATTAGATAATGTAAATGTAGTACAAAATAATAGGCACTTAATTTATAAAAATAGAGACGGAAGTAAAAAAAAATTTTTTTTATTGTAATATATCAAGTTTGAATTGAAAAATATTTTTTGTATTGAACTAAAATTTTTTAATTTGACATTTTAATATTGTATATTGTTAAATTTTTTACAAAAATATTGTTAAAAAAAATTAAGAAGAACCCTGAAGAAGGCACACAAAGGAGTGCCGAAATATCGGTTACAATATATCAAAAATTTTTTATAAAAAAATTTATACATCAAAAAATTTAATTATACATCAAAAGAATAAAAGTCGAATAAAATACATTATTATTTATTTCGATTTATATAATTGTATGTTGTTTTTCTTTTATTTTATTTTTTTTCGATAATCATATGTATATATATGTAATTAGTAGGGGCGGCAACACAATTAAGCTGGAGGTCCACACCACGCGTTAAATGCTTCGATGCGATTATTTATCTGTCAAAAAAATAGAATCAGTGTAAAATTGTATTGACAAGTTATACTTAACACGCGTAGTGAGCGTATGAGCATGCATGAAAGGCATGAATATTAAGTTACTTTCTACTTTTGCAATTGTCGCATGCGTCTTGTAAAAAGTTCAAGAAAGTATCAAACGTATAAAATGAGTGATAGAGCCCTCTAGCTTTAGATTGAAATAAGTTATACTTACTAAAAAATAAAAAAAGCGATTGTTGGTACATATTAATAAAACTGAATTTAAATTTAAATATGTTTACTTATCTCCAGATAGACAACAACTTATATTGTCTTTATATTAAAGGTGCCAAGCACACTTTTACAATACAGTCCATTTTTGACAGCACTTTGTACCAAATGTTACTGTAACCGTTATACTGTTATACTGTCTTTGTATGGAAGGTACCAAAGCCACTTTTCCAATCCAGGCTATTTTTTGGCAGATGTTATTTATTGATAATAATCAAGCTATTTGTACAAGATTTTTGAAACTTTTACTGTAACCCTTCTGCAGATATACAGAAATTTTCTTTGTATAGGGGAGCAGCTTAACCCGGCGTGATTCGCTACTCCAATTGAAATACAATCAGTAAAAAAATTTATAAACAGATCTTCTATATTAATAATGAAGCAATTGGTACCAAACTAAAATACTGGAGGTCCACACTACGCGTTTTCGCCTTCACGCATTGCATGATTTTCATACCTTACTTTCGTTCTATGTTTCAAATTACATGCAACGCTTTTTATGCGGCATCACCACAAGTAAAAATAAATTTTCATTTTTCAAAATCTGCTGATTTGTTCAAAAGCCGCTTGTGACGCTGACAAAAGTAGAAATTAAACCTACTTTTCAAATTCAACGCCTCAATGCATCCTACACTTTTGTGAATGTAACTTGCTTCATATAACTACACAGATTCCACTTTTTTGACAGCTGCGTAATCAGCGAAAATGTGGTGTGGACCTCCAGCTTTATTCTTCTTATGATAGCGGTGAAAAATAAAGTAGGGTTGGTCATACATTTGACCCATCTATGGGCATCCTATTAAGCCGCCATATTTCTATGGTTGAAGTTCTTAAATTTGTTCCCTGCAGTGCCTAGGATGACCTTAGATGGATCAAATGTATGACAAACCGCACTTTATTTTTCATCGCCATCATTTATTTCTACAATACCTACCCGCTATCTACATTCCCTAAGGGGAACAGAGCTAGAGAATCGAGACATACTTGCTCTTTATCTCCACTTCTTAGGGGGGATCCCATTCAAATATAGCGATTGATGAAATGGTTAAATTAATTAAAATGTTTCGTTTTTTGTGAATAAAATCAAAATTTGTTTACAGATTTTATATAAAAAAACTTTCTAATACGACTGCGCATATGAGAAAAACGTTTAACCTTTCTTAAAGGAAATTTTTTTGTGAGTTTCAGTTTTTTGAGTTTTGTTCAATACAATAAACTGTTTTTGAGTTACGCGAACATATTTTGTGCAACCTCCTCCATTTTCGAAATAACGGTATATCTCGAAAACCAGAGCTAACCTAAAAAACGGCTAGTACCACTGGATTCAGCGTACCCGAATTAGGTTAAAAAGCCAGGTGCCCAGCTGGTCTCAAAAAAAAGTGTAAATTTCTAGCACAGTGTTATTAACGTTACAATGAGTTAGATTAAATTTAAATCCCAACATAATTAGAATGTTTATGGGCCCTAATGCTCTATTTCGGGGAAAAAAATTTATTAAAAGCTTTATTACAAAATTTAATTAAATTATCTTCAAAAGCTTACAAAGACAGACTAGCCATTGAAATAAGTTAAGATTTAGAACAGGGGTGCCCATTTTACCAAATAATTGTGTAGCAGCCACGTCTCGTCTTTTAATGCTCTTTTGTTAAGTCGTTCATGAGACAGCGACGAGCGTACATTATTTATACTATGATTTTTTCAAATACATTGCATAAAATAATTGATGGAATTAAGAAAATATTTTTTATGATAAAGTCTTTGGTAATGCCCAATTTTTTTAAGTCTTCCAACATTTAAAAAGTATTGGGAAAATATTTTAAAAGTCATTATTATTGCATTACTATAATTTTTTTACAACGAAAACGAACAATTAATTAATAAAAATAGTTGCGCTTAGTTTTTTGTGTTAAAGTTCTATTACCAATACAGCTGCAAAACATATTTGAGCGCCACTGATTTATAATAAGAGCAATCACTATGGGTAGTGCAAAAATACACACATTGGCACAACACAACAAAAAATTTACCTATTTGCAATTTTACTTCGTTTGCACTAAAAAAAACCTTGAGCAAAATAAAAGTGCATATATGCTCAGTTGAAAATATTTTTTTATATTTTTAAAAAAGAAAATTTTAATTAAAATTGTTTTTGATCGCTTTATAGCAAAAATAAAATAAAAGTAAAATATCTGAATATACATAATTGTAAACAAATGAATGTAAACAAACTTGTGCTAGTACTCCCAGGAGTTATTTGTGTTGCCAGAATACATTTTTAGAAAAATAGCACATTTGAACAAAACATAAATGATATGCTTACAATCAATCATAATATGCACCGCAAATTGCAAATTTGCACAATGTCCATCGTGATTACCCTTAACATATATATAATATATGTTTAGTATTTTAAAGAAAAATTTGGCAGTACCCTAAACAGAAGTTTAAGCCCTAATTGTGTAAAACGCAACGCAACGCAAAAAATTACATTGAAAGCAAAAACAAAGTCAAAAATATTTTATAACTTTGTTGTTGCTTTCTACAGATTTTCATATTGAGTTTTTAAATTTAAGACGCTGCATATCTAGTGGCATGGAAAATTTTAAAACGCAGTATGAATTTAAGTAGAAGGCAACAATAAAATTATGCAAGATTTTTGACTTTGTTTTTGCTTTAAATGTAACTTTTTGCGTTGCGTTGCGTTTTACACAATTAGGGCCTTAATTTTTGCCTGACTGTAAAAAGTCTTTAGTAAAATATGAAAATTTTTTAAATTTTACGACAAAGATCCTGGAGCTCATGAATTCTGTTGTCAGCATTAAAACTCGAACACAACTTCTCTATGCCGTTTAAAAGAAGCCTTAACATTTTTATGCATCACTAGTTTTTTTTCTAAATCTTCATCTTGCATTTTATTTTGACTGGCTAAATTTTATGGCTACAAAATTCAATACAATACTTAACTTTTTAATTAATTTTAATATGTTCCACATTAAAGTTTTTAAACCACATTTTTACAAAATATACCACAATATTAAAAACATTGTCAGCCACAGAGTCTCATAACTCAAATGCTTTTTGTTTAATAATGTTCCAACATTTTTGACACGATTTTCAAAGCTCCCGCATCATTTTGATAAATTTTGCTTCTTTGTTTAAGTTGCTTCTTTGTTATTGCGTCTTACATGTTTGTGTTTTGGAAATCCAATAACATTATTGGAAGTGAAGAGCTTAACATTAGTTGAGCAAATATTTATTTCCAATGGCATGAGAGCGAAAGTTTCTGAGTTTGGGAACGCTAACATTTAGCCGTTTTGTTCGACGACTTTTAACAGATTAAAATACGACTTTAAATGACTGTGTTTTAGCAGATTCTATTAACGGTACCAAATGTTGCATATTAAGTATTTCCGGTATGCAATGGAAATTGATTTTGAAAACGAAACTATTTAAAACCAAACATTTAGTCTATAATTTTTTGAAAAATCGATTTTAATTAATTTTCCTCTTATTTTCCCTCTATATTCTGTTTTATTTCATATTATACATATTATATTAGAGCTGTATTTTAAACAAAAAAATTTAAAAGAAGTCACTCAAAATTTATCACACCCCTTAAAAACGATAATTTTAAAATCTATCGATTTTCATTAAATGTCTGATTGTTAACAAAATAAGCAGCTTGAAACACATTTTCTTAGTAAGAAGTGCAGATAAATTAACTTCAAATAAATAATTCGATTGCGAGAAAAATACATCTAATCAAAAGATTATAATAGTTTTCTCACTGTTTGACAAAAACTTGAGAGTGTTGCCAAATAGACAAATGAAGCGCGTTGGAAAACTATCAACTGATGTTTTTAATGAGGTCAGACAGCAAATAACGGAAGGAGCAAATGTTTGTCAATGTTACCTAGCGCATAAACCGTTGATTAATATACAAATTAGGAGATTAAGCGGTTTGTTAGAAATTTGTTGGAATTAAATTGCGGCACACAGTGGCTGAAAATTAAATTTCATCGGCCAAAAGTCTAATTTTTTGTTATCGCAGATTTAAAATTAAATTCATTCGATAGGAAATATAGTAGAACTAAGGTATCCAAAAACTGGATCAAAATATTGGTAATTGTGGGTGTGGCATACAGAGAACAGAGAAAAAATTTAATTTTTGTAAGTTCGATCAGAAATAAATTCCTCGCAAACTATTATCAATAATGGGTTTATTTTTTTTTTAAATTAGTGGGATAGCAGTCTTTAAGAAATGGTTCGCTTTATTACGAACCCGTTTATACCTGATGTGTTATTAAATGTTTTCCCAGGTTCTAGATTTTAGTTAAGTCCGAATTTCAGTGGAATAGAACTTGTTAGGGTTAAAAGGAGTCAAAGAGATTTTACTACCATTAGGAAGCTTTAAGTGTCCTCTATGACCCCTTAAATACTTTTGTAACTGTTTGGAACTGTCTGTAGAACACTTTTTTCATTTGAATGAAATTATTCGCAACATTTTTTTTTTTTTTTCTTTTTATTTTACTAAAACATAACGCAATGGCTTACGCTGGTCTTGTTTTGAAAATTAATCCTGCAACTGATGCAATTCTTGAAACTTACATTCCCGGGTAGCTTTTGAGTTGATTTGAAAAAACACGGGTCCATAGAGGGGCGGGAGAGTGAATTGGTAACCTCAGATATTAAAACTTTTAAAAATTAGACAAAAATATGTGTATATATGGATTGGAAAAAAATTAGACTTAAGCTGACCTACAAAAAATATAATGAAATGTTTAGGTTATCTCCTTTAGAGATATTCGGATAAAACGGATTTTTTGGGTTGATTTTTAAGCAATTTTTAGAGTTTTTCAACCGGGTGAATTATGTTAAACATCAAGCTGTCATCAATAGTGGTTTAAACATTTTTTATATGGTAGAAAAGCAGACTTTAAGCAATGGTATTATAAAATGTATTGTTAAATTCTTATGCATTTTTCTATAAGTGTAGTGGTATATTCGAGGTGAATGTATATGGGTATAAAGGTAATACTCATTTTATCTATCTCACCAAAAGATGGTTATGTTCTTTCGCTGATAAAAGATTTTTCTTCCAAAAATATATAAAAATGTTTATATTTTTCATAAGAGTTTTTAGTCAATTTGACATTTGTTTCTCCCACATGCACTATCCAAAAAAAAAAAAAAAAAAAATACAGTGCACCCGCGATAATATGAATACCCTAATATATGAACACTCCAAAATATGAACAATTATTATCTTCCATTGACTACTCTAAAATATGAACTTGTGCAAAACCTTTAAAACATAAGCAACTTATTTTTGTATTTTTAACGGATTTCTTCATTGTGGAATTTCTCCAACAAGCAATTTATACGACCGTGTCGTAAAATTCAGTGAAATGAAACTGAATTTAAGTTTATTTTAACAGATTTTATCTACCTTCACAGTGGTCGATCAATATGTCTTATATACACGTTTTAGTTAGTAAAATCACATTCAGCTGGATTTCTATATTCGTCTTTAAATATAATATTAACGGGAAAAGGTGCAAGTATTATTTATTTAGCTAATAAATTTGGGGTGAAAAAAAATTTGCAATATGTGGAAGAAAAAAAATGAAAAAGGTTATTATTATATTAAATGTGCTAACAATGTGCTAACAATACGTTTATTTCACCTGGAAAATGAAACACGTGTGGCCTCCCGGGTACCAACAAATTGAAAATGTATTACATATACCGATGGTTTTTGAATATGAGAGATAAAAATATAACTTTTAGGGACAGGGCGCTCGCTTGCATCAAATATCTGAAGACAGTAAGGAGCGCGGGCCGTTTAAAAGGCGATTGATCGGATGAAAATCACAAATTTTTTCGCAGTATAACTTTAAGATTTTTTTCTTTTTCAAAAATAATTTGTTTTTAAAATCAAATAAATCAAAAATTTTGCATTAGAAACTTTCATTTTTATGGTAAAAACGTTTTTAAAAAGAAATTAGAGGCCATTCGCATATATGAACAATCTTGCAAAACTGAACTAGCTTGGTTTTAGTTAGTTCAAATTATCGCGAGTGCACTGTAATAAAATTTTTGAAACAAAATTAATTTAAGTAAAAAATTCTAATAATTCAACCCACCGATTTTTATAAAATTAGAACAGTAATGGTTTGTAACATGGCCATAATTTTCTGAAAAACTGATCAATATGGAGTGGTAAATAGTGGCAGTATGGCCATTTTTGTAAAAAAAATCATTTTTTTAAAACCGTTTTTCCGGTATTGGGAATTTGGCGTATTTCTTACACAATAATTGGAATGCCATTTAAGATCTTTTCGGTCTTCATAACCTTAAAATTTAATTGTGATATCTCTAGTCATGTCAGATTCATGGAAAGTCAAACATTAAAATGATTATTTCTATAGTGTAAATGAGTGAAAGGGCTTCCAATATGAGTAAAAAAAAAATAATTTTAAGGTTTGACGTTCTATAAGTCTGACATAGATGAAGTTATCATAATGAAATTTGGCAGTTTTGTAGATTAAAAAGTTCTTAAAACAGTGCACTTAAAAACATCCCCATTTTTTAATAAAAAAATACCACAATTCTCAATTTCAATAAAGAGCATTTTCATACTAAATGCCAAATTTCTCAACAACTGTTAAACCGATTTAAATAAAATCAAAACTGTAAGAAAGCTCAAGAAGTCTTCTCTCTAGCAAAAGCAAAAATATCTCTATTGGTTCAAAAGTTACAGATTTTTAGCGGATGAAAACCGATTTTCAGCCACTGTGGGGCATATCACAAACTGTTGGCAAAAAATGTGATGTAGAGTTGGGCTTCACCAAACAAAACAAATGTTTCATAAGTTTTCATACCATTTGATACTTTTTTTTGAACATTTCATTTAATGTGAAAAGCCACATGGACATGTGGTTCTGACGTAATTTTGACGTTATTACAAATCCATAATTGCGTCAGAACAATATGCGCATGTGAATTTTCACATTCCGTGTACTCTAGGCTTTACAAAAAGGTCAAAAATGAATAAATTAAGGGATTCTAGTAATGGTTGCTGGAATAAAGACTAAATAATCAGCCCTGTATTATAAGGCGTTGTCGATGTCGACGAAAATTTTAAGTTTTTGTTACATCAAGTCAACAACCACATAATTTCAATGTGAGTTTGTTATTTTCTAAGAATGTTGTGTCGCTGTCGACTATTTATCCAAAATCTGTCAAAAAAAAAATATTCCATCTCTAATTATTTGTTTCTTTGGCGTTAAGTGTTTGTTTTTTTTTTTTTATAATTATATATTAAAATATATTAACTTTAAAAAAAACTGTACTAAAAACAAAGTAGTCATTCATCCTCCATAATGGGCATTTGGCCGAAATCTAAAATTTATTTTATGTATTTGAAACACAATTGTGTGGTTAAATTTTGTTGGACTAATTCAAACATTAAATTTAAGAAATTAGTATTAAAATTTGTGTCTATAAATTCCTTTAAATTTGCATTTTTTATTTCAAACGTATTTAATAAATAAATTTATTTTCTAACTTATATTTCTTTAACTTTCTTTTGAGTCATTTATAGAAAATTTCCTGTTGACTAAAACAAAGTCAATTCTACTCGATTGTTGTCAATAACGACTCATACAATACAATTATTGTTCGATTGCCGTCAACTAGAGGCGACGTCGACTTTCATATTAAGGGTGAATAACAACAGTTGAATGTTTGGGAAAATAAAGAAAAAAAAATATTATATAAAAGCATTTCTCGAGTTTAGTTCACGAATTATTTCAAGATTCTTATATTAACTGCACAATCACCAGACTTCAATTCGATAAAAAAAAAAACTATAAAATAAGTCGACGCATCCAAAAACACTCTACTTCTCTTTTATATCTGATCTGAAATCTGAACTTCAGCAAGAATTACCGTTGCTAATGCAGCAAGTGTTGTCAAAAACATCTCAGATCGTTAAATAAAATAAAAAATTTCATGATTTAAATAAATAGAATTTTATCCAATTATTTGGATATATTGTTTTTATTCTCAATAAAATATAAATTATAAATGCAAAACTAATAAGGAATTCAATTTATTTTAAAGATACAAATTTTACAAATCACGTTTTAAAATTCCTTTCTTCATAAAAATAATTTAATGAAAATTAAATTCAATGAATTTAAGCCTGATTAAAATATAAAAATTTGGATTAAAGCCCATTAACAGTTCAATAAAATAACTACAATACTAATTATAATTTTACAAATTTTCCATATTTTTAACTTGAAATTATTCAGAAATTTGAAAAATAATTTTTCTGAAAATTTTGAACATAATAAACACTTTCTTCATTTCTATTGTAAATTATATAATGGTACCCATGTGATCTAAAAAAGTTAAACAAGTCCACGGCGGGCAGTTAACACCGCTACGACGTGAGACAACACGGCCGCTGAATTTCTCGAGTAAAAGATCCATTGTTTTGTTGGCTGTGTGGCAAGTGGCACCACCCACTTGATCTTAAAAAGTTAAACAAATCAACAGTTATACTATCATTTGAGAGCCGAACCTCTTTGCGTACTTCGACCACCAAATTGTTTTCAATACTAAGAATAATGAGCAAATAATTTCTTATTCTTGCACTTCTCAGGTATTAAAATCTCTTTACTTCAATAACATTCATGTTTTCCATCAAAATCTGAAACGTTCCTTAATAAAGATCAAGATTTGTTTAAGCTTTTTCATTAAAAAAAATTAAATAATTGTAATATGGGTAATTCCATGTCAAATAAAGCTCTATCCTCTAAGGAACATATATCAACGAAAAAAAATTATTAAATTGTTTTTGCAAAAGTTATAGCATATTCAAAGTGTCATAAACTCGAAAACTCATTTAATTTCTTGGACACGCAACGTGACAAAAAGTGTTCTTTTCTTTGAAAGTGCCTACATTAGACTTCAACAAAAAAATGCAACAGCTAGACAAAAGAAACTTGATCCATGTCTTTTTTAAATCACCTAAAATCAAACAAATCAGCCTTAAAAAATACTTATTACTCAAAATTACAATATAAAAATTTTATTTTAAGATGATTTTTTAACAGGATGCGAAAGAAATAAAATCATATAATAAAAAAGAAAAGACATCTCCTTCAAAGTTTCAGCAATTTTAAAGAGCAGTTTGAGGTTGTATAAAAAATCCGCCAAATAAAAAATTAGGTTTTTGACTTAGTCCATTTTTAAAATTTAATATTTTGCAGATATTACATTTAAAAATTTAATATATTGTTTTTAGCCCCAAGTATTCTCTTTAAAATGACATACAAATCATCTTTTTATGTGCAGTAGCTTTTGAGATATTGAAAAAATAAACTCAAGACATTCGGCTAATTCGGCGAAACATTTTGAATATACCATAACTTTTGCAAAAAAAAAAATTAAAAGAATTAAAAATTTTTTTCGTTAATATATGTTCCTTAGAGGATGAAATGAACCTTTTCGCCAAATTTCATTCAAATCGAAAGGGGTCGGGTCCCACACTTGGTCGATTTGACATGGAATTACCCATATGTTTTTTTAAATTGTTTATTACAATATGTCTTCAAGGGTTAATTTAAATATCAAAAAGGGCTTGAAAATCATAAATATTGTATGCACAGTTGCCATGTAAACTGACAAAATAGTTGAATAATTAATACTTTAATAAACATTATTGAACGGAATATAACTCGCAACAAATAAACTATAAAATAATCAAGAGTGTTCGAAATTTCACTTTTCACCTGCCGCGTTATTCTGCGAACAGCACACGCAAAAACACAAATTATCTTTAATAAAGGTTCAAGCTTAAATTTATAGCCATTAAATCATGGTTTAACGTATCTTTAGCATGATTTTTGTTATTGTAGTCCATACCAACGTTAAAGTACAAGACTGTGAAAATTTATCTCACCAATATTGTTCAAAAAAAAAGTGCGGTCAAAATCTTAAATCTCATACACACGTAATAAGCGTTCAAACACTTACCATGATGATAATGATCAGCATCATCATCATGTTATTGCTATTAAGGATGTTTAAGCGGGTGTTTAACAATAAAACATGACATGATTGAAAGAAAACAAGTTCCTTAATACAAAAAATAATCATAATTTGTTAAAAACTTAAATAAACAAAAAAGTATTACGAGTACGAATATTTTTGTTAATTTTCAGGACACAAATATTACAAGCTGTGAGCGTCAAAAGAAATTGTACACCTCAAACTATTATATTTTCTCTACATATAGTTGATAATTTAAATAAAAATTTTTGGTTTTTTATTTATAACATTTTCTTCTTTTGCATTTTATTAAAAAAGAATAACAAAACCCTACCAACAACAAAAAATATACAACAAAAACTAAAAAAATCATCATATTCTTTGTCAATAGAATTGATTTGCATTGATTCTCTGCATCGATTCCACTTGCTATCTAGTAACTTCGGGCGAAATTTTTTGCCATTCCTCCCTTCTCTTGATGGTTATTTCCCTTTTTCTTATCTACCGGGACATACGCTCCGAAAAATGTTCCATTGGTTTGAGATCAGGTGACTAGGGGGATGATCCAACTGCTTGAGAATATGGTAAAGCAGCCAGGGTAAGGAGTGCCCCGGTAGGATAGTTGGTAGTAAGCTAGTCCATCAGTACAGGGGCTGCGGGTTCGATTACCGCCAGAGACTCTGGTTTCCTGCACGATTAGCATAAGAAAAACATTTTTAGCAGTAAAAATGCGCACTTATAACATTCACATTGCGTCGGGAAACATGCCCCCTATTAAAATCAATAATCAAATACTACCCCAACACTCGCATGTAAAATACCTCGGTATACATCTAGATCGGCGTTTACCGTGGAAATGGCATATAGAAGCTAAATTAACTCAAATGAAACTAAAAGCAATTCAAATTAATTGTCTTATTGGAAGAAATTCTGTTCTAAGTCTCGATTGCAAACTTCTTTTTTACAACTCTATCTTAAAGCCAATTTGGTGCTACGGTATTCAATTATGGGGCACTGCCTCAGCGTCTAATATCGAAAAAATTCAAAGCCGCCAAAATAAACTTCTTCGAATAATCACAGCTGCTCCCTGGTATGTTAAAAACGTGAATATCCACAAGGATCTCAACGTGCCATTGGTAAAAACTATGATACGAAATATGCAGTAAAATATTTAAAAAGGCTTGAGCTCCACCCAAATCCACTAGCTTTAAATATTTTAAATGATGGCGGCCACACTCGCTTAAGGAGAAGAGACACTGCAGCACTCACCCAAAATCAGATGAGCGATAAACACCTACATATATGAACATTAACCGTGATGACGAAATCTTTTTTGCTTGGCACTGGCCGGACATAAAGCAACATTAGGATAAGATTTGATTTATTATTGTTAGTTCATATTTAATATATGAAGATTCAATAAATAAATACTGAAAAAAAAACATAAGCTACAAAATTTATTTTGAATCTTGCGTTCATTTTGTAAAACCCTCTGTAATTATATCAAAATACAACTTAACAAATATAATAGCGGTATTCACACCGAACTTGTTAATTTGTTACTCGGTAGTTTGTTAATTTGTTAAAGTTACCAACTGTGAACGACCCCTTTTTAAAACTTTGTTAGTCTGGTAACTTTCATAGTAAAACAACTGATTTATTGTTCTGACACAATTTATTATTCTGGAAAAAATAAAACATGCCACGAGAAAGTGTAAAAAAAAAGTTACCAACTAACAACTATTTTATCAGGGGTGCCGTGTCGTTAATTTGTTAAATGTTAATCCGGTAGCGCGTTAAATATACAAAAACAAAATGCGTGTAAAAAAGTAACTATTAACGACTGACAAACTAACAAGCTCGGTGTGAATACCGCTAATATTTTGTGCTATTTATGAACGATTGGAGACTACCCTTTATCTTAATAGACACAGAGTATTTTCTCATAAAAACCATATATTTTTTTATAAAAGCTTCATATCAGCATTTTCCTAGTAGGCACATATATTTTTTTTGCAGTTTATGAATTTTTGCATAATAATTTTTAAATGATAAATATACTCTGATGTATTTTGACATCAGTACTATGACAAATATCTTCAAGTGTCTTCGTTTGTTGACCCCATGTCACTTTCCATCATTGTGATGTCAGCCTTTACGTTGGACAAATTGTGACAGTTTGTCATTAAATTGGAATTGACTGATTAATGGGCCGTAATGGGAGAAAACTGAGCTCATATTCATCTTCAGCATGGCAAAAACCATAAGAATCAGTTGGAGTGGTTAAAAAACATGTTCAATGTCCAATGTGTTATAGATCAAAAAGCACGATTTTGAGTTTAAGGTACTTTTACACGTCATGTAATTTGCAGTGACTTTGTCAGATGAAAAATCCATTAATTCACTTTTTATAGCATTTTAGTTATTTAAGAACTTATGGTCTGTTCATCAATTTTTTTTTTTTTATTCCCTATGCTAAAAATTAAGAACTTATGGTCTGTTCATCGATTTCGAACGTAGACTTCGTTCGCTTAACTTAAGTACATGTAAAACAAAAACAATATTTTATGATTTGTTATTGTTTTAAATGTAAGCAGAGCTACCGTTTTTGGTTATTTCTAACCAAAATTGGTAATTTTTTTCTCAGTGTGGAGATGTGAATATTTTTTTTATTTTACTTTTTTTTTAAATATTCATACGTATTATGTTATTTTTTCAAATAATTTGTACGTTGCGCTACGATTTTTTCATTATTTGTTTCAAATGAGTGGGAGTTCTTATGCTTTATCGAAAACAAAAAATTTCTTTCAAAACAGCTACGAGATATTTTTTTTAAGATTTTTGTTAAGAAAAAAAATTGACAAATGTGATTTTTATATTAGAAACGGCCATGGTCTAAGTCTAATGAAGTTTTAATCAATGAAAATTTTCATTAATTTTGTTTTTAAAGGATCGTAGTTTTTCCTGATTGTAATAGTAGGAAAGATAAGTGGTACTTAAAGTAGAAATTGTATAATATCACGTGGAATCGATTTCAGAGCAAGCAAAAATGTACACAAAAGTATTTTTAGTGTTTCCAAAAACTTGAATATAAGTTAAATGTTCTAAATTAACATTACTTCCAGTAGTATATTTCAATATATTGAAATACACATAGGAATTTCAAAGATTTTTGAAAAACAAATTGATATATAATCTATTATTTAAGAATTTATGGAATTTAATGTAAGAAAATGGCGTGAATTTAAGATGTTTTAAATTTTACTTTTATAACCTGCCGGTATGTATATTTATTTTAGGTTTTTCGCAATATTTTTAATTTATAAAAAAAAAAAACCTTTAACTGTCAGTCATATACTTTTTGCCTATTGAATGTGCGGTCTGAAATACGAATTTGTTTATATTCGCCATAATACAATTATTCACAAAATATTTCCAATAGAACAATTTTAAACCAGTAATAATAATAATTATATATTAAGAATACTATTTAAAAACAAGAGAAACAAGTTATACATATTTCTATAATATTTTAGATATATGTTAATTAGGAAATATTCACAAAATATACATTTCGCATATCGCCAACAGTTTCCAATATCACCAAAACAATCGCAATATCGCCAAAGGTATATTTCCATCGCAAAAAGAATTTAAAAATCGCCAGATTTGACAGCCCTGCCAATTACAGAGAAAAAGACGAAAACAATAGAATTTTTCCTTTTTTGTTGTTTATAACTGTGAAGTACAAATTTCATTTATTGTAAAGGACATAATCAAAAAAATTCAATATATTAATTTTCAATATACTGAATTTTGTATTTGAAATTTGATTTTTTAATATGTAAAAGTACCTATTACTTTTTTTGTTTTATTTTCTTGTCTTGTAATTAATGTTTTCTAATTAGGAGCAAATAACCTATGTTTTACATTGTAACTTAAAATAAATTTTAAGGTTTTTCTGATTTTACAAAAGGCATTTCTAATTTGGTTATATTTTTGCATATTTGGTAACTTTTTTAAAAGTTTTGGTTGTAAAAATCTTATTAGTCGTGGCAGCACTGAATGTAAGTTAAGTAAACGAAGGCTTCGTTCGGAGATATATCAACAGGCAGTTACTTTTTTTAAAAGAACATGCCGCCACAAACAAATGACTTGCAAAATAGAACACGCTCTAATGGAAAAATTTACCCTGCTAATTCGGGCTGACATTTACAAAAAAATTTTTTTATTTTTGCACGAAACGTATGCATTTTGCACCGGGAAATTAGACAAGTACACCGCTAAATAAATGAAGCAAAGCCGCGAATAACGTTGTAAAAGCCACTTTTTGCAAAAACAGTTTTTTGCAGATAAGAATTAACATTACTCTTTTAAACTGTTTAAACGTCAATTCACCCAAAATTATGCACCTTAACGCCATAAAAATGCGATACAAAGAGTCAGCTAGTGGAAGAACGTTGTAAGTTACTAACAAAATGATACAAACGAACTGGTTTTTCAAGGTGGAATAACGTTCTAAAAGCCGCTTGCGTAGTGGAAAACCGTTTTAAATGACATCGCGATTGTGGATATGTAACGTTTTTCTACTAAAAAAAAGAATATAAACTGTAATTAAGCATGTTATTTAAAATTCGATTTACTTGATATTCTGCATAAAAGTTTTTATTGTCATTATTTTTGATAATCTAAAAAAAAAATTAAAAAAATAATAATCCTGCCTTCTAAAAACGTTTTTTTGCTCTCCTGAAAAATATTTATTTTGTAACTTACAACGTTATTCGCGGCTGTGCTTCAAATGTCGCGTAAAAGAACCTTTAGTATGAAGAAATGTGCACAATATCATTATTGATATTGTGTAAAAAAAAATGTTTTCTGAATAGTTGGAAATTTAACGCTTGTGATAAAAATGTGCCGTTATTCTACTTGTTATGACGCGTTTGTTTTCAGAATAAACGATATATTTTGTGCTATAACGATATTTTTGATCCAAAACTTTAAAAAAATGTTTATTTTTATTTTTGTTTAAACACGAATTTTTATTTTTGTATAGTCGAACCTTTAGGGGTTTAAAATTTATTTCAATAGTGGAGTAACGTAACTGACTAAGTCCCCGTCCATAATACAAAACGTTGAAAGGGAAAAGACGAATGGCAAAGTGTTGTTTGTTTCGTGTACAGTCAGCTTTTAGAGTTTGTTATGGAGAGAAAGAAGAAAGAGACAAAGCATAAAAAATACTTAAAATGCTGCAAAGCAAAAGTTTAATTGCATGAACATGAATGAAGTTTTAAAAGAGAATTGAAGAAAGTTTCTGCAGCAAATGGTTCATAATATGAACGAGGACTATGGGATTAAACAGCCAAGGCTTCTAAAGCTAGATTTACACGATTGAAATTTTCTTCAAAATTGCTCTTCAAAATGCTTCAAACTCGTGTAAACAGCAAAATTTCTTCAAAATTTATTGATAAAAATTTATTTCAATAATATTGATCAATAAATTTTGAAGAAATTTTGATGTTTACACGAGTTTGAAGAATTTTGGAGAGCAATTTTGAAGAAAATTTCAATCGTGTAAATCTAGCTTAAGTCTTAGACATAAAAAGGGTAAAACTAGATAAAATAAGGTAGAAAATAATAAAACTTATTAAAAATAACCATTATATTGGTTTGGCTTCTTGATGGAGAATTAATTTAACCATATAATGTATATATATCATATATATCTACCTTATTCATAAAAACTTTTTGTATTGTATGAAAAATTGACTTTGTTGTTGAACGTTTGTTAAATTTTATAATCGTTTAAGAATATATATGTTGAATAATCTCGTTAAAAATTGTTTTGGTTGTTGGGACCTATCGTAACGTAACTAGGGTAGAAATTAAACATTACTGGGGTTTTTTAAATACATATCAACATAGTAAGAAGGTCATTTTCCGGTGGGGCACTTGTTCTGCCCTGGTTTCATGGGCAAACAAAAGAATGGCTATTAAACTTCATTAAATTTGCTAACGTGTTTAATCATTTTATTACTCTCATAAATGGCTAATAACAACATGCTTAGTGATTAAAACGACATTAATAAATTAACAAATATGTATCTAAGTGTACAATTATTAAAATTAACCTTTAATTCCAGGTCGCTACATTTTCATGGCTTTGACAGTGTGAGAACAATTTATATTTTATTTAACTATTAACATGTTTCTTTTTTTCACTTTTTGTTGTTATTCTGACAAAAAGTATAACATTAAAGTAAATGCAATTATATTTTAACTACCAAGTATCAAGTACCAAGCCTTCCAGTTTTGTATTTTTGTGAATACAGATTTTTTTTCTTAAAATTTATTTTTGTCATATTATTGTTAAATGCAAAGAAATAAAAAAAAAATCGTAAATAATTCTTGCACTAAATCACAGTTTAAGATGTCAAATTGTTATTTTATTACTCGTATTTCGGTACGAGAACAACATTTAAGAGCGGACGGACATATGCTTCAGTGAATACGTAGAAAGACATTCTTAAAGTAACATTGACTTAAAAAAAAAAACTAAGTAAATCGTTAACCTTTTTGTCATTATGTTTTTAATGCATTGATTTATGACAGATATCGTTGTAGGTGGTCTTATTTAGAAGTTTAGAAGAATTGGAAGAGGTAAATAGTAGTGAATAGAAGTAGTAGTTCAAATTATAATGGCAAAGATCGTGATTTTGCAAATAGGGAGCCTGGGAATCATTTCATTTATTCCCTGCACAAGTTCAGATTAGTTTATGCCCGTACTATAAACCTTTGAGATTTCAAAATTGCATGCTATAAATCAAATTTATGTTTTTATGTTTGTTTAAATAAAATTGTATGTTTCTTTTATTATTCTACCTTCCTTTGCTTAGTGTTCTATGGAAAAATATCATTTTATTACATCACAGTGGCTGTTTTGTTTGGGTGGTTTAGCCATAAGCCAGTGTACAAAAATAAAAGTGAAGATATAAATATTTGGAAGAAAACATTTTGCGCTATTCCCATCAATAAAGTTACAAAATGTATTATGTTGCATCCTTTTTGTTGTTATTGGTTTGTTTAAAAGTTTTTTTTTCTTTTTTTTTATTTTTTTTTATTTTTGTTATAAGTTTAGTTTTTTATTGACCTTTAAATCAACCGTAAAATCCAGAAGACAAAAATTTTTACATTTAAGATTAAGTTTGTAGACATTGAGATGATTTTTTGTAAATCCGATCTTGAAGCTCAGAATTTGTGGTCAATCCTGCGCTAATTGATTATCGCTTTGAACTAATTTGTATACCATGTCGAGCGAAAAATCATAGAGAAAAACCCCAACAAGTAAGTAACAAATAAAATTTCTCTTGTTTTATTTGTGCCTTATTCAACGCTGTTGTTGAATTACCACAATTTCCAAAATAATTAATTGGAATTTGTTCAATCAGCTTTAGCACTTTTTTAAGGCAATTACAGATCAATCATCGAGAAGAGGATAGTCTTCAGCCGGCAAATGGGTTTAAAAAAATTTAGCAAGATGGATGTATGTATATGAGGGATTTCGTGTCAAGTGACCCAACTTTTGAAATGGGTGTCTTCCGATTTGGATGAAATTTTGCACCAAGTCCTATTGGATAGTAGTTTAGACACAAATTTTCAACAAGATCGGTCAAAAAGCTTCTGAGTTAGAGAGGGTCAAAATTTGACATTTTGGTCAAACAGGTTTTCTTTCTCATCCATGTAACTTATTATCTATTGGTGTAAGCAAAATTTGTCTTAAACAAATTAGATAGCTATTTCTTCAATCTTACGAAAAAAAAATTTTTTGTTTTTTTAGATTTTGTTTTTTTAAATTTAAGACTTTTTTTATTTTTTTTTAAGCGGGTATTATTTTTTTTTTTTTTTTATTTATGCTCAAAAGAAAGCTTAGGTCTTTTCCTTTAAGGTAGTTCTGGTCGGTTTTTGGGCCGCGAGTGGGTTATGTATAAAAAAAATTATTTCTAAGTCAAGACGAGGATTTTTAAATTTTTAGCATATGCACTATTTTGAATTTTTTCCCATTTGTGTGTAAGTCTGTCTAAAATCTTAAAAATAAAACTTATGCTGAGAAACTAGACAAATTAACCTTTCCGACGGTATATAACATACCTAACTAGCATTTCATTCCCTCGATACTGTAATGCCCACAATATGGTAATCCCAGGAATAAAATCACTTTTTTTCTATAGAGATGTTGACAAATTAAATTTTTTTATTTATTTTTAATAATAATGAAATTAATATAAAATAATAATAATAAAAAAAAAACATAAATAAATAAAAAAATTTTATTTTAATCATCCTTTTATAAATTTGTTTTTTTTTTAATTTAAAATTGTTTTTTAAGGGGGTTCTTTTTTTTGCTCAAAAGAACCCTTAGGTCTTTTCCTTTAAGGTAGGTCTGGCCACTTTTTGGGCCGCGAGTGGGTTATGTATAAAAAAAAATTATTTCTAAGTCAAAAAGAGGATTTTTTCAATTTTCAGACTGAAAGATGCACATTGAAAACAATCATTTCAAATGTACATGATTTTGTGGAAGAAATGTGTAGAGGATTGCTAAATTTAAGAACCCATGACTTTGTAGTCAAAGAGAATTGGTCATTCTTCAAGGCTTTAAAGTCTGGGGAATTCGTTATTTCGTTTGATTTCGCAGAGAACTGTAAATATGTTCTTCAGGATGCCATACAGTCATTCCACTTCAATAACGACCAAGCAACTATATTTACAGTAGTTATTTACTACATGAAAGATTAAAAACTGGAACACAAAACTATGGCAATCATATCCGATGATTTAAAAGATGATGCCGTTGCAGAGTATGAATACCAGAAGATAATACTAAATTATCTAAAACCTAAATTTACAGTATAGAAGGTATACTACGTTTCGGACGGAGCTCGTCAACATTTTAAAAACAAAAGTAGCTTCACAAATCTGATAGCTCATGAAAAATATTTTGGAATGCCAGCTGAGTGGCATTTTCATCCTACTGCTCATGGTAAAGGATCATGTGAGGGTGTTGGAGCAAACCTCAAAAGAAATGCAGCGAAGTATAGCCTCCAGTGTTCTCATCAAGATCGCATCTTAGATGCGACTGCTTTATTACATTGAGAAAAGAATTACATATTGTAAAGAAACTAAAATAGTTTTAAGTAGCAAAGAGGATCATGATGAAACATTAAAAACACTGAAGAGCAGATTCGATGCGGAAACAATCGATTCGGAAACAATCGATGGCACCGCTCAATATCATGCTTTTATACCGCTTGTCGATGGAAGTCTCAAGTTATACATAACCCACTCGCGGCACAAAAAGCGACCAGAACTACCATAAAGGAAAAGACCTAAGCTTTCTTTTGAGCAAAAAAAAAAGTACCTCCTTAAAAAAAATTTAAAAAAAAGTTTTAAATTAAAAAAAAATTTTAAATAACAAAAAATTTTTTAAAAGGATCTTATGTGATTAAGATAAAATTTTTTAGATTATTAATCTTTTTATTTTTATTATTATTTTATATTAACTTAATTATAATTACAAATAAATAAAAAAATTTAATTTGTCAACATCTCTATAGAAAAAAGTAATTTTATTCCTGGGATTAACATATTGTGGGTATTACAGTATCGAGGGAATGAAATGCTAGTTAGGTATGTTATATACCGTCGGAAAGGCTTATTTGTCTTGTTTCTCAGCATAAGTTTTTTTTAAGATTTTAGACAGACTTACACACAAATAGGAATAAATTCAAAATAGTGCATATGCTAAAAATTGAAAAATCCTCGTCTTAACTTAGAAATAATTTTTTTATACATAACCCACTCGCGGCCCAAAAAAAGACCTAAGCTTTCTTTTGATGAAAAAAATACCCGCTTAAAATAAATAAAAAAATTTTTAAATATAAAAAAAAAATTTATTAAAAAAAACAACATTGAGGGAATAGCTATCTAATTTGTTTGGGACAAATTTTGCTAATGCCAATAGATAATAAGTTACATGGATGTTTGGCCAACATGTCAAATTTTAGCCCCCTCCAACTCAGAAACTTTTTGTGTCTAAACTACTATCCAATAAGACTAACCTTGGTACAAATTTCATCCAAATCGAAGACATCAATTTCAAGAGTTGGGTTACTTGACATGAAATCCCCCATATATTAACAATTTTCTTACAACTAGTATTTTGAAAACAGTTTCTGAGAAATTTTACGACTGATTTGGATCAAAATGCTTTTAGTATTGAAATAGAGAGATGATAAAGTGTGTCTAAGAATTGAGGTATCATTTTAATTTTAATAAAATAAACATTTTTTTTTGAGATATATTAAAAATATTTTTATATTAGATTCACAGAAAAAATTAAAAATGTTCTCTAATCAGCAAATTTATACCAAATTCATAATATCAAGCAAACAAGTTGTTGATTTTGCAAATTGTTGATTCGAATATTTATCTTCAATAAATGATATTTTTAATTTTAATTACAAAAATGATCAAAAAACTTTGCTATTTCAAACAATGTGTTAATTTATTTAATTAAATAATGAAAATTCCAAACAACAATTCTACATATTTAAATTATTTTATTTTAAACGAAAAAGTCAATTAATATTTTTTGATATTTACTTAAAATTTTAATTGAAAAATTTATTTCAAATCAACTTAAATATTAATTAAATCAAAATTGTATTTTCGATTTTCTTTCAACTAAAAACATAATTGATTCAATTATCACATTAAATAAATTTAAATACTTTTTAAATAATTTTTTTAATTGATAAAAAACTTTTTTTGTGATTATTTCAAACATGTTCCGTTTATAAATGAAAAATTATATCGGTTAAGTGACTCCCCCTACTGGCTCGGCAGGCTCCCAATCTTTTACCACAATTCTGAATCAAGTTTTTCAGTAAGCTGGTGTCAATGGTTGATATCTGATCGATAATGCTGTGCTTAAGCTCTTGAACTATTGTGGGATTAATGCTGTACACTTTAGATTTCAAAGAGCCTTACAAAGAAATAGTCTAAAAATCTCAAGTCGTGTGATCTTGGTAGCCAATGTACTCCTCTTCTACGAGATATAATGAGATATTCGATTTTTTCTCTTAAAATATAATTTTTTTTTTTTTATAAATTTCATAAGATTTTATATAACATGACTTAGGAAAAAGGTTTAATAGTTAAAGAAATTTATTCACAACAAAAACTTAAAATTTACACAAACACCAAAATCATAGTCATCTATCATAATGCACTTTTTGTTAAACACTTTAAGTAAAAATTTTTTTTAAGCTTTAATAAATTTATTGTAATTATTGTGAAAATTTTAAAATAGCAAAAAACAATATATAAATCTCTAAAACTGTTATTTAGACATGAAATGTGTTAAAGGGGAACACAAATTATAATTGGTGTTTACAAAAATAATATTTACTTAAAGTACCAGTGTCCAAAAAGAAAGAAACACATCTTATGATGATCATTATTAGTTGTATGAAGAGTTTGTTTTTGTGATTGTAATTTTTTTCATTATAATCAGGGCAAGTTTTCAAGCTTTTTGCAACATGGTGTTATATTTGTATATGACGACTGGGGTGTTGCCCAAATAATGACATTAAAGGATCATTATTGACATTAATTATTGATCTGTGTAACAAGTCATAATTTTTGGTCCAAAACTGGAAAACTCATTTTTCTATTAAAAAATTGCGTAATAAATTCGTTCATAGAAGTGTTTTGCTACCCTTTTCTTATTTTAATATTTGAGCATATTTCTTTGTTTTTTTTTCAATCATAATTAAACTTTCCCTGATTATAATGGTGTTAGTGGTTGTTGGGTCACGTGTAGTGGAAAATGTGTGGTCGATAAATCGCCTGTTGATTCATTCCATCGCATTTCATTTTCTGGTCAATTACCATTCGAGAAAAGTTTTATTATAATAAGTCATGTCTGTTTATTTTTCTACAATGATTTAACTGTTTTATTTTCTTTTTTATTTATTGCATAATTATAATTTGTGGTACACACTCTTTATTTAAGAGATAAATAAACGAAAAAAAAAACACTGTGAAAGAAAAACCGACAGACTGGCGGACAGACAAAGATGCAGAAATTATAAGTTTAATAAGTGAAAGAATTAAACAAATAATAGAAACACATTATTGAGTCGAAAGAAACTTATTAAATGCTCTACATTTAAATTTCATTTCATGAATCACACTTAAAAACACAAACAAATTTGTTTAATTTTTTTCAACATAACCTAAAATCGCAAATTTTTCTCATTACAAAATTGTTTCTGCCGCGGAATGCAGAGTCTGCAATTTGTAGAAATATTAAGGTAAAAGACAAAATGTGTCTTGTTTTCAGCAAACAAATTGATTTTTCTTGATTCACAGGAATTTTCGGTGCTCGTCAAGAATCAAAACAAAAAAAAAAGTTAATTTTGTCAAGATTTTTCAAAGTCGAAACAAAAACCAGTACCCATGTTCTGTAAGTTTAGTGAGAACTTCTCGCATCGAAAGGATGTGAAACAAAATATTTCATCGTTTTTCGAAAAGTGAGAAAAAAAGTGTGTCTGTAAGTCATCTCAAAAACTATCGAAAGATATTAAGTCGTAACGTTATAAGCAGGGACCGGAAATAACAGTTATTTTAAAATTTTAAAACAAAAAAAGGATAAAGAAGTTAATGCTGGCAAACTGATTCAAGTATACCATATTAATCCTTATGAATTTTTCTATGATAAAATGTTATGATTTTTAAAGTTTTGATTTTTATTTTTTCGATCAAAAATAACAGTTATTTTGTGATTTTTATTTTTTTGAACAAAAATAACAATTATTTTTTGATTATTATTTTTTCGAGCAAAAATAAAAATTATTCTTTAAAGAAATGTACGTACGTGTTATAATTATTGAGTTGTCTTTAAATATTTTTTTAAATGTGTGATCATCATTGGGATACCTTATGCGCATTAAAAAAAATATTTAAAGTCAACTAAATAATTATAACACGTATATTTCTTTAAAGAATTATTTTTATTTTTGCTCGAAAAAATAAAAATCATAAAATAATTGTAATTTTTGATCGAAAAATAAAAATCATAAAATAACTGTTATTTTTGATCGAAAAAATAAAAATCAAAAATTAACTGTTATCATGAGACTTATATGAAAAAAGGAATAACTGTTACGGTCCCTGGTTATAAGTGTCATAATATTCCATTCGAAGGCGATGTGAATTTGGGGAAGTTGAGAACACCAGTCATACATATCGTTGACGGCGCACAGTGGCGCCCGTAGAGCAAGCGAGGTTGCAAAAATCAAAATTTTCATGAATGCCGACGAAGTTTTGAATAAACCCATGTTTTAGGAAACTTTTCAACGATTTCAAATATGCCACTCTTAATAATATCACATTTTTAGTTTAGAAGATATAAACGTTCAAAGTTGACCGACTTTCGGTTTTCAAAAAAACACACAATTTTTAGTCAATTTGTTGCGATTTCAGGTGTAATATCACGAAAAATAGGTAACGAATCGCCTTATTTTTTGTTTGTATTGATTGATGTATTTATTAAATGTATAATGATAAAAAAAAATTAACTGTTTGCTTTGTGTTTCTCCTGGTAAATCACTATTTAAAAACTATCCGTTTTTTCACTATTTTTCAACTTTGACGGAAAATAAAAAAAAACTATATTTTTCTATATTTGCCATATTTGCAAAACCAGTTCTTTGATTATTTCTTTACATAATTCAAAAGGTTTTATCTGCCCGTACGTGCCCGTTTGGCTTCTAGAGGTAAAAAAGTTTAAAAAGACATGGTTGCAGAAATTGTATGGCGTCCATCCCTTATATGTTTTGACTGACAGTAGTTTGATCTAATAGTTATTATATTAGCAGGTACGTACCTCACATAAACAATACTTTGGCGTACAAATGGTCAGGAACAATATTGACTTATGGTCCCTACAGGTAGGCACAAATCTTATTTGGACACGTGCATAATATCAAAATTGCATTATTCAGCATAAATCCATATGTATGCAGGGAACAGGTAAATTTTTAGGCATGGTAGCATAAGCCTATATATTGCAAAATAAGCATAATGCCTGGATTAGTCTACGCCTGAAAGTTGGCGCAACAATTACTGAAACCATTTAACAATTTAAGTACTGAAAACATGGCGTTGTACAATTTAAAATTATTTGAACTGTTTAGAAAGTCAACCACACCAAAGTTTTTCACGGAAGTGAAAATTCTTCCTGAGAAGTTGACATTGATCAGCAAATGAGGCTGCGATGGATCATCCGGACAAAGCGTTTATAAGCAAAGGATATCTCCCGATGACGCTACAATATCGGACGGAAATATGTTTATGGCATCTGTTGTTCCTTTGCGGCTAAAATCGGATGATTCCCTACACTGGAAAAATCCACGTCCGTCATCAGTGCATTATTGCCGACCAATAATGTTTCAGTTTGCAAGGGAATCGGCAGAACTCATAAGGACTACGGTGAAGGACATTAAAGAACAAATAAGCAAGATTAAGCCTACAAAGCTGC
This sequence comes from Pollenia amentaria, assembly GCA_943735925.1. Taxonomy (NCBI): domain Eukaryota; kingdom Metazoa; phylum Arthropoda; class Insecta; order Diptera; family Polleniidae; genus Pollenia; species Pollenia amentaria. Next base: position 158,771,569 of record OX031009.1, read on the forward strand.
AAATTGGAGAAGGAAAATATATTGAATGCAATTACGAGTTCCACCTGACCATGGTTGACGGAAAAGTCGTAAACGAACTGACAGGAACAACCTCAACAATGTCATGCCCGATTTGCAAAAAGAGTCAGAAGAACTTTTTTCAATTCAATTCAATTTATTTCATATATAATATGTTACATCTCAATTTTATAAAATTAGTTGTAAAGAGTTTAAGATTAGTATCTTTTTCTGCTTAATTATAACATATTTCAATTAGTTATCATATACATATATATAGACAGAATTATATTGGAGGTAAAAATTTAGCAAAAACCTATTTAAACCCCTTTTTTCGTTTTATTTTTATATTTTTTTTATCGATTTTATATTATTATTTGTCAGAAGAACTTTGGTAATTTAAACGATTCTACAAATGAGGAGAATTACGAATATGGAATGTCACCATTGCACGCAAGGATAAGGTGTATGGAATTCTTGCTAAAACTGGCATATACCCTACCACAAGAGGAAGAAAACTTCGATGAAAATACATCAATAAAGGATAAGGAAAAGATCAGAAAGAAGCAAACACAGGATGCTTTTTTTAAACAAGTTGGACTAAAAGTAGACTGTCCCAAGCACGGATACGGTGACTCAAACGATGGAAACACTTCTAGGAGATTTTTTGAAAATGATGAGGCAGTAACTAGAATCATTGGAATTGACAATCAAATCGTGAAAAGATTGGGAACGATCTTGGATGTTTTAAACTGCAAAGAAAATGTCAATTCTACAAAATATGGAGAATATGCGTCGAAAACTGCATCTCTTTTAGCAGAAATGTATCCACAGAAGAAGTTGACCCCGACCGTCCATAAAATATTGGCGCATGGCAAAGATATAATTGAGTACCAGCCTTTGCCAATTGGAGAGCTTTCTGAAGAAGCACAGGAGTCTCTTAACAAATTTGATAAAAAATATAGATTGCAGAACACATTCAAAGCATCAAGGGTGAGGCAAAATGAGGACCTCTTCAACATGTTGGCAGCATCTTCCGATCCACTTATTTCTTCCCTGCGGCATGTGAAGTCACGAATAGAGTTACAAAATAATTATAGTTTAGAAATGGTTAGTCTTTTAGATATACCTTCTCTTACGAATTGTGATGAATATTTTACAGAAAATTGAAAAAATAAATTTAAAAAAAAAAATAATTTTTTTTTTAATTTCTTGGGTAATAATTTAAAACATAAAACCCTTAAGAAAAAAAATAAAAACAATCTAAAAATGTAAAAAAAATTTTTTTTAGTTACCATAAAATTGATTTTTCTACTAATTTTAACTTTGATAACCCATAAGTAGGCCCCTACAAAGCGTAGCACCCTTTCCAAACGCTCATTTCATAGGCTGAACAGTTATCTATCATATGCTGTTTAAACTGTTCAATTATCTTATTCGGTTCAAAAGATATGATTTTTGCAACGAAAAAACTCAAATGGCGCCACTGTGCGGCGGCCAAAACCTACTAAAATTTAAAAATGTTCAATGACGGCGTCGAAAATACAACTGTCAGCTATAGCAAATAATGTAAAGTGCGACTTTTATGTCTGTTGTTTAAAAAATTGCTTTGGAAACATTCGTATATTTTTCAAAAATGCTAAAAGCAAATAATTAAACATTGGAAAAATCAGTCAAGAACGAAATACTTATCTCGTCCATATAATTAATTACTTCATTTTGCATATTTAATATATTTTTTAATTGCAATATTTTTTCTCATCCCGTTTTATGCGTGAGTTTATTTGACAATTCAAAGCGGGAACTTTCTCACAACAATTTTACAGACACACTTTTTCTATAAATTGGCGAGCTATTTCCTTACGTGACAGCTATTACTCGCCCAAAATGTTACAGACGCAGTTAAGTGAGAAAACAGTTGTTTGTTTCAATTTATGGCATTTTTGTTTCATTTCTCGCATTTGAATCGAAAAGTTTTTCAAAACGGGAGTAACATGGGCACAGGGCTCTATTTACCGCATACGATATCGAGCAATTTTTATTGAAATTTTTTATTTTGGTATCAAAACACTCGATATCGAATGCAATGTATCGTTATTTGTGATGATAGCATTAAATATCGAGTAACCAAAGACATTAAATCTCTCGAGTTTTCATTCGATTCGTTTATCGTATGCAGAAAAATACGATAGTTTACTCGAAACGATAGCCTACTCGATATCGAACGTGAGATTAGACACCAGCTATTATTTATAAAATTTGTTTAAAATTTTCCTTAAACAATGCTGAGTAACAAGCAAATACATATTTCTTTGCTTTATTTTAGTATATTTGTTCGACAATCTATCAGAGCTATGTTTTTCTTAAATAAACAAAAATAATTCGAAAAACTGAATTGCTAATTTAAAACAGAAACCCGTATTAACAGAATCGTCTTCTTTAATTGTATATTCGATTTTCGAATGTTAGCGATAATACAATTATATACTTTACGTTACAAATATATTATATTATATCTTATATGTTATTAATTTCTACAAAATCTATCCCTCTCCCTTACGATGCTTCTGAGGATCTCTGCGTTATCACATCGTGTCAATTATTGTATATTCTCTATCCATTCCAATAAAAAAATTTCTTATTTTGCGAAGCACTAATAGTACATTTTAAAAAGTAAGCACACATTTATGCGCTACGCAATAAGACATACAGACATGCAGTAAGAAAAGTGAACGAATTCCTAATAAATTTATAAAAAAAATATATAACATTTTAAGAGCCACGACATTCCTTTACTACGAAGCAGGTTTGTAAGGGAGCATATAAAAGAATAACGATAACAAAAAATTCAGTGTTCAAAGCTGATCACTATATTCAGAAATTTTTATATGCGCTGAATAAAGCGCTTTCTGTATCAAAAATGTATTGCTTCAAAGTAAGAACTCGCTATATAAAATTCATCTCTCCCGTAAGTGATATAGTAAGCGAAACTCTTACGTTTCTCCCTTACAAACCTGCTTCGCTGGAAGCTCCATTTTTTATTCGGTAAAGAAACTAGAATCCTTTGAAATGTGGATTTATCGACGAGTACTGAAAATATCCTGGACAGGGACCGTAACAGTTATTCCTTTTTCCATAAAAGTCTGATGATAACAGTTATTTTTTGATTTTTTTGAACAAAAATAACAGTTATTTTTGATTTTTATTTTTTTGAACAAATATAACAGTTATTTTTTGATTTTTATTTTTTCGATTAAAAATTACAGTTATTATATGATTATTCTTTAAAGAAATGTACGTGTTATAATTATTTAGTTGACTTTAAATATTTATTTTAATGCGCATAAGATATCCCAATGATGATAACACATTTAAAAAAATATATAAAGACAACTCAATAATTATAATACGTACATTTCTTTAAAGAATAATTGTTTCTTTTGTTCAAAAATAATAAAAATCAAAAAATAACTGTTATTTTTGATCGAAAAAATGAAAATAAAAAAATTACTGTTATTTTTGTTCAAAAAAAAATTAAAAAATAACTGTTACTTTTGTCTAAAAAAATAAAAATCAAAAAATAACTGTAATTTTTGATCGAAAAAATTAAAACCAAAACTTTAAAAATCATAACATTTTATCATAGAAAAGTTCATTAGGATCTATATGGTATACTTGAATCAGTTTGCCAGCATTTACTTCTTTATGCTTTTTTTGTTTTAAAATTCAAAATAACTGTTATTTGCGGTCCCTGATCCTGGATATGTTACACATCTAACATTATTTGCTATAGCCGACGGTTGTATTTTCGCCGCCGTCATTGAAAATTTTAGAATTTTAATAATTTTGGCCGCCGTCAACGATATGTGTTACTGGCGTTGTCAACGTCTGCAATTTCACATCGGCTTCCAGTGGAAAATTATGACATTTATAACGTAACGACGTAATTTCTTTTGATAGTTTTTGACATGAGTTACTGAGCTACCTAAATTAGAGCGGCAAGCGTTTTTTGGTTGTCAAAACTTTTAATTTGCATAAAGTTTATACGAAAAAAAACTTTAGAACGCGAATTCGTCACCACCCGGCTGGAAAATCCTATTTGACAAATCGCTATGTCGGTTTGTCTTATTGAAAATGTATTTGAAATAGAATTTTCATGTTTAAAAAAACGCTTGCCGCCCTTGTTTAGGTAGCTCAGTTATAGACACACTTCTTCTCGCTTTTCGAGAAACGATGGAATATTTTGTTTCACATATTTTCAATGCGAGAAGTTCTGACCAAAGTTACAGAACATGGGTACTGGTTCAACATTTTTTTTTCTTGTAATAGAAATTTCTAATTTACTTTTTAACTAATATTTTCCAAATTCATACTATAGAGTGTTTGCAAATAAATTTCTTTGATGGACAATGGCCGTTTAAGGAAATTTGTTTAACCAAGGCAAGGTTGTTGCTTGTTTTTTATTGAACAAAGGAAAAGAGACATATGTGGACCATTCATTCAATGTAGATGGTGGATATTTTTAATTTTTTCCTTAACCTTTTTTATAAGCTGCGTCTTTTTTTATTTTTATTATTTTTTTTTTTTTTTGGAAAGAAAAAAAATTTATTGCGTCAGCATAATAACCACAATATTGAACAAGTACTTTGGTCATTTACTATAGCAATAAAAATAAAAATAACAACAATAATAAAGGTAAAAACAAAAAAATATATAAAAATAGGAATAGTTTCAAGTAGAGACATTGTTCGGACATTACAGACACACGTTGTGGGGCAATAAGGCCATTTTTTTTCTTATTGTATTTCTTCATATATACAAACATACATGCACTGCATGTGTGTTTGTACACATACTTAATCAATAGTAAAGGACCAGTGCAGGAACCCGATTTTGAAAATTGTACTTTTTAAGGTACACTTTGCAGGTGCAAATATCCGTTCAAAAGTTGCAGCTATCCGCAAACCAAAAGCAAACCAACGCAAATATGATGTGCAAAAGCCCCAAAATCATGAAATCCTGTACAACTATGTGGAATGTGTTCTGATGAAATTAGGGACCTGGTTCCCGAAACGTTTGTTCGTAATACACGTTTTTCCTCAAGAGCCCATCCTTTTGTGGGCGATCGCCCGGTGCATCGTACAACCCATTACAGCGCAATTTCGTTTTCTTGGGCGGACTGTCCGTGTGTGGAACAACCTTCCTGCTGAAGTCTTCCCTACCACTTTCAACATGAATAAGTTCAAGTGAATGTTTACGAATACAACTCCCTCTATACTCCGTCCTATAACCTTTTTTCCTAGTTCCAACACAATGCATTGCATTTTTAGGGGTCATCCCCTGAGTGCTGGTTCTAACAAAAAAAAAAAAAAAAAAAAAAAAAAAAAAAAAAAAACTATGTGGGAAACTGCAAAGTCGGCTACAACACAATGTGACCACCCTGTGGTCCCTGTGGAATTCATATGTTTGCATGGGAAAACAAACCTGTGGCTTCTAGAGGTTTGGAAGAAATTGCATCTTGCAGCCTGAAGCCCATTCAGAATGTTACAACCCAATACCATATTATAGCGTAACGTAATATGTGTACTGGGCAAAATCTAAATATAAATTTCGCGCTGAGGTAATTAAGGACAGTTCAATCAGCTAATAATAACAAAAATCTCTTCATTTCAAAAACTCCTTTAACTTGTAATAAGCATCACCACGAAGACGAAATATCGGAATTCTATTTTATAACTGAAATTAGCTCCTTATAAACTTGGTGGATCGTGCATTTAAATGTCTTTATATAATTTACTTTTGACATTTAAAATCCACTTGAGCAAAGCTAAATGACTATAAGAATGTGGACTTAAATTCGCTTTTATTTTTACTTCTTATAATATATTATTTTTGAAACGTTCGCCAATATTTTTAAAAAAAACACAAACGCAACCCCTTTTTGCGACGTTTGTGCGAACGACGAACAAATCAGTACTAGGTGACCATGTTTGGTTTTAGTTAAGAAGTAGTTTAGTAAATAAAGTTACTTTTTACTTTAATAATTGTTTTTTTTTTTTATGTGCAAAATTTAATGAGAATCGGTGCATTCTGTCCCCGATTTATACTAAATTTTTGTAACAAAAATATCAATTTTCTCGGAAGGTTGTTCCACACTTGGGTTCAAAAGTATTTTTGTACTGAACCAATTATGCTAGAGGAGAACTAAGGAGAACTGGAATTATGTTTGACACCTAAAAAGTTCTTTTCTCTTGAGTCTTTTGAAAGTATGCGTGTTTTCAACAGATAGACAGATGGACATGAATCACTCGACTAAGAATTGCCCAAGGACCAACAATATACATATATATTTTTTTATGGAGTCTTCGATAAATTTAAAAAAAATTCACACGGAATGACAAACTTAGTATACCCTCATTCACGACTAGTGATAGAGGGTATACAAATCAGTTAATTGTTTAGCGTTGAAAATAAATCAAAATATATGCAAAAATTCATCTTTTGAACAAAATAAAAACCGATTTCAAATTGAATTTGCGAAGATGATTTTAGTTAATAAATAAATAATCAGTTTGGCCACGTAATTTTTTTTCTTCCCTCCAAAAAAATTTCAAAACCCCTTAAATTTAACGCATTTTGAAAAAAATCCCCCTAAAGGTAAAAGTTTAGATAATAATTTAATTTAAATTAATTTAACTTGACTAAGTTCAAAATTACGTACTAACCTCTTTACCTAAATAGAGCAAAAATCTAAATTGTTCTTAAATTTTACTGAAATTACCCCAACTATATATAAGTTTCTTGAATATTTTTTTAATAATATATCTAAAAACCAAATTAAAAAGAGTTCAATAAAAGACTGTAACATATGGATGTATCCGAAGCTAAAATTCCTAACTCCACAAAATAAAAAGTAGAGTAAATTAGTGATGCTTGAAAAATTGTTTTCCAAGATTAATGATGCTTCAAAAAGGAAGTTGGCGAATAGGCGAAACGTAGTAATTCATATTACAGCAATATATATATGTATATTTATATAAAGGCCTAATTTTGTTATGTATGTTTTCCTATTATCTGGTTAGTAGCTTTTGAAAATAATCAAATAAGAACCCCTATACCGATTTTAGATAGTAATAAAACAGATCTAAAAATTTTTCGAAAAGTGGAGTTATGCTTCTATTTAAGCTTCTATCACATCCATTAGTACATTACTTCGCCCTTAAAACGCTTGCATTTAATGTATTTTCAAAAAGTTTTACTTTGTAAATTTTACTATTTTTTTAATATAATGAATCTAAGAAAAACTGGCACTTGAATTAGTAGGAAACATTTTTAAAATATTCATACTAAATTTTCTACCTCAAGGACAATACTTTAAGTTATTTTATTCAAAAACGGTAATATAGCTATTTTTCCCGTGAAATCAAGCGATTTTCAGACGAATATAACGTGAATCTAGCGATTTTTGCTCAACCAAAAACAAGCTGTAAAAGTACTACATAGTTATTGTTTTGTACAGACAAATAAATAGTAAAACCCCCTAAAAACACCCTTAAATTAAATTTATGCCCCCTAAATATTCCCCTTAAGAAATTTGCCCCTAAATGAAATAAAAACCCCTAAATCTGGGGGGAAACCCCCTTACCTTGACACTCTGTAAATAATGCAGCTTTAAAGAATTTATATTGAAATACGTTTGAGGGGCTTAAAGCACAAGGAGATTAAGTGCCTTTTTTAAAAAATTTAGATTATTTGCTCATATACCCCGTGTGCTCCAAGCGAAATAGGTATTTTAATGACAACTGCTAGAATTGGTCGCCATATCTCGCTACCGGATGAAAACTCCACATTCACCTCTTGTGTTCTGAACTTCGTCTACTAATGCCTGCAATTTCTACAAAGAGATACCTGGTCATGTTCGTACCTAACAGTTATCTCTACCTATACGGTAAAACAATTTTGGTAATTTCAAGGTTAATTTTGCCTACGTGTTTATTCCTTTAAATTTTCTTTTAAAATATGGCACCATTTGTATTTTTATTAATATTTTGAAATAACTGTCAAAAATAGATGGTGTAAATACTTGTTAAAATTATAAAAAATTCGTTACACCATTGATATCTATACACAGCTTTATATCTATTTGTAGAAATTACGGGCAAAATTCCATATGTAATCTCAATTTAAAAGAAAGCACTTAACCCTTTTGTTTTTTTTTAACACCTGTTGGTTTAAACAATCAAATTCTATACGTTTACAATTGTCGGAAAAAAACCCTTATTAATATTTATTTACATATTTGTACATCTAGTAAAAAGCTGTAAATTAATGGAAAAAGAAAAATGTATCACTTACGACCTGGCCGACAATGTCGACCGATATCATTCTTTTGAATTTTTAGCGACCATCAGCTGATTTGCGCCTCACTAAAAATTTTCAGCACGAAAATGCAAGCGACCGATAACGTAAGAGTTTTCATACAAATTTGCGGCCCATTAAGAAATATTATGCGACCACAAATGTCAAAATCAGTCACTTGTGTTGTAATTGTCGACAGAGGTATTTTGCTGGATTTATTAACGAATTTATTTCTTTACACACTAGCACTAAATATTTGTTTTAATTATATTTTTAAAACAACCCACTAATAAAAAATGTAAAGGTGGTTAAATTGAAAGGGCCGATGTTGATTTTGAATAAAACACAAATTACTTAGGAAATTATTGTCATTTCTTTTTATAATGATAATATTGGTATGGTTCAATTATGTATGTAACAAAATATCGGGCAAATGGCACACCTCCATCCGATGGTCCAAATCTTCGATGATGCTGAGGCATAATTGATGTTCGATGCCGTTAATGTGCCGAAATATCTCATCCTTTAGCTTTTGAATTGTTGCTGGCTTATCGACGTACACCTTTTCTTTTAAATAACCCTAAAGAAAGAAGTCCAACGGTGTCAAATCAGATGATCTTAGCGGCCAATTGACATCGCCACCACGTGAGATAACACGGCCATTGAATTTGTCGCGCAAAAGAGCCATTTATTCGTTAGCTGTGTGGCAAGTCGCACCGTCCTGTTGAAACCACATATCGCCCACATCCATATCTTCCAATTCGGGCCATAAAAAGCTCGTTATCATCTCACGCTATCATTTTGGAAAAAATGCGGCCCGATGATACCGCCATAAACCATAACCGCACCAAACAGTCACACTTTGCGGGTGCATTGGTTTTTCGACAATCACTCTTGGATTATCATTCGCCCAAATGCGGCAATTCTGCTTATTGACGAATGTACTGGGGTGAAAATGTGCCTCATCACTGAAGATGATTTTCTTCGAAATTTGACGATATGCATTTTGATTTGAATGCCCATTTACATAATAAGCCTGAATAACTTTAACGCGTTGCTCGATTGTGTATCTTTCTATGGTTCTAATTAAGTTAGTCTGAAACTGAGAAATGTCAAATGAAATGCAGAAAAAAAACTTGACGTTTAGGTGTGGTTCACATTCAATATCGGCCCTTTTAATTTACGCTCCGTAATATCGAGCTTTTAGCGCCAAATTATCGTAAGCGACATTTTCTCAATATTTTTTTATTGCTTAAACTAAAAATTTAAGGACCAATGCACAATGTAAGCAACATTTATTTTGTTGTAGTCGGTAGCTTGCTTGGAGGAAATTATAATATGTCGCATCAGAAAATTTTTAAGTTTATGTATACATATCATAAAAGAACTAAAAAACCTTCTCCTGTAAAATTTGTGTTTTGTCGCTTACGATAATTTGGCGCTAAGGGCTCGATACGTAGTTTTATAAAATGTTTTTCACAAAATTCTATTCTATATTGTTTAAAACTTAATTTGTGGAATAGTTGATGTGGAAATATTGTCATTTGACAATGAATTAATGGATTACGTTAGAAACGTAAGTACTGACGACCGACAAGTCGATAGTTAGTAGGCCGCTTAAGAGACCGATAATGATTGACTTATTTAAGCTCGCTTAACCTTCACATTACCAAAGGTTTTAAGAAACACCCTTTGCCATTATACCAAATTTTTTTTTTGTCCAGGGAGTAAAAATTCCCTTTTTATTAAACCAAATTTAAGAAAGTTATTAAATAAATAAAACCAAAATGATCACTCGGAAGGGCATTGGTAAGGCGAAGGTTAAGTTGTCGATCGACATCGTGGGCCAGGCTGTTAAACGAACAAATGCTCAAAAAGAGCTGTATAATTTTGGAAAACGCTGAAAAAGTGGTATGTGCTAGAAGCCTTTTTTTATGCTAAATGCGCTTAAAAAAAGGTGGATCTATCATTAAATATGCTAAATTTGCAACAGTGCATCAATTAAAGGGTGTTTTTCGAAGCGTTATAACATATGAAAGGGTTAGCTGTCAAACGAACTGTCATACTGTACTCGCTTTCTGACGTTAATGATCAGCCCGCTTTGGAAAGTCATCGTGAAGAGATACACGGTACAACGCCACCAAATTAATCAAATTTTCTTTAAGTCAGTCGATACGTGGAACTTATATACGACTTGTTGACTTTTTTGAGGCACATAGGAATTAGGCCTATTTTTGGCATAGCGGGTAAAAAATTTTATGAGTAAACAAAATTGCCGCATATGAAGTATAACAAACCCACAACAGACCCTACAGACTCCGGTACATGCAGAACAATGCACGTTTTGTTGGTGGTGCCCATATTTCCGAAATAACTTTTGCATGTACATATATGACATGTATTGATCCTTCGAATATAAATTTTTTTGATTAAAATTAAATTTTTTGTGCTATTTTTGTGGGGATCTTTATATGCAAATCCATGCGAATCTAAGGAGGCAACCGCCACAGGGCGGGTGAAAACATTAATAAAACAATGAAGAAAATGTTTAAATTGCTCAAATATTGAAAATTTTCACAAATAAATAAAAAATAATGATTTTAATTTATCTAAAAAAGAATTAGTCGATTAATCAAAAATCTCGCTTTATTGAAATTCTGACAAAATAATTATTCGACTATCAAATTTTTTATTTTGATTAATTAAATTTTTGATTAATCAAGCAACTGTTTAATCATAATTTTGATTAATTAAGTTTATTGATTAATTGCGCAACTTGAAATATAAACAGTAGAAAACTGAAGACTTAAGACTGTTTCCAGTTTGGGTATCAGGCTGAAACACAGTGGGAGGAGTTCACTAGAGCAAACTTGTAGCAACTGTAAAAGTCATAAATTTGGGTATATTTTAATTAAAATGTTTTTTTAAGATTGTTATAAAAAGTAGATGGTCATTTTTTATTAGCTTATTAAAAAACATTATTGGCTCACAACAGCATCTTAAAATTATATTTATAAAACGACTTGCAAATAAGTTTTTTAGTTTATTCAATAAACTAAACCGTTTTTGAGTTACGCGTATATATATTGTGCAACCTTCTCTATTTTAGAAATAACGGTGTACCTCGGAAACAAGAGCTAACCTAAACACGGTAAGCACCACTGGATTCAGCGTACCCATATTAGGTTAACCCGCTAGGAATCCCTCTTGTCAGAAGAAACAAATTGTCAAATTCAAGCTCAGTGCAACTAGCGAAATTTATTGAGAATCTAAAAACAATTCTTGGGTCAGTCCTAAATAAACGAAAAATTTTGTGTCTACATACAAACAAATGTAAATGAGTTCGATATTTAATGAACAATAAGGGATCCCCTATGATTATATCTTATTCTTTAAATATTCTTCTGGGTACACTTAAAAACTAAAGCCCCAGTTTGCGATGCAAGCAGAAACGACGCAAATCGATAGGATGATTTTTTAATTTAATGAGTCTTAAAATGATTCATAAAAGAAACAAATTTTGTTTTAGCTAAAAACTATTTATATCAGGTCAGTTCTAAAAATCATGTGATTCCAATTCGCACACGTGTGATTTTGTAGTTATCTGAAAATCACACCGTTTTTGTGTTTCTCAGTGTGGTTTCGGCAATTCATTAACAGAAAATTATTGCTTATTTTCAATAATTGTTACTAGTAAAGCTATCTTCACATTATGTGTATTTGTCATGTGGATTGTAACTTGTTCACATGTTAAATTTGCACATATCGTCTGAACAGTTCCAAACACTATCATGTGTTATTGCTCTGTGTATAGTACATATGACATTTCTGGTTTAGAACGAGTTCTATTTTCAAGTGACAACGCATCTGACATCAGCTGGTTCGTATAACCAAAATGGTTTATGGCGGCGAAAATTAATTAAAATTTTATCAAATATAAATAATAATTGTAAATAAATAATAAAAAAAATACACATATAATTATTAATTTTTGTACATATAACCACTCAGCTGTTTTAAGCTGGTTTTTCTTGATAGGGGTAGGCTAGCTGGTAGTAGGGATGCCAATCGGGACTGATTTTTGAAAATCCCGGGATTCGGGATTTTGGAAATCCCGATCCTGAAATCCCGGGATTTTCGGGATCAATGTGTTTCTTTAAGATACGACTTTTTTTTAAAAATAAACAACAACACCTTTTGAATATTCCAAAGATTTTATATACATAACATAAATTTAAAAAAAGAAAACAACAAAACAAATTAGTTTATGCATATGTTTATAACATTGGCCTCACACATGATCAAACTGATCAGATTCTGAAAAAAGCTTAAAAAAATATACGTATCTCTTAGTTTTTCTAGATCAATTTATTTCGGTGTTTTGACATCAATTCAATTTTTAATGTGAATTAAGTTGTGACGACATTAATACACGGCAAAGTGTAGTCCCTCATTGAGATCGATAGCTGAGTTAAAAACTCTAACACTGCACTGCAGTGCAGTACACCTCCAGGTTGCGTGCGAGATTCATAATAAATAATTTAAGTACGTTTGAAATTTATTTTAAAACAAAATGATTATACAAATGTTTCTTAAAACAGATTTCCAGTTTAAACAATTTTTTTATGATTACGTCAGATAGTTTTTATTTATAAAAAAAAATTCTTTTATTTGCCGTATGTTTTTTAAGCAAAGTTTTATTATTGTTGGACCGGAAGGAATATGAGCTATTCCATAAATATAAAGACTTAATTGTTATAATTATATCAACTTTTATTCTTTAGTTTCTTAATGAAACTTTAATTGGATCGTGAATAATTTTAATTTTTTGCTTGAGATATAACAATTATTTATTGATTTCTATATTTTGCATAAAAATAATCATTTTTATTTTGGAATTATGTCTTAAGCCCAAGCTGATCTTGCTAAACGTAATTGTAAAAAAGGCTTGAGATGTAAATCTGCAAATTTCGTTTCTACTTAAAATAATGGTTTTTATAAAGCAAAATACAAAAACCCAGAAATAGTCGTCATATAACAAGCAAAAAATTATACATAATTTTAAATACAATGTTGTACAAAAACTTTGGGAAAAAACGTTTTGCTTGTTTTGTGTACTTTTTCAAAGTTACATAAGAAGCAAAAAATTTCCATATTCTATTTTTTAATATTATTTAGTTAAAAACATCTCATTTTCAAAGTTATTATATATATCGGGCATGCTGCTGGTGTCTTATAATTTAGAGTATTTCTGTAGATAAAAGGGCAATACCACAAAATTTAGCGTTAAAATTTTTTATTTAGCTGCAAAATTTTCATTTAGCAATTGGCATTTTATTTACCATTTTTAGAAAATGTTTTTAGCTTTATTTTAAAGATTTGGTTTAATTGATTTTACTTAAATTGTTTTATAAACTATAATAAATTTTGACCAAAAATAGTTGTACCCAAAATGAAATGTCGTATGAAAATGGATAATTCTTATGTTAAGAAACATCTTACCTGTCTTGTTAAAATGATAGAATATTCAGATAATATTATAAATGACCTCATCATGTTGATTGTAAATATTATTTGCGCTTTAATACTACGATATAAAAGTACAAAAAAATTTCACTTTGAATTTAGTTAAAAATTCTGTTCTTATCTGCTGAAAAAAAATAATAATTTTAAAACATCAACTTCTCTAACTTTCATCTATAAGATATAAAATTATCTAAAAAATTTAACATTTGCATGTATTTTTCTCAACCTGTGCTACATATTTATATGTATCAGATGCTTTACCAAAATCCACCGTCTTGTTTATATATAAACATTTATTTTAATTGCGTTAAAAAAAATAAGTCGCTAAAATGTATTTAGTTTCGAATAAAACTTCATACTGGTAATACATTTTTAACAAAACCTTTAAAAAATTTTTAGCATTATTTTTAGAATTTTTTTAAATAATTTTTAGCATTTTTTGGCCATGTCTAATGCCAGATTTTGTGTAAAAATTGTTTAGATCTGGTCACACTGGTTTACGTACTCGAAAAACTTGCAACGAGAGAGTGACAAAAGAGCGTAAAAATTTGATAAAATTTTTACTAGCAAGAATTACAGCCGTACCTAAACAAGAGCGGAAGGCGGAACGTTTTCTTCAGCGTAGCTTTTACGCTGATATGCCATACCTAAATAAGAGCGTCAGCGTTGTGCCATAAACAGTAGTGTTAACTTTCGTGCCGACTAAAACCCTCATAAAAGACATAAGAAATTGAATTAAATCCGCTAGTTTGACCTAAAAATAGCTAATTTGCCTTTATTTATTATCAAACAATAAAAACAGGGTTGTCAAAACAACAAATATAGCATCCCTGTTTATTTTAACGCGCTGTCAAAATCGGATTTTTCAATTGCAAAGCGCTACCATTGCGTTGCCGTCGCGTTGTTTCGGTATGCTACATACAAATTGTATGGGCATGAGGATTTTTGTTTCATGTTTTTGTTTACAAAACAAAAATAATTTTCATAATTTTTAAATTAAAAGTTTTTCAACAACATAAAATATTAATTTTTCTAAAATTTAGGAAGAATATTCTTACACAAATAGTTCGAAACAATTGAATTTATAATAAAATAATCTCGTATCTTACAGCTGAATAGTATCGACATGCCTTACTTGCTAGTTTTTGCTGGTAAAACGTTCATTTACTCTCTCGTTGAAAGTTTCTACTAGTAAAGTAAATGAACACACCTAATGACACCGAAAAACACTAAAATGGAACACCACAATATCACACGTGTATAAAAACGTTCTTTTAGCTTTTGAAACAGTGATAAAACAAAGAAATCTTGCACTAAAAATGGCAAACCTGCTATGGCTGCAGCAAAAAATTCAATCTCATGGGGCATAAATCGGAATCAAAATAATGTTGAACAAATCGAAATAAACCAAAGTTAAAAGAACTCAAATCGCATCGACGCAAACTTAAATCGAATCTACGCTTAGCGAATTAAACCCATTTTTTAATAGCAACGCAAATCGGGGCCTTAGTGTACATGTACATTTTTTCCTTTCCCTTGGTACATTTTATAATATTTTTAACGCATCCCTGATATTTATTTTTAAATATATTTAACTATTTGAATGTAAGAAATTTCTGCTCATATGTTCGAACATGTATAAAAGTTCGAACGTAAATTTGTGTGTATGTTTATATTTTTATTTATTTTTTTGTTTTTTATTTTAGTTAATCTAAACCGCAAAAACACTTAAAAATCGTTTGTCTTTTTTTCTACTACACATTCAGTGTACAGACATATTTTTTTTCTCTGTTTTTCTTTCTTTAGTATTAAAAACCGAAAAAAGTGCATTCATGGCAAGAAGAAAAACCGAAAAAAAATATTATTGATAGATTGCAAGTTGTTGGCCGTTGATTTCCGTCGTGACCTGCGTTATGCAAAATGTGAAAATTCACCTTAAACAACAAACAAACAAAAACAGAATTGTAAAACAAAAAAAATAAATAAAGTTTTTCTTTTCAAAATAAATAAATGAAAAGTTAAATGGTTAAGTCACAAACTACCAAACAACCAACAAAAACTAAGTGTTTTAAGATCTATGGAATAAAAATAAAAAACAAAACATAAAAAAAATATATTAAAAATGCGGCATTATACTTTTATCTGGCTGGACAAACACACAAAATACAATAAAAGAAACTAAAATAAAATCTGACAAAATTCTCAATGAATCAATTAATTTTGGATAATTGATCACCGCCCACGGTAAATATTCGAATGAAATAAATGAACATTTCATTGTAATGGCAACATTTAACGTTATGGAGTCATGTATCATCATTAATGTAATTTTAGATTATCATCATTTAATTGAAAAGCCTTAAAATTTTATTTTTTTAATCTTGGGAACTGTTATAAAATACGCACATCAACTATTTTATAATCTTTTTTTTCCTAGTTAAATTTTTGATACAGCAGTCAAGAAATGTCAGCGTTGCCGCTCTTCCTTCACAGAGAAACCACAATCATATAACGGTTGCCTAAAGTAATTAAATGCTTACTAATAGCATTAATATGTTTACCACAAATAATGGTATGATAGCGTGTACAACCATAACATGTTGCTCTTATAATATGATAAAAATAGACAAGTTTTAAAAACTTAATGGCGGTCACGATTAAAATGCGCATGTACATTTAACTATTGAAGAAATATGTTTTGAATGCATACAACCCTGCGCACAGTGCTCTGTCCTAAGGCAAAACTAAAAATTACCCTTAAATAGATATGTAAGTAGAATTCATACTTCCTGGCCCACAATTTTGACAAGAACATTTCTTTCGTATTTTTATATTGAAAACAAAAACAAATTTAAGTTTTTTATTATTGTTTTCAATATAAAAATGCGAAAGAAATGTTCTTGTCGACATTGTGGTCCTGGCAGATAATTTTCACTTTTTATTTACAGTGGGGCGCACCAAAGTCAAAAAATTTTTGAGCTAAACTCTTAAATAAGAAAACGACTTTTACCTGTTTACTACACTCAATGCTAATTTGAGTATTAAGATGGTATAGAAAAGTTTACAGTTGAGAACTAATAGTACTGGATATTTTTGTACTAGTTTGGTACTATTTAGGTACTAGTTGAATCTCCGGAAAAAAATTTGTATTATCGTAAGCTTTGAAGTTTTTTTTTTATTGGAACTCCCCAAAATTGCAGTTTTTATCCAAGATTTCAATACTTTCTTGAGTCATATTTTCTAAGTTACCAAAAACATTACAAAGATCTTAATACTTACAAATTGGAAAATATTTAGCTATAAATCTCTTTTTTCTTCCTTACCATAAAAAATTAACTCAATTTTTATGTAATTATGGCCAATTTTCAGGATTGACATTAAAACACATTTATGTTTAAAATCGTTTTAAATACAAAATTCTCTTCTTCACTAAACACTTAAATGAAACTTAAGTCACCGATGTGGTACATTTAAATTCAACTTAAGTTTCCATTGGATTAACTTAGCAAGGTAGCCTCAATATCACAACAATACAAAAACAACAGACAAAGTAATAAGAACCAGCTGTTTTTTGAGACCACCTTGTAAATAACTACACTTTTTTATGATATTTTTTTGTATTTAGTAGTGCTACCATACTTTTATCTTAATTAAATTAGACTTTTCATATAAAACTTAAAAAATCAATCTGTAATTAAATACGATTTAAGTTTTTATGAAAATTAACATAATACAGATTTAAATACTATCCTGAAAATTGGGCATAAGTATTTTTTTTTAAACAAGGAAAAAAATTAAAGAAATAAATTTTTATTTTGGGTTGCCCTAAGAGTTTACAAAGTTTGACGATACTAAATTTATATATGAATAAGAAATTTGTGGTTTTTTATTTTTGACCGGTAGCGGGAAAATTTTAAGATTTTCTGCTGGAAAATGGAAATTTTGTATTTTTTATACTCTCAGAAAACAGATTAATTACACAGGACTTTGATGAAAAAGTTTTTTACATAATTTCTTATAAAATATGCAGATGTAGGTCTATATGTTGCAAATATAAACTTCGTTTAAATATACCACATTACATATATAACATATCGGTACATATGTGTTTTTCTATTTATACTTCTCTTTCAACCGTGATCCAGAGTCTAAAGCTGATGCAATTAAAATTAATTATATCTTGTTTTAAAGGATGCTAAATTACGATTCGAATAGTTATTCAATTATTGTCACTTCGGAAGATGTTTTGAACCTAACAAAATTAATGTTGTAAATAACAAAATCCATAGTTTTTATAGAGTCTAAGGCTCTAATCATGTAAAACGCACCGCCAAAGAATCACATTGATAGCACAAACAATGTCATAAATATTTTGTAATTTTCTACAGAAAGCAACAATAAAAGAAATCGGCAGCGGCGGTGCACAAATGGCGGATATTTATTTATATTTTACAATACCGATATATGTTTCATTATACACGTAAATTAGTTTTTTCTAATTTAAAGAAAAAAATGTTAAGATGGCAAAACTCTTTTACGGCACAAATAAAACTGTTTGTGGTGGCAGCACGCTATTTTGAAACCAAGAACTTCTTTGTTTTCTGCAATAACTATGCGAAAAGAACAGAGACAATGTCAGAAGCAAATTACATGTGCGTTTGTGACCAAATATTATAAACCTTCTGTAAAACAACAATTTTGACAGACATTCACAATTACATATCACTTGAAAAGTTGACAAATCCGATGTAAAAAACATGTCGTTTAAGAGCACCTTAAGCTAACATGAGTTCGCTTAACCCATTACTGCCCGAAAATGTGAATCGATTTCGTTGAAACTTTGCACATTTTATTAAAAAGAAATTAAAATAGATTTTAAGGGCCTAATCGTGTAAACCCCAAATTAACGCTAAAAATTTCATTGACAGCAAAAGCAAATTCAAAAATATTTTATAATTTTGTTGTGATTTTCGACAGGAATTCATATTGAATTTTTGAATTTCAAACACTTCATATTTTGTGGCGTTGAAAATTTTAAAAAACAATATAAATTTCTTTAGGAAGCAACAACAAAATTATAAAATATTTTTTTAATTTGTTTTTGCTTTTAATGAAATTTTTGGCGTTGCTTTGCGTTTTACACAGGCCCTAAGTTTAAAGAAACTGAACGTTTGGTTTCTGAAATATGAGTTGGTTAGTTAACTTACCAGTGGGCCGATATGTTAGTGTTTTTGGAGTAATACAACAATTCTAGAACAAAAGAACATCCCAATTTTATTTAAAAATAAAGAAATTATTTAAGAAAACTTGTTAAATAAGCATTAATGGGTGTTTTACACTCTAAAAGGATAGCATGCTTTAAAAAAAAATCACCCTTACTAATGACATAAGGCATTGATTGCACTTTTCACCTTGTATAAATCAACAGTGTTGAAAGTGCCCTGTAAAATAGGTGACTTCGGTTTATATTTCCGACGATTACCTCAAAGAGCAACAAAGCTACGCAAAATTGTAAAAATTCGAAAAGCTTGCAAAAATTGTGAAAAGAAGCGAAAACTTTTAATATTTCAAACAAGTCATAAAATTCATTTTAAGTCCCTAAAACTATAAGGGATGTCAAAAATTCGATAAAAATTGCTAACAGCGGCATAATAGCATATATATGTATGTAGTATGTATATTGTATATGTATATGTCCTTAATTGATTTTAAAATAATCATTCAAAATACATACATAAGTATATGTAATATAAAAAATAAAAGTTCATGGTGCGTTTACAATTTCCTTCCATTTCTTCGATCCCTGGCAAGATACTTACTTTGATTCCATGACTTATTAACAATATTGCCTTCTTGTTTGATAGCTCGTATCCACGTAGTGCGTGGTCTTCCTGGTCTACGATGGCCATTAGGGTTCCATTGAAGTGCAAATCGGGTTATATCATCTTCAAGTCTTCTCAAGGTGTGGCAATCCATGTCCATTTACGTTTCATTATTTCGTTTTCTATTGCTATGTTGTTTGTTACTTTTAAGAGGTCTTCCGTTGATATGGTGGGTGATTGGCCAGAAAACACAAAAAATACGGCGCAGGTATCGATTTATAAACCCTGGAATTTTTTTATAATTGGACTGTGTCATTCCCAATTCAGTAGAGCCATATAACAGCACATACTTTAACCAACCTTAATAAACTTTAAACTACTTAAGGACAGAAAATAGTTATTTGGTTATTCTTTAATTGGTCTTAGATGAGTATTAAACAGGACTCCAAAGTCGTTGTACCCACAAAAACTCGCGATTGCGACCCCAATATTTTTCGGCATAAAAAATTAAAAAAAAATTTCTAATATTTTCCAAAATAAAAATTCTTCGAAATTGGCGATGCAAAATTTAATATTTCATTTAAAAAGAACTGCTTTAAAAACAAGTTAGAATTCTGTATTCGGCAGTGCCGAATCTTTGATACTCTCCACCGTCAGTTAGAATATATGAGAGCTATAAATTATTAATTAATCTTTATAAAAACGGACTTCTGTATAAAATTGGTTCCGGTTTTAACCAATTGGACGACAATCAGAACACTGTCTGATTCTTTTAGTTCTAGCAATTTGAACTAACTTGAATAAAATATCATGTTTCGTAACAGTTTATGCCGAACTAAAATGATTTTCATGAGGGGAATTTATATTAGACCCCTGGTAAATTATGGACTAAACATCAAGAAATCCTGCAGAGTGATTTCTGTTATTAAAAATCTAAATGGAACAAATTTCAATACAGTAGTGAAATTGGTTTTAACGTTTAAAGTGCTTTTCAGAAGGCTTCTTAATATGGGATGTAAGATAAATATGGACCGATAACACTATGCAACAAGCAAAAATTCCTTGAATAACCACTATATAAAAGTCGAAATTATTTTTAGATTATGCTTTGTAAATCTTGTTGCTAAAAAAATAACTACTTGATAACTTTGTTTGTACTTTCACTTTATCGGGAATAAAACAGAAACTTATCCGTGGATTTTTTTTTTTAAATATATACAGCTTTATGAAAAAATAATAAAAATATAGGATTAAACAAAATACTGTGCAATAAACAGGGTAAACCCGTTAAAGAATCACAAAACTTTTAGCTCTTCACAAATTTGCGATAAAAAAATGTCAAAGTAGGTACTTTCACTTTATCGGGAATAAAACAGGAATTTATCCATGGATTTTCATGAAATAAAATTTATTTTACCTGCAGCTTTGAGCTTAAGTACTAAAACTGGCAAGTATTTGTTGATTTCAATTTTTTATAAATTTTTTGAATTCAAAAATTTTACAAAAATAATGGCTAAATTAAAAAATTATATTAAAGAAACTTAAATCTGGCGTAGTTTAAAATATTTTCACGGATTGCATGCCAAAATCGGGTACTTCGTTCCAAAGTTACGAAAAGATGTAAGGAGCAGCCTTTTCAAAAATCTCAATTTTTAGAAAAAAATTTTTTAAAAAAAAACCTTACCAAAGAATTTGAAATAATGATGATTTTTGTAGTTAGATGACTATAGCGGATCAAAAAAAATATAGTGGTTATTCAAGGGAAAAAAAAACTTCCCATTTGATGCATAGTGTAATCAGAAAATTGCATGATATTATTTCTGGCTATATGAACCAAAGTTGGACCCAATTGAATCATATTATCTATATCTGCTACGGCTTTAGGTGTGTTTATATAATTTCCCAAAGTGAGCATAATTTTTGGACATTATATGGTAAATTATGGACCGAGCTTCACGAAATTGTATAGTGTGATTTTTTGTCCTATAAATCTTTGACGTACCAAAACAAATATAAACAATAGCATTATTTGTTACGGGTTTAGACGTACTGAACTGTTTTCCGAGTGTAGGGGTTATATGTGGCCTAGGGTAAGTTATTGACCGATCTTCACCAAATGTTTCAGTTTAATTTCTAGTCTTATAAAACAGTGATGTACCAGATAGCGTTATTTATTACTAAACTACTTTCCGAGAGTATACTTCATATGGGGCTTATGGTAAGTTATGGACCGATCTTAACGAAATTTAACAGTGTGATTTCTAGTCCTATAAAACTATGACGTAGCACATTTTAATATGATAGCAATATTCATTACGGTTTTAGACGTACAGTACGATTTCTAGTCATATAAAACGAGTTTGTGCAAATTCTTATATCATGCGGTGTATTATACCTTTTATGTTTGTTTTTGTAACAAAATTGTCAATTTTTTAGGGATTTTGTTCTACATTCTTCTGATCGGAATTTGCTGGATTTCAATCCCAAACTGCTTAGAATAACTAGAATCAATTTGATACCAACATTGTTCTTTTCTTTTGAGTTTTTCGAAAGTGAGCGTGTTTTCAACAGACGGACAGACAGAATATAAATACTTTATGGTGTCTTAGATGCATAATAAAATAATTTCACACGGAATCACAAACTTAGTATACCCTCATTCACCACTAGTGGTGGAGGGAATAAAAAGTGTTATTAGTCAAATAAGAACCAGTCTCATATTCATTTAGCATCAAGGTCAGAGAAGGAGTCGGAGTCGTGAGTCGGAGTCGCACTTAAAAAATTTCAGCGTTTGGAGTCGGAGTTGGTACTCTTTTCTGACGACTCCACTATCCCGGTCTTAAGAAAGCTCTATACAGAATGGCGAACTTAGTGGTGAACACAGAAAAAATTCTCGTAAATTTTTTTTACACCATTAATCAAAATTTAACTCAGTTTTAATTAGAAATTTTATCAAGCTAATCAAACGTTCACTTATATAAACAACATTATTGCAGAAAATGTTGTTAATATCAAAAAATATTTAATTGATGCTACTAACTTTTTACTGGTGCAAATTTAATTAATTTTTTAATAAATATCACAAATTTTGTAATTGAAATCAATTTTGATTTTTTTCTGTAAAGGGTACACAGAAAAAATTTAAAATTGTCTCTAATCACCAAATTCATACCAAATTCATAGAATCAAGCAAACAAGTTGTTAATTTTGCACCTATTAATAAAATATTGATTAATATTGATTACTAAAAACTGTAAAATTTAAAAATTCTGAATATTTTTTTTTTCAACAAATTATATTTTTAATTTAAAAAATTATCGAAAACTTTGCCGTTTCAAACAATGTTGCTTAGGTTTTGACAATTCCCAACAATAATTAGTAATGTGGTTATTTTATTGAACTGTTAATGGTTTTTAATCCAAATTTAGATATTTTAATTAGGCTTAAGTTCATTGAATTTAATTTTCAATAAATTATTTTTATGAAGACAGGAATTTAACAACATGAAATCCATTAAAATTTTATTGATAATTTTTCATTCTTGACTGCGCTGAGATTTAAACCCAGGCTTTCACGGACATGTTGCCCAGACTAGTTTCGGTTGTAACCACACAATCTCTTCAGTGGGGTTTGCCGTCTTACTCACTCGGCTATTGCAGCCGGATGACGTCAATAGTCAAACATCAATCTTTAAACCAAATGGTATTTTACCTTGATAGATCGAAATTTGCTTTTGAATGAATGATTATCTATTTTAATTGATTTACATATTCTTCCTAACTTCTGTTTTTTCGTAACAGAACAACAATTTTAACGGTCTAAGATATAAAAAATAAAACATGTTAATAAAGGGCTTATGAAACGGATTTTGTTTTCATACAAAATTATTAAGCGGATTTTGTCTGAAAATCCGTTTCATAAACCCTTTATTAACCTGTTTTATTTTTTATAACTTAGGCCCTAAAAGTTTAAATTATTTTATTATAAAACGAAAAAATCAATTAAGATTTTTTTATATTTAATTAATATTTCAATTAAAATTTTATTTCAAAACAACTAAAATGTTAATTACATCAAAATTATATTTATGATTTTCTTTCAACTAAAAAAAAATTGATTTAATTGTCACATTCATTAAATTGAAATCTATATATATAAAAATAAGTCCGTATATGTACGTCGCCGAACTAATCATAAACGCGTCGTGCGATGTCAACCAAACTTAAACACTACGTAGGCAGTGGCCCATATATGGTTTATATGAAGTTTGGTTGAAATTTTCGGTCTGGGGGCGGAGGGGCGTGGCAAAATCCATAACTTCAGAACGGCTTGACCGATTTGAACGATTTGTTCTTTAAAATGATCGCCATGGTCCAACTTAGGTTTTTACAGAAAGAAAATTTTGCCCCGCCCACTTTTTTCGATTTACCTAAAATCAGAAAACGGCTCCATCGAGTTGACTAATTTTTCTTTCAAATGTTCGTATTAATCAACTTTAAGTTTTCATCGAAAGAAAAATTTACCACGCCTACTTTTACGCCCACTTTTTCTATTAAGCGCATAACTGGAGAACGGCATGACCGATTCCAACGATTTACCATTTGAATTCAAGCGGCTCCAATTCCCTTTGCGTCTTGCCTTTGCTATTACCATCAACAAAGCACAAGGCCAATCATTGACTATTGCTGGCTTAAAAGGTCATGAACAATTTGATCGAAGCAACAATTTTAAAGGGGAAGTTTAAAGGTGAAGATGTATTGATTCCACGAATTCTAATGATTCCATCAGATTTACCTTTTGAATTCAAAAGACTAAAGTTTCCAATACGTCTTGCATTTGCTATTACAATAAATAAAGCGCAAGGGCAATCGTTGGAATTGTGCGGAATTGATTTAGAATATCCTTGCTTTTCACACGGCCAGTTATATGTTTCGTGCTCACGTGTTGGCAAGCCTTCAGTTCTCTTTATCTACACAACAACTCATGGCAAAACCAAAAATGTTGTCTACGAAAGAGCTCTAAGATAGTTTAAGTGATACATAGTCTAAGATTGTAAGAAACTAGAATTAAAAGTTTAATAATAGGGAACAAAACCAACTTTATTAAAAACAATTGTGTTTCTTTTCTTATTTTGTTTTGCCGTGCGAAGCAGGCAACGGGCCCGCTAGTACTTTTTAAAAAAATGTTTTTAAAAAGTACTAGCGTAATTCGTTGCCTGCTTCGGATAATTTTGCTGTGTACAAAGTTGTACTGGAAGTTGAGAGATTTTGACATAAGATCCATAAGTTATCAGAGAGATGATAATGGACATAACTGAAAATAAAAAAATTTTTTTTTTTTTTTGTTTACCCTTTTTTCAAATTATTATTTATTTTCCATAAGCAAAGTTATCACCATTATCGGTGACTTTAAGACCTTGTAAATATTTAAATTTAAAATATAAAAATTTATTAACTATTCTAATTAACCAAATTGCAATTTTACACAAGCTCGACTTTACAGAATTTAGTTCAGATTGAAAATATAGTTGCTATATTTATATACATATATATATATATATATATATATATATTATATATTTGTATATTATATTACATATGCACAAATGTATGTGTGTTTGCACATCAGAAACTTACTTGTTTTTCATTTCTAATCATTTCGCTTTCATCACACTATAAAAATCCAGCCCTAAAATAATCGTGTGTCTGTGTTAGTTTGGTTGTGTGTTTGTTTGTAGCTTATGTCCTGCAATACGTGACTTATAAAATTTTTCAATATGTAAACATAAATTTTTATATTTTCTATGGAAATTGTATTTTCTATATATTTTTTTTTTTAATTTTTTAAAAGTTTGTTTTCAAGAAAGAAATCGAATTTTGAAGGAGATGGAAAAAAACTACAACAACCGAAATACTATAAACATGAAAAGTACAATCAAATAGACTAAAACAACGAAATTGAAAACACACAAAACATTATAGTTCGTGACAATTTTTGTGGCAAGAATCATTGTAACAACTGCAACAATTTTTTTTCTTTCTGTCACAAAAAAAGTAACACATTTCATGCAAAAAATGTCAAAGTAAATCATTTATTTATTTATATTATTTTTGTCGTACTTTGTTGAAAAAAACTACTGCGAACAAGAAGCAAAAAAAAAATCATTTAGCAAGAAATAATAAAAACAGAGACAGACTACTTTAAAGGTAAACAGCCGTAGGAACAAAATTAAACAATACACCCCCTTCTTAAATACACTCGAGATGTAATTGTGAGTAAATTCTGAAAAAAAAAAATATTCAACGGCTTCCAAAGCATCACTTACAAAGTAATCTATAATGTAAATGAATGGCCCTGGAAAACATTAAAAAAAAAAGGGGAAGTATATATGAGACTTTCTTAACAATAAAAAAAATATTTCAACTCCCTGCAAAATTGCTCATCAAATTTCCAGGAATTTTCTATAGAAACTAGTTATACATACGCTTCCTTATAACAAGTGGAGTTTCAAACGTAGCATGTTTGTAAAAGTTTCACTAACTCTCTTACGCATACGGAAGGCATGCATTTATTATGGCGAGTTCCCAATTTTAAAAAGTACATTTTTGACATAAAAAGCGCTTTAATCAAGGCATATTAAACGGGTGAGCTTAACGAACTGCTTTGCACACTGAATTTTTTGTTACAGTTATTCTATAACTGTATAGTAGTTAGACAATTGTGTGGCCCTGTAAAAGATAATTTTTTAAAAATGAAATCACTTCCTGCATATCTGTATGCCTTTTACGTAGCGCACAAATGTGCGCTTATTTTAAAAACGCAAGAGAAGGAAATTTTTTATTAACGGTTATTTATGTGCTGAAAATCACATGACTTAAAAATCACATGCGATATGCAAATCGCCAATTTAATTTGAGCACTTGCTACAGTAGTTCACGCGTTTTTTTTTTCGAAGTCTTGATCGAATAATTAAAACATATGTTTTAATTACCAAATATAAACACAAAGAATAATGGTGTTTTCTTTTCTAGAAAAAAATACCACCTTGTTAAAAGGTACATGTATAAAATGTCTTGCCGACCCTGTAATATTGCAATTTTTTATTTGACGAGAACAAAACACAAAATTGGACAGCCCCGTTTTTAACATATGACAAAAGGCTTGTTCTATAAAATATAAAAAAAATATATATTAACCAAGATTTGTTAATAGATTGATATTACATAAATAAATAAATGAACAAAATGAATGACGAAATTTCAATTTCTTTAGTTTGTTTTTTATAAAATATGTAACAAGAAAATACCTTTTTCAGATTGCTGATTTATTAACACAAAGTTTTTCTGATTTCTTAATTTAACGATTTTTTTTCAAAAACAATTTTATAACACCGACTTCACTAAAATTGTATATCACTGACAACCTATCATTAACAATGTAATGCTTTCTTATGTTTTTACGTTTAATTAATAGAAAAATAACTATTAAAATTTAAAAATTTTACTGTCCTGATAAGAGGCGTTTTTTCCCCATTTTCGTCTGGTAACCTTATATATAAACAGAAGACATCTTTTTACAGGGCATTATCAACACTGTCGATTTATTCGAGGCGTAAAGTGCAATGGCTTATGCCACGAGTAAGGGCGCATTTTTTAGAATAAAACAACCACCCTTTTAGAGAGCTAAGCATTTTTAAGAAACGAACACCAAATTGCATTTTTTTAAAATAAAATGTCAGATTTTTGTAGAAAAGAAAACATAAGTATTTGCTCCTCCACCACAAATAAAATTAATTATTTACAAAATATGACATTAATTCATTAAGGGTAATCCCGATGGACATTGTGCAAATTTGCAATTTGTAAGTTATGATTGATCGTGAGTATACCATTAAAGTTTTTGTGCAAATGTGCTTTTTTTCTAAAAATGTTTTCTGGAAACACAAAAAATTTCTGGAAGCACTACCATAAGTTGTCAAAGACCTTCATTTGTTTTTTATTACAAATAAAAAAGATTTGGCGGCCCGTATGTCAAAAGTTGTTGTTTGCGCTTATTTGCAACTAAGCAATTATGCATTACTATTTTTGCTCAAAGTTTTTTAGATATTTCATTGAATATTTTGTGATCATACTTTTTTTAATGATGGCATATTGAGGTCTTTGTGAAGGTCCGATTTTTTTACATACCAGGGAGCGAATGTCATGATTCACAGAATATGATTTTGACGACCTTGGATTTTCTATATGTTGGCGGCCGAGGCAGTTTCCCATAACTGAAAAGGCTTAAAGAAATTTTAACATATTTACAATCTAGACTAGGAGCAGAATTTCTTTCAATGAGCGAATTTATTTGAAATGTCTTAAGTTTCATTTGAGTTAGTTAAGGCATCAAGATCCAGGGGGCTAATTCTGGCAGTCGTGATCGAATACTTTTTCGACTCGAATTTTATTTCTAGTTCTTTCAGTCGATACTGAACGAATCGAAATTATTTTTTTAGTGTTGTAAAAACTCAAATTAATGCTTTACAGCACTAAATAAATAATTTCAACGCGGTAATCGACTGAAAGTATTAAAAATAAAATTGCTTTCTAATCGAAAAAGGATTTGAATTAGCCCCTAGTACTGAAATTCTGTAACTTTTTAACAACAAATTTTTGAAGTCAAAGTAGTAAATGTATTGTTAACTGTTTCAAAAAAAAAACATAGTAAAGAAGCCAATTTTTAATACAAAAAAGTAAGAAAGTCGACCTTACACCACAGTACTTTGGACCCATGCCAAAAAGAATATGTTGTGAGGTTAAAATTCCCATCAGAGATTTTTGTGCCAAATATTATTTAAATATCTACTTTTATTTTTGGTTGTTATAAGATTTCTTATAACAACTGTCTCATACCATTTATTATAATATTAATACTAAAACTATTTGAGAGTCCACACTTAAGATAATAAATACTCTCTACGATTGAATTTGTCGTTTTCTAATATAAAAATCTTATATCTTATCTCAGGTGGAGACCCTGTGTTACTATGATATAACATAAAAGCTATTAAAAAGGTTACTAATAATAATAAGCTTTTTTCGGGAGTGTTTTTGTATGAGAGCTGTGGCCAAACATGGACCGATTCTAATAAAATTTGTTCTGCTGATTTAGGTTGCCACAAAATATTTTTGGATCTAATTGAACCTAAATACCTATAAAATAAGATAGTTAATGGGCACAAAAACTCCATTCCGGAAAGGAGTTTGCATGTGGGCTATGTAAAATTAGAACCGTTTTTCACCACTTTGAATAGGCTTCGACCTTGTGATAATAAACATATAGGTGCCAAATTTTACCAAATTATATTGGACAGACAACCAGCCAGCCGGATGGAAGGACGGACTTCGTTAGATCGATTCTGAAATTGATTCTAAGTCCACCGGTACTATTAGGTGTGTCTTAAGCTTTTATTTAAATGTGTTACATATATTTGCACAAACACATAATAACCTCTCCTTTCCGCCTCGAACTTTTCCCCTATGTATAAAAAGATTTTAAACTGACGTATTTGTTAAGAAATACAATCAATCAGCCATGTCACAGATTACAATTCCGTTCGGAAACGGAATTCATTCCGTATTTTGGTGCATCAGAAAATTATGGAAGCATTTTGCGGAATGCAACCATTTTTGTTTTCATGAACGGAATGGGAGTTGTCTGTATCTTAAAGGCCAAATAACTATCAAAATTTAATTTCTATCAATAAACTAATATGTTTTCTTGGGCTTCGAATGGAATCATTTCGAACGGCATCTGTGAGACGGCTGAATATTTACTCAATTCCGTTCATGATTTATTAAAAAAAAATTTGGCAGGCAAATTTCTTTTAATTTGATTTATTAATTTTAAAAAATTTCTACTTTGACGTTTTTACATTTTTACCGATATTTGTCGTTAATATTTTTTAACGAAAATATTTGTTTATTTAAAATAGAGAATAACAAATTCTTTAAAGTTATCGTGATTTATCGTTACTTAACGATATCGGTAGTTAAATTCAAAAAGTTACAGAATTGCGGAACCGATGTATACCGAGATATTTTACATTCGAATGTTGAGGGATTATTTGATTATTGATTTTAATATAAGGCCCTAATCATGTAAGACGCAACGCCAAAGAATAACACTGAAAGCACAAACAATGTCATAAATATTTTGTAATTTTGTTGTTGCTTTCTACAGAAATTCATGTACCGTTTTAAAATTTTCAACGCCACAAGCAATGGAGCGTTTGAAATTTTAAAACGCAATGTGAATTTCTGTAGGAAGCAACAACAAAATTACAAAATATTAATGACATTGTTTGTGCTTTCAATGTTAGTCTTTGCCGTTGCGTTGTGTTTTACATGGTTAGGGCCTAAATGTTGTACCATATGCTCATTTATGACATAAATATCTATAATATTGAATTCTGCGCGGTAATTTTTTATAGCTTATTCAACAATAATGTATTAACTCAAAATTTTTATAAATTTACTTTTTGGAAAAAATCGACACGTAATATTCATATCCAACTGCTGTAAAAATATCGTGCCATTTTATCTACTTTTTGGTAATGAAACGGTTGGCATAAAAATTCTTTTTCATATGCCGTAAATGTAAAATTAAAAATTGTTTTTCTTCAACTGAAAATTTTTAAATTTTTAGTAAATACAGTATTGTTGCGAAACGCAGAATTCGTATTCGGTTTTAAATGGTTTGATGGAAAACAAACAACTTGTATTTCACATACTATGAAAAGGGCCCTTATATATGGCACTTTACGTTGCCCAATACGTCCCCGAAACAATAAAAATAGTTGGGTATTTATATATTAAAGTTGAAAAAAAATTTACATATTTCTGGGAATATGTAAACCATTTTGCTTATTTTCTATTGTTTCCATTGTTTTAAATATGACTCAAATTGAAATATCCTGTAAGTATCGAGATGCTTCATAGCGACTTTCGAGGAGGCTTAGAAAAGCTGTATCATCAGCAAAGGTTGATGTTTGGGTGTAGTTTTTGGTTAGCATGTCTGAGTATATACCAGTTGCAATAGAGGTCCTAGATTACTTCCCTGCGAAACTCCATTATTAATCGGTTGAGGAGAACTTAAAAAAACGTCCTTCTTTAATAATAAATTTTCGATATATCTCTCCAAGAGCTTGTGAGTGTTAATGGTACTTAGTAATTTTATTATATTACCTAGTCCCCGTATATTGTTGATTAAAATTTTACAATCCTTAAAACTCTTAACAAATTTTTTATTATTGTGATGGGTATGTAATATTCGGCAAAGCCGAATATATAACTCTTACTAGTTTTATTTAACCACCATTTAACTTCGAGTCTAATCGAATATTTTTAAACAAAAATGACAACAGTATGAGTCAGACTTAAATGTTGGATTGTTAACTTAAGTATATGAATGAATGTGTGTTGTACAGTGTCCCAAAAACAATCAATTTGAATGGCTAGAAAAATAATTTAGCTTACAAATATACAATGTTGTCAACTATGGATGGAAATATAATTGGAATACTAAAATTATAATTTTGTTTGCCAAAAGCACAACAAAATAAAAATTAGATTGCAGAATAAATCATGTTTCAAATCTGTGGTTATTGACCGCTTCTAGTAAAATTCTTTCGCTAGAAGAATTTTGTTATCCGTGAGTCAAATCAAAGAGACGGCGGCCAATTGTGAAAGACAGCTGATAAAGAATTTATTTTTTTGTTCGACCTGCTTAAAATGGTTAATCTTTGTAATCTTTATTAAATATAATTCTCATGTAACTATCAGTTTTACTACACTCATAGAAAAATGCATCTTCATAGTGATGATGTCCTAGCAACAGAATTATGACATCAATGTTATTACAAATGGCATCAATGAGGCAAAAAGTGCCATTAATCCAATGGCGAACGTCATAATGAAATTTAGTCATATCTTTTGAGTCATGTAAGCTATGAGTACAGTGACATAAATTCAATACCACATTTTGTGTATTTTTAACATTATTTTCATGTTCAAAAAGTAAAATGAGGAGCAAAAATTCCCATATTCTATTTTTTTATGCTTATGTTTTATGTTTAAAAAGTAAAAAAGAAGCTAAAATTTCCCTATTCTATTTTTTTTTTTTAATAATCAATAGAATGATTACGAAAGCCATATCGGACATGCAGCTGGTGTCTTATAACTGCGAGTTCTTCTGTAACCAAAGGCCGGAATAGAACAAAAGTGAAACAAACATATGTAACGGGTAAGTAAATAATAATAATCTCTCGCTTTGATGTTATGGCTTAATTAAGTGACAGTTTGTCATTAAATTTTGATTAAACTGACTCCGATTCATTATTTCTGGTGCCGATGTTTCATCCCATTGATGACATAATTTCAATTGTTTTTGTAAGGCTGACATCACAATGATGGAAAGTTTCACGGGCTCAAAAACAAAGGCATTTGTCATTGTACTGATGTCGCGACACTTGAGCGTTATAAAGGTCTTTTTATCCCAATTCACAATGGGAGATTTTGGCCAAAACCCTATAACTTTATTATTTCTTTTCGTAAAGCAATTAAACTTAGTACGTGGGTCAAGGAGCTTAAGGCTGTTGTAATGACTTTTTAAAATTTTTACACGCCCATGTATAACGCCACTTATAATGTAGTTCCTATTTTGGCCGGCATTTTCTGTCTAATATTAAAGATATATATATATATATATCGTTGCAGCTGATCTTAAGACATATATTTCTCAGACTAGTGAATCTAAAACCTATCGCAATATCGCTTTTGATTTATATATAATAAAACAATTTTTCATACCTAGCCAAATTATAAGTCTTATTTTATTTTATTTT
The DNA here is from genome assembly GCA_943735925.1 of Pollenia amentaria. NCBI lineage: Eukaryota > Metazoa > Arthropoda > Insecta > Diptera > Polleniidae > Pollenia > Pollenia amentaria. Next base: position 158,804,158 of record OX031009.1, read on the forward strand.
TCATATTTTATTTCATACAAAAAAAATATTAACACAAAAAATTAATATTTTTTGAGCTTACTCGATGTTCGCTGTAAAAACTGTAACTATTTTTATTTTTATGTTCTTTAAAATTTGTAATAATAGGGTTCATTAAAAAGGGCTCCGATTTCCATGCAAATGAATATGTTTTTGTCGATAGTCTAAGTTAGTCTAATTAATGAATAGGGTTCATTAATTAGGGCTCCGATTTCCATGCAAATGAATATGTTTTTGTCTATAGTCTAAGAACGATGTCGACCATTCAATAAATTTGTCGAATCATTAAATTTGCGTTAAAATGGCATCGATTGGTTTTTGCATATTGTTGCATATTTTGGGGAAAATGCATGTTTTCGTATACTTTGGTTTTTAATGCATATTTTTTGCATATTCTGAAATTGTTGTGATTTTTTTTTTTAATTTCCATATAATAAAAAAAATTCTTCAAAAAATTTTCAAATACATAAAAAAAAGCCCTCAGAAAAAAATTCGTAAGTCAATAAATAAGCACGATTTTTCTAAGGCTGCCAATAGGCTCAAATATTTTATTTAAAGCTGTTACAAGTTACTTGGTAATCGTCCAGACTTTGCAATTTTTGTTGCTGCAATTTTTTAAAATTCTGCTTTGAAATTGCATAAGCGTTCAGATTACGAAATTAGAGTTTTGCAATTTTGGTATTTTTATCTTGTCTTTTCTCTTCACGCTTTTATATTTTATATATGAATACAAGTACACCTACAGCCAACTGCAAGCTAAAAAGTGTGAGAATAACAAAACAAAATGGAATTGCAGAGTACATGAAACTGAGTACCCCTCCCCTCCCCAATCTTCTTACCCCTCTCACCAATAAACTCAAGAATTGCTGCAACAAAAATTGCAAGTCTGGACGATGACTTTCTTGGCACATGGGCTTAAGAATGTCATTGAAGAGCTTCTTGATACCGATAATCATCGTAAAGTAAAAGATATATAAAATTTAAATAACATGAAAAGTCTATTAGCCTTTGTATATTTCAACTACGGATATATTGGTGAAACAATATCTAATTAGGAGGGATTTAGTTCACTTAATCATCAAGTCAAATTTATTAATAATGCAGAAAGTAAAATTAACATTAAGGAAGGAAGAATAGCCCGACAAATAAAAAAACTTCAAAACGTTTTGCAAAAAAATGATGGATTTCAAAAAATAAAATAATTTTCAAATATTTTAAATCTGTAGTGCAATTCTCTAACTTTTAACGATAAACGTTAGCGTTAATTTTTTCAAAAAAAACGCATTCATTCAAATATCTGCATAATAAGCTTTTTGTAATAGTTCTCTTCCTTTAATTTTTAGGAATGACTTTATACACTACCAGATTATTATCTTGTATCTTCTTGTTACATAACGGAAATTTAGCTCATAGAATAAATTCGAAAAATAAAAATGTTGAATATAATAAAGTGACTTATGAAAAGGAATAATTCCCAGATTCTATTTGTAAAAGAAAAATTATAAATAGAAAAATTTACAGATTTACTGCTTTGTGCACTTCGAATAAAAATTGCCCAAGATTGTTTTATCGCTAAAATACGCAGTTTGATTCAACTAATATATTCAAATAAAAATATCGTTAAATGGTACATTAGTATTGGAAGTTTTAACTAACTTTGAAAAACGGCTATCACAATTTAATTCAGCGTATTCGAATTAGCACAGTGGTATTAAAAACTATTATTTCAAAATAATTTTCCAAGAGTTTTTTGAATCGATTAAAATTAATTAATTAAATCAAATCGTCTAACCATTTTGGCCAAGCAGACTTTTACGAGTAAAAACAAATCACTAGAGCAGCATCACTACATACATGAAGAGTAGAAGATATAAATGAAGTTTAGATACATGCCCAACAACATGCAAGTACAATTCATACGATACACTCGTACAAACGTATATACATATGTATGTATAAAATAAAATAAACAGGAATTATAACTACGATTCCAATAACAAATGTCCACACAACTGTTTCCAGCACTGCTTCATAAAACCCTTTTTCAATGGGTTACCAGCTCTTAAGTCCAAAATCCTAAAGAGTCTCGTATATTTGAGTATGTGGTGTTGTAGTATGTTTTGTTGTTGTTTTTAAGTTAGTTTGACTTTTTGCGGTTTGTCGTTTAATTTGAATTGTTGTTGTAGATTTTGCTGGTGTTGTTGCTATTGTTGTAGTTTGTTGTTACTATTTTAACAACTTACGATAAAATCTTGTGACACGATCTTTTGGCCCAAACCAGGCGCCAGTAACCCACTTTAATACATTTTATTTTGTTTATTTGTTTAAAACATTTAAAATTTTTCTTCTCAGATGCATTAAAATTAAATTTAGCAAAAAAAAAACAAAAAGGGAGTTTCTCTTTTTTCTAAATTTCGATTGTTTTTAATTTTTTTTTTTTTTTTTGTTTTATTTTCTTAATTTTGCAATTGCGGCTGTTGCCAAATACAAGAAAACATTGCTGGTTACTAATTTATTTTAATGTATTTTAGTTGTTTCTACTAAATTTATTTTTAGTTTTTTTTCCTAACAAATGTTAATCAAATGGCTCATTAACTTTTGCCAGAAAAACAAAAACTCTCAGATTTCTACATTGAATAATTTGCCAATAACAAAATAATTTATTTTCATTTAAAGGATATAAACAATTAGAAAACATAAAATATTATAAATTTGATTTTAGGTATCATCCTCTTAAGTGGTTATAATAATAAGTGTAGAAAATAATCGGTATTATTAATGAGCCATTAATTCTGGCCATCGGCAAGACTCCTCCCAAAACTAATATCAGCTTAATTGCTTGTCTGTATGCTGGTTTACGCTCATACTCTGCGGATGGATTTGGCCAACGGTGTGAATTTGTATAAGTTTTTATTTAATATTAATTAAATTTTTATATTAGAACAGCTGATAAATTAAATTTAAATGCACAGAAAAAAATTTGAACAAAAAAAGTATGAATCGATTTTATTGATTTTTATTTATTAAAATATTTATTTCACTTAGAAATTTGTGTTTTTAGTGTAAATTTAATTGGTCATAAAAAATTTTAGTACCAACCTGCGCTCATTGCAAGAAATCCGCAGCCGTATTCATAACAAAAAGTTAACAACAGCTTGTGCACAGAAAATATTATCAGTAGGTTTTTATCAATTCAAAAAATTATTTAACAAGTATTTCAATTTAATTAATTAATTTTTTTAGTTGAAAGAAAATTAAAAATTGAATTTAGATTTAATTAACATTTTAGTTGCTTTGAAATAAATTTATAATTGAAATACACAGAAAAAAGTGTTTTATCAATTAAAAAAATGGTTTAAAAAGTATTTTAATTTAATTAATGTGATAATTGAACCAATAATTTTTTTAGCTGAAAAAATTTAAAAATTTAATTTTGTTTTAATTAACATTTTAGTTGTTTTGAAATAAATTTTCAATTAAAATTTTAATTAAATAACAAAAAATCTTAATTGACTTTTTTCGTTTAAAATAAATTAATTTAAACATGTAGAATTGTTGTTGGGAATTGTCAATATTTATTTAAATAAATTAACACATTGTTTGAAATGGCAAAGTTTTTTGGTCACTTTTTTAATTAAAATTAAAAATATTTTTTCAAAATTTAAAAATTTTTAGTAATCAATCAGCCATGTCACAGAGTACAATTCCGTTCGGAAACGGAATTCATTCCGTATTTTGGTGCTTCAGAAAATTACGAAAAAACTTTGCGGAATGAAACCATTTTTGTTTTCATGAACGGTATGGGAGTTTTCTGTATCTCAAAGACCAAAAAACTATCAAAATATACTTTCTATCAATAAACAAATATGTTTTCTTCAATTCCGAACGGAATCATTCCGAACGGAATTGTACTCTGTGACATGGCTGAATATAACTATTTTGGAATTAGGTGCAAAATCAACAACTTGTTTGCTTGATATTATGAATTTAGAACAAATTTGGTGATAGGAGAAATTTAATAATTTTTTCTGTGTATTAATTAAATATCAAAAAATCTTAATGGATTTTTTTCGTTAAAAATAAAATAATTTAAACTTGTAGAATTGTTGTTGGGAATTGTCAAAACCTGTACCCATGTTCTGTAAATTTGGTGAGAACTTCTCGCATCGAAAACATGTGAAATAAAATATTCCATAGTTTCTCGAAATGTGAGAAAAAAGTGTGTCTGTAACTCATGTCGAAAATTATCTAAAGAGATTACGTCGTTACGTTATAAATGTCATAATATTCCACTCGAAGCCGATATGAAATTGCAGATGTTGTGAACGCCAGTCAAACATAAGTTGACGGCGACCAAATTTGACTAAAATTGAAAAAGTTTCAACGACGCACAGTGGCGCCCGTAGAGCAAGCGAGGTTGCAAAAATCAAAATTTTCATGAGTGCCGACGAAGTTTTGAATAAACCCATGTTATAGGAAACTTTTCAACGATTTCAAATATGCCACTCTTAATAATATCACATTTTTAGTTTAGAAGATATAACCGTTCAAAGTTGACCGACTTTCGGTTTTCAAAAAAACACACAATTTTTAGTCAATTTGTTGCGATTTCAGGTGTAATATCACGAAATATAGGTAACGAATCGCCTTATTTTTTGTTTGTATTGATTGATGTATTTATTAAATGTATAATGATAAAAAAAAAATTAACTGTTTGCTTTGTGTTTCTCCTGGTAAATCAATTTTTAAAAACTATCCGTTTTTTCACTATTTTTCAACTTTGACGGAAAATAAAAAAAAACTATATTTTTCTATATTTGCCATATTTGCAAAACCTGTTCTTTGATTATTTCTTTACATAATGCAAAAGGTTTTATCTGCCCGTACGTGCCCGTTTGGCTTCTAGAGGTAAAAAAGTTTAAAAAGACATGGTTGCAGAAATTGTATGGCGTCCATCCCTTATATGTTTTGACTGACAGTAGTTTGATCTAATAGTTTGAAAAAAACTACTCATTGAAATTAGCAGGTACGTACCTCACATAAACAATACTTTGGCGTACAAATGGTCAGGAACAATATTGACTTATGGTCCCTACAGGTAGGCACAAATCTTATTTGGACACGTGCATAATATCAAAATTGCATTATTCAGCCTAAATCCATATGTATGCAGGGAAGAGGTAAATTTTTAGGCATGGTAGCAAAAGCCTATATATTGCAAAATAAGCATAATGCCTGGATTAGTCTACGCCTGAAAGTTGGCGCAACAATTACTGAAACCATTAAACAATTTAAGTACTGAAAACATGGCGTTGAACAATTTAAAATTATTTGAACTGCTTAGAAAGTCAACCACACCAAAGTTTTTCACGGAAGTGAAAATTCTTCCTGAGAAGTTGACATTAATCAGCAAATGGGGCTGCGATGGATCATCCGGACAAAGCGTTTATAAGCAAAGCATATCTTCCGATGACGCTACAATATCGGACGGAAATATGGTTATGGCATCTGTTGTTCCTTTACGTCTAAAATCGGATGATTCCCTACACTGGAAAAATCCACGTCCGTCATCAGTGCATTATTGCCGACCAATAATGTATCAGTTTGCAAGGGAATCGGCAGAACTCATAACGACTACGGTAAAGGACATTGAAGAACAAATAAGCAAGATTAAGCCTACAAAGCTGCAAATTGGAGAAGGAAAATATATTGAATGCAATTACGAGTTCCACCTGACCATGGTTGACGGAAAAGTCGTAAACGAACTGACAGGAACAACCTCAACAATGTCATGCCCGATTTGCAAAAAGAGTCAGAAGAACTTTTTTCAATTAAATTCAATTTATTTCATATATAATATGTGACATCTCAATTTTATATAATTAGTTGTAAAGAGTTTAAGATTAGTATCTTTTTCTGCTTAATTATAATATATTTCAATAAGTTATCATATACATATATATAGACAGAATTATATTGGAGGTAAAAATTTAGCAAAACCCTATTTAAACCCCTTTTTTCGTTTCATTTTTATATATTTTTTATCGATTTTTTATTATTATTTGTCAGAAGAACTTTGGTAATTTAAACGATTCTACAAATGAGGAGAATTACGAATATGGAATGTCACCATTCCACGCAAGGATAAGGTGTATGGAATTCTTGCTAAAACTGGCATATACCCTACCACAAGAGGAGGAAAACTTCGATGAAAATACATCAATAAAGGATAAGGAAAAGATCAGAAAGAAGCAAATACAGGATGCTTTTTTTAAACAAGTTGGACTAAAAGTAGACTGTCCCAAGCACGGATACGGTAACTCAAACGATGGAAACACTTCTAGGAGATTTTTTGAAAATGATGAGGCAATAACTAGAATCATTGGAATTGGCAATCAAATCGTGAAAAGATTGGGAACGATCTTGGGTGTTTTAAACTGCAAAGAAAATGTCAATTCTACAAAATATGGAGAATATGCGTCGAAAACTGCATCTCTTTTAGCAGAAATGTATCCACAGAAGAAGTTTACCCCGACCGTCCATAAAATATTGGCGCATGGCAAAGATATAATTGAGTACCAGTCTTTGCCAATTGGAGAGCTTTCTGAAGAAGCACAGGAGTCTCTTAACAAATTTTATAAAAAAATATAGATTGCAGAACACATTCAAAGCATCAAGGGTAAGGCAAAATGAGGACCTCTTCAACATGTTGGCAGCATCTTCCGATCTACTTATTTCTTCCCTGCGGCATGTGAAGTCACGAATAGAGTTACAAAATAATTATAGTTAAGAAATGGTTAGTCTTTTAGATATACCTTCTCTTACGAATTGTGATGAATATTTTACAGAAAATTGAAAAAATAAATTTAAAAAAAAAATTATTTTTTTTTAATTTATTGGGTAATAATTTAAAACATAAAACCTTTAAGAAAAAAAATAAAAACAATCTAAAAATGTAAAAATAATTTTTTTTAGTTACCATAAAATTGATTTTTCTACTAATTTTAACTTTGATAACCCATAAGTAGGCCCCTACAAAGCGTAGCACCCTTTCCAAACGCTCATTTCATAGGCTGAACAGTTATCTATCATATGCTGTTTAAACTGTTCAATTATCTTATTCGGTTCAAAAGATATGATTTTTGCAACGAAAAAACTCAAATGGCGCCACTGTGCGACGGCGGCGAAAATACAACCGTCGGCTATACCAAAGAATGTAAAGTGCGACTTTGTTGATTACAAAATTGCTTTGAAACCATTCGTATATTTTTCAAAAATGTTAAAGCAATATAATTAAACTATGAAAAAATCTGCGAAGAACAAAATACTTATCCTTTCCGTGTTAATATTCATTGCATTTTGCATTTTTAATTTATTATTAAGTGTTGAAATTTTTTCGCACCCCGTTTTTATGCGTGAGTTAATTTGACAGTTCAAAGCGGGAACTTTCTCACAAAAATTTTACAGACACACTTTTTTAGTATATTGGCGAGAAATTTCCTTACGTGACAGTTATTACTCACCAAAAATGTTACAGACGCAGTTAAGAGAGAAAAACTGCTGTTTGTTTCAATTAATGGCATTTTTGTTTCATTTCTCACATTTCAATCGAAAAGTTTTTTGATCATTAATTTAATTAAAATTAAAAATATTACTAATTAATTGATAAAAAATATTCACAATTTTACAATTTTTAGTAATCAATATAATCATTTTGGTAATAGGTGCAAGATCAACAACTTTATTGCTTGATTCTAAGAATTTGGAATGAATTTGGTGGTAAGAGAAAATTTTTAATTTTTCTGTGTACACTACGTACAACGATCTGTTTACTAGAATGCCGATTAAGCTCATTAGCACAGAGTTAATTCATAACAAACTTTTATCCGATGGCTAACTGTTAATAAATCAACTCTGAATATTAATACTGCCATATTATATTATTCAAAACTGCAACACGTTTTGCCTTAATCATCGCTGGTTTTATCATTAATTTTATTTTTGATTTTTCTTTCAAATATAAAAATTTTTAAAAGTTTTTAAAATTAAAAAAAAAACAGTAAATTAAAATGACAAACAAAATTGATTGACATTAAACTTCTGTTTTTTACGAGTTGGCAAACGTATGGCAGCTCGTTAATAAGAGTTTAGAAAATTGTTAGTCAAAATTTGCTAAATGTATTATGAATAAACGTTGTACTAATTTCACCAATTTCATGCAAACTTTTCGTACGGCCGCTAATATTTAAAAATAAAATAATTATTATACAAATATTATACAAAAAAATAATTATTATGCATAAAAAATTTACAAACATTTGCTAATATTAGTATTTTAGTTGTTTTATTGAACTGTTAAAAAAAAAAAAAAAATATCTACATTTGCTAATATTTTCCAAAATAAAAATTCTTCGAAATTGGCGAGGCAATCTTTCAAATACCGATTTGAAATTTTTAGAGAATTATTTTCTTGCTATATTTAACCATTTAAAAGAAACTGCTTTAAAAACAAGTTAGAGTACTGTATTCGGCTGTGCCGAATCTTTGATACCCTCCACCGACAGTTAGATATATAAGAGCTATAAATTATTAATTAATCTTTATAAAAATGGACGTAAGTATAAAAATTGGCTCCGGTTTAAACCAATTGGACGACAATCAGACAGTGTTATGCTTTTAGTTCTAGCAATTTGAACTTGAACAAAATATCATCATTCGTAACAGTTTATACCGGACTAAAATGATTTTCAGGACGGAGAATTTATATTAGACTCCTGGTATGGACTAATCATCACGAAATCCTGTACAGTAGTGAAATTGGTTTTAGAGTTTAAAGTGCTTTTGAGAAGGCTGCTTAATATGGAAACTGAAGTAAATATGGACCGATAATCGAAAAATTGCATGATAATATTTCTAGCCATATGAACCAAAATTGGACCAAACTTTACCAAAATATCTATATCTGCTACGGGTGTAGGCGTATTATGGTAAATTAAAAAGCGATCTTAACGAAATTTTATAGTGTGATTTTTAGTCCCATATATCTGTGACGTACCAAATTTTATTAAAATACATTATTAATTTACGTTTTTAGGATATTAAACTGTCTTCCGAGAGGCGGTTTTATATGCGGCTTAGGCTAAATTATGGACCGATCGAGGATTAAAAAAAACGACACCATATGGCCAAGAAAAAAGTACTTTTTCATCAATATAATGCACGGGTGTATACGTGTGCAGTCTCAATGGGAAAATAACATGAATTGGGCTACGAATTGGTACCTCATCCGCCATATTCTCCGGATGTAGCCCCCAGTGACTATTTCCTATTTCCGAACCTAAAGAAATGGCTCGGTAAAAAGAGATTAAGCTCAAACGATGAAATTATTGGTCAAACAAATACCTATTTTATGGTCCTCGAAAAATCCTATTTTTTGGAAGGGATACACAAATTGGAGAAACGTTGGACTAAGTGTATTGAGCTGAAAGGAGATTATGTTGAAAAAAAAATTTTTTTTTTTTTGTAAAAAAAACTGTGTTTCATTCAAAAAGTCACGCCCTCGTATTTTTTTATTATGTATTAATTAATTCATTGTGAGATCATTTTATTAGTTATTTCAATAGTTTGAGAATATCTTATAATATAATCTTTTAGACAAATAATTTGGTTTAAATGTTTAGGACTTAAGCGATTCTTTTCTTTAGTTTTCATAAAACTTGACTTTGAAAAAATTATTTCATTTATCGTAGATGTTGGAGAAATCAAAAGCAACCAATAATAGAGAATATCTAATTTCTCAGTCCTCTTCCCTAATTTTTCTTAACGTATAAAATCTTCCGTTACGTCATAAGAATCCTGTTTTAATTTTTTAAATATTTAGCACTTCTAATTGTTTCGGTTAATTCTGCTAATATATACTGATATATATTGATTTGAGAAGAAACCACTGACTAAACGCGTATATATAAAAAGTACATGAAACAAAAAGCTGTTGACAGCAAACACTTATTTCAAATGAAGATCGCCCTTCTTTGTTTGTATGAAAAAATATTTTCTAAACACATACCTTTTGTAATGGGTGATCCATTTCGAGGTTCCCCACTTTTTTAAAGAAAAAACACAGAAAATTAAAATTTAATAGGGATTGTTTATTATCATTTGAAAGAACATTTTTTGGCATTTATTTCTTGAAGATTATGTCTATCCAATGTTGGCCGTTGCTGCGTCGCAGATATTCCATCCGTTGAGTCCAATTTTCTATGACTCGCTCGAGCATTTCGACTGGTAACTAGCGAATGACACGCGTGATGTTTGCCTCCAAGGCCTCAATCGAAGCGGGCTTGTCCGCATAAACTTTAGACTTTACATATCCCCACAGGAAAAAGTCTAACGGTGTGATATCACACGATCTTGGTGGCCAATCGACCGGCCCAAAACGTGAAATTATGTGCTCACCGAAGTGTTCTCTCAATAAATCCATTGATTGATGCGTTGTGTGGGAAGTGGCGCCGTCTTGCTGAAACCAAATGTCGCCGAGATCAAGAGCTTCAGTTTCAGACATCAAATAGTCGGTTATCATGACACGCTTACGTTCGCACCGGCATCATTTTTAAAGAAATTAGACCGATGATTCCACCGGCCCACAAACCACACCAAACCGTTGTTTTTTCTGGATGAAGTGGCAGTCCTTGAATCTCTTCAAGTTGCTCTTCGTCCCAAATGCGTCAATTTTATTTGTTTACATACCCATTGAGCCAGAAATGGGCCTCATCGCTGAACAAAATTTGCCTCGAAAACGTCGGATCTTCTTGGAACTTTTCAAGAGCCCATAGAGCGAAGCGATGTCGCTTGGGAAGGCGTAAGTCCTTCCATTATGAAATGCCTAACAATACTAAACAAAAATAACATGACCGCATGACACGACTCACACGTGATCTGTCAAAAAAAGGCTATTGAGACGAAACAAATAATTAAAAACACAAAAAAAATATGTTATAATACTACAAAAAGTAAAAAATTTTGTAACATAGGTTAATCGACTGAAATTAACCGGTTTAATCGTTAATCGAAAATAGGCAATTTAAAATTAGCCCATCAGTTAATCGGGTAGTAATTAATTTGTTAACCGAATAACCCAATGAATACCCTAGTAAAGAGGCTTAATAGAAGGCCTTATTTAGCAGACACAATCCCTCCTCGCCGCATTCCATACCTATTTATTTTTTACACAGGTTCTCATTGGGAGTAAGCCCTATATACTCCCTATAATAATAAACTCGTTCCCTTTCCAATGAATGGAGTAAAAAAGGTAAAAAATAAAACTGAACATCCTCCTTTCTCCCTTCTTAAGGAAGAGAGTATCGAATAGGTACTGAATATTTTGGAAGCTCTTTCAAAAAGAAATGTATACCTTCTAGAAGGCGTACTTCTGAAGGCAGGATATCATGAGAAGCGAATCTTTTAGAAAGGGGTATAGAGGCCTTCAAAAAAGCCTGCCACATGCGGTCCTTCAAAGCTACCTCTGGGCATTGTCCCTTTTTCATAAGTACCCAGAAAAAATTAACAGTAGTGTTTTATTATTATTATTAATTACATAATACAATTATTATAACTAATATATGTGAAAGAGAAAGGAGTACTAGCAGCATAGGCTTTCGACTCCAGGGTTAACCGTTTATTTAAATTTGCGTTAGTAGTCCATTTTCTGACAAAAATTTGCAGATTAGCTTTATGTTACTATCACAGACATTTGTTAACAGTTGAGTTGGTGAAATTGATCCAAATAATTTTGTTCTGGAAGAGCTGAAAGCAGGGCATACATCTAAGATGTGGGTAATATTAAGAAGCGTGTTGCAAGTTGTACATTGTGGTGCTGTGTTTTTTTCCAATAGGCACTTATGCGAGAATTGGCAATGTCCAATTCTTAGGCGAACTATGGTGTTTGTTAATTTCCTTGACTTTTTTTTTATATGTTTGTTTTTTCCAGTAGTTTTGTAAATGTGTTGATAATTCGACCATTGTTGGTTATATGTGTCTTCCAAATAGTTAGAGATTGAGTTATAAGTATCTCGGTACTCCCAGGTGGCAACTTTTTGAAGAGGTCTACGTTTAGCTTCTGAAGCAGCGGCGTCTGCATACTCGTTGCCAGTTATACCAAAGTGTGATTAGTTTTATTTTATTGGAATGTAGGCTTAGAGTATTTCTAATCTGATTTATCAAAGGGGAATCGTGTAACGAGTTTTTTGTGGCGAGAATGGTGGAAAGGCTGTCGGTGCATATTATATGTTTCATGTCATTTTTGTTTTTTATCAATTAAACAAATTGCTTAAAAAGTATTTCAATTTAATTAATGTGATAATTGAATAATATTTTTTCTTTAATTGAAAAAAAAATTTAAAAAAACATATATAATTTTGACTTAATTAATATTTAGTTGTTTTGAAATCAATTTTTAATTAAAATAATTAGTATTGTGGTTATTTTATTGAACTGCTAATGGTTTATAATCCAGATTTAGATATTTTTAATTAGGCTTAAGTTCATTGAATTTAATTTTCATTAAATTATTTTTATGAAGACAGGAATTTTACAACATGAAATCAATTAAAATTTTATTGATAATTTTTCATTCTTGACTGCGCTGAGAATTGAGCCCAGGCTTTCACGGACATGTTGCCTATTAACAGTTCAATAAAATAACCACAATACTAATTATTGTTAGCAGCTAAGGCATTAATTCCTGTCTTCATAAAAATAATTTAATGAAAATTAAATTCAATGAACTTAAGCCTAATTTAAAATTAAATAACAAAAAATCTTAATTGATTTTTTCGTTTAAAATGAAATAGTTTACACTTGTAGAATTGTTGTTGGGAATTGTCAAAATCTGAGCTAAATATAATTAAATCAATTAACACATTGCTTAAAGCGGCAAAGTTTTTTCATAATTTTTTTAATTAAAGTTAAAATTCAATAAATGATTGAAAAAAAATATTCACAATATTCAGTTTTTAGTTATCAATATAACCATTTTGTTAATAGATGCAAAATCAACAAATTGTTTGCTTGATTCTATGAATTTGGTATGAATTGGGTGATTAGAGACAATTTTTTCTGTGTGCGTCTGATATGTATGATAAAATAAGAAATGACCTAAAGCAAAATTTAAAACTTTCTTTTTTTTATTATCCCAATACAAGGGACATGTAAAAATAATTGCTCGTTATCGGCTGCATGCGAGAGATCTAAATATCGGCCCATTATTTCGCAGATCAATAAAAAGAATAGACCAAAATAAGTCATTCTGTAGATAACGGAAACAAAATTGAACTTTTTTGTGTTGATTGGAAGTTTGATGCAATTTTTTTTACTAATTTAAGGTTACTGGTACTATTCGTATTTTGTAATTTTTTCCAAAATTAAAAGTTAAAAAATCATAACTTTACTCTTCATTAAACGATTTTCAAAAGTTTTTTTTTAAAGATGTAACAGTTAACTTTGAAAAACAATCGAATTTTTGAAAATCAACAAATAAAATGGCAGAGTAATAGTTGTTTACGTAAAAAAAAAACAGATTTCGTATTGTTAAAAATCCTGAAAAATCCAAAACGGAAAAAATATTAAGGTTTTATTACTTTTACGTAAATTGACATAACCAGTGAACAAAATGAGACATAGATTATAAAAATCGATGAACACGTTTCGCTTTTATTCACAATTTACAGCGAAATAAAGCTCTTTAATTCAAAATATGTTTAACTAAATGCTTTTAGACCAAAACTGTGATTTTTGTGGCATTTTTATTTATTATGAATTTTTAAAAAGCACAAATTTAATTTTTTTTGAAAATGTTCTTTTTTAAAACTTCAATGATATCTCAGAAAGTACTGGGAAAATTTAAAACTAATGTAAGCACGACTTAAAGATAATATTGTTCACGAATTTTGATTTATTTTTAACTGAATATGGTGAATCGTTTTCAAGTTATTCCAATATATGAAGCGGAAGAGGCTTAATTTTGGAAATAACGGTATATCGCGAAAAGTCGAGCTAATAGAAAAAACTGCATTCAGCATCCCAAATAACATTAAAAACAACATGCAGTTATTAATCAACTAAGACCTTGTTATCTTGTGTAATTGAAATTATGTATCAAATGTTCAGTTAGAAAAATGTATTTTAGCGTCGTTTCAACCGATTTGATAGTGGTAGTTATTAAAGATTAGTCATTTTTTTAGAAATTATCTCAACTTCTTCCGAGTCTTTACTGGTACCACCTTCTATATTAACGGTCTAAATAATAACAGAGAAAAATCATTTTCACTGATATACATATTTATTAAAATTTTACGTGTGAATAAATTTCATAAAAAAATTGTATAAAAAATTAAATTTAATACTAGATAAGAGCACACCATCAGACCAAACGAATTATTAGGCTCTAACACACTTTTCGCGCTTCGTAATACGATCTACCTCACATTTTTCAAAGGGGCCACACTTGACATTGCCACAGTAGACAGAACCGGAACCTGAACACAAGTTTGAATATGTACAACAAAAGTAATTATTTATAATGAATAAAATGAGTTTTAATAAATATTGTAAGTTTAAAAATATTTACCATATTTATCGGGTTTAGTACCGTATTTATCACCACTGCCACCATTCGTTAACATGTGTGGGGCAACACATGAATTTTGATTACACAAATTGGGGCAACATTTGCCACCAATTGAAGCGCAATCACTGTCTTTATAGCACCGTGGACCGCAATTGTAAATTTTCGATGATGGCGGACAATCTATATAATTATATATTGAAATAGTTTTTATTAAAAATTTTAATTTAATTTTAATACTTTTTGCTCTTACCTTTTGCCTGTATGGCTAAAATAAAAGTCAGCAAAATCAACAAACCAGTGAAGTTAATTAATAGAAATTTTGCTGTCAATTAATAATTATGTACATATAAACAATATTTATTTAATACAACAATACAAATTGTTATTTGTTAAAAAAAAATATCATACCCATTGTTGTCTGTAATTATTTTCTTTATTTTTTTTATCGTAAAATCTCAGATACAAGTGTATTTAACGAGCAATAATAATAAATGCCAACAAAAACTCAATTCAATTGAAAACCAGCTGAACAAAAGATTGTGATTTTGTATGAACGAGAACTATAACTAGACTGAAGATACAAAACTTTTGTTTACAGATACGTACCTCTTTCATAAGTTGACAAGCTTTATTTTGTTTGGGTTTTTCTCTGCTTTTTATGGGAAGTTTTATTGTGTTTATTTTTTATATTTTTAGTAGTTTCTAAGTACTGGTACTTTTGTTGATGCTTTGTTTTTATTGAATACCCTAAAACCGGTTAATGCACAAAATTCAATGATAGGAAACTTCTTTCACATTGTCAACTTGAACTTGTTACCAGGATTTCTATTTTTTTAGATTTGCAAAATGTATACTATTTAATATTCATATACTTAAGTTAGCCAGATCCTTTATTCAAATTAAATTTAAGGCTGCCAAATAATTGCATTTTTTGCATTTTTTGCACGTAAAGTGTGCCCGGTAGACTAGCTGGTAGTGATCTAGTCCATCAGTACCGGGGTTGCGGGTTCGATTCCCGCCACAGACTCTGCTCTCCTGCAGGCAAGCAAAAAGCTTCGCGGGATTTAGTGTAGGAATAATAAAAAAAAAAATAACGTAAAAGTGGCAAGAAATTCGGTACAAATCAAACCAAGCGTTTTGCAAAGTTTTCCTAAATTTATAATATTAAAAAACAAAAATCCCCATCCCCATCCCCAATAATTTAATCTCTTTTGTAAACATAGATAACATTAATATCTACAGTATTTTTATATGTTTTTAAAAACATAAAGAAAACATTTTGAAAAAGGTAGATAATAAAAGCTTTTGATCGAGGCGGAACTTTGGTCATGCCAAAATCACTCTACACATTCCTGATGACCTTCAAGGGTTAAAATACTGTATTCTAGAACCCTCATTAAGTAAATTACTTACAATCAGTGCTGTGGAGTCAAAGCTGTAGAGTCGGATCCGTAGTTGAAGTTCCCACAAAAACTCTTGACTCCGTCTCCAAAATTTTTCTGCTTGCAAAATATGAAAATTCTTAGTAAAGACAAAACAATTTTTAATTTTAGATTAAAGGTATATGAAAAATAATTGTTGAACCAAACGTTGAACTACAAAAAAGTAGACGAAATAGCCCGATATTTTAACAGCGGTTAGAAATGAATACTCTAAAAGCTGAAAAAATAAAATTTTTTAGTTAATACACTATTCTTGAGCAAGTGTGATATGTAAATAACTATATTTAAGCTCAATGCGACATGTGCTAGAATTAAAATATCGGTTTGAAATTTTTACAGAATCCTTTTCTTGCTTTATTTAACCATTGAAAAAGTACTGCATTAAAAAAAAGAGTTGAAAGTCAAATAAGGACCAGTCTTATATACATTTAGCATCAAGGTTTGAGAAGGAGTTTAACCCTACGTTGCCACCCACGAGCAAGTAATTACTTGCAAATAGTGTATACATATTACTTACGAAAATCAGGAGAAATGTCAAAAAAAAATACCCAAAAATTTTTGGAGTGGCTACACAGCACGGTGCAAGTTCATTTTTAAAATGTAATCACCAACTAAACTTTTAGCAAAACTTCAATTTCTCAATTGTTGAGGAAGTGTTGTCAAATAGTCAATATTTAACGTTACGTGGAGATACATTCAGCCTTATTCCGGTAGTCGTTGTCGTATACTACTGTGTCGGTTTTTGTAGTAGACTAAAGAACACAGGTTGTGTTTAACTTTAATCTATTACAAAAAACGACACAGTCGTATAAGACAACGACAACCGGAATAAGGCTGATTATTTGGTAATATATTTATTTTATGAAAAGGTGATATTATTGTTAAAACTTCCCTTCAATATTTTTTTTATTTTATATAATATTTTATTATTATTAATAAGCAAAATCAGAAAAAGAGGGAGTTAATAATTTGTCTAATATCATTATGTGTATGTTCTCTGTTTAAAGTTGCATGTACACGACATGTTTTTTACAACTTACTTGTCAAATTTCCCACTGCAAAATACATACATGTCGTGTGTTACCTTTAAAATATTGCATCTGTACAAGTCAGACGCAAAGTCATCTGACAAAATTTCAATTAGAGCGTGCTCTATTTTCTTCTGACAAACCATCTGACATCAGCTGTGTCAGAAATCAATGCCGGGAAGAAACCCGCAGCGGCGGTGCATTGTTGACGGAATCATGAGCCGGCTTAAGTTAATATTTTACAATACCGATATATGTATAATCATTTCACCATTGAATAGAATTTATGTACATAGGTATATAAATAAAAACGCATCATTATAATATCCTAAATTGGTATATTCGAATTTAAAGAAAAAAAATGTTTAGATTGCTGAACTTTTTTACGGAACCAAGAACTACTTTGGTTTATTCCATAACTACAGAGAAAAAACATAGACAATGTCAGAAGCAAATTACATGTACGTTTGTGACCAAATGTTATTAACCTTCTGTAAAACAGCAATTTTGACAGACATTCACAATTACATATGACTTTAAAAGTTGACAAGTCAGATGTAAAAAACATGTCGTCTACGGGCACCTTAAGCATTTAGCCAAGCAACAACTTAAAAAAGAATTGCTGTTACTGTAAGTAATAAATTCTTGTTTTTGCTTAACTTTTAATTCTGCTTAAGGTTTTTGCTTTTGCTGTATTTTTTTCTTAAATTGACGTAAACATTTACAAAAGCATTAAAAATAGTCAATGAGTTTTAAACCCTGTTCACAACTAGTTTTGGTACTGGGTTTTCTGACAAAACGAGGTCGTCTGAATCAACTCGTAGGGTCTTTATAGATGATTCTAAGGTAGATAGTCATTGTATGAAAGTTTCTTGCCGGACGACAGCATCGTTCTTTATTGGGAAATTTCTTAAAACGGGACACTGGTTGATATGGATATATGCAATGGGGCTGGGTCTAGAATACAAAGGCATTTCTTCAGTAGTTGTCGAAATAAATAATTGGAAAATTTGGATTTTCACTTTTTCTGTCAATGTTCTAGTTTGAGAGATGTTAAGATAAGGCCTTTTGGGAGACCATAAATTCCTTGTTTAAATGCTATATCCGAGTTAGGACTAAGTTTAATTCAAAAGCGGATATAAGGCATTCTGGCTTCCCCCTTGAGCTAGTAGAGCACTCGTATTTCAAAATCATGAATTTGGTTTGAAGGCTGTCCTTAACGAATTACTATTCTTTTCAGCGTAGTTTTGAAACGGATATTGAATGCAGTGATACATTTCGACTAATATACCTCTTATAATGGTCACTGTCTCAGGGTATGAAAAAGGGCCCTTTGTAGGACCCGAAGTACTGCCCATCAAACCTAACCTTAGATCCCTATACAGTTAAATATAAATATGTTTCAATTATAAATACATTCCAAAATAATTGGGATTATAAAGATTCAAATAATCTGTAGAATAAAGAAAATTTCTTTAAGGCAAAAAAATTATCAGTAGTTTTTTATCAATTAAAAAAATGTTTAAAAAGTATTTCAATTTAATTAATGTTATAATTGAATCAATTTTTATTTTTAAGTTGAAAGAGAATTAAAAATATAATTTTGATTTAATTAACATTTTAGTTGTTTTAAAATAAATTTTCAATTAAAATATTAATTAAATAACAAAATATCTTAATTGGTTTTTTTCGTTTAAAATAAAATAATTTAAACTTGTAGAATTGTTGTTGGCGATTGCCAAACCTAAGCTATATTTAATTAAATCAATTGTCATATAGCTTGAAACTGCAAGGTTTTTTGATCATGTTTTTTAGTTAAAATTAAAAATATCATTTGTTAAAAAAAAATATTCACAATTTTCAATGCTTACAATTTTTAGTCATCAATATAATCATTTTGTTAATAGGTGCAAACTCAACAAATTGTTTGCTTGATTCTATGAATTTCAAGAAATTATGTAAATTAGTATTTTCTTATATATTTTTAAATTTAAGAAATCGCATTCATTTTGATATATTTAATTGTGATTTTTGGTTTAGTTAGAATTATCCCTTTAACAGCAGAGCCACGGAAAAACAAATATTTGAAGTAAAAACTTTCATAAAGAATGACCTATACCTTCATGTGGTAAACTGAAACTCTCAAGCTTATTTTTTTCCTATGCTCACCCCGCGAAGCTCTACCCTTGTCTGCAGGAGACGATAGTCTCGGGTGCGCATCGAACCCGCAACCCCGGCACTGATAGACTAGCTCACTACCAGCTAGCATGTCGGGGCACTAGTATAATAGCCTATTTCCAGTTTCTGTTGGTACTCCACCAGCCAACACGAAACAAAAAGGTTAAATCGAATGGTAAATGTTGAACCTCGAAAAACTGTAACGCGAAATGAAGCGCAACCTTCTTCTCCACCCAGAACAGCTTTACGAATAAACATTATGCCATTTGGGCATATTAAACTTGGAGCGTTTAAAGATTATTTTAGAATACAAACTTTATTTTCAATACATAATTTTGTTAAGATAGATTATGAACCTAAAAATTTAATTGAAATGATTAAATTGAAAATGACCGCAGGTCCGTAGCTGTCGATATATGTCTGTCTCTCAAAAATACCTATTAACTATTTGTCTTTCTACAAAATTTTATTTAACAAGAAAGAGTGCTATATTCGGCTGTGCTGAATCTTTGAAACCCTCCACCGAGAGTTGGAATATTTCTGAATTGGGCTTTATACCAGCTCTATAAATTATAAGCAAATCTGTATAAAAACTCATGTCACAGTTTTCAAGGTGTTTCCACAAAGTCATATAAAACTTACTTTGACATAGTTCAAATAAAACATCGTGATTGATAATTGGTATTGTGGTTATTTTGTTGAACTGTTTTATGATTTTTAATACAAATTTTCATATTTTTAATTAGGCTCAGGTTCATTAAATTTAATTTTCATTATATTATTTTTACAAAGGGAGGAATTTTACAACATGGAATTAATTAAAATTTATTGATAATTTTTCATTCTTGACTGCCACGGGGCTCGAACCAACGTTCACGGACAGCTTGATCAGACGCATTTCGATACTAACCACACTATCTCTTCAGAAGTCTTTGCCGTTTTACCCTCACCGACATTGACGACGACTGGCAGTCAATAGTCAAATATCAATCTTTAAACCAAATGGCATTTTCACCCTATGGTAGATCGATATTTGTTGTGAATGATTATCCAAATTTAAATCAAATTTATATGTCCTTCCTTACTTTTATTATTGATTGATGATGATTTCAGAAATACTTTTAGTCGTATTAAAGTGATATTCAGGAGGGGATTTTATACTGAACCTATTGGAAATTCAGATCGTTCATCACAAAATTCGGTAGAGTGACTTATAGTATTAAAAACAAACTAAATTAGACAAAACTTCAATACAGAAATACAATTTTGTAATACCACCTTTTCGGAAGGCTACTTTGTATGGGGCCTATGTTAATTATGGACCGATCTTCACGAGTGATTCGGCGGAATGATCTCTTGTTTAAAAAAACTGTGACAGACTAAATCATATTACAATAGCATTATTCGTTACGATTTTAAGCGCACTATAGTGTTTTTCGAGTGTTGGCTTTATATAGGGCCTATGGTAAATTATAGACCGATCTTCACGAAATTAAGTAGTATTAATTCTAGTCATAGGAAATAAACTTGTGCAAAATCTTAATTTTAATCCGTGCATTTCAACACCATTTATGTTGGGTTTTGTAACAAATTTAATAAATTTTTTAGGATGGTGGTTTTACATTTGGATTCGTACCTCTTAGCCTAATGAACAGATTTTACTGGATTTAAATTCCAAACTGCTTAGGATAACTGAAATCAATTTGACACTAATATTTGTCTTTGCTTTTGAGTTGTTCGAAAGTGAGCGCGTTTTCAACTTACAGCCAGACGGACGGACATGTCTTAATCAACTTCGAGTTACCCAAGGACCCAGAATAAATATACTTTATATGCACTTTGATGTATATTATTCCCTCATACACCACTATAGGTGGAGGGTATAAGAAAATATCTTAAATCATACATACAAACATACAAATCGCTTACTAAATCATAAACAGTCATAACTAAAAATTCAAAACATGTTCAGGAGAGGCTTTATTGAGTTTCACAAATGTTTAAGAAGACAGTAACGCAAACGAAATTTTGTGGTCGTTATGGATTTGAGAACTGGTTTATGAAAAAATAACGATTTTGACAAGTTTTGGATTGTGACTGTTTATGATTTAGTGTGCGATATGTACATTAGAGACTTTTTGAATTTTGTGTTAATATGCAAACTCAAGTTGCAAAATCCTGTAAGGCATGGAAAAAAGTAAGAACTGCAATTTAATTTTTTCGCGATCGTTAATAAGACACACCAAATGCATCGAATTTTTGTATATTCCACGTTTGCGGAAAATTAAACTGCAGTTCTTATTTTCATTCCATGCCCTACACGATTTTGAAACTGCAGAATGTCGCCAAAAAAAAAGAGTAATGACCCTAATGTACCTACCTAAATATAATAGTTCTGCTTTAAATATTTTATATATCTTGGGGTTGTACGAAATTCACGAATAATGCATGTCAGGTAATCTATAGTCGAACTAGCCCGATTATACTTTCTAACTAGTTTTAAAATGTATTGAAATGTATTATTTGCTTGGAATTGCCAGATAATAAATAATAAACGTAGCGAAAACTTAAACATAAAAGAGAACAAGTTAGACTGCTATATTTGGCTGTGCCGAATCTTTGATACCCTCCACCCATAGTTAGAATATTTCAGGAGTGGGCTTTATATGGGACCTATGGTAAATTATAGAGCGATTTTCACGAAATTCGCCAGTGTGATTTCTAGTCATATAATGTTAATACAATAGAATTATTCGTTGCGATTTTAGGCGTTCTAAAGTGTTTTGGAGAGTGAGTGGGCTTTATATTGGGCCTGTGGTAAGTTATGGACCGAACTTCATGAATTTTTGTGGTATGATTTCTAGTAGTATAGAACGAATTTTCGCAAATCGTATATAAATTTGTGCATTCCGCCACTATTTATCTTAGTTTTGTAACACAATTATCAATTTTTTTGGGGGGGGTAAATTCACATTTGGATTCATAACTCTTAACCTACTGAACCGATTTTGCTTAGGATACCTAGAAACAATTTGACACCCATTTTGAGTTTTCTTTTGAGTTTTGCTTAAGAAAGTCTATTTTCAATAGACGGACAGACATACGGACACAATATCTCAAGGTCCCAGAATATATTTACTTTATGGGGTTTTAGATGAATATCAAAAGAGTTTCGCACGGAATGACAAACTTAGTATACCCTCTTCGCAACTAGTTGTGGAGGGTATAATTACAATACCAGATTTACAAGAGTATATTTGACTTTGCATATTAAGTTGGTTTACTACACAGAGAATATTATCTAAAAAAAATATTCTTGTGATTAAAGAATTTTATTTTAGAAAATTTTGTTTTTGTTTTATTGTAATATTGTATTATTAAATTGCAGGTCTTGTGTCCCATACATGCATAAATACATATACGTTAGAGCGACTCACCAAAAAAAGTGCTCGATGTATCCTCCTAAAAATGAACCTTGGACTTTTTTAAGATGACATTTAAAATATTTCGGCTCCAGCTTTGACCTCTCGTGAGCTGGATCATTTTGAAAAAGGGTCTATTTTTGCATGTTTTGTTGATTTGAGAATCTGTTTCCTTACCAACATAAACAATATGGGTATCAGTTTTTTTTTTTAAGACGCGTTCAACTGTATATACAAGTTGTCCAAGGACGATCATCCATGTCCTTTTTTTAAGGATATTCTGTAAAAAAGAACGGGTTTTGAATTTTTTTGTTGGGGTTGTTGGTAATTAAAATGCCAAATTAACATTTTTTAATCTTGAGTCGATTTAGTTAAATACGGGTCTCAGCTTTTTTTGAAATTCGTGCTAGTTCGCGTTTTGACAAAACAGTAATGGGGTGGTAACCCTTCGTTTTAAATAGGGCAATATGGGTATCAAATTTTTTATACAAAGATGATGTACTTGGTAGCTTTTTGATTACTTTTGAAATTAAAATTGAAAATATAATTTATTAAAAAAAAATCACAATTTTCCATTTTTATAATTTTTAGTAATCAATATAATTAATCATTTTGGTAATAGGTGCAAAATAAAAAAATTGTTTGCGGTTTTTTGGTGATTGGAAGCAATTTTTATTTTTTTCTGTGTGTAACACTTGAAGTGTTACAAAATTAGCTGACTTTATTTACAAATATTACACTTTTATCATTAATGTACTTCATTAGCTATTTGAGTGGCTTCTGACACCATCATGGCCAAGGCCCAATTCGAAACGCCTGCTGATTTTTTGAAGAGTTGCATTTTTATCATGCAATTGTTTTTGACATCTTGTCCATTTTTTAAACAAACAAATCCATTGGGTTTGACATATTTAACATAATTTACACAAACAAAATGCGTGTTGGTTTTCTACTGGTGCATTGTTGTAGTTTTGCGCCTACTAATTGGGCCATGATCAGGGCTTTTAACTTTGATTAAATCACAGGTACAGTAATATAGCTCATCTCTACTGACAACCCTGAACTCTGTATATATACAAGAAAAAGAAACACTAATAAAGTAGGCGAGAGAATAAAAGGAAGAGCAACATAAATCGGTTTTGCATGCATTCAAAAAAAACGCCATTACCAACACAAACAGTGAAATGCTATTACCCATACAAACAGTGAAATATCAAAAATTTGTATATGTAACAAAAAACGAAAAGAACGACTTAGCAAGTACCTGTTACTTAACAAATTTGGTCACAACTGTGATTCGTGATTTGTCAGTAACAGTGATTAAATCACAGGTACAGAAATATTGCTCATCTCTAATGACCACCTTTAACAAAAGTAAGTGTAAAATATGCAACATGCTTGCATGTTTTTCATGCAACATATTGGCGAAATAAATTAAAACTGTT
Organism: Pollenia amentaria; assembly: GCA_943735925.1. Taxonomy (NCBI): domain Eukaryota; kingdom Metazoa; phylum Arthropoda; class Insecta; order Diptera; family Polleniidae; genus Pollenia; species Pollenia amentaria. The sequence continues at coordinate 158,828,314 of OX031009.1, forward strand.
TCCACACAATTGTATTTTTTTTACAAACGAATACATAAATGTAGAAAATTTGTACAACATATTTCTCAGTAAAAAATCCCCATTAGTTTTAAAATTTACTTTAAAAATATATTTATGTAGACAAAGGGACTGTTTTACAAACATTTATTTAAACAATTTTCTTTGGAGCGCTTTTTCAAACTTTGGATTCGACTGTCAAAATTGGTTTTTAGTTTCCTAACACAATTTTTATTACACCAAAACTTATCGAAGAATAGAGAATAATACGTGGGTTTATGGACCTTATTCATATGTAATTTAAACAAATTTTACTTATGAGACATTAATTCAAACCAAAATCTTAAATTATACAAAAGAAATTTGAGTTTATTAAAATTCCCTTTCTCACCCGAGAGTGGAGTGAAAATTTAATTACGTTCTGGAAATTGAAAAAGACTTAAAAATTAAAAACATCAAAATTTATTTTGGTAACGCCTAATTTGCATGCAATTGCATGTTTTTCCTTGTGGGACTAATAAGGGCAGAAATAATATATTTATACGTTTTAGAGCTTTTTATGAATTTTGCATATTTTTGGCATCGATGAATATTCTATTTAGTGCATATTTTTGCATAAAAAAGGTTGTCATGAAAGATAAATGTTATTTTATACTCTAACATTTTATGTGTAAGCAAACATTAAGCAAAAATCAATTATATACGTTTTTGGCGATGTAATACATAGAAATCTGCACCAATCCATTGGTATACCGATCTACTCAGAATCACTTTTTAAAGTGATCTAACGATGTCCATCCCTCCGTCTGGCTGCTTGTCTGTCCACGTCAACTTTGTGCGCAAAGAACAAGTTGCAATTTTGTAGATAATTTTGTCAAATTTGGTAAATACATTAAATTTGTAGTAAGGACGAAATCTATGTATGTAAATGCTTCTTAAAAACTTCTTTCTTAATTAGACTTTTTGTGTCTGTAAACCATTTTAGTATGCTGATATTTGGATTTAATTCGCCGCAAAAATATTTTACTGCAAATGAAAATTCTTTTCGAATCGTCTCGCATTATCCCAAAGCTCCCATCTATAATTCGCTTTAACTTCCTTTTAAATGTTAAAATTAATAAACAATTTAGCGACCGTCCCTGAAATTCCTTCAAGACAAAAAATCTCATATGGATGTTAATATCTAGATAATATTCGCCACAATTTAGATTTATATGAATTTTAAGCTCGTAAGATAACATTGTTTTTGTAAGCCCATGACTGCCCATCGTAGGGTAAAACCTCGAAAATTCGTCTGTAAATAGTATGGCGCTTGGGCTTTACCGATTATTATTTTAAGATTATTTTTTTTATGCAAATTTTTTTGAATTGTTGAATGTTTTGTTTTTAAATTAGCAATTTCTGGTTTTCGAGCAGCATATTTTTAACCATTTTCACGGCATATTTTCAAGTTTTTACTGCATATTTAATGCTCATAAAGTATTATAATATGGTTTCCCTGATTATAATACTGCTAATATCATTGATAATTATAGCTCGTTTCAAATTATTTAAAATCTATTATTTCCTTAAGTGACTAAAGAAAAAAATTTTTCTAGTGTAATAAACAGATATTGTTTATAGAAAATGTATTTAAGTTCATTTCATATCTGTTATATTCAATGCTCTTTTACAAGCTAAACATCTTATGTGTTCATAAAAAATATTTCAGGTTTGTAAAACACATTTTCTATAAAATAATATAAAATGTTTTTTAATAAGCCTTTTATAAAACTAAATGAATAAGGGGGGTGGTATAATTCTAAATTTATTTGCTATTATTATGTTGTTAGTTACTAAATGAATCATAGTTTAGTTTATAATCAGTAAACTTTGTATATAAGATTTAAAAAATGTATATACATATATATAAAGAATATTTCAAATGACTAATTATTTGCAAACTTTATAATGCACTAAGTTAACTAATTGAAATTAAAATAAGTTAAAATCTTTTTAATATGTACAGATATCGTGTATTAATATTTAAGCTTTTTGTATAAAATTATAAAATTGTAACCGTTCTCCAAATATATAGAGTGTATTTGAGCTGCATGTGAACTTAAAATGATAATACAAGACACAAATATTGTTGGAATGAAAAATTTGTATTATTGTATTACAATCTGGTAGATAATAAAATTTTTTTTTTTTTATTTTACTTAAAACTAAAAAGTTTTTGGCTGAATATTTAAGTCATATTGCCAGGGTATCACACGAAATTTTCGAGCCTCAACCACAAGTCCTCGTTTGACCTAAATCTTCGTATAGGAAGGCGAGACCTTTCAGAATCCACTCCAGAGTTTTTTAGGTCTCCACCAGTAAACGTCTATGTTTTTTATGGTTCTCCACCAGTCACGTTGAGTTATAAATGGTTATCTACCAGACTAACACGTTAAAACATTAAGGTTACGAACGATTGCACAAAGTCAATGCTGACAACCACAAAAACTGTAACTCGGTACAGTTATACGACGCCAAGCCATTAACCAATGCGAGGTGACAACGCAAAACGCACGAAAAGTAGACAAACAAGAACGATCTGATTGTCCTTAAAAAATAATGACAACGAGCGAGAGCTGCTTTCCCACTCAGAGCAGTTTTACGATTGAGATAAATTCGTGGCATTAATTTTTTAAATTTAATTTCCGGCATATGTCGGACACGGCTACGAATTACATGTTACATTTAATCAGTCCAATTTTTGACTACTTTTTCCAATAAATCTGGCCGTATGTAGAGAGTACTATACAGAGCTGTCCCGAGACAGAAGATCTTGAGTTTTTTATGTCTCTTTCTTCGAAAGCTGCCCTTTTTGCGTTTCTCTTTGCACCATCTTTTATGCCGCAATACAATAAACTGGGGATGCCAATCGGGACTGGTTTTTTGCAAATTCCTGGATTTTAAAAATCAAATACCGGAATCGTGATTTTTCAATATTTTTGAAAGTCAAAAGATAAATGCTTTTTATAGATATTTATTAAAAAGAAAAACGTCTTTAAAAAAGGTTTAGAAACAGTAGTTTTATAATTCATTTAATATCACAAAGTTGTTTAATGATTATATTGATTACTAAAATTTGCAAAAATTAGAAAGTGTGATTTTTTCTTTATTAATGATTAATTTAATTGAAAATATGATAAAAAAAAACAAAGTAAAATTTCCAACAATGTGTTAATTGATTCAGTTAAAAAATAATTAACATAAAATTTCTTAATTAATGATTAATTTAATTGAAAATATGATAAAAAAAGCAACGTACAATTTCCAACATTGTGTTAATTGATTCAGTTAAAAAATAATTAACATAAAATTTATATTTTACCTCAGTTGTTTCAAACTTAATAAAAAAAATAATTAATATACTAATTCAATAGAGCAAACAAGTAATTGATTTATTTGTAAGATTCGATTAATAGTTTTATTAAATGAATCAAGATGAATAATTGAAATTTGAATTCGAAATTAATTAACAAAATCAATATTTTTAGTTAACCATAAAAATCTTATAGAATATGGGAATTTTATTTCTCATGTTGAGTTTTCATTTTTTATTGTTAATTTTTATATTCAGCCATGTCACAGAGTACAATTCCGTTCGGAAACGGAATTCATTCCGTATTTTGGTGCTTTAGAAAATTACGAAAAAACTTTTCGGAATAAACCATTTTTGTTGTAATGAACGAAATGGGAGTTTTCGGTATCTCAAAGGCCAAAAAACTATCAAAATATATATTTTGTATCAATATATAAATATGTTTTCTTCGGTTCCGAACGGAATCATTCCGAACGAAATTTTATTCTGTGACATGGATGATTAATTCGAATGTGTATTCTAAGTCAAATTACAATTTAAAAAGCTTTTTTACTTTAATAGTCTTATTTCTTCAATATATTTCAGGAATATTTTCTTTTTGTTTTGTGCATTTATTTCTTTAATTAATTTTCTTCTTTAAATATTTTCAGCACTTCTCACATTAAAATCCCGGGATTTTCGGGATTGGCATCCCTATAATTAACACAAATTTAGTTGGTTGAGATTTATTTGCAAAACTGTTGTATATATAAACTTTTAAGTTTGCCACAACACAAGTAAATAACGTTAGAAAACAAAACAATTTTATTAAATAAATTTTTTTTCACAAAACCAAACGTTTATTGAACTATTACTTTTGTTTAACGTGGTTTGTGTTTTTTTTTTTTTTGTTTTTTTTTTTTTTTTTAATTGATATTGATTGTAGCGGCCTGTTTTTACACATTGCCACTTCACTACCAAAAAACGCTATCTGTCTTTTTCTTCAAAAGCTGCCTTCGCAATTGATTTGGGCCTGATTCACACATCACCTTTGTAAGGTTCTCTACGGTATGACGTCAATATTGGCTTGAATATTGGCTTCCAATGCTTCAAGAATTGCTGGTTTGTTGGCATAAACCAATAACTTAACATAGCCCCATAAAGAGTAATCCAGAGAAGTTAAATCGCATGAAGGAAGGGCCAGTCAATAGGACCACTTCTGGAAATAAATATAATGTTGTTAACAAATTGATTTTGCTTGTTGGAACCAAATGCTTAGCTGATAAATTTTTGGAAAAAAAAATCAGTCAGCAGGGATCGATAGCGTTCGCTATTCACCGTAACGGCAGCTCCTTGCTCATTTCGAAAAATCGTGTAAGCCGCACCAAACAGTTAATTTAAATAAATGTAATGGTGATTCTTTGACGGCTTGAGGATTGTATTCGCTCCACATTTGGCAATTTTGCTTATTGACGTACACTGAAAGAAAAACGCAACGTTGCTAGAATGAAACCATTTCATTGGCCCCTATTGATTTATGCAATGAAAATCTTCAGTACTGGTACTTAACTGTTCATTGCAATAATGACAATTTCATTAAAACGAAGAAACTTCAAAAACCGGAATTTTCGTATATATCGTTGTATCAATAATGATACAAAACACGTAACATTCGGGCTACGTAAAACTTTAAGTTATTATTTGAGGTATAAATCCGTACAGTAAAATATCACAAGTTAACGTTTACATTAAGGAAAATATTTAATTGTATGTTTAAACAAAATTTTTATTATTCATTGAATAATTATAGAAATTAGAGCACTCTCCAAATTTAGATGGTATTTTTACGTACTCCGAATGCAGTTTTACGTTGACAAACAAAACATTGGGTGGTTTTATTGATTTCGTTCCGCGATTGCGGAAAGCAATTTTTGTGCGGTTTATCATCTCTACCATTGCGGAATTGCCATATTATTTATACCGTAATATAGATATTTTTTGTAATTTTGCTTATTTTAAAATTTAACAGCGAGAAGCTTCTGGGTGAAATGAAAATGTAAGAAGAACATAAAAAAAAAAAGTTTAGTTTCGTTATTTAAGGAAACAAAAATTTTAAAGGAATAAAATAGATAAATATACAAGCAAATTATTATTAAACGCAATTTTTTATGGTTAATTTCATGAAATTAAATCAAGGCATCGCATGTGGATTTAGACAACGTGGAAGATTTGGCATTTATTGTTAATGGTTTCGGGCCACCCTTAACTAGGCCAGTGTTAAGCGCTGTTTTAAGTAAAATTTTGCTAACGAGAGCATTAATTTTTCTTGTATTATATTCAATATTTTTTATTTTTCGAATTTATTCTATGAGTTAAATTTCAGTTATGTATTGTATAAAGTCATTCCTAAAAAATTTAAGGAATAGAACTATTACAAAAAGCTTTATAAAAAATACATAACTAAAATTTAACTCATAGAATAAATTCGAAACATAAAAAATTTTGAATATAATAAAGTTGCTTATGAAAAAGAAATAATTCCCAATATCTATTTTTCTTGTATTGTATTTAGGTAACTCCCTTCTGTAAAAAAATTTCACTTAAGCAGAAAATTTATCTTTGGCAGAAAGAGCTCCTTGTCGACTACTTAGGTTTGCCATTTGTACTGTTTTTAACAGTACATGTACTGTTTTTTGTTTAAAGTACTGATTTAGTCATTACAAGCATATCAGTACGCAAATGTACTGATTTTTTCATTTATGTACTGTTTTTGTACTGTTATTATATACTAATTTTGTTCAGTATATAGTTTATCCTATTGTCAAATAGCGATGCTAATATTAATAAATATGTTCTTATCGATTAGTTATTAACATTAAAGATTTTTGCCGAGTCAGTACGAAAAAAGAAGACAGTAGAAGAAAAATGGAAAATGTTTCTAAATGGTGGTGCGTTTACGAATTTGACGTAATGTGGAATTTTATTTCTTCCATTCCACATTGAAACGCTTTTACAAAACGAGTCTGTAGTTTTCAAAGTGGAGAAAAGAGAGAAACAGGCTTCTAATATAAAAACTTAAAAGTTTTACAGTTTTTTTGAAGACTGAAGACAGGCAAGAAATTGTGGACAATGTACAAAAAGGCCATACAAATTTTTACTTGTAACATTGTAAATAGTTATGTCCATACATAGTAAATATATTATTTATAAAAATCTATAGTGCAAGATCGTCTGAAAAACGATTGTGCCTTTTACAATAATTACAATTATTAATAGTAATATTTGAAGATAAATACATAACAAGCTTCGTTATTTCAAGTGTTTAATTTGTTTTTTAACATTGTTGTCCTTATATATGTAGTTTGGTGTAAAAAATTAATTAATCTTTTTTGAAAAATGTTAAACCAAGTAGGCAACAAGATTTTAAGAAACGAATTTTTAACAACTTGTTTTGTTTTAGATTTGTTTGTTGTTCACTTTGTATTCCCGCTAAATATATATAAGGAATTGAATTATTATTTTGAAAAAATTCAGTTTTATTAATTAAATTTTGTCACTGTTCAAATTATAGCATGAATTCAAGTTTTCTTTTAAAAAAGATTAAAGCTTTCTATGCAATTTTATATCAAAAAAGTATATGTACGGTTTTTTATGCAATTGTACCGATTTTTTTTCTCTTGTGTACTGATTTCTCTGATTTAAAAACTGGCAACCCTACGACTACTTCCGGAATTTGAATTCTATAGGTCAAACAAAATGTATTTAAATGCTGCCGTATTTAAGCGAAAATTCTTGTGAAAGCTGTGAAACATATTAACAAAATATTAAATGCCTTAAACAGGTATTAATTGTCTTATACCAACTTACTCCCTATTATTCATATCGTTACATCTTCAGATTTTCATTGCAAAACTCTTCTTTCTACCTGAAGATCTAATCAATCGTCTTCACTGCTGTCTTAAAAAATGCCATAATATCCATATTAAAATAAATTTCACTTGTAAAAAAGTTATTACTCTCAAAAATTTTAACAACTTGTTTTCAAATTTTTTTTACTAACAGTTGACCTAATATCAACTCTGAAATTTTTAAAACAGAGATGTTAAAAAGCCTCTGACGCAGGAATGAGTAATTGCAATTTGCATATCGATCGATATTTATTTCCTTTGGACTTTCTTTTCCGTGCGGAATCCACCCATTATTTTTCTATTTTTTTTTTTATTTTTTTTTTTTTGGGAAATTAATAAAAAAAACTATGAATTGGTTATTGATTATAATAGTAAATAATATAAAAACGAGTGGTTTTAGTAGCCTTATTTCCTATTTTTTTAAACGTAAAATTTTCATAAATGCCACCTAACATTTTTTGTATTTTTTCATTAAATTTTTTTTACAATTATTCATAGAATTACGTTTCTGGAATGAAAAGTTTCCTACTATTTACAAAAACTTTCATTCTGGTTATTGATTATAATAGTAAATAATATAAAAACGAGTGGTTTTAGTAGCCTTATTTCCTATTTTTTTAAACGTAAAATTTTCATAAATGCTACCTAACATTTTTTGTATTTTTTCAATAAATTTTTTTTACAATTATTCATAGAATTACGTTTCTTGAATGAAAAGTTTCCTACTATTTACAAAAACTTCATTCTGTTTCTTTAGACGCCATACAAATACAAAAAATTAAAAAAAAAACGGAGCACATGTACCCATAAGACATAAATTAATGATACAATTCATTCGTGTATCGTATGTTTTCATTATCTTTACGACTTGTTTTTTACAGTATGCAACCCTTTATCAAACAAACAAGAGAGAAAAGGGCTTAAGATAATTAAAAAATAGTAACTATAATGATTTTGTAATTAATGTTACCATATCATTACCTTAACTAAGCTTTCATAAACATAATCTTAGATTAAAGCTTATTTTAGTGTACCTTATAAGCGTCCACTGCTTACCCAATAACCAATCATATTTCCGAAATTTCGATGCCTAGTTTCTCCATGGCAATTTTTCATCAACGCTATTTGTCTTGGGAATGCTCTTCCTTATGACCAACAAATAAACAGCAACGCAATGTCTTTTAGGGAATTCATTTTTAAATATTTTGCCTAATTTATTTTATTTAAATTTTTAATATTAAAATTTTTTATGTTAAAATTTATTTATGTTTTTGAAAATAATTTTTTTTTCTTTTCTTTCTTTCTTTAACTGCCTGCCCCACAATGTTGACAAGAACATTTCTTTCGTATATTTATATTGAAAACAAAAACAAATTTTAGTTTTTTATTATTGTCTACAATATAAAAACACGAAAGAAATGTTCTTGTCGACATTGTGGGCCTGACAGTAAATTTTTTTATATTTAATTTTAATTATAAAATGTTTATAAACATATATTTTTTTTTAAGTTTACCTTTATTAAATTTGGAAACTAATTTGTACATATACAAAATCCAGCACTGTTATTATAAGACTTAAGGTACGTTCAGACTAATGAAATATTTGATGAAAATATTTGTTCTGATATTTGCTTCAAACTGTGTGAAACAAAAAAATATTTTATTTGATGTTCAAACTAAGCTCAAATATTTGACAATTTTTGTTTGATGAAACAGTTGGCAAACAGTGTTAAATAAAATAAATTAATTCATGTTTGCCATGCGTTCAGACAAAAAGAAATATTTGCATCAAATAATTATTTAATGAAAGTGTTCAAAAATAAAAATATATTTCTCAAATAGTAAAAATGAGCGCAAAAGCTAATTTATTTATTTTATTCTGTGGATTAGCATCTCTTATAGTATTAGAACAGGAGAATTTAAAAGAAAAAAAAATGGAAGCCACTGGGTACCGGGAACATGGCTAAAATTTTCGAAAAATTGCAAAGTTGGAAACAAACCCTAAAATATATTTGAAATTGCTAAATTGGTTAAAAAACAAAATTTAGGGGAAAAACAAAAAAAAAATGTTGCAAAAATAGCGAAAATTCGCGAACCATTTTAATATTTCAAACAAGCCATAAAATTTAGTAAAAGTGCCTAAAACTATAAGGAATGGCAAAAATTCTATAAGAATTGCTAAATTAGCGGTAATTCGCAAAAATTTGCTAATAGCGGCACGATAGCAAAGTCTAATAATTATAAAAAATCTTAAAAATTGTAAAGAATCCGAAAACTTACAGGAAAAATTGCTTCTATCCGGAACATGGCTAAAATTATTTGTCGTTGTTTGCTCTTACAATTTTTTTGTAATATCAAATAAATGTTTGTTCAAAAATTACTAAAATATTTGATTTTTTGTGTTCACATTGGACAAATATTTGTTTGCCGGCAAATACTTTTATTTGCTCAAAATCAGCTGTTATTTTATTTGATACTCAAAAATATTTTGTGTTCAGACTACGTTAATGAAATATTTGATGTTTGCTTTCAAATATTTCATCAGTCTGAACGTACCTTTAGCGTTGTTGTGCAGGAAATCATAATCAATAAATAAATAAATAAATAAAAATTCATACATGCCACCCCACTGTAGGGTAAATGACATACATAAAAGATCAAATAACGGCATTTACCCAGTGACTCAATAAGTTAGAATTAGTATGTAATATTGTAACCATTAGTATAAAAAAGGCAGTAGCCCACAAGTAAAGCAGACTTTAATACTGAAAACATAAAGTGGCACTTGCTACCTGGTTGAATATATTTTAGTCTACAATTTGGCTGTTCGCAAGAAAGCCTAAACATTAAGCTGGTCCCCTACAGCTGCATAAAATTATATTGGGCTATAGGGAAGATATAAGTTACACACACTCACAAAAAAAAAACATCAAACTCTACAATATACGTGTCAACGCATGAAAGTAGGTTTAATTTCTACTTTTGTATGCGTCGTATGTGTGGTGGAAAAATGTCAGCTGGTGGTTTTCAATAAAGGAAAAGGCTTCGTAATAAAGATTGAAATAACTTTCAAGAACAAAATACATTGAAATTAATTTTTAGAAAAAATTTTTCATAAACAAAATTCTATTTATCGATTACTTTTATGTTCTGAGTGCCATCTTTGTTGTGCTTATTATTTTTTTCTAACAAATGCCTTGAAAGGGAAACTTATTGACACCATGAAAAATTACCTATTCTTTTGATAAACTCTTACTCCTCAATGAATTCTTATAAATAAATTCTATTAAAATATCAGTTACACCTTCTATTTTTCCCAAATTGTTTTTATTTGATAAACATATTAGCACAACAGATGACAAAAAAACCATTTGGCGCATAAAACGCATTGCATGTAACTTTAATTTAGGAACGCATGAAATGCACAAAAAGTATCATACACATCTACGCATAAACGCATAGTGTGGACCTTCAGCTTAATACGGCCACACAAAAATGTGTCACTCAGTAAATATAACAATTTTTTCATTAAATCTCGTCATCTATATAACATAATTTATAATTTAAGAGTCAGAAACAAACAACGAAAGAGAAAAAACAAGTGCTAACAATTCTCACATTCTTTTTTTTCAGTTGTTAGGTTTAAAGCATATTTTAAAGATTAATGAGTCTTAGTTAGGAAGGCAATTTTTATAAGCTTTAACCAAATTTTGCTTAATCTAAAATAAATAATTTTGTCTTGACCTCAATGTTTACATGAATAAACACTATACGATTGGTTCGACTAATCGGGTTACGAATATTTTTTTCTTGACATTTTAAGCATTTGCTCTACAACGCAAATGTGATGAAGATTTTATAAACAAGGATTTTTTAAATAAATTTTGTGCAAATAGAAACCCACTACAAAAATTTCTTTCAACAACTTCATATTTGGCTAAGTTTTAGTCTAAATCATTTAAAATGATGTTATTGTCATTCAACTTAAGTTATAGAAAACATCTTCTCTGATTAACTTTTCCACTTTTATTTCATGAACACATAAATTGTATTTTAGTATAAAGCCAGTAATTAATGCTTATATGATGTTTTATTGGAAAGTCGTATAAAAATTTAAATGAAATATTGCGATGACTAATTATAAAACTATAATAACAACAATAACACATTTATATTAAATCGATTACACCATTTTAAAAACCCCAGTGAGTGCCGAAACCATCGAAACTCATATGAGAAACCATTTCAGCTGGTGAATAGTGAACAGTTTGGCTGGAACCATAGGCGGAAACGGTAGGAGAATTATGAGTGTAAGTAGTGGCAGCTGGACCATGACTATATGATGTAGTGGCGGTGGATGGAACTGCATGTTGATGAGTATAAACAGCAGCAGTGGGAGCGTGAGAAGCATAAACGCCATGGGTAGGTTGTTCGTGAGTGTAAACCGTGTGAGGAGCTGATGAAGCATAGACAGAATGAGCTGGTGCTTGATGAGTATATAAAGCTTTAGTCACAACAGGAGCAGAGTGGGTGGTGTAAACAGCAGCAGTAGTGGGAGCAGGAGCATAAGCTAAGGTCTTGGCAACAACTGGAGCAGCATAGGTAACAGTCTTAGCTACAGCTGGAGTATAAACATTATTGTTTACACGGGTATCTTCCTTGTGGACACTGGAGTATGGCGTATGAACCGATTTCGAGTATTGGGATACAGTACCGCCAAAGGAACGTACAACATTTTGATGAGTTGAAGCAACAGCGTCAGCAGCAGGATTAGCAACTTCAGTAATTACTGAGGGGGCAGCAGCATAATGTGTCGCAACAGGAGCCAAATAACCAGCATTTGCTACAGCCAAAAGGGCAGACAAGATAACAAATTTAAAAGCCATTTTTTTTTTGTTAAGGAATGTTAAAAACTCCAAATTTTATTTAAATCCAAAGGCGTCTTACTGTAACTCTGGCAAGAAACTGATGTCAAATTATTCAAATCGAACGAATTTTATACAAATTTTGAAATCAAAAACGGATGTTATAATAAGTTTGCAAAATCAAAATATTATCAATCAATTGATGTAAATCAAACAAAAAAAAAACCAAAAATAATCCATTTCAATGTTACATTAACTTTTTTTGGCTATTAATAATATACTTTTATACTCTTACTTTTGTTATTTTAGGTATTAGATTCGAAAAGCAACAATTAATATAAAATATAAAAATGTTTGAATTGCGATTGTACTCACAGTCATGACTTTAAATTTCATGTTGACCATTGATTTACAGTTATTTTTAGACTTCTATTTACTTTGGTCCATATTTTCAGTCATGTCATTATTTTATTGCTTGTTATTGTTGTACACACACACAAGAGTATTGTTTTATTCAAACGTAAACGTAAACGTATTGAATGGATAAGAGATTTTTATTTTTTTTTTTTTATTTATTAAGAGTTACAAATACAATTACGAATTATGCTCTACCCTAATTATCCGAGCAATTGTAACCATTGTGGTCATATCTAAAAACTTTTACAGCTAAATCTGGCTCAGACATGGCCAAAAAATGACTCAAAAAAATGCTAGAAATGACGCTAAAAATTTTTTAAGATTTTTGTTAAAAATTTATTACCAGCATGAAATTTTATTCGAAGCAAAATCCATTTTAGTGATATATTTTTTATTGAAATTGAAATAAATGGTTATATTTAAATAAGTGGATAGATTTTTGGTAAAGCATCTGATACACAAACATTTTAAGCAAACCCCTGATACAATGCTAAATTTAAACGATTTATTTCTGTGATATACAAATTTTTTTACAATTTTTCACACATTTACCTTATTGAATTTTTATATTAATACAAAGTGAAATTTCCTTGTACATGATAAGGACCTCTAAAATATTTCCTGAATATTCTATTTTTTTTTTTAACAAGACAGGTAAGATATTTCTAACAAAAGAATTATCCCTTTTCATACGAAATTATTGTAGGTACAATTATTTTAAAAATTTATTATAATATGCTTAAGGTCTTTTTATATAAAAAACTTTTAATGTTAATTATATCCAAAATTTCGGAACTTCGTTGAGTGCCTTCTTCAGGGTTTTTTTTCTTTCTTTTACAAATTTTTAACAAATTTAACAATACAGCAATTAATGACAAAATTAATAATTTTTTGTAAGTGAAGATAAAAAAATATTTTTCAAAACAAATTTGATCTATTACAATATAAATAAATTTTTAACTTCCGTTTCTATTTTTATAAATTAAATGTCTATAATTTTGTGCTACATTTTCAGTGTCCGACTTAAAATTATTTCTTGATATTGTTGGTACTTTTATAATTTGTAACATTTCTAACATAAATCTACAATATAAATAAATTTTTAACTTCCGTTTCTATTTTTATAAATTAAATGTCTATAATTTTGTGCTACATTTTCAGTGTCCGACTTAAAATTATTTCTTGATATTGTTGGTACTTTTATAATTTGTAACATTTCTAACATAAATCTACAATATAAATAAATTTTTAACTTCCGTTTCTATTTTTATAAATTAAATGTCTATAATTTTGTGCTACATTTTCAGTGTCCGACTTAAAATTATTTCTTGATATTGTTGGTACTTTTATAATTTGTAACATTTCTAACATAAATCTACAATATAAATAAATTTTTAACTTCCGTTTCTATTTTTATAAATTAAATGTCTATAATTTTGTGCTACATTTTCAGTGTCCGACTTAAAATTATTTCTTGATATTGTTGGTACTTTTATAATTTGTAACATTTCTAACATAAATCTACAATATAAATAAATTTTTAACTTCCGTTTCTATTTTTATAAATTAAATGTCTATAATTTTGTGCTACATTTTCAGTGTCCGACTTAAAATTATTTCTTGATATTGTTGGTACTTTTATAATTTGTAACATTTCTAACATAAATCTACAATATAAATAAATTTTTAACTTCCGTTTCTATTTTTATAAATTAAATGTCTATAATTTTGTGCTACATTTTCAGTGTCCGACTTAAAATTATTTCTTGATATTGTTGGTACTTTTATAATTTGTAACATTTCTAACATAAATCTACAATATAAATAAATTTTTAACTTCCGTTTCTATTTTTATAAATTAAATGTCTATAATTTTGTGCTACATTTTCAGTGTCCGACTTAAAATTATTTCTTGATATTGTTGGTACTTTTATAATTTGTAACATTTCTAACATAAATCTACAATATAAATAAATTTTTAACTTCCGTTTCTATTTTTATAAATTAAATGTCTATAATTTTGTGCTACATTTTCAGTGTCCGACTTAAAATTATTTCTTGATATTGTTGGTACTTTTATAATTTGTAACATTTCTAACATAAATCTACAATATAAATAAATTTTTAACTTCCGTTTCTATTTTTATAAATTAAATGTCTATAATTTTGTGCTACATTTTCAGTGTCCGACTTAAAATTATTTCTTGATATTGTTGGTACTTTTATAATTTGTAACATTTCTAACATAAATCTACAATATAAATAAATTTTTAACTTCCGTTTCTATTTTTATAAATTAAATGTCTATAATTTTGTGCTACATTTTCAGTGTCCGACTTAAAATTATTTCTTGATATTGTTGGTACTTTTATAATTTGTAACATTTCTAACATAAATCTACGTTTATAATTATTTTCTGTGTATAATATATATTTTATTCGACCTTTGTTTCTAAATAAATTTTCATTTAAAATTTTAATTAAATAACAAAAAATCTTAATTGACTTTTTTCGTTTAAAATAAAATAATTTAAACATGTAGAATTGTTGTTGGGAATTGTCAATATTTATTTAAATTATTTAACACATTGTTAAAAATGGCAAAGTTTTTTGATCACTTTTTTAATTAAAATTAAAAATATAATTTGTTGAAAATATTTTTTCAAAATTTTAAAATTTTTAGTAATCAATATAATCATTTTGGTAATAGGTGCAAAATCAACAACTTGTTTGCTTGATATTATGAATTTAGAACAAATTTGGTGATTGGAAAAATTTAAGAATTTTTTCTGTGTTCACAGAAAAAATTATCAGTAGTTTGTTATCAATTAAAAAACATTGTTTAAAGTATTTCAATTTAATTATTGTGATGAGTAACCTATTTTTTTAGCTGAAAGGTAATTGAAAATATATTTTTAATTTAATTAACATTTTAGTTGTTTTGAAATAAATTTTTAATTAAAATATTATTTAAATATCAATAGATCTTAATTGATTTTTTCGTTAAATTGTTGTTGGGAGTTGTCAAAACCTTAGCTACATTTAATTAAATCAATTAACACTAGGGAGATCGATTATTCGACTTTTTTCAATAACCGGTTTTCGAATATTACGAATAGTTGCTATTTTAAAAAACCCGGTTTTCGGTTAAGCAATTTTTTAATAACCGGTTAACCGGTTTTAAATCGAATACTTAACAACACAAAAATCAAATAAGTTTTTCAAATAAAACGTTAATTTGAATAAAAATAAAACAATTTGCAAAGGTAAGAAACCAACAAAATACATAAATATGACTTAGATCAGACCTAACAAATATTTTTACGATAAAATCGAAGAAAAGTGGGGCCAGTAAATTG
Organism: Pollenia amentaria; assembly: GCA_943735925.1. NCBI lineage: Eukaryota > Metazoa > Arthropoda > Insecta > Diptera > Polleniidae > Pollenia > Pollenia amentaria. The sequence goes on from OX031009.1 coordinate 158,844,193, forward strand.
ATCAAACTTTAGCTAAATTTTTAAAATTTTTTTATTGATTTACTAAACTTTATTTGTAAGAAGATATTTGTATAATGTAATTTAGAAACTGTGGAATGATATTTGATCTAGACATACGTTTGGCAAAAGCAAATAAATTATAGGAATTTTAAAAAGTTATTATTTGAAATATTCTCTCAAATTTATTTTGAATGAGTTTTTATTTGTTGGTGGTTAGGCATGTCTATATAAACTAACCATATTTTTCAAAAGTTGCAAACAAAACCTCTTAGCCAGGATTATCTATTTAAAATTTTTTTTTTCAGCATTATAGAAACGAATAGTGAACTGAAGATTTTTTTTTGTAAAATATTTGTCAATTCGTTCGTTGGTGTTTTAATAAATAAAACTGGTAGAAATGTTTCCCATATCATTGATTCCGCCGTAATGTTGTAGTTTTCAGCATAAAGGGATGCTTAAACTTCTTAAGACTTTTTAGTGCATTAACGGGCATTTCGTCCTCGGCAACACAACGCGCTAATATTTCAGCCAATGATTCATTTTTTCAACGTATTTTAGTAAAGTATTATTTGTCGTCTTATTAGAACTACTTCGAACGGAGTTAAGTTTCATTTTAATGTCAAGCATGTGATCCATACTAATTAGAGGTGATTAATAAGTCGTAACATGGAAGAACCTTTGTAACTTATTATTTTAGGGCACTTCAAGCACCTAACTTTGTCTTTTTAATCGCATTCGATAAATATCTAGAGATATCATTTATATAAAAATATATTTAATATTTAGAATACTCTTGCACAATTTACTTTTTAACTGTACACGTTTTTGGTTTTTTTTCTACAAGAACACACGCTTTTACAAGCGATTTGTATTTACAGTGTTTATAACGTTTTTTGGCTTTTGTTACATTTGGTTTTGACATTCTTCATAAAAAGCTTAAGTTTGCCCAAAATTCAATTAGCAAAATACTTAAATTACGGGTATATCTACAACAAGAGTAACGAAAATGTTATAAATAACACATTATTAAAATAACCGGTTTATTATTCCAAAATAACCGGTTTATTCGATATTCGAAAAATGAACATTTTAAAATAACCGACTTGGGCTAAGCTAAAATAACCGGTTAAAACCGGTCGAATAATAACCGTTCGATATCCCTAATTAACACATTGTTTGAAACGGCAAAGTTTTTTGATAATTTTTTAAATGAAAATTAAAAGTATCATTTTTACAATCATTAAATTGTTTGCTTGATTCTATGCATTTGGTGATTAGAGACAATTTTTAATTTGTTCTGTGTTGTTAATCAAATGTTTACATTCAAATCATTATCAATTTGAATTCAAAAGTAAAAATCAAACCATTCAAAAGGGTTTGAATTCGTGTTTGTTGGGTAGGCAGTAACGATATTATGCGTTTATGCTAATGTTTATTACGCCTTCAGATAGTCTTCCCAGTATATTCAGCTTACTAACCAGCTTATAATAATGTGCTGTGTAGATTTAACGATATTTACCATTCTTGGTTGGCTTAAAAAACTTTGACGCAAAAGCTATCATTTCGCTCAAATCTGGGATTAATACACCAAAACGATTTTTGAAGAACAAATGTGTTTAAACTTATAATGGCTGAAATTCCTAAAGTCATTTGCAATGCAACCGAACAAAGTCATACATTTCTAAACATTGACAAAGCCAAACGTCCCTAAATGTATAACAACATAAATGTCAACCTTTGAGATTTTTGCTTATTTTTATTAATTTTCACTTATTGTTTATACAAATATTTACCACAGTGACAAATATCATTTCAATATGTTAATAAAAACGACATATTTTATAATAAGAAATTAGAAAGCTTTATTTAGCCTTGCCAACCACCATACGTAATCCTTTTTCTGTATTTTAATAATACTCATAAGGCTTTTGTATATAAACTATGAGAATTCGTAAATGAAACAAAATCGCAAATATCAGAGTTCGGAATTGTTCGTATGTAATCGCTAAAAAGCACAAAATTTTTGATATTTCTCATGAATGCGATATTAGATGAATTGAGTAGAACACTTGCAAACCAAAAAAAAAACAAAACCAAAATCCTGCAAAAGCCGGCCATTTGAGTTATTTTTTGAAATGCCTTCCTAAAACATTATCAATCTCGTTCAAAACTCGGTAAGTGACGTACAATTTCTGGTTAAATTATTTAATACTCCACCAAAACTATATATATATATTGCTTGGCGGTTCACTGTCAAAAAAGTGTTTTCATCGATTTTCTCCGAATTTGGTTTTATTCACATAGCGGATTTTGCAAGTGGACTACTTAATTTATATATCTACATATATATGTACATTAGGCATATAACTAAATTTTAAGAAAAATTGGCATACCACTACATGGTGGTAAATATTGTGCAAGCAAGTCATCGTCTAGACTTGCAATTTTTGTTGCAGCAATTCCTGAGTTTATTGGTAAGAGGGGTGAGAAGATCTGGACACTAATGCAATTTCCGCGCCAAACGTGATTTCTAAAAAAGCCAGTTTTTTTTAAATATTTTTATTTTGAAACACAAATATTTGAAATGGCTATATATAGGACATTAGTTTTAAATTTAAATTATTTTTTTTTTTTTTTTTGTGAAGATATTTATTTACAATCTATTTTACAATATTTAGTAAATTTGATCACGTAAATTAACTTAACATAAGTTATTAAGCTTCAGTAAGCTTAATAAACTAATACTAAAAATTTTGTGTTCATAATTTTATCATTAGTGAGGGTTGTTTTTGCAATATTTTTAATATTAAGTTTATTTCCTGAATGGTAGGTCTAAAACATGAAGTCGTTTTAGCCTCCTAACTTCCTCCGTTTCGTCTAGTAAAGATATTGCTAATATATAATTGTGATTACTAAGTCTGTCTAAATATCGGGTGCTAAATTTATTTATTTCATCCTTAATAAATGGAATATTGAGATCTCTATGAATTTGTCTGTTTGTCATATACCATGGAGCATTTTCAATAACACGTAGCGTTTTTGACTGATAACGTTGCAATATTTCCACATTGGAGTTGCTTGTTGTGCCCCACAACTGAAGGCCATATGTCCACACCGGTTTTAAGATACATTTGTAAAGAATTACTTTGTTTTCCATGCTTAACTGGGATTTAGATCCTAATAACCACCACATTTGTTTTGTTTTTATGTTTAGATGCTCTCTTTTTGCAGATATATGTTTTTTCCATGTCAGACGTTGATCAAGGTGCATGCCTAAGTATTTAGCGGATTGAGCTTTAGGTATTTGAGAACCGTTGATGTACAATGATGAGCATTCTTCTTTCCTTAAACTAAAAGTGACGTGTTTTGATTTTTCAGTATTAATACATATCTTCCATTTTGTTAACCAAAATTTAAATTATATGAAGATTTTTACAATAGCAAAACGTCTTTCAGAATTTTCAATGCACGCTCTGCTAAGAGGTTGCTTCGCAGAACTTCCTGAATAGCAGATGGTGTTTTGACCCTCTAAAAAAAATGTATGTACTTTTGTAAAGCCGGATAATGATTTTTGTAGTGTGGCGAAATTGTTTTTGTTGAAAGTATGTTCTGAAAACCAGACTTCGCTCCAAGCATCACATACAAATTAACAAATAAAAAATAATTGCAATCGATTTTCCGAAATAAGTATAAAAGACAAATGCTCTAGAATTCCAACGAGCATTACTGAGTGCTGGCATTGTTCTAAATTTATTATACGGAAAATATTTATTTTTCAAAGTATTTAAAAGCTTGGACCAGTTCATATTAGTATTGCATGTCTATATTACTTTCTTAAACATTTTTATACATATAATATTAAGTGTTCAAACAGAATTGAGTCTTCAACTTCAGGCAATAGTCCTAAGGCCCATAATCAAAACCTCAACAGTAATTTCAAATTCTCACCCATTTTATTGTTTTAATTTTTTATTTTTTTTTTTTTTTATTTTCTGTTTACAAAAGGTATGAAATTTAATGAAAGTATGGTAGCATTGTTGGGAGAATAACCCCCATATTCATAAAAAAATATTTAAGGTTTATAGCAGGTTTATGAAACGAATTTTCTATGAAAATTTGTTTAATAAACCTTTTATAAATCAAAAATATTTTTTATGAATAGGTTGGTAAGTGTCTATATGCGAAAGCATTTGAAAAAACGGTTTCAAAATAAAATAGTTTTTTTTCTCGAGCGCTTTCTACGAAAAATTTTTATGTCAAATTGTATGGAAAATGTGGTCTCGACTCAGTTCTGCCCAGGAAAAACTTTTTGAATTTTGGTAATAGGTCGTAGTTATTTTATACGTTACCTGGTAAGTAGTTGTCATTACAATTGTCATTATTCTGAAAACCTCAATAAGTACTTGCTAGTTATGACCTCAGTAAGTACTTTTCACTACAATTATTTTCAGTTATGAATATTTGCTTACTAATAATCAGCTAAATAACTACTTATTGGTTGTCTTGTTTTCAATACTGAATATTTACTTACTGGTAACTAGCTCCATAACTACTTATTAGGTCTATTTACTAGCGCCAATTAAAAAAAAAATAGTTATTTTTTGGCTTCTAGTAAGTATATTGTAAGTACTTATAATTCAACTTACTGGTAGTTCAATAATAACTAGATATTTTGTGACTTCTAGTAAGTGTATTGTAACCACTGAATTCTGTGGACAACTCGAACAAAAATAAGTAGTTATTCAGCCGAAAAATAAGTAGTGTTCATATGTCTCCAATATTACTTGCTAACTTACCAGGTAAGTAAAGTTTTTGCTGGGTGTTTGAACAATAATTCAAATTTTTAAATTTAATGATTAAGCCAATGGCTATATGATCTTATTAAAAAAAGAAATTGCGTTTGGTGCGGAAACTTTTATACGATTTCGAAAAAAAATATAATGGGTATTCATACTTTTTATGCTCTATTCGATTATGCTATGCCATTTTTCCTATTTGCAAAAATTGTGAAAAGTTATATGCCTAATGTACATTAGACCGACTCAAGTTGTATGGAGCCGAAAAAAGTGTTTTAGTTACCCCTCTGAAAATAAAGGTTGATATGTTTTATGATGATTTCCAAAATATTTTGGTTCTAGCGTTGACCATCCGTGAGCTGGACCATTTTTAAAAAAGGTCTTTTTTCAGTTTTTCGAATTTTTTTGTACTTTGCTCCAAGACGACATAAATAAAATTTGTAATCATCGATAAGGGTTTTTGAAGCAGCATCCAATGGTATATAAAACTTTACCACTTGCGACCTACTTATTGAGATATTTAACTAAATACATATTTTCGTTTCGGGTTTTCATACAAATTCATAAAACATATTTTTGATTAATAAAACGTCTATTTTCATAGAAAATTCGAGGGTTATTTATTAACTGAAAAAACTTGTTAATATGACAATTTACAAACATGTTAATTAAGAAAATTGTTAAACATATTCGAAAAATTTTAAAAAATTTTCTTTAATTACATAATAGCTGCTGTTGTTATCCATCTGTGATCGAAATAAATATTTTTTAAACTTTGAATTAAAAATGTTTTATCACAAAAGCATACGCTTAAAACATTAAAAAGAATGTACATTTTTAACATTATTTCTACTTAACATCCCTTTTTTACCCACACCAAATTTGGCATGAGTAAATTCAATCAAAATGAAAATAATGGTACGAAATCTTTTGTAAAAATAATTATTATTAGGGCAAGGTTTTATGCACAAAATATTTACTTAATTTTAATAATGAGGCAAATCTTGGCACTACTATTTCGTTTATCTAAGTTCTCCTCAGCCAATTGCCGCCGGAGTCCCACAAGGCAGCATCCTGGGTCCACTATTATACCTAATATATACTTCGGACATGCCAATCAACAACTACACCCAAACTTCAACTTTTGCGGACGATACAGCTTTCCTAAGCGTGCATGAAAACCATCATGAAGCATCTCTTTACTTACAGGAGCATATATTTCAACTAGAAATATGGTTAAAACAATGGAGGATAATAGTCAACGAGCAAAAATACGTACATACAACATTCACCTTGCGTCGGAATTCATGCCCCCCTATTAAAATCAATAATCAAATAATACCTCAGCATTCGCATGTAAAATATCTCGGTATACATTAGGGGTATAACTTTTGAACAATTTTTTATATTATCAAAAAATACCTATCCATGCCATATAGACCATGAAAATCTATGATAAAAAGTGGGGTCACTTTTTCGCGGGCGTAAAAAAAGTTCCCCCCCAAATCACTTTGAAGTTTAGTAGTTGGATTTTTTTTGTTTATTAAAAATACAATATCCTTATTGTAAAAACACAAACCATTCACTTATATTTTTATGCTATTTCACAAATAAGACTTATACCCCCAATTATACTACATCCAAACAGTTAAAAGTATGTTAAAATAACACGGAAACTATTTTTTTGAACATAATGGAACCAACCTCACAATCCCAATTGTTTACTTTTATTTTCATTTGTTTGCAGTTTTGCTAAGACAGAGAGGTTCTCTATCCCATATACTCGTTTAATGAAATTGATTTTGAATCTTTAAAGCAATCACTGGAACAATTTTCACATGCTCGGGAATGCTTTCTTAAACATTGGGTGAGAGAAGACTCTAAAATTCACAAACAACAACGAAGTAACATTTGCGCGGAACGTGGAATCAAACTTGTGCAAGATATTTTTCAACATTGCAGAAAAACACGCACTTTGAACTTAAAGTTTATTTCCTTCAACAAAGATAATTTTTAGTATCTGAAGTTAATATATAGTACATGACTGTATGTATGGTATTTAAAAAATAAAAATTAAAATATTATTTTTTGGAAGCTTTTAGAAAAAACGGTTTGGGGGGGAGGTTTTTTATCCAAATTGATCTCAAAAAACTGGTTTCTTGATATATACATCAGTGGCCACCCCGTCGTGATAGGTATTTTTTTTGATTATACCCCTAGTATACATCTAGATCGCCGTTTAACGTGGAATACCATATAGATGCAAAATTAACTCAAATTAAACTTAAAGCCATTCAAATTCATTGGCTTACTGGAAGATCCTTTCCTTAGTCTCGATTGCAAACTTCTACTTTACAGCTCTATCTTAAAACCAATCTGATGCTACGGTATTCAATTATGGGGCACTGCCTCAGCGTCTAATATCGAAAAAATCCAAAGGCGCCAAAATAAACTTCTCCGAATAATCACAGCTGCTCCCTGGTATGTTAAAAACTTGAATATCTACAAGGATCTCAATGTGCCATTGGTAAATAATATTATTACAAAATACGCAGTAAAATATTTAAAAAGGCTTGAACTATACCCAAATCCACTAGCTCGAAATATCTTAAATGATGGCGGCCACACTCGCTTAAGGAGAAGAGACACTGCAGCACTCACCCAATCAGAAGAGCGATAAACACCTAAATATGTGAACAGAAACCGTGATAAAAAAAATTTTGTCGGGCACTGGCACGACATGAATTAAAGTATTAGGATAAGATTTGATTAATTATTGTTAGTTCATAATTAATATATGAAGATTCAATAAAGAAAACCTTTTTGCTAGCAAAAAGATAAAAAAACTTGTCCTGGTTAGTAAACAGATTTATTTATATCTGACGTATATTTTAATATTGATATTTTACCATTAAAAAGTATAGAGTATCAATAAATCGGACATAACTCATTTGATATAAGGACGCCCTTCTTCAGCTTTGATCTTTGTATTAGATTTTATAGCAACAGTCAAGGTTAGAATAAACACTTGTTATTGTATTTTATAAACAATAACGGAATAGCGTTTACATTCGTGGTTTCTGTTTTAAACAAAATGCGCACCTGAAATATTTTTAATTTTTGTATATTATTGTATTTATAATTTAAAGGCGTTACTTCTGTTTTGTAAAAAAGCAAGTAAGAGCGCTATATTCGGCAGCAACGAAACCACCCTGAGTGGGGATCTATCGATTAAAAGAATTATAAATTACACTACTCAACAAATTTTAAGTTTTAGCCTGACCTTTGATGACCACAATATTTTTTTATGTGGTAGGGTCACATAACTACAAACACAGTCGAAATTTAAAATTCCTTGGATTCTTTTTTTTTTTTTTTGTTTTTTGAAAAAAAAAATTTTCATATTTGAATACGAAAATCGCATATTTCATTCAAAATATTTTGAATTTTCTGCGATGACGATTTTTGTGGTATTGACAAAAAATTTTGTAGGTATAAGTTATTGAATTTTTAGTCAACAGCCAAGTTTATTGCGTCAATAAAAAAAAATCGTTGCCCAAAATATTTTTTTAACAAAATGTTTACGTGATTTGTTAAAATTAATTTTTGGAAATGTTGAATAAATCAAGCAAAATGTTTATCGAATCGTTATTTATTTATTAATTAATTATGATGTGCGAAATTCCCAATTTGTATTCTTTGATAAATACACTAAAATTCATTGTTCCAGGATAAGGTAGTTTCTATGCGCATTACGCTGAATGCTTGGATCATCGGGAAACCTTTTTCCAAAAACTTAGGAAAAACTAAAGTTCATCAAATTAAATTTTTATTTAATTATTTTTATTGAAGGAAGGAATTTACAACTTGAAATGAATTAAAATTTTCTTGATAATTTTATTCTTGACTGAACACGAGATTGAACTCGGGTCGAATTAACATTTTTCGAGAATAACCACATTCTCATTGTCAGAATTCTTTACCATTCTACCGTTTCCGCCACTGCGGCGCCTACCAGTCTATAGTAAACATCAATTTTTAACCAATGGCACTGGTAGATCGAGATTTGCAAGTGAGTACAATAAAAGGTAGAAGTACATAATTTTAGAAAGCCTTTCTTGTCACGTGCAAAAAATTGGACATTAGGGAGTAAGATCCGAGATGGCATCAGTGACGCTCAGAAGTTGATGTCGGATTGAAAAGTCCCCAAAGGCAAAAATTAAGCCATCGACAAGCCACAAATAACAGTATGCAATATATTATGATCGGACGGAAATGGCGGTACTGTATATAAAAAGCTAAAAGGGCGGTATCCAGATGCGTGGAAAAAACTTAAAAAAAAAATTCTGGAATCCTTTCAACTAATCTTTAATCCACCTTAGTGTACAGACCCCTTTAAGTCCGACTCCGACTCCGACTCCAACTCCGACTCCTCTACTCTTACATTGGTGCTTAATGTATAAGAGACTGGTCCTTATTTTACTTCAAAATCTTTTTTAATGCAGTACCTCTTAAATGGTTAAATATAGCAAGAAAATCATTCTATAAAAATTTCAAATCGAAATTTTAAATATTGCATCGCCAATTTCAAAGAATTTTTATTTTGGAAAATTTTAGAAAATTTGTTAAAATTTGTGGTGCGGAAATATTTTGGAGTCGGAGTTAAGGTTTTTGTTCCGGAGTCGGAGTCGAAGTACTCACAAAAAATCGGAGTCGGAGTCGATATTTTTTGTGAGTACTTCGACTTCGACTCCGGCTTCGGTACGAAAACCTCAACTCCGACTCCACAGCCCTGGTTTTAACAACTTTGATTAACAAAAAACTTTTGTTATATACAAATTCAGTTGTTGGTGCCTTTTCAATTTAAAAGTTAATTGCATTGACGAATATGGTATTCAATATGACAATTGATTTATCGTAATTTTTTCCGTAAACACATCGTTTTCTTGTTGCATAGTGTTATAGACAAGTATTATAATTCGTTGCATTAATAATTAAAATTATTTATTTCTGAAATACTATTAGGCGCCTTAAAGTTATTTCCATGAGTTGATTTTATATTGGAACGAACATAAATTATGGATCGTTCATAAGAAAAATTGTAAGTGTGATTTCTAGAATTAAAAAACTTTAATTATATCAAACTTCAATAGAGGAACACACATTTTTTAGCATTTTATTTTCCTTAAAGTGCTTTACGGAAGGCCATTTAATACGGGACATAAGGCAAAATATGATTAGATTATCACTATTGATTGCGGTTTTTCTTGCCATTTAAAGTTAAATTGAACCACATTTTATCACAATATCAATATTTGTTACGGTTTTAAACGTATTTAAATGATTTCACAGAGTGGGTAAATTAAGGACCGATCTTAACGAAATTTGGCAGAGCGATCTCTAATCTTATGAAACTATGACAGGCCAAATTTTACTTCAATCGCATTATTTGTTAAGGTTTTAGGCTTAGTTAAGCGTTTTCCGAGAGTCAGCTTTATCTGAGGCCTACGGTAAAGGATAAACTGATCTGCATAAAAACCAAAATCAATTTTGTTGGCGGTTTTTGCGCATTCTGGTTCTTCCTACTGAACCGATTGTGCTGGATATTAATTCCAAACTAGAAAAAATATGACATTAAGAAAAGAAAAATTTCTGTTGGGTCTTTCGAAACTGAGCGTTTTTTCAACAGACGGACAGACAGACAGACGGGCATCGCTAAATGGGCTATGAATTACTCAAGGGCCCAGAATATGGATATATATCTTAAAGGGTCTTAGATGAATATTTAAAAAGTATCACAGGGAATGGCAAAATTAGTATACCCTCTTCACAACTAGTTGTGAAGGTAGGGTTTCCAGATGGGATTTATTTGGCTTGATTGTCAAACTTTTTCAATGCGAATCAAGAATTCAAAAAAAGTTTCATTTGTCAAGCCAAACCGGAATTTTAAAAATTTTTCCAATAAATTGTCAGGAAAAATCAAGAAAAAATAACCATTTGATCGTGCAATTTATAGTTGACCTGCAGTTAAATGTATGTATTTTATAAATACAAAAAGAAAAAAGAATTGTCGGAAAGACATATGGGAATTTGTATATCAAGGAATATAAGATTTTGAATTGTTAAAAGAAGAATGTATAGGTATAGGACTTATTAATCTTAATAATGTGGTAATTTCTTGGAAGATTAAAGTGAAATACTTAGGAGTAATTTTAGATTAAAAAAATATATTATTTAATGAACATATTGGATATATTATTAACAGGATAAATACTCGTATAACGCCTAAAGCGTATACATATATATATATATCATTTTATTAATCGAAACTGTGAACAGAAAATACAGTTTTGATTATATCTAAATACATTGATTTGCAATATAATAAGGACCCTATATGCTAACTTAGGTTATAAATTTTAAAAAAATTAGGACTAAGTTAAAAAAATTTTGATTTAAATTAGTCATTTCCGGTATTGCAGATGAAAAAAAGATTTTTTTTTTCTTCAATATACTTCAATATATTGATATTTGGCGAATATTAGCGAAGACATCACTACTGAAAATTATCTTTGGCTGAAATACAGTTTATGGGGCATACGAAAAAAAATAAAAAAGATATGCCACCTGATTCAGAATTAAAAACAAAAACACCAAAATTTTAATTAAAGTGGCTGAGGCCCATGGGGTCCCCTGGACCCAAAAAAACCACGCCGCCCACTTAGTGGAAAACCCAAAATAATAAAATTTAGGGTGGGTGGGACTTATGGGTCCCTCTGGGGCATAAAAAGTGCCCCCCCCCCCCCCAATATGTATGTGTGGGTGCATTTTGTTTTTGTATTCGATTATTATTTTCCCTCTATATTAGTTTAAGAATCTTTTAGATGCAGACAAGCTTTAGTTAGCGAAGCCGGTGTTAGTAATACCATAGAGGAAAAATCCTTTTGCACGGCCGAAGGCCGGCTATGCAGAGAAGCTTTAATTACGAAGCTCTTCTTAAGGACATATTAGTAATTTATATCCTAAGTTAAAATTTTTAAAGATATTAACGTTTTTCTTTTATAACTAAAAACTTGTTTTCTACTAAATCGATTGAGCTTAATTTCAATCTCAAAGTGCTTTAGAGACCCAGAAGCAATCTGACAATAAAACTCTTCTTTTCTGTGGAGTCGTTCGGAAGCAAGCGTTTTTCATCAGACGAACAGACAGCGGGACATGGCTAAATCAACTAACAATTACCAAGGAGCTAGAATATATAATACTTTATGAAGTCTAATATGAATATTTAAGATGTTGCACACATTTTAAATGTCATTTTATTTTACATATGAATTTATTTTAAATTTACTAACAGTCAAATCATTTAGACCGGTTTCCATTGTTCACCTTCAAATGATCTTAATGAACACCATTAGTTCACAATGAAAAAAATTAAACTAGAAATTTTACCTCCCAACAAGTAAAAGCATTTCTAACAATGATTTTTTATTTTTTTGCTAAAAAAAGAAAAAGCGAGATCACACTCGTACCAAAATATACCAACGACACTGCCGCCGCCACCAACACCACGTAATCCAGTAAATTTATCTTCATTTGCATGTGTCACCATCAACACCTTCAAACTTATACTCCAGTTGTTGGGCAATTTTGTTATTGTTGTTGTTGTTTCATTTGTCTTGTTGCATGAATGTAACAAATAACGAACATATTAAGGCTTTAGACCAAATTACCCACATAATCAATCAGTTTCACCATTGGTTAAAGCGATTAGATAATAGAGTATAGTATTTTTATAAATCCACTCCTCACAAACACAACAACTATTACTTTTTTACTGTTAACTGAATATGTATGAATGTACGAATATGTTGTTAGGAACGCTAACTACACAAAAAGTAAGTAATTGCTGCCACTGACAATGAGTAAAACTATTTATTATGTACCTGAATACTTTATGATACTTGCCACTCTACGCTGCACTATCAACTTTTGCTTTTGAAGTTAACCAAAAAAAAAATCAAGAGAAACAAGTGGGATTCTAAGGATACCCTAAATTTAACATTATTAGCAGTAAAATTTCACTAACGGTAATTCAGAAAATCACCCAATGTATAGCGAGCTAAAATTTCTTCCCAGATTTTGTTTCATTATCTTAATACTTTTATCTTACTTGAAAATCGATTTTTAAATAAAATTAAATAAATTTGGTAATTACCAGTAGTTGTAAACAAATTAATAGTATCAATTAAACGTTTAATTCACTTAATTTAACGTTTAATTCACTTGAATAAATTATTAATTAAAACTGATTTAATTTTTGATTAATGATTAATTGGTGAAAAATGTTGGAGAATTTTTCTGTGTATTAGCCATAATATTGTAAACAATCGGTACCCGTTTAAAGGATTAAGGATTATTAAAGGATTAATGTAATAATAAAAACTTAAACCTTTATTCTCTTTTATAAAAATGTATTAATAGCTCGCAAAAACGCATCAAATTACCCCCATTTACCCGTTTAACCAAAGTACTAACTACTAGGGTGCTCGAACGGTTATCATTCGGCCGGTTTTTACCGGTTATTTTAGTTTTGCCCAAGCCGTTTAGTTTAAAATTTCCATTTTTTGAATATCGAATAAGCCGGCTATTATGGTTTAATATGCCGGTAATTTTAATAATTAAGAAATCAATAAATAAATATAATCGCATTTGCCTCTTATCTAGAGTTTTTCCCTGGATTTCAATTGTTTTCAATTCCCGCTTTCCCGGCAACCAATTGCGGGATTCCCGAGAAATTTTTAAGAAAAACTTTTTTTAATACTTTAGTAAATATATGTAAGACTCGTACATAAGTTGTTTTATCCAACTTAATGTTAACCCCATATTAAAATTTTCATTAGTTTAAGCCTTATTAAGCTGATTTTTGAGAATGGGCTTTAAATAGGGGATAAATTATAGACATATCTTCACGATATTTTATTTCTTGGCTTAACCAACTGTAGTGGGCTAAATTTTACAGCAATATCGTTAATGTTTAGCGGTCTTCTCGTCGGCTGAGTCCTGCAGTATCTCTTCTCCTTAATCTAGAGTGGCCACGGTCATTTAAAATATTTCGAGCTAGTGTATTGGGGTGCGACGCAAGCCTTTTTAAATATTTTTCTGCGTACTTCGTAATAATAGTTTTTACTAATGGCACATTGAGATCCTTGTGAATATTAGAGTTTTTTAACATACCAGGGAGCGACTGTGATTATCCGAAGAAGTTTATTTTGGCGCCTTTGAATTTTTTCGATATTTGAGGCCGAGGCAGTGCCCCATAGCTGAATACCGTAGTACCAGATTGGCTTTAATATAGAGTTGTAAAGTAGAAGTTTGCAGTCGAGGCTAAGAACAGAATTTCTTCTAATAAGCCAATAAATTTGAATTGCTTTTAGTTTCATTGTTGTTAGTTTTGCTTCTATATGACATATAAAAGGAGTTTGTTGAAATTTTATGACAATCGGCGCATTCCGCCCCAAATTGATTTTCGTTTTTGTCAAGTAGGGAGGTAGGAGTTTGGGTGCATAACTCTTTTCCTACTGTAGCGACTCGGATTCAATTTTTTTTTGAACTTAATAAAACGAACAAAAATCATTTAAAAACCCTATTTCGATTTTTTTTGTTACGCCCTTCTGCATTTCAGGTGACGATACACTGTTGAAAATTAAAAAAACATTCACATGGAATGACAAACTTAGTATACCATTACTGCTGAGTTAGGGTATAAAACTGAAAAAAAAATATGTTATTAAATATGGTTAATTTAATTTCTCCCTTATGCGCAATTTGTTAAACGGTGAAATTGATTAAAAATTCCTACTTCGTAATGTATAGCTTTATGTTCCTTTTCGCCCTTCCAGAAATGACATTTCTCTAGACTTCAATTTTAATTTTTTCGTTTTTGTTATATAATAGATACTAGATTTAATTATATTAAGAATACTAGCCAGTAAGAAGTATCAGATTCCTTGTAGAGTTAGGTAAATAAATAAATAAAAAATTTGGGTGGAAATTCTGGGATCCCGGGAATTGTATTTTTATTTCCCGCTTTCCCGGGAATCCAAAAAGTGCGGCAAAAAAATGCTACTCTTATCACTTCTCCAACACGTTGCATCGCAAAATGAAACAAAAAACTAGTTTTGTTTTTGCAAAAATATGCATTTAAAGCAAAATATGCAAAAATATGCACTAAGAAATCGATGCCGTTTTACTTCAAATTTCATGATTCGCAAAGATATTTAGACCCTAATCATGTAAAACGCAACGCAACGCCAAAGATTTACATTGAAAGCACAAACAATGTCATAAATATTTTGTCATTTGGTCGTTGCTTTCTACACAAATTCAAATTGCGTTTTAAAATTTCAAACGCTGCATAGCTTGAGGCGTTGTAATTTTTAAAACGGTACATGAATTTCTGTAGAAAGTAACACCAAATTTACAAAATATTTATTACATTGTTTGTGCTTTCAATGTAATTCTTAGGCTTTGCGTTGCGTTTTACATGATAAGGGCCTTAGTTTATGTTAATCTCAGACTGACGACCACAAATATGCATTTGCATACACGCAGAGAAAAAATATGGTTGGGCATGGTTACGGCAACTACTCTATGTTTATTCTAACAATATATTGTTGTCGTACAAAAAATATTGTTATTTTTATTTAATATCAACAATATTATAGTTACTGTACACATGTGAAGCTTTATCGTAATTATAAATTTAAGTATGATTCACTGAAAAATAATCATTTTTATAACAACTAAATAATGATAACTTTGAAAGCATATTATATTCTTCACAATCATTTAATGATATTTAATAGCCATAACATGATAACTATCTATACGTGTACCAATAATATGTTTAAGATGCAAACAAAATATCTTTACTCTAATAATATTTTGTTATCGCCATTTGTAAAATAATTTTGCATCAGTTGTGTCGTTTGTTCAACATATGCGTATCGAATTATATGTTATCGGTTGTAGATTTAATCTACATATTATTATGATTAAATTGATAATAATATGATTGCTTCTTAGCTTATTATTGATTAGCATGATAATTATATGATTACATAAATTATAATATGATGTAATAAAAACAAATTATGATTAAGGGAAAAATATTATGATGTAATATTACGAATATATTTGGTCATAATATGATTCAATAATAATCGTAATATGTTGACTACAATCATAAATCTTATCATTATATGTTGCTCTTAGAATATGTTTACCACAACTATGTTTTTTCTTTGCGTGTAAACATCCGGGCCTTGAGGATAACCCACGACACAGTATTGACATACACTTTTTAAAAGCAGCCCTATTTGTGGCCCATGGGCAATTATGACCTCGCCAACACAACATTATATTATGATGTTCATATGCACATGAGATTTTATATGGGACCTGTGGCCAATTCTGGAAATTAAAAGAGTTATTGTTGCAAAATTGTATATCAATACCAATATTAATTAGGAAGTTATGGCATTTAAAGATATTTTTGGAATAGCTATTTGTATGGGGGCTATGTTCAAATGTGAACCAAATCCAATAAAAAATTGTTATGCCAAATTTAATCTAAATGATCAGATAATAAGATGGCTTCTGGGCACAAAGACTCTAATACGGAAAGAAGTTTGTATAGAGGCTGTGTAAAACTATGGACCCATTCTTGACATTTTCTAGGCTTTCATCAAATTTTGTCTAAAGTTGCGAACAGAAAGCTATACCAAAATATTTGTTTGTGTAACACACATCAGTACAAACGCATAATACCCCCTCACCTATAATGGTGGTTTGGGTATAATAAGGCAAAACTCCTTCTCTACTGCTTATTGTAGATTTTATTTGAATTTTTGTCAGTTGTTAATCTCACTAGTTAAAAGTAGTTACTTAGTTATTTGGATTTTGTTGTTGGCACTCACTCACTAACTAACTTAGTTACTGAAATCATTCCAACACCACTACACTTCTCTCAGTAACCTATCGACTGCGAGAAAAAAGGAAATTTATTTGCAATACCTTATTCAGTCAAAAACTGTTAAAGCGATAGATAAGCGTCTCGGCGCCGATAAAAGGGACGAATAGGAAAAAAAAGTAATTGTAGTAAAGTAGTAGTAAGTATATTTAAATTTTTATTTTATTAATGTTGTTTCTTGTACAATCAACCAAACAACCGCAATCAAAAATCCAGCCGACGAAGCAGCAAACAAACGCCTTTTAAATTAAACAGCTTGAAAATATTGCTTCCGTATTACACTGAACAAAAGTATGTAACCAAATATTTACACACTCCTTCTCACTTATTTAGCGGGATTGGATGGTGTGTTTAGCACTTTTCGAGTGAGTGTCTGGCATAAATGTGAAAAAATACATATTTTTTTTTTTAGTTAATTCAAAAAATTATATTTAAACTGATAAGATATTTACAACTAACACCATATTCAAATTAGTTGGTAAGTTATGTGCCATTGTTATAAAGGAGTATGTCTGTTTGTCTGTCTGTCTGTATTCTCGTTGCACTGTTGTACTGTGAGAAATTCAATTATAAACAAATTACACAATAAAGAAATACGATTTTTTAGATGAAATTGCATTTTTGCGAAAATTTGATGTCAATCTAAAACATTGTTGCAAGATATTATCATAAAGTTACAAAAATTAATTAATTTTTTAAAAGTTAAATAAACATAAATTTATATTTAAGGATCTAAAATGTACATTAAAGTGGTCCAAGGTATGAAAAAATACATCTTTTCTTTAAGAAAGCTTGGACATTTATTATTTTATTTGTTAAAAACTAGTCATATGAATTTTGTGTGAAATGTAAGTAAAGCGGCCCATTGTTCAACTTTTCGTATTGTGCAATTATATCTCCAATGTGTATGTGATATTCGAAGGTGGCACAATATATTGGCAACAATCAAAATACTTTTCATTTTTATTGCATACCGAAAAGAAGTGCAATCAATATACTGTGAAATGTGTTGGCAACATTGTTCAATGTTGTTTTGCCGCAAAACCGCAACAACAACTGTGTTTGGTTGAAGAAATTTTTGTGTTGTGTGTATTTTAATTCAAATTTATTTATTACAATAATTGTATAAAGATATACCTTAATTATAAAAAACAAGTGCATAAACATTTTAATATAAAAAAAATACTTTGTTTTCACATTGAAAAAAAATTTAAGTGAACATGTCCCAAAAATTGGGACATATTCACTGTGAACTGTATGAAACTCTGCCAGCACTGTAGAATACAAAGTGCAAAGAATATTCCAATCGGAAAAAAATCAACAATATTAACGTCTTCTTCTTAAATAAAAAGAAAGATATCCTAAAGCCGATAAGACTGAATTAAAATTTTGTAGAATCCGAAACACCGCAAATTGGTCCACATGTTTTTATTTTGCTTATAGGTTATGTTTACCTTTTTATTGAATAAATTTTGCGCCATATTTAAATTAAACCCATTGTGCCACTTATTGAATAATATAGGGCAAAATGGAAATAAAATGGAGGCTAATATTGCAAGTGTATGGGCCGCTTAAAACAATTTGCCTTTTTTAAACTGAAATGCTTAAATTTCAGTTTAAAAACTGAAATGCTTTTTTTGCAGAACACAATAACGCTGAAAATGAAGTGAAGAAACTGGCTAAAAAAGATAAGATAGATTACTATACTCTACAAAGAACCAAAATGCTTTAAGGGACCAAAATGGCAATATTCTAGAAACTGACGCCGAACATTTCAACCGTTGGAGAAAATTCTTCGCAGACACCGCGGAAACACAAAGAACCATTATATAACATCCTACTCATATTCAGCCAAACACATGCAGAAATATTTCAATTCAACCACCGTCAGTAGAATAAATCCAAAATGCGATAAAGAAGCTGAAGAGCAATAAAAGCAGCGGACTAGACAATATTGCACCGGAATTGTTTTTTTTTTTTTTCATTATTCCTGCACTAAATCCCGCGAAGCTTTTTGCTTGTCTGCAGGAGACCAGAGTCTCTGGCGGGAATCGAACCCGCAACCCCGGTACTGATAGACTAGCTCACTACCAGCTAGCCTACCGGGGCAGCACTGCAGAAACTTAAGGGGAATCGCGCTCATCAAAACAGTTGTAAAATTATAAGCATTTATAGTCCTTAATCGTATTTCACCAACCATAAATGGCCCACTACGATAGGAATAAAACGATCCTGCGTGGATCATGTAAACACCCTTCGCGTTGTTATAGAGCAGTGCGTATAATGGCGCTCGCCTTGTATTTACTATGTTGTTATTGTGATAGTTAAAAATTAAGTACTTTTTGAGTTGATATTGTGAAAAAGTTATAGGTATGATGAGGAAGAAGTGTATTTTCTATTAAAATATGTCTTGAACTAGCTTAAGATATTATACAGGCGGTCATAGCTTTAGATGGCTGTTTCTACTTAGTTATTAAACGTTTTCAAAGCCTATTACCTTGGTTTTTTTTACATAAATTATATTACAAATACAAATACAAGTATCATCTACAAAATTAAAATTATTTTAATAGTTTACCGCCTTTTTTAGCAATTAATTTTTTATTATTTTAACACTTTCCATTTCACTCGATTAGCATAAACATGCCGTTTAAATTGCATCTAAAATATTTAAAAATTTAATAAAGATTTACATGAAAGTAAACAACGTAAACGGCAGAAATAAGTTTTTCATTCACTCGTACAAGTTTTTGTTGATGTTGTTGTAATGCTGAAATTATGAAAAATAAAAGTGTGACGATCGGTGACAAGTAAAACAACGCCTCTGCTTATTTGGTGACCAAGATTACGGTCAATCCACTGGCAGTACGAGATTAAAAAAAAACTAAACAAACAATTTTTAAACAAAACATCTGGGAAGAAGAAAATGTGGTATTAGGATTTACAACATATTTACGATAAGAAAAAAATGGGGAAGTGAACGTGAAATGTCTTATTTCTTCTTACACAAGGTAATGTATACAGGTAGCAGTTGCAATTTTAACTGGATTACTCTTTGCATTACAAGGTAAAACAAAAAACAGCTTTGTTTCAAATGTAACAAAAAATAATAACAATTACTAGTCTAAATCCATAGAATACATTACAAAGTAGTTGGTTATAGATGCTAATCATGAGTGCCAAAGCTAAATTACCAATATCATTTTATAATTTAAAACTTGTCTTTAACTTTTTTCTTTCATCTATTTAAAAATTGGCCACACTGTTTATGGAGGTGTTACAATGACACTTTAATACTCCAATATTTGAATACAAACACATTAAGCAAATAACACATACATGCCTACATTATAAATATGATCGAGTAGATAGATCAACCTTTAGTTTTAAAGCTTAAGCAAAATTCACACACCTTTTTGCCTTTAGCAATATTATGTTTTGCTTTTTGTATTTATATGAATCGGGAATATTGTGTTGTGCGTTTTAAATGAATTTTGACAGTTTAATATTTATAAAAAAATTAACAAAAATAAATTCAAGTTTACTTTTACATACATATAATTTGAAAAGACTCCAGACTTCAAATGTGCAAACTAGGTTACATTTATGTAAATTTAATTAAAAGAAAGAAAGCATAACCCACCTGTCATTCGTTATCAAGTTATTTTTTTTGTTTTTCAAATGAAAACTTTTTCAATATCAAGTGCACAGAAACACACATCCATTTGCTATATAAATGGGAGTAGATTCGGTATCGCCCAAATCATTTACTTCAAGATAAATAAATTATTAATATTTGAAGTTTTAATGATAAATGATAAATCAACTACTGATGGGTAATTTATTATCTGTATGAAAATAGATTTTGTTTTTTTTTCGTTAGATAAACGTAAGTTCTCCTACCAACGCTTAATTAAAATGCATGGAAAAAGAATATTTATCGTACTGCAATGAATTACTGGTACCCTAAAAATAGTCTCAAATAGAGCTGCGCGCGTGAGTTTAAAGAAAATTATTCAGGCACGCTAACAAACAGTCACGACAAACTCTACTAACCGACAGTTAGAATATTTCAGGCGTGGGCCCTATATGCGATCTATACATAACACAAGGGAACAAGGTTTGTGTTGACTAAGAACTGAACAGGGGCCGTAACAGTTATTCTTTTTTTCATAAAAGTCAGATGATAACAGTTATTTTTTAATTTTTATTTTTTCGATCAAATATAACAGTTATTTTATGATTTTTATTTTTTGAACAATAATAACAGTTATTTTTTGATTTTTATTTATTTGAACAAAAATAAAATTAAATGTTGTGGCTTTGTTGAAGCTTTGATATTGTTACAAGTAAGATCTGAGTGTTAAAAATTCTTATTTACTTTATGGTCTTATATGTATAATATTTTTAGCTTTTCTAAAATCTTTGGAAACGGGTTCCTGACGAGCGAAATGCGCATTGAAACTAGCTTTCCCACAAAAATTAATTTCAGTGTTTTTGTTATAAATAAAACTTTGGAGTTTAGTACGTCACTAATAAATTAATTTATTAATTAAAAAATCCAATTATATTTTGATTTTTATTTTTTCGATCAAAAGTTACTCTTATTTTTTGATTTATATTTTTTTGGACAAAAGTAACATTTATTTTTTGATTTTTATTTATTTTTTTGAACAAAATAACAGTTATTTTTTGATTTTTTCGATCAAAAATAACAGTTATTTTATGATTTTTATTTTTTTGAACAAAAGTAACAATTATTTTTTGATTTTTATTTGTTCAAGCATAATAAAAGTTATTCTTTAAAGAAATGTACGTGTTATAATTATTTAGTTGACTTTAAATTATTATTTTAATGCGCATAAGAAATCCCAATGATGATCACACATTTAAATAAATATTTAAAGACAACTCAATAATTATAACACGTACATTTCTTTAAAGAATAACTTTTATTATGCTCGAAAAAATAAAAATCAAAAAATAATTGTTGCTTTTATTCAAAAATAATAAAAATCAAAAAATAACTGTTGCTTTTGTCCAAAAAAATATAAATCGAAAAATAAGAGTAATTGTTGATCGAAAAAATAAAAATCATATTATTTTATCATAGAAAAGTTCATAAGGATCAATATGGTGTACTTAAATCAGTTTGCCAGCATTTACTTCTATAAGCTTTTTTTATTTTAAAATTTAAAAATAACTGTTATTTACTGTCCCTGGAACTGAATGCTGTTTTTAAGGTCATTTAGGACGCTGAATGCAAATCTGCACTTAGTTTTTTCTATCAGCTCGACTTTGCGCGATATACCGTTATGTCCAAAATTAAGGCCCTTGCCCAGTACTTTCTGAGATATCGTTTAAATAAATTAAATAAAAAAATAAACATGCGACAAAAATGTTGGCCTAAAATCATTTAGTTAAACATAATCCGACAATTTTGTACTAAAATCATTTGGTTAAACATATTTCGAATTATATAAGCTTTATCTCATTGTAATTGGTGCGCAACTTTTGATTTTATTCGCAATTTACTGAGAATACTGAATTGATAAATATCGCAATTTCCATACAAAAATAAAATTTTTAAATGTGTGTGTGGACCGTGTGTTTGCTGCTGTTCTATTTATGTCCGTTTTTCCTGCACTTAAAAAAGAGGTACCTTCACTTAATTTTGAATAAAAGCGAAACGCGTTCATCGATTTTTATGATCTATGTCTCATTTTGTTCATGGGTTACGTGACTTTACGTAAATGTAATTAGACTTTAACTTTTTCCCGTTTTGGATTTTTCATGATTTTTAAAAGTACAAAATTTGTATTTATATTTTTACTTAAACAACCATTACTTTTGGAGATATTAAAAAATTTTACTGTTCAAAGCTAACTATTACATTTTTAAAAAAATTTGGAAAATCACTTGATGAAGAGTAAAGTTATGATTTTTTGAACTTTTAATTTTTGGAAAAAAGCAAAAAATTCGATTAGTACCTGTAACTTAAAAATGCGAGCTGATGGAGAAAAACGGAGATTGGATTTAAAATCAGCGACCTCAAATTAGTAAAAAAAAAAAATTGCATCATACTTCCAATCAACACAAAAAAAGTTAAATTTTGTTCCCTTATGTAATTAATTAATCTTATACTCAATTCTATGAGTATTAAAATTCGTCGCGGCTCAGACCTACATATGTTAATTTATTGACCTACAATCAAAAAGCTTTATGCTTTTATTTCTACACAGAAAGAAAAACACTTGGGATAAATTAAGGCCCTAATCATGTAAAGCGTAACGCAACGCCAAATAATTACATTGAAAGCAAAAACAAAGTCATAAATATTTTGTAATTTTGTTGTTTCTTTTTACAGAAATTCACATTGCGTTTTAAAATTTCAAACGCTGCATAGCTTTTGGCGTCGGACCTACCAGAACAATATTTTTTCATGACATAGTTTTATGTTAATACCAACATTTATAAGGAAATGCTGGCATTATTTATTTCTATTTTCGGGAGTAGTATTATTTGTATTAGAGCTATGGTCAAATATGGACCGATTGCAATAACATTTGGTAAGATGGTTTCGATTGAAATAAAATAAAGCTATGTTCGCACTTATTAAATATTTGGCGTTATACACGTAACCACTAGTTTTATTAACAAATTATTTGCTTTTGCAAAACGTTTGGCTAGATCAAACATCATTTGACAGTTTTTAAATTACATTAAACAGTTACCTTCTTACGAATTAAGTTTAATAATTCAATAAGAAATTTTAAAAATAAAGCTTAAGTTTGATAAAATAACTGGTCACGCTTTATTTGGATTTGTTTCGTCAGATATTTTTTAGGTCTGAACATGCCTTAAGTCTGGTCCAAATTAATTTTAAATACCAACATAATAAGATAGTTTATAAGCACAAACACTATTCCGGAAAGAAGTTTGTATGGGGACCATGTGAAATTATGGACCGATTCTCACAATTTTCAGTAGGGTTCGTCATTATGAAAATTTTATTAAATTACCTTCAACATTCCGAACTGTACTTTGCGCACAAGGTTACGTGTATAGACAACCAGCCAGCCGGTAACCAGTAGAATTGTACGGCTTACTAAATTTTTTTCAATTTCTTCAGTAACCAGTAAAATTTAATGGTTGTTTAGTCAATTCGCCATAGTTCAGTTTTTTTTTTTTTTTTACCATTGCCAATTTTTAACAAAATTTTCTTATATTTTTGATTTTAAACATGGAAAAAATTATCAGTAGTTTTTTATCAATTAAACAAATTGCTTAAATAGTATATCAATTTCATGAATGTGATAATTGATTCAATTATTTTTTTAGTTGAAAGAAAATTAAAAATATAATTTTCATTTAATTAACATAGTAACTAAATAACAAAAAATCTTAATTGATTTTTCGTTTAAAATAAAATAATTTTAACTTGTAGAACGGTTGTTGGGAATTGTCAAAACCTGAGCTAAATTTAATGAAATCAATTAACACATTGTTTGAAACGATTTTTTGATCATTTTTTTAATTAAAATTAAAGCTATCATTTATTTAAAAAAAAAATATTCAAAATTTTAAATTTTTACAATTTTTAGTAACCAATATAATCATTTTTGTAATAGGTGCCAAGTCAACAAATTGTTTGCTTGATTCTATGAATTTGGTGATTAGAGACAATTTTTAATTTTTTCTGTGTAATATTCGAATGTGTTTCAATTATTTTTTTTATGTTCTCTCTTAATTCAAATGTTTTATAAAAATATATTAACAAATCTTTATACATATCATTATAACGAAATGTCCTTTAATATTTAAAAAGTAAAAAAATAAACAATTCTATTAGTTCGTGATTTATCGTGCTTTGATTTAGGCGATATGTTAAATTTCTGGTCCCATAAGCGAAATTTGTACCAGTCCTGAACCTTGTTTTATGCGAATTTGATTAACACCTACTTTCTTCGATTGCAACAGACCAAGTAAATCGAGGGTTAAATGTACATTGATCATTTCAAAAAGCACATACTCACTCCTTTTTTTTTGGATTCTGTGTAAAGTCAAAATTTAACTAAGTAAACAAGATGTTTAACGCAGCGGTCAGATGTTCCCTTAAAGCACTCCACGTTATAATATGCTCTATGACTCAAACATACCACCCTAAGAAACTCAACTAAAAATTGTACTGACCAAGCGGTCGCTCACATTTTGCAACAAGCCCAACAGACTGCTAGAATATATTATGAAGAAAATCAGTAATTCAAAAAGAGTTACAAAGATGTCATCGACCATCGCTAGAATAAAACAATCTCTGATATGTTCCAACTAAGTCTAAAACCATTTAAAAGTAATATGAAAGAAACCCCTCCATAGTTACTCAAGCAAAAAAGTATGAATATATCGCTTTCCAAGCTTTTCAAAAATCAACACATTTCAGGAAAACTTACATAGTAACAGATCTATTTTTACAGACGGCTCAAAGTCCGAAAATTTTGTTGGCTATAGTGCCACAACAGATCGAGAGACCATTAAAACCTCAATTTTAACCACCTTATAGCTCAATTTTATCCGCAGAATTAGTTGCAATATACCACGCAATTAAATATGTAGCTAGTAAAAGTAGAAAGTATTCTATATACACGGACTCGTTACCTGCCATAAAAATGATTACCAATATAAACAACACCAATCCCTACGTGATACACATAAGAAGCACACTAATAGCGAAACAAGATCTTGTATCTTTAATCTGGCTACCGGGCCATTGCAGTATCGATGGAAACTAGTACGTCGATGCTATTGCAAAAACCGCCTACAGATCGCCACTCATTATTACGAAAAACTATAACAAATAGAATCTGGGAATTTAGTTCTCATGGCGAGTAACGTACATATATTATAAATTTTCATATTAATTCGAATGTGTATTCTAAGTCAAATTACAATTTATAAAGCTTTCTTACTTTAATAGTCTTATTCCTTCAATATTTTCCAGGAATATTTTTTTGTAATTTGACTTTCTACACACATTCGAATTAATATGAAAATTTGGTGAACTATAACACAAAAAACATATTAAAATTTATAAGAGAATACCATTTAGAGTACGGCAGTATTTACCCACGTTCATCGAACTATTACAAAACTATTAATCAGGAAAAGGCTAATATATACAGGCTTATTAATTCAGACATCAAAAAATTAATAGGATAGACTTCATAAAATTTCTAAGGGACCGTTTGGGACATACAAAATTCACACATGGCTCGCGGTTGAATATATCTATCTAGCATCCCAATATGTAAATGTTTAGTGAAGATGAATTTAAAAAGAGTACCTATACCCTCATTCACCTATACCCTCATTCGACTTTTAAATTCTTACATGATCTGAGTTCAGACCGCCGCACAGTGGCGCCATTTGAGTTTTTTCGTTGCAAAAATCATATCTTTTGAACCGAATAAGATAATTGAACAGTTTAAACAGCATATGATAGATAACTGTTCAGCCTATGAAATGAGCGTTTGGAAAGGGTGCTACGCTTTGTAGGGGCCTACTTATGGGTTATCAAAGTTAAAATTAGTAGAAAAATCAATTTTATGGTAACTAAAAAAAATTATTTTTACATTTTTAGATTGTTTTTATTTTTTTTCTTAAGGGTTTTATGTTTTAAATTATTACCCAACAAATTAAAAAAAAAAAATTATTTATTTTTTTAAATTTATTTTTTCAATTTTCTGTAAAATATTCATCACAATTCGTAAGAGAAGGTATATCTAAAAGACTAACAATTTCTAAACTATAATTATTTTGTAACTCTATTCGTGAATTCACATGCCGCAGGGAAGAAATAAGTGGATCGGAAGATGCTGCCAACATGTTGAAGAGGTCCTTATTTTGCCTTACCCTTGATGCTTTGAATGTGTTCTGCAATCTATATTTTTTATAAAATTTGTTAAGAGACTCCTGTGCTTCTTCAGAAAGCTCTCCAATTGGCAAAGGCTGGTACTCAATTATATCTTTGCCATGCGCCAATATTTTATGGACGGTCGGGGTCAACTTCTTCTGTGGATACATTTCTGCTAAAAGAGATGCAGTTTTCGACGCATATTCTCCATATTTTGTAGAATTGACATTTTCTTTGCAGTTTAAAACACCCAAGATCGTTCCCAATCTTTTCACGATTTGATTGCCAATTCCAATGATTCTAGTTACTGCCTCATCATTTTCAAAAAATCTCCTAGAAGTGTTTCCATCGTTTGAGTTACCGTATCCGTGCTTGGGACAGTCTACTTTTAGTCCAACTTGTTTAAAAAAAGCATCCTGTATTTGCTTCTTTCTGATCTTTTCCTTATCCTTTATTGATGTATTTTCATCGAAGTTTTCCTCCTCTTGTGGTAGGGTATATGCCAGTTTTAGCAAGAATTCCATACACCTTATCCTTGCGTGCAATGGTGACATTCCATATTCGTAATTCTCCTCATTTGTAGAATCGTTTAAATTACCAAAGTTCTTCTGACAAATAATAATATAAAATCGATAAAAAAAATATAAAAATAATACGAAAAAAGGGGTTTAGATAGGTTTTTGCTAAATTTTTACCTCCAATATAATTCTGTCTATGATAACTAATTGAAATATATTATAATTAAGCAGAAAAAGATACTAATCTTAAACTCTTTACAACTAATTATATAAAATTGAGATGTAACATATTATATATGAAATAAATTGAATTGAATTGAAAAAAGTTCTTCTGACTCTTTTTGCAAATCGGGCATGACATTGTTGAGGTTGTTCCTGTCAGTTCGTTTACGACTTTTCCGTCAACCATGGTCAGGTGGAACTCGTAATTGCATTCAATATATTTTCCTTCTCCAATTTGCAGCTTTGTAGGCTTAATCTTGCTTATTTGTTCTTCAATGTCCTTCACCGTAGTCCTTATGAGTTCTGCCGATTCCCTTGCAAACTGAAACATTATTGGTCGGCAATAATGCACTGATGACGGACGTGGATTTTTCCAGTGTAGGGAATCATCCGATTTTAGCCGCAAAGGAACAACAGATGCCATAAACATATTTCCGTCCGATATTGTAGCGTCATCGAAAGATATCCTTTGCTTATAAACGCTTTGTCCGGATGATCCATCGCAGCCCCATTTGCTGATCAATGTCAACTTCTCAGGAAGAATTTTCACTTCCGTGAAAAACTTTGGTGTGGTTGACTTTCTAAACAGTTCAAATAATTTTAAATTGTTCAACGCCATGTTTTCAGTACTTAAATTGTTTAATGGTTTCAGTAATTGTTGCGCCAACTTTCAGGCGTAGACTAATCCAGGCATTATGCTTATTTTGCAATATATAGGCTTATGCTACCATGCCTAAAAATTTACCTGTTCCCTGCATACATATGGATTTAGGCTAAATAATGCAATTTTGATATTATGCACGTGTCCAAATAAGATTTGTGCCTACCTGGAGGGACCATAAGTCAATATTGTTCCTGACCATTTGTACGCCAAAGTATTGTTTATGTGAGGTACGTACCTGCTAATTTCAATGAGTAGTTTTTTTCAAACTATTAGATCAAACTACTGTCAGTCAAAACATATAAGGGATGGACGCCATACAATTTCTGCAACCATGTCTTTTTGAACTTTTTTACCTCTAGAAGCCAAACGGGCACGTACGGGCAGATAAAACCTTTTGAATTATGTAAAGAAATAATCAAAGAACAGGTTTTGCACGTATGGCAAATATAGAAAAATATAGTTTTTTTTATTTTCCGTCAAAGTTGAAAAATAGTGAAAAAACGGATAGTTTTTAAATAGTGATTTACCAGGAGAAACACAAAGCAAACAGTTAATTTTTTTTTTATCATTATACATTTAATAAATACATCAATCAATACAAATAAAAAATAAGGCGATTCGTTACCTATTTTTCGTGATATTACACCTGAAATCGCAACAAATTGACTAAAAATTGTGTGTTTTTTTGAAAACCGAAAGTCGGTCAACTTTGAACGGTTATATCTTCTAAACTAAAAATGTGATATTATTAAGAGTGGCATATTTGAAATCGTTGAAAAGTTTCCTATAACATGGGTTTATTCAAAACTTCGTCGGCACTCATGAAAATTTTGATTTTTGCAACCTCGCTTGCTCTACGGGCGCCACTGTGCGCCGTAAGCCAGGTAATTAATTTATATTTATTTTATTATAGGGGAATATACTTATAAATATAAATTAATTAAATTTATTAAATTATGTTGGAGAATTTACCAAAATTTTATTTTCTTAATAAAAATTATATTATTTATTTTAAATACTAATATTAATAATTATTAATATTATTATTATAAAATTTTATTTTTATTAAAAATAATATATAAATATTATTTTCGTGTTCTCTTTCTACAAAAAATTTTCGGGAATTCCTGAAAATGTAAAACAAATATTTAAATGTTCTGCAGGGGAAGGGAAACTTGGTGGAATAAGGACTCCTTCTTTAAAGTCATTGAGTAAAATAAGTCGAAATTTGAGATTAGCATACAAATTGGTATATTCGTAAATGTAGGGTATTGAAATATTCATGATACGTATTTATATGTTAGTACGTAAAAAAACAAGTAATTGTGATTGTTTGTTTTCATAAATTATTTTACGAGTCTATCGGCATTTCTCAAGAGCATCACGTTTGCATAATGTTGGTCATTAAACAGTTAAGCAACCAGTTTTAAAGTAACAAATAAAAATAAATAAATAACAAATTATAATATATAGCCGGTCTAGCCCGATCATACATTACCCTGCATCGCAGTATTTACAGACAAATTTAGTTGAACCTGCCAAAACAAAATTACGTATCAGGTTACGATTCATGTAAGAGTTGTATGTGCCGAATATTATTCAGACATCTACTCTATATATGATTTTCGTCTGAATCTAATTTTATGAAAGACGTTTATATGGAACCTATGGCTTTCTTTGGTCCTAGCAGCGCAACATTTTTCCAAGCCACAGAAAATAGTCATTAACAAATTTATCGTCATCAAATTTAATATCAATACCAATATTGTCATTTACATCATAAAGTATACTAATGTGGTATCAGATCTACACTTATAACACAAACCACTAGAAAAAGTAGCTATTATTGTTCGCGATGTCATAAAAGTAATCCTTTATAATTTGATTTCTTAAATTTTTGGCTTATGAATAATTTTAATGTTATTGTTACATTAAGAATGTATTTATTGCATTTTTTTTAAATAAAGTGCGATCTTTTGATGGGCTGCGATTTATTATATGATATCATGTATTTACAAAAAATATTGTCTATAGAGAGGTTATAACAATATAATCCATCAACAAAATAAATATAAATGGAAAATATATAAAAGGCTTTGTTATAAACATTGAGATTAGGAAACTTATGTTATATATACATACATATTTATGTATTTTTTCATTTAGAAATCCTAATCGTCTATTTTAAAATATATATACATATGTAAAAATAAATATTAAATTTAAATGTATGTCAATTTTTTAATATATATCGTACTTAATCAAGAAAAATCAATTTACCAAATTTTTTTTCACTTTTTTAGAAAAATCGTCACTAAATGTAAAATTAAAAATTGTTCTGCTCTACTGAGAATTTTTAAATTTTGAGTTAATACCCTCTTTATGATCAAATGCGAAATGTTTTTTAACATTAAATAAATACATATCTACATACCTATGTCGGGTTATATTAAATAAAGTTTTAACCCAGATGTTTGAATGGTTAATATTATAAATAACGGCACAAATAAGTTATTTCTAGATTGCAGTCGATTGTGTCGAAATGTTACTCATCATGAGAACTAAATTCCCAGATTCTATTTGTTTAAATAATTAAGTTATATATATAAAATTTACAATAAGCACTATAAAGTTATAAGATACAAAGAATGCTGACGAGGGCCGCAGCGGGCCAGAAAATGCATTACATTCTGCTTGTATCTAATAGTTGTATAAACTTTCTGTACAATTTACTTCATTGCTAGCCAAATGGTAGCTAAAGAAAGCCTCGTAACAGAAATATACAAAACCGAAATTATAATAGTGCATAGAAAATATTCCTGGAGAATATTGAAGGAATAATTAAAGCTGCGATAGGCAAACTCAGAGCGCCGCGTTTTCTCTTCTGTCTTTTATTAAGTCCGTGTGCATACACATTAAAGAGAATTTAACAACATTAACAACAACATATCGTCGGCTGATAATTTAATTGTCGTATGTGGATTCCGATAGTTTCGAGTAAATTGAGTTTGAACTATTATAAAATCCACATACGACATTTAAATAATAAAGTAATTTTTTGGTCGTTTTATATGGAAATTTGTCGTATGTGGAAGTTACATAGGACATTTAATTTTAAAATTGCTTCAGCAAATACCACATACGACAAACTCAACACTCCATATCTCAAAACCCGTATGAGGTATCGAAAAACTGATTACGTCAAATGAAAGATCAGGTCGGAAAAGCTAAGGAATCGATCATAACTCAAAACCGCAAAAAATCCACATACGACATTTAAATTATCAGCCGACGATATTAAAATAATTTTTCTAAAATGTAATAGTATAAGTAACCGATCGCAGAATTAAAGTATGAAAGCTTTATAAATTGTAATTTGACTTGGAATACACATTCGAATTAATATGAAAATTTATAATAAAAATGTTACTCAACAAGAGAACTACAATTCCCAGATTCTACTTGTTAAAAATATAATGTTTAAAAAAGCTTAGCTACAGTCATAGGTATTATAAAATACGAAACAAATATAATATTTTTCAACTTTGTATGTTTAATTTTAAAAATGACATGTTCTAAAGTAACAGAATTATGATTGTTTTACTTTTTTTTAGTAGTTGAATGCGTTTCAACCACTTTGTTGGTGTGCTCTCACATTTTTGTTCTTTTAATTTTTAATTAATTACATTCATATATAAAATTTAATACAAACCAGTAAAACGGAGAGAAGGCTGACGAAGGTCGTCTGGAAAATGAATTACATCCAATTTACTTCAAGGATTCGCTTATAAAAGTGAAATATAAGAAAATATAAGATTTAACACAAATAAATAAAATTATGTACAAATAATTTGAATTATTTAGCAAATTGGAAAAAGAACCTTAATATGGGTAACATCTACTCATATTATGATTAATTCTAGCCATAATATGGTTACTTTTGTCCTTATTATAAAAATTGAGGTATCTTTTTAATTTTAATAAAAAAAAAACAGTTTTTTTTAAGTATTAAAAATATTTTTATTTCAATTTATTACAAATAGTTTTCGGTTAAAAATGAAGAACTATGTCGGTCAAGTGACCCCTCCTACTAGCTCGGCAGGCTCCCAATCTTTTACCAAAATTATCAATCATGTTTTTCTATAAACTTTTGTACATGGTTGATATATGCTCGATAATAATGCTTTTAAGGTCTTGAACTGTTCTGGGATTATTGCTGTACACTTTCCATTTCAAAAAACTCCACAAAAAATAGTCTAAAGGTGTCAAATCGCACGATCTTGGTGGCCAACTCACTCCTCCTCTACGAGAAATAATGCGATTTTCGAACATTTCTTTCAAAAGATCATCTTGCTGTGTGATAAGTGGCACCATCCTGTTGGTCATATATAATCATAATATGGTAACTGCCAGCATTTACATTGTTAAAATTGCTCTTAGAATATGGTGTGGAGAAACGAGCTTATAAAAACTCTAATTTTACTTTTGTAAGGTTATACATATTAAATAAAAATCGCTTTAATAATAAAAATTTAATTATCCAATAGCAACTTTCTTAATTTAAAACAAGTGAGAGTGCTATATTCGGCTTAGCCGAATCTTTGATACCCTTCGGTGATATAAATTATTAATTAATCGTTAAGAGAACGGACTTCAGTAATAAAATTCGTTGTGGCTTAGACCTACATATCGCACTTAATCAACAAGAGTTTATTAACTCAAAATTTAAAAATTTTCAGTAGAAGCAAAACCATTTTTCATTTAACATTGAAGGCATACGAAAAACTATTTTAAGACCAACCGTTTCATTACCAAAAATTATACTATATAGCACGATATTTTAACAGCGGATATATATGAATATAACTTGTCGATTTGTTCGAAAAAGTGAAAAAGTAAAAAATTTTGAGTTAGTACCCTCTTGTTGATTAAGTACTTAATTTGAACAAATTTGAGAAAAATATCATGATTCGTAAAAGTTTTAGCCGAACTAAATTTATTTTAGTGAGGGGAATTTATATTGGATCCATGATTCCGAAATTCTGTGGCTTTTTCTGTTATTAAAAAACCTAAATTAGAAGAAATTTCGATATAGTAGTGATATTTTTTATAGCATTTTATAGTTTTAAAGTAGTTTTTAGAAGGCCTTTATCGGACCTGTAGTCAATAATTGCCCGATTCTAACAAACTTGCATTGCATTATTTTTTGCCATATTAGGCTAAATTGGACCAAATTTTACAAATGGCCAGAGAGGGCATTATATGGAGAATTTCGTAAATTATGGACAGATCTTCACGACACTTTCCATTATGATTTAAAGCTTTACGAAACTACGAAAGACCAAATTCTGCTACAAATACATTATTAGTTCCGGTTTTAGGCGTGCTTAGCTGTTTTCTGAGAATAGGCTTTATGAGCGACCTATGGTAAATTATGGGCCGTTCTGCACAAAATTTTACAGTGTCCTATAAAACTGTGACGAACCAAATTTTAATACAGGACCATTAGTTCTTACCCTTTTCTAAACCCTTTTCCGAGAGCTGGCATTATATGCTCCCTGTGGTAAATTATGGATCGATCTGCACAAAATTTGACGGTGTGATTTCTTGTCCTTAAGACTGTGACGTACCAAATTTAATAACAGTAGCATTATTTGTTTCGGTTTTAGGCGTACTAAGCTGTTTTCCGAGAGAAGGCTTTATGTGAGGCCAACGGTAAATTATAAACCGATCTTTACAAAATTTTACAGTGTGATTTCTAGTCCTATAAAACTGTGACGTACCAAATTGTATTGCAGTACCGTAATTATTTACCGATTTTAGCGTACTAAACTGTTTTTCGAGGGCTGGCTTTATATGGGGTCTATGGTAAATTGTGGACCGATCTTCAAGAAATTTAATAATATGATTTCAAATCAGAACTAGAGCGAATTTGTGCCAAATCGTATATCAATCCGTGCATTGTGCCACCATTAATGTGAGTTTTTGTAACAAAATTATCAAATTTTAGGGCGGTGCTTCTACATTTGGATTCATAACTCTTATCCTACTGAACCACTTTTGCTGGATTTCAATTCTAAGCTGCCAAGGATAACGAGAAGCCATTTAACATCAACATTGTTCTTTTCTTTTGAGTTTTTTGAATGTCAGCGTGTTTTTAACAGACGGACATGGCTAAGTCGACTTAGAATTACTTAAGGAACCAGAATATACATACATTTACATTTTATAGGATCTGAGATGAATAGTAAAAAAGTTTCACACGGAATAACACACTTAGTATACTCTCCTTTTAAGGAAAAATAAAGGAATATTTTTAAAAATCACTTAAACTAATAAAAATCTAATATATTGGGAATAGTCGACCATATACAAACAATTTTTTGAGAGTATAACTGACAAAACAAAATTATGCTATAAAATTAAGATTCATATAAGAGTTCTTTGTACCTAATAGGGTATTCAATTAATCGATGTTTTCTATTAATCGATTAATCGCACGAATAACTATTCGAGGTAAAAATTTTATCGAATAATAATCGAACAATTTTAAATTATTTGTTTAATCGAATAATTTTAATTTTGTCTAGTTTAGAAGTTTAAAAATAAGACCATAAATGATATTTTTAACAATAATGTAACAAAAGGTACTTCATATAATAAAAGAGTAAGCCTTGTTTAATAAAAAATAGCATCATCATTAAGCTAATCTTCTAATAATCTTTAAAAAAACAGTATACAGTTTAAATGTTTATGTTTAAAACAATATCTTTCTTTTGTTTTGATGAAACTTGATTTAGAAAAGTTTCTTTTACTTATTGTTGACGTTGGAGAGATTGAAAGTAAAGCGTTATAAGGCATATTCAATTTCTCTGTTATTTTTATGTCTTTATTTGCTAAAAATTATATTATTCCATTATACCACTTTAATCCCTTTTAGATTTCTTAACAATTTTAATAATTTAAATAGTCTTGTTCATGTCTGGTAGAAAGTAATTTTCATTCTTGAGTTAAGAAACAAAAAAAGGACATTTAAAACGTACAGGCGTGTGTTTTTACATAAAAAAAATAATATACATACTATATGTACTGTGAAAAAACAAATTTTCGATTAATCGACATAAATTATTCGAATTATACGTTATTCAAAAATAAGCAATTTCAAATTATTTGAACAATAAATTGTCCAAAATAAATCGTTTAATCGAACAACGGGTAATCGTTTGAATACCCTAGTACCTAACAAAGTCTTAAAGCGGTTTTAGGAAAGGTGTTTATATGGGATATATGGTCAGTTCAGGATCTTCCAGTACAAAATTTTGGCATGACACAGTATCTACGATAAAAGTTATCGTCTCGCCAAATTGTATATCAATATAAACATTAATATGGAAGCTATGGTATGTATATTTTTGGACCAAACTTATTTGTGGTTTCCAATATACAGGCAATAGATTGTGTAGTAAAATTTATATGAAAAGCACTCAGTTTTTTCAGTTCTTTTCATAGAAATTTTACTACACAATCAACGCCTGCCTGTATTGTTGAATCCGCAAATTCATTTAAATACCAACTACATACAAAAGTTTATAGCTAGGGATTGCTGTTTGGTTTAAACCGAAATCGAAACCGCGGCTTCTTATTTCTAAAAACCAAAACCTCAAACCGACAAAAAACCTCGGTTTTCAACTTTTCCTTTGAAATATTTTTATGCTTAAAGAACTTGCAAATTTAGCATAACACTCGTACTTTTATTAAAAAAAAAGTTTATACATTACAGCCGGTAACAATGGCAAGGTGTTTCAAAGATTCTTAAAATAATAAAAGTACTGAGAAGGTGCTGCATCGGCTAAAAATAGAAGGATATTTTTTTTTTCTTTTTTTTTTTTTTGAAGATTTTTTTGTGTATATAAATTATTTGAAGAACTTTTTTTTATAATATGGAAACAAAAAAAAATCACTCAAAAATAGAAAAATATGCATTGAAAATCAAAATATGCAACAATATGCATAACAAATTGATGCCATTTTAACGCAAATAAGACTATCGACAAAAAGCATGCATTTACATGGAAATCGCAGCCATATCAATTACTAATAAAATTTGGCAGCATATTAAACCTTTTTTAATTATTTTATGATACTAGTTTTATTTCTATGTCTGGATGCAAGATTTGTAAGAAAAACCGAAAACCTACAGGTTTTAATCATTTTAAAATCAAAAACGCGGTTTCACATGTTTACGGGTTTAAGCAAACTCTCTTAAGAGCCACAGGGACTCTATTCCGAAAAAAAAAGTTTGTATGGGGCCCATGTGAAATTATAAACCGATTATTACCATTTTCAATTGGCTTCATCAAATTATCTCAAAAATTGGGACCACTTCTTTGCGCATAAGGGCATCGGTAGATCGACTCAGAAAGTGATTCTGAGTCGATCGGTATACTTAAAGGTCTAAAACCAATTCACACACACGCATTATACTCTCACCACTATTTTGGTGTGCGTAAAAATACATCTTTTTCTAAAGTTGTTAACACAAAAATCGCCTGAATGCTAAAATTTTATTATTAAAAAAAAACGTTCCAAATATCATCAGAAGAAATCCATGAAACAAAGAAAACAAGATAGTGCACTAAAATTTAAAAAACATTCTTTTTCTGCGCATGTACGTCATAGTAGCAAATGAGCACAAACATGATCACACAAACACGTGCATGTGCTATACTGAATGTTTGTTTACATTTAATTCTCTTTACTACAGTTGCGTAAAAATGACGTCAAAATGAGAGTAAAAAGTTAACGGACCTGCGCAATGCACTATCTTGTTTTCTTTGTTTCATGGAAGAAATCTAGTTTTCAATATAATCAATTTTAAAAATCGTAAAGTGTGTAGTTTAATCGGTTTAGCAGTTAAACAATTTAACAGCATTTAATTTATTCATAAACATAAGATTAATAAATAAACAACAAAATATCAAAAAAAAAATTAATTTAAAGGTTATGCCTGTATGTATTGTATATTTGTTTGTATGTCATACTGTTATATTCTCAATCTAAATAGCAAATTCTGCTCATCTTAAGTAAGAATTTAACGAAACATAAATTTATAAACAATCTCAAACATCAGGGTTCATTTATTTAAACTGAATAATTTTTTTTGTATTCAGTTCGATTTTAATACTCGAAGTGTGAAGAACAAAAAGTGCCAGTTTTGAATCAGAAAAACTTGAAATTATTTAATAAAATGGGTGGCATGGTACAACTACACAAGGTAAACTCGTTGCTACAACAAGTACAACAAGACAAAAACAACAGGCGAAATTGTTTTTGTATTTGAACCAAGCCATCAAAAAAAAAGCAACACTGTGCCTTCAAAATAAAAACACAAATTGAAAAAAAAACAACACGTGCAGTTAAAAATAATAAGAGCTGAAACAATTTGTCAAACATAAAAATAAAATGGTTAAAGAAATGAAACGTAAAGAAATTCAGGAAAAAATTTAAAATGGTCACTGGCAACGATGAATTAGGCTTTAAAGATGACGACTTGGAAGAAGATTTTGATTCAGATGCTCATGACCGTAGAATGCAGGAGCTTTTTAATGACGAATACTATAAGGTGGATGAGGGTGAGGAAAAGCCTGAATGTCCCTCAGATATAGATGAGTTAAAAGTAGAAGATTGGGATAACTATGATCCACAACAAGAAGAAGAATTTTATCATGATGTTTATAATGAACCTCATTGCGATGATGAAGATTTTAATATGGACTGTGACTATGATCCGGCTAAAGCAAAAGAAGATTTACAAAAAGAACTTATTGAAAATACTAAAAAAGAAGGGGTGGTCGCAAGGGCATACGTGATCGCTTTATGGAAATTATTAAATCTGAAAAATCTGTGTTTGATCCTGAAGATGAAAAAACTTATGGAGAAAATATTGACGAACAATATAAACTTGATTGTGAGGATATAATTGGTGATACGCCGTGTCGTTTTAAGTATGTAGAAACAACTCCAAACGATTTTGGTTTAACTATAGAAGAGGTGACTACTTTGAAAAATAAACTGTGAACAAAAATTATGCTAATTAATTTTATTTTTAGATACTGTTGGCTAAAAATAAAGAACCTTATCAATGGGCTAGTCTTAAAAAAGCCATTCAAATTCGCCAAGAACAATTGGAGGAAAAAGATCAGAGATTATATAAACTTAAAGCTAAGAATGAAGAACTAAAACGTAAAATTTTTAAAAGTTTATATGAAGAAGGGTAATTCCATTATTAATTATTATAATTTTATCAAATAGTTTAAACTATGTAATATCCTTTCTTAAAGATTTGATCATGAAAATGAAGATTTAGAGGCAGATAATCCTGTTGGTAATCAAGAAAGCAAAACGATAACTGAAAATCCTGCAGGAAGCGCTGCGCCAGGAGAATCTAAAAAACCAAAGAAAAGGAGAAAACGTAAAGCTCAGAATGCCCAAAAAACCTTGCAAGCTAATGAAATGGGAGAAATTCAACCAAAAGAAAATAATAAAGTAGAAAATGAGGAAAGTGTTGGACAACATGTTGCCAAGAAAGCAAAAACAGAAACAGCAAATGAAAAATGTAAAAGTAATATTTCGGCTGATACAAATGAGAATATTAATAAAAAGAAGAAGAAAAAGAAGAAGAAAAATATTCTCCAAAATCCAAATTTTAAATTTTTAAAAGTTTATATGAAGAAGCGTTATTCCATTATTAATTATTATAATTTTATCAAATAGTTTAAACTACATGTATACCTTTGCTAACTTATCAATTCCATTAAAATGAAAAAATTAGGATGTTTTCAAAATTTTTTCTTTATTTGTTTTTATTTTTTATTTGATGTCACAAAATTCGCATTAAAACTCTTGTTAACGGTAAGCAGATGCATAAAATTTAGTAGATACATATATGTAAATTCTAATAAATCAAAACCCTTTTTTTTTTCTTCATTTCACTGCGACATACAAAGCTGAAAGTAAATAAAAAGAAATTATAGAAGTCTTTAATACATAATACGTGTTCTAAAATACTCTCCTTTTTGCGTTTTTTGCTTAATACTCTAGAAGTAGTCGGCAGTAGTCTCCGCTACCTTCATTTCATCAAATGCAAGCACGCAGATTTTATCTTCGGGTTTTAAATCATGGGTTTGTCGCATGAACTCCAGTGAAGACGACATTATACGCTCACTGATGTGAATTTTAGCGCACCAACGCTAGAATCTAGGTATGTATAGGAAAATTACATAAATACATAGGAATATCATATGCATTTATTAAGGAAATTACTCACTGTTGACGTTGACCCACAAAAGGTTCAGCATTTGGCAAAAGTGTAATTCTGTTTCCAACATTAACGATGCTGGAAGACAAAAAGTGGTCGGTACAAATGCGAGCGCTTGCTGCCAGTTTTACACCGCAAATTTCGCTCCACTTATTTCTATTTATTTCATCCCTGGGAGCACGGAACAAAGTTACACTTCCCTTATACAATTTATTTTTGCACACTGCACAGCTTGGCATTTTAAAAATAGTTTTTATATTTTAGTTATCACTTCAATCACTTAAATTTTTTCACAAATTTGATGAAAAATCTCAATAATTTTCAATTTGATTACAATTTTTCAAAAATCAAATGTTTTTAATTCAACTGAATATGTAAAAAAACATAAACAACTTTTGACTTAAAGGTTCAAATTGGGGTAAACAGCTGACAAACATCTGGGCCAACGAGTCTACCTTGTGTATATGTACCTTGATGGGTGGGTTTTTTATTTTTTTTTGCTTTTATTTTTAATTTTATGTCACACGTTTGAATTCACAAATAAAATTTTTTGTCTTGCTTCAATTTCAGCAAATAAAACAATAATTTTTACATTGTGCGCCTTAAGTCTGATTGCGTTGACCTTGGCCAGTGGTGGTAAGTGAACTTGTTGTTTATTGAGTTTTATTTGCGGGTTTTTACGTCTATTGAATTCATTTAAATATTTGTTTGTATAATTTTAAGAATGTCCTTCATCGACTAAAGTTACAATATGTACTCCGACGTGTTTACACGACAGCGAATGTAGTTCCATTGGCGGTAAATGTTGTCCCAATTTGTGTAGCGTTCGTTCATGTGTGCAATCCAATCTTTTGTCTAACGCTGGTAGCCGTGATACCTCTCCTTTCAGCAAGAATTGTAAGTATGAAATTATATCACATTATTCTTCCAAAAAAAATACTAGAATTTTTCTGAAAACAATTTTAACAATTAAAGTAATTAAAATTCATCTTTCAATTTAATAGCTATTGCTTAATGATTTTTGTAATATGCATTTGTATTAATAAAATTCGCAATTTATTCTAATAAGAACTTTTTTGGGAACTTCCCTGCAGGAAATGTGACTAGTGAATCTCTATTGATTCACTATTGACACAGTTTTGTACTAGTGACTTAATATACCCCAGATAATGATATTTATTATAGATATTTTACATGTGCGTGTCAGTTGAAATCTACAAATGACGTTGGTACTTTTCACTTGGTAGGTTCTTTTGGGACCATATCGCACTTTATCAACAAAATTTAAACATTGTCAGTAGAAGCAAAACAATTTTGAATTTAACATTGAAGGCATATTAAAAACAATTTTAAGACAACTCGTTTCATTACACAGTGCAACACGAAAAAATATAACCATACACGGACACCAATTCGTGATGAAAGATCAAAGAAAAGACCCGTGTCCCCCAGTTTTGCCCAAGGTCATGCACTTTTTTTATGGGCCCCCAAAGATTTGGGGCATTAGTGTAATTTTTGCATTGTGATTATTTTGTCAGGCTTATATCTAGCAAACCGTTCGGAATTTTTATTTACTCTCTGTGTCAAAGTTGTAGCTTCACTAGCATATTTTAGTGAATCTAGTCTACACTTTTCGTACTTTTCTAAAGTAGATGTCGAACTAAAAATACATATTTTTTAACATATAATTATTTTATTAAAAAAACAGGTGAAAGTGCCAGATGTGGCATAGCCAAATAAAGGCTATGCCGAATCTGGTATACTATTCACCATGGTGCGATAAGAACAGAAAGTTATA
The DNA here is from genome assembly GCA_943735925.1 of Pollenia amentaria. Classification (NCBI taxonomy): domain Eukaryota; kingdom Metazoa; phylum Arthropoda; class Insecta; order Diptera; family Polleniidae; genus Pollenia; species Pollenia amentaria. Next base: position 158,885,449 of record OX031009.1, read on the forward strand.
TAAATTCCGCTCTTAAGATATAAATAAATCTACATTATGTCGGATGTTTTGAAATGAAAGCCAAGATGCGGGCACCTAATTTGTTATCTTTGACTGTTGTCGTTCTATAGATATACAGATCTCTATAATGTCTTTTTACGCGATGTACCACGTGCACTTCTCCTATCCCGCCCATATTTTAAGAGAGGTTGCGTAACGATAACCCAGCTATATGTACCTACGTTGTACAATTTTTCTCTAACTGCTATTAAGATTTAAAATTATCTTTTTTGTGACACGCTGACTTATCTAATCCCGCCCACATTTTGTCGGATGTTGCCTATTGATATCCAAGATGTCTGTACATTATTTAGAAACTTTTCTCTTTTCGTTTTCCAAATATACAGAAAAACAGACGCACATCGTTAAATGAAATTCGCTACTCATGGACCCACAATATATATATATATATATATATATATATATTCTGTGTATTTTTCTTGAAAAAAGTAGGGTATATATATGTATATATATATATTCTGTGTATTTTTCTTGAAAAAAGTAGGGTATATATATGTATATATATATATATATATATATACATATATATACCCTACTTTTTTCAAGAAAAATACACAGAATATATATATATATATATATATATATATATATATATGCACAGGGAATAATTGGCGAACAGAAAAAATCTTGAAATTTTTTAATTAAATATTATAAATTGCAATATTTTAGAAATCTAAATTCAATATTTTTCTTCTAAACTTTTTAGAAGTCTTTTAAAAATGGGTTTTTGTCGACAGCGCATAATTGACGAACAGCTGTATACGTTGTATTTAATTGGCGAACATGACTAATTAATATGCTCCGTGTATATGAAATTTTTTGTTGCCATGTTTCCACATTATTATTCCCAAATTCTTATAGGGCACGTTATTAATGTCTGCCGACTTTGGAGTGTACATTTATTTTAATTAGTGTTGTCAAAACAATAAATCATTCTTTTCAACGCTAATTTTCAACAATGAAGCGTTTTTTTGCAAAAAACCCGCAAAAAATTTTTTACAAAATGAAATATGACAACACTAAATTGGTTTTATTTAATAAGTTGCATGTCAATGCAAATTTTTCAAAATATTTGTTAAAAATATAAATTTAAGGAATTTTGTTTGTTTTTTCTACATTAAGTGTAGAAAATAATGGTCTTGGTTCTTTAGTTGTACATGAGAATATATTAAACTCTTTGTAAAATGTAGATTTATGCGGGGTATTGAACAAAAATTTGTATCATTACAAAAAGGTAATTTTTTTATATTTCAATAGAAATTAAACAACTTAATTAATTTAATTTTTCAAAAGGTTATTGTGAACTAAAACATTGCACCAGATACTCAACAAGTTATATGGTTTTGGCAGGTGTGTTTTACTATATTTTGTTGTTAATTAGACAACACAATTTTAATTATTTTGCTTATTTTTTATTTCATCTTTTAAAGGTGGTTGAATGCTATTCATAGGAAATGTCGTCTATACTTTTGCAATTTGTTACGGGCTCATTACGTGTTCCTTTACAAGGTTTCCATGCTTTACAGGGTTCAACAGGTGCTGTAGGGCCACGACTCCACCATACACTTAATCCAAGATGTGCCCACACAAAATCTACCGAAAGTTCATACATACATGTTTCAATAGTATTGATTTGGCACCCTACGACAGATATCAACTGCTTTATGATAAACAAACAAAAGCAGTTGAAGAAAATTGTGGATTTGCCGTGGAATAAATAAAACAATTAAATAAAACCTTAAGCATTACATAAGAAAATACACCGTTAAAGAAAATATGAAAAACGTTTTGAAAAAGCAAAAATTTTTTTTAACTAAACTAGTGGTTTCGTGTAGGACGTCAAATATTTCATATGTGTAACTAAAGTGTTTTCCGAGTGCAAAGTTTATATGGGGCCTATTATAAATTTTATACCGATCTTCACGAAAGTTGACAGTGTGGTTTCTAATCATATAAAAGCGACATTGGGCACGTTCATAAGGCGTAACTGTTGTGTAACCGTTTAGTGTTTGTCTTAGAAACGCATAGTTGAGCACTTCCGCTCAGCACAACAGTTGGGTATTTGAGGCTAATTATTCCATCATAAAATTTTTTAGCTACCTAAAGTCAACATGTTGTGCTCAACCTCAGCCTTTATTTTTTTTCAATTGTTTATGTTTATCAGCTGTTAATTTTGCATTATACTCATAATGCCGTTTCTAAGACGAAAATGTTCGGCTCAACAGTTGTCAACAGTTTTCTAGCAGTTGAGCTCAACAGCTACGTCTTATGAACGTACCCATTATAATAGCATTAGTCGTTACAGTTTTACGCGTTATTTAGTATTTTCCGACAGTGGTGTTTTTAGTTTTTCAAGTTTACAATTTCTCTGGAATATTTTTCCGTGTTCCAGGAAAACGGTAGGAGATGGGCGGATGGAATTTTTGGACAAAGTGGTATTTCATGAAAATTAATTGTCGGAACCTTAATGGTGTTGAGTCTTTATACAAATTTTGCAATTTGTCAATACATATTTTCAAATTTGGAAATTCTCTAAGATGACTTCCAGGAAAACGATGGTAGATGGGCGGAGACATTTAATGGAATTTGTGGACAAAGTGGTCTTTTATGAAACTTAATTGTCAGAACCTTAAAAGTGTTGCAAAATTCGTATAAAGCCGCCAAACCTTTAAGGTTCTGGCAATTAATTTTCATAAAATACCCCTTTGTCCACAAATTCCATAAAATTTCATGCGTTTTCCTGCAATTCATCTTACAGAGAATTTGAAAATACGGACGAATTGAAAAAATTCGTATAAAGATGCAACACCTTTAAGGTTCTGAGAATAGATTTTCATAAAAGACCACGTTGTCCACAAATTCCATCAAATTTCCTCCGCCAAGGGTATCGATTTGGCGAAAGGCCAACCTCCGATCCAAATTTCAACATTTAAGCTTCTGGCGTTTAGAATGCCCCATGTGAATCAGTCAGTAATGTTACAATTTTGTTTTGTTTATATAGATGGACAAAACTTTTTGAAAATAGTAACACCCAATTTTCACGATGATTTAAAAGACATGTCTTTTTTGTATTTCTTTTTTAAAGAAACTTCCAAAAACTTGTTAAATTTTCACCATGTTTCTTTTCTTTGCAGTCAGAGCTGATTTTTTCTTAGTTTCTTATTCGTAACAATATTTAAAATTTCGTTATTCCACATAATTTTGATATATTTTGAATTTTTTTTAATTAAAATTTTTTATATTTCTATATTTTAATAAGCACATGTCATTTTGAAATAAGAATAAAACAGAAATTAAAAAACACAAATAAGTGCAAAGAGGAATGTCAAAAAAGAAACACAGAAATACGATTCATGTCTTTTTTTCTACCCTGCTTACTTCTCTACCCAGCTCACTATCAAACAAAAAAAGACATGATTTTAAAATAGGGGAAAAAATCATCGTGAAAATTGGGTGTAACAAAATTATTTAAGATTTTCGTTGAATTTCGAAAACTAAGTGTTTGCGCCAACTTTCTTATTTTATTTTTTCATCTTATTTTTCCATTTTCTATCACCCTGGGTCCTTTTTTTTATTTGGAGCTGCCCAAATAGAATCTGGGAATTTTAGTCCGCATGTTGGGTTTCATTTTTATTATGAATTTTTATATTAATTCGAATGTGTATTCTTAGTCAAATTACAGTTTAAAAAGCCTTTTTACTTTAATAATCTTATTCCTTCAATATTCCTATAGATTCCTGGAAAATATTGCAGGAATAAGATTATTAAAGTATAAAAGCTTTTTAAATTGTAATTTGTCAAAAATGTCAAAAAAATTTCTGGTTTGTTTACATTTATTTATTCATGTTTGTTTACATTTAGTTAGTGCCATTTAAAATAAAAACATTTTTTAATGTGGAAAAAACTTCTCGTTCAAAAATATTAATTAAAATTAAAAACATTATAAATATAAAAAATTTTGTGCAAAAATATTAACTGCAAATGGTATCATGGGGGCTTCTCTCTATTGTGATGCGAATGCAATTTCAATACGAAATCTAAATGTTAACTTGGTACTCTCTATCACTCGCAAAATTTTTTTTAAATTAAGCAATACTGGCAATAAAAATTAAAGATGCGCAGATTGACAATAATGAAGTGCCAAAATACGTAAAAAATATTTTAAATTGGCAAATTTGAATCGAATAAATGGTGATAATTTGCGCAAAGAAAAAAAATAAAAAGATGCGAAAGACAAACGCGCAAAAGCATTAAAGAGTACCGATCACTATATCGCTTCCATTTTCTTTCGCATCGCAAAAGAGTTGACCCGCAGATTATGGCCCATAGGCTAGGTTATTGAAATTTAATAACGAACGTTGTTTTCTCAGGTTTTATTATGAATATTTAACAATTTTAAGCGTTTTACTACAAATGCTACCACTCAACCACTGCTTATGCGTTAACTTGATTTTGTTATTGGGTTTCAATATTTTCTCTTCCTTAAAATATCCTTTTTCGTTTCGAAATATTCCGTAAACCACAGAATATGATATTTTTTCTCCTTAGCTGTAATATATACTTCCAAATAGATTTACACTGCCTGTGAAAAGTTCTGCTTCACGTTTGCGTTGTACAGGACGTCGTACTTTAGTGAAATCTTGTTGACATTTATTTTGTCGTTGTTTGCCTCTAGCTGCCTACAATAAGTTCACTTAAAGTTATTTAATCTTCACTGGTAGAAGACTTGCGTTGGTGAAGTTTCTGTAGAGGAACTTGTTCTACCTCCTAGCAGTCTAGTCAACAATTCCAATTCAGTTTGCTGTTGCAGCTGCTTTTCATCACCCAATAAAGAGGCAACTGTTGAATGGTTTGTTCATGATTGAAGCATTTTTCTAAAAGCTTTTCAATTAATTCAAATATATGTTATATAAATATGTTATATATACAGTTTATACTTACATTTTCCGTTGGTCACATTTTTCTGTTCATCTTAAGTGCTAATCTGTTAAATTAATAATCCAGGTAAAGAAATTATAATTTCTGTTTTGTTTTGTTGAATGCAGTGTTGCTATTTTTTTGACGACTGGGTAGAAAGTAAGAAAGTTGCCATACTTGAAAATCGTAAAGATACCCACAGACGAGGCAACATTTGTCGAAACATGGGCATGTTTCACTATATGTTGCTAAGTGTGTAGCAAAGTACCTGGTAGAAATTCGTGTTACCACTTTGGTTTCTCAAAAATCAAACTTGTTTGATATTTTATGTTTATCTACATTCACACGTTTCATGTTTTGATGCTCAACTCTTGTGGGAGAGGGAACCAAGAAGAAAAGGGGTTGGTACGGAGATGTCTGTACTCGGGCAGTACGCTTTGTGTTCTCATTCGTAGGTATATGCACAACAATGGCTGCATGTAATTTTTTTGTTTTCTTTTTCTCTTTGGTTCGCTTTGGATAAAAGTGTTGTTGTTTTGAAGCAAAAAAGTTGAAACCGGTTGCTGCGTGTGAACATAATGGCATCTTCAAAATGGAATTGAAAAGAAGTTGAGCATCAAAAGATGAAACGTGTAAATTGGGGCTTTTCAAACACAATATTTCGATTGAGCGATGTTGGCGGTTTTTGCTTTCTTTTGCAACTATCGGATAAAAAAATATGAAGAATGAAATCGGAAAATTGCAACAATTGCAAATTATGAGAATTGGAAAACAATTATGTATAATCTATATATATAAAATTGTAACGTTACTGACTGACTGACTGATTCATCATCGCACAGCCTAAACGCCTGAAGCTAAAAACTTGAAATTTGGACCAGGGGCTGGTCTCTCCCCAAATCGATCCACTAAGACGGGATTTTTGGAAATTCGAATGTTTAGGGGGTAAAAAAGGGCAAAAACGGGTAAATTCGGTAACCTTATATCTCTAAAACTAAAAGAGATACAAAAAAATGTAATACTTATCGTTGTTCTTTAGAAAAATAAGCGGACAGGTGTCTGGTACTTTTTGGAAATTCAGCCCTTTAACGGAGTAAACGGGTAAAACCTGTATTTTGGTACTTTTTTGTCACCCCATCTATCTTTTGAACCCATAAACATAGAAATAAGGGTTATATCACATTTGAAACTTATCTAAAAAATACGAATTTGGTACTTTTTCGAAATTCGGACGTTTAAGGGGTAAAAAGCGTAACTATTTTTGGTACTTTTTTTATAAAACATTTTTTTTTATTTATTGACATAAACGTATTAAATTATGGGCTCCCACTACAATATTGAAATTGTTCATGCTTCAATGGGGAGAAAAAAAGTACCAAAAAGGGGAAATACGGGAAATTTAATTTCTTACTTTAGCTTTTTGGTTCTACAACTAGCAATTTTTTTAATTATCGTTCATATTGGACCTAGAAACATAAACTTCAACATGCAATGTCCTGAGTGGATAAGAAGCTATGAGGGTACTTTTTGGTACTTTTTGCTCTTCAAATGGTACTTTTTGAATTTCCGTTAGTATAAGACCTAGAAACATAAAATTAAACATGCAAAGTCCTGAGGGAATGAGAATTTGTTCGAGGTATCTTTTTGGTACTTTTTCGTTCTTAAACTGGTACTTTTTTAATTTTCGTTAATATTAGACCTAATAACATAAAATTAAACATGCAGGGTCCTGAGTGAATGAGAATTCGTAAGAGGGATCTTTTTGGTACTTTTTCGTCCTCTAACTGGTACTTTTTTTAATTTTCGTTAATATTGGACCTGTGAACATAAAATTAAACATGCATGGTCCTGAGTGAGTGAGAATCTGTAAAAGCGCTTTTTGGTACTTTTTTGTTCTTTAACTGGTACTATTTGAATTTCCGTTAGTATTGGACCTAGATACATAAAATTCAACATTTAATGTCATGAGTGTACAAGAATCTATAAGAGAAAAATTTGTGGTACTTTTTTGTTTTTTTTTAACTGGTACTTTTTGAATTTTCCTTTTGTATTGGCCCTAGAAACATAAAATTGAACATCCAAGGTCCTGAGTAAATGAGAATCTGTAAGAGGGGCTTTTTGGTACTTTTTGGTCGTAAACCGGTACTATTTGAATTTCCGTTAGTATTGGACCTAGAATCATAAAGTTCAACATTAAATGTCCTGAGTTAACAAGAATCAATAAGAGGGATCTTTTTGGTACTTTTTCGTTTTTTAACTGGTACCTAGAAACATAAAATTAAACACGCAAGTTCCTGAGTGAATGCAACGTAAACTTTGGCGTAAAAATATGTCCACGAAAGAAAATGAGACGCTAACGAAGTGGCGGGTTAAAGGCTAGTGGAATATAAAATTTTACCAAATTTATGGGATATAAAATGTAATTGGTAGAAAAACAAAACAATAATAATGGTTTTTTGTATCGTAGTAATATATTCAAGAAACATGCAGTACTAATGTTTAATTTTTAGTGTCATCGTCTGTGGTAAAAACTGAAACATAAGTAGTTAATACCTGATTCGACAAATGTTGCCTGGTCTGTGGGTACCTTAAAAACAGAAAGAAGCGATGATTTGGCATTGAAAATATAACCAAATTTAAAATGCTTCTTTTATAATTTAAAAAAACACTAAAATTTATTTAAAAATGCCTTGAAATACAATTTATAGTTAAATAACAATTAAGTAAAATCAAGATATGTAATTCGTTAACATATTGGAAAAAATAACGTGAAACCTTATTCATAAAAAATATTTCTGTTTTATAATAGTAAGATCAACCAAATTTCCATTTAAAATTCAGTTTATTAAAAGTTTATAAATTGAAACTTTTTGTATGTGGCCTTTCAACGACAATCAACGAAATTTCGTCAGCTCATTATTGGTTTGACCTACCGACCATTTAAAAAAATAAGTTAGAGGGTAATCAAAATATATGAACATATCACATATATAAAAAAGGTTCAAACATTAAAAAAGTACGAGTTAAAAAATAAAAAAGTTCCGTTTTATAGATGACATTGCATGTTTAATTTTATGTTTCTAGGTCCAACATTAACGAAAATTAAAAAAATGTACCATAAAAATACTTTTAGTTAAGTTTTATAAAACTGTCATTTGCTTAAGCAAATTGCGACACTGATCGACCATTTGGTACGTCAAATGTTTTTTATTTTGTTTTTTTAAATACATTACAGACTTTTTGTTAATTTTTGACAGTAGGTTAGGCAAGGTTATGCATATTATGGTTGTTGGGCCTTAAGTTTTACTGCATGTTTTTAGAACACGAGCGAAACACTCATTCGTTTAACTGACATTTAAAAAAAATTTTGAAATTTTGTTTTAAATTCTAAAAACAGGCAGTAAGTTAACTTTTCTGAGCCTATTAATAACAAATATCAACAAATCAGTATAAAACATCTTAAATCACATTAGAATTTAAGCAGAAAGTGGTATATTTGAAGTAGCCATCTCAAAAATAAAAATGGAATGCCACAAAATTCCCGAGGCTGTAGAAAACACATGGGAAAATATAACATGTACCGAAATTTTCTGATATTAAAGCAAATTCGTATAAGTTTTCCGTGAAGCTATGAAAACGTAATTAATCAATGACTGGTCCAATTTCTGCAACCTGAAAAAACAATAATGTAGTTAATGGTGGACTGGCAAATTTTTAAGACAGTATTCGTGATCCGAAAATTTGTGAAGAACTCCTTTAAAGACAAAAATCGGATGATGTATTTATATACATAATTGTTGTTTAAGGAGTTGTGCACTTTAAACCAGGAGATGCAAATTAAATCTAGGTCAATTTATTGTAATGAAAACTAAGTAATAAATTTAGTATGTTATTTCCGAAAAATCTTTAATTGTTTATTTTCACATTTTTTTATAATTCTATAATAAAACAGTATTTTACAGCTTAAGGTTATAAAAAACAAAAAGAAACTTAACAAACATAAAAAATAAACATTCATTTGTATAAGACAACAATTTTTTTTTAATTACATAAATGTAAAAATAAAAAAAATGTGAAAATAAACATTAACTGCCTGGCCCACAATGTCGACAAGAACATTTCTTTCGCATATTTAAATTGAAAACAATAATAAGATACTGAAATTTGTTTTTGTTTTCAATATTAATATTCGAAAGAAATGTTCTTGTCGACATTGTGGGCCAGGCAGTTAATGTTTATTTTCACATTTTTTTTTTATAATTCTATCATAAAACAGTATTTTACAGTTTAAGGTTTAAAAAAAACAAAAAGAAACTTAAACATTTTTTTTTTTTAACTACATAAATTCTAACCCCCATATTCATAAAAACTATTTTTGATTAATAAAAAGTACAAAAACAAAAAACTTAATAAAAAAAAAACAAATTTGTACATATCGTCAGCTAAAATGCAAAAGGGCGTAACAACAGTTTTTTTTTATTTTTTTTATAGAAGCAAAAAACTTCACAAAATCAAAACAAGATGAACTTGTCATTTGAATTTATTTAAGGCTAGTTTACACGGCAATACAAAGTATTGCGACATGTCAAAAATTATGTAGAATGAGCTAAATCTTATAATGTAAAAGCAAAATGCATTGAGTAAGAGAGAATACTGATACAAAATTTAACAAACGGTCGGCAAATGCTTATTTTCTAAACCATTTTAGAACCTTATCTATTCTCATGACACATTTTGACAGATAATATTTAAGGTGGTAACTGTAACAATCTGCTTTTTTGTTATTTACTCAGTTGTTTAATATCTTTGCTTTTATTGTACTTAGCCTGCAGCCACACGATCAAGTTTTGTCTTTCAATTCCTTTAAATTGGCTCTCACTCTCATATTTTTACTAACACGTTCACACTTTATAAATTGACCACGAGATTGTTCTCAATTTTACTTTTCTATTTGTTTGGCAATTTTTCGTTCAATTTAACAGCTGATTAGAAGTTAAGTGAGCAAATTTTTCGTTTGGCTTTTTAAATAGTTTTCTTGATGACATCTTGAAAGTAAATTGCTTAAAAATTGCGAGTAGCCTACGTCACAGCTTTCAATTTATATAAATTTTGACAAACAGTGTATGTAAAAAATATATGAGAATACATTTCAATACAGCAATGTAATTAGTTTTAGCGTTAACAGTGAATTTCAGGCTCATAAAGCAAAACAATACTTAATACACTTTAAAATAGTTGATATGGAGCAAAATTAATGCTTAATATCTCAGAAATCCAAAAAATTTCGTGGAACAGGTTTTGAACCGGGTAACCAAAATATATATGTGGTATATACATATATTTTGATTACACTCTAACTCATTTTTTTAAATGGTCGGTAGGTCAAACCAATAATGAGCTGACAAAATTTCGTTGATTGTCGTTGAAAGGCCACATACAAAAAGTTTCAATTTATAAACTTTTAATAAACTGAGTTTTAAATGGAAATTTGGTTGATTTTACTTTTATAAAACAGAAATATTTTTTATGAATAAGGTTTCACGTTATTTTTTCCAATATGTTAACGAATTACATTTCTTGATTTTATTTAATTGTTATTTAACTATAAGTTGTATTTCAAGGCATTTTTAAATAAATTTTAGTGTTTTCTTAAATTATAAAAGAGTTTCAATTTATAAACTTTTAATAAACTGAGTTTTAAATAGAAATTTGGTTGATTTTACTTTTATAAAACATAAATATTTTTTATGAATAAGGTTTCACGTTATTTTTTCCAATATGTTAACGAATTACATTTCTTGATTTTACTTAATTGTTATTTAACTATAAGTTGTATTTCAAGGCATTTTTAAATAAATTTTAGTGTTTTTTTAAATTATTAAAGAGGCATTATAAATTTGGTTATATCTTCAACGCCAAATCATCGCTTCTTTCTGTTTTTAAGGTACCCACAGACCAGGCAACATTTGTCGAAACAGGTATTAACTACTTATGTTTCAGTTTTTACCACAGACGACGACACTAAAAATTAAACATTAGTATTGCGTGTTTCTTGAATATATTACTACGAAACAAAAAACAATTATTATTGTTTTGTTTTTTTACCAATCACATTTTATATCCCATGAATTTGGTAAATTTTTATATTCCATTATACATAATTGTTTTCCAATTCTCATAATTTGCAATTGTTGCAATTTTCCGATTTCATTCTTCATATTTTTTTATCCGAGAGTTGCAAAAGAAAGCAAAAACCACCAACATCGCTGCACACGATAAAACATTGTGTTTGGAAACATAAAATATAAAATTTTTTTGATATTTGAGAAACCAAAGAGGTAATACGTATTTCAACCAGGAACATTACTACACACGTAGCAACATTTAGTGAAACATGCCCATGTTTCGACAAATGGAGCCTCGTCTGTTTAATACAAATGAATGTTAATTTTTTATGTTTGTTAAGTTTCTTTTTGTTTTTTTTAAACCTTGAACTGCAAAAGACTGTTTTATTATAGAATTATAAAAAAAATGTGAAAATAAACAATTAAAGATATTTTTGGAAATAACATACTAAATTTATTACTTAGTTTTCATTACAATAAATTGACTTAGATTTAATTTGCATCTCCTGGTTTAAAGTGCACAACTTCTTGAACAACAATTATGTATATAAGTACATCATCCGATTTTTGTCTTTAAAGGAGTTCTTCACAAATTTTCGGATCACGAATACTGTGTCTTAAAAATTTGCCAGCCCACCATTAACTACATTATTGTTTTTTCAGGTTGCAGAAATTGGACCAGTCATTGCTTAATTACGTTTTCATAGCTTCAAGGAAAACATATGAATTTGCTTTAATATCAGAAAATTTCGGTACATGTTATATTTTCCTACGTGTTTTCTACAGCCTCGAGAATTTTTCGGCATTCCATTTTTATTTTTGAGATGGCTACTTTAAATATACCAGTTTCTGCTTAAATTCTAATGTGATTTAAGATGTTTTGTACTCTTTTCGAATATGCGCAGTCGTTTTGTGCAAAAAAAAAATAATTTTTTTGCAAAACTTCAAAGTTTTTCTTTTTTAAAACCCACAAGTATAGAAAACAGCATAAATGACTTAAACAACAAACTGTAAACAACTTTTGATTTTAATCACAAAAGATGAAAAATGTTTTTAAAGGCTGAGGTCTTAGTTAGCCGCAGAATGGCTAGGTGGAGTCACCAAACCGAGGTCAGTGGGGTGTAATAAATGGTATAAATAAAACTATTGACCGACAATAAGAAAGTTTTATGCGTTTCTTGTTAGAAATTTGAGCTGGCTTGAGCAAAATATCATGATTCGTAACAGTTTTAGCCAAACTAAAATAATTTTTGGGAGGGTAATTTGTATTGGACCTATGGTAAATTATGGACCAATCATCCCAAAATTCTAAAGACTGATTTCTGATTAAAAAAAAAATACATGAGAATAAATTTCAATACAGCAATGTAATTAGTTTTAGCGTTAACAGTGAATTTCAGGCTAATAGAGCAAAACAATACTTAATACACTTTAAAATAGTTGATATGTAGCAAAATTAATGCTTAATATCTCAGAAATCCAAAAAATTTCGTGGAACAGGTTTTGAACCGGGTAACCAAAATATATATGTGGTATATACATATATTTTGATTACACTCTAACTCATTTTTTTAAATGGTCGGTAGGTCAAACCAATAATGAGCTGACGAAATTTCGTTGATTGTCGTTGAAAGGCCACATACAAAAAGTTTCAATTTATAAACTTTTAATAAACTGAGTTTTAAATAGAAATTTGGTTGATTTTACTTTTATTAAACATAAATATTTTTTATGAATAAGGTTTCACGTTATTTTTTCCAATATGTTAACGAATTACATTTCTTGATTTTACTTAATTGTTATTTAACTATAAGTTGTATTTCAAGGCATTTTTAAATAAATTTTAATGTTCTTTTAAATTATTAAAGAGGCATTATAAATTTGGTTATATCTTCAACGCCAAATCATCGCTTCTTTCTGTTTTTAAGGTACCCACAGACCAGACAACATTTGTCGAAACAGGTATTAACTACTTATGTTTCAGTTTTTACCACAGACGATGACACTAAAAATTAAACATTAGTATTGCGTGTTTCTTGAATATATTACTACGAAACAAAAACCAATTATTATTGTGTTGTTTTTCTACCAATCACATTTTATATCCCATAAATTTGGTAAATTTTTATATTCCATTATACATAATTGTTTTCCAATTCTCATAATTTGCAATTGTTGCAATTTTCCGATTTCATTCTTCATATTTTTTTATCCGAGAGTTGCAAAAGAAAGCAAAAACTGCCAACATCGCTGCACACGATAAAACATTGTGTTTGGAAACATAAAATATAAAATTTTTTTGATATTTGAGAAACCAAAGAGGTAATACGTATTTCAACCAGGAACATTACTACACACGTAGCAACATTTAGTGAAACATGCCCATGTTTCGACAAATGGAGCCTCGTCTGTTTAATACAAATGAATGTTAATTTTTTATGTTTGTTAACTTTCTTTTTGTTTTTTTTTTTAAACCTTGAACTGCAAAAGACTGTTTTATTATAGAATTATAAAAAAAATGTGAAAATAAACAATTAAAGATTTTTTTGGAAATAACATACTAAATTTATTACTTAGTTTTCATTACAATAAATTGACTTAGGTTTAATTTGCATCTCCTGGTTTAAAGTGCACAACTTCTTGAACAACAATTATGTATATAAATACATCATCCGATTTTTGCCTTTAAAGGAGTTCTTCACAAATTTTCGGATCACGAATACTGTGTCTTAAAAATTTGCCAGCCCAACATTAACTACATTATTGTTTTTTCAGGTTGCAGAAATTGGACCAGTCATTGCTTAATTACGTTTTCATAGCTTCAAGGAAAACTTATACGAATTTGCTTTAATATCAGAAAATTTCGGTACATGTTATATTTTCCTATGTGTTTTCTACAGCCTCGAGAATTTTGTGGCATTCCATTTTTATTTTTGAGATGGCTACTTTAAATATACCAGTTTCTGCTTAAATTCTAATGTGATTTAAGATGTTTGTACTCTTTTCGAATATGCGCAGTCGTTTTGTGCAAAAAAAAAAATAATTTTTTTGCAAAACTTCAAAGTTTTTCTTTTTTAAAACCCACAAGTATAGAAAACAGCATAAATGACTTAAACAACAAACTGTAAACAACTTTTGATTTTAATCACAAAAGATGAAAAATGTTTTTAAAGGCTGAGGTCTTAGTTAGCCGCAGAATGGCTAGGTGGAGTCACCAAACCGAGGTCAGTGGGGTGAAGTAAATGGTATAAATAAAACTATTGACCGACAATAAGAAAGTTTTATGCGTTTCTTGTTAGAAATTTGAGCTGGCTTGAGCAAAATATCATGATTCGTAACAGTTTTAGCCAAACTAAAATAATTTTTGGGAGGGTAATTTGTATTGGACCTATGGTAAATTATGGACCAATCATCCCAAAATTCTAAAGACTGATTTCTGATTAAAAAAAAAATACATGAGAATAAATTTCAATACAGCAATGTAATTAGTTTTAGCGTTAACAGTGAATTTCAGGCTAATAGAGGAAAACAATACTTAATACACTTTAAAATAGTTGATATGTAGCAAAATTAATGCTTAATATCTCAGAAATCCAAAAAATTTCGTGGAACAGGTTTTGAACCGGGTAACCAAAATATATATGTGGTATATACATATATTTTGATTACACTCTAACTCATTTTTTTAAATGGTCGGTAGGTCAAACCAATAATGAGCTGACGAAATTTCGTTGATTGTCGTTGAAAGGCCACATACAAAAAGTTTCAATTTATAAACTTTTAATAAACTGAGTTTTAAATAGAAATTTGGTTGATTTTACTTTTATTAAACATAAATATTTTTTATGAATAAGGTTTCACGTTATTTTTTCCAATATGTTAACGAATTATATTTCTTGATTTTACTTAATTGTTATTTAACTATAAGTTGTATTTCAAGGCATTTTTAAATAAATTTTAATGTTCTTTTAAATTATTAAAGAGGCATTATAAATTTGGTTATATCTTCAACGCCAAATCATCGCTTCTTTCTGTTTTTAAGGTACCCACAGACCAGACAACATTTGTCGAAACAGGTATTAACTACTTATGTTTCAGTTTTTACCACAGACGATGACACTAAAAATTAAACATTAGTATTGCGTGTTTCTTGAATATATTACTACGAAACAAAAACTAATTATTATTGTGTTGTTTTTCTACCAATCACATTTTATATCCCATAAATTTGGTAAATTTTTATATTCCATTATACATAATTGTTTTCCAATTCTCATAATTTGCAATTGTTGCAATTTTCCGATTTCATTCTTCATATTTTTTTATCCGAGAGTTGCAAAAGAAAGCAAAAACTGCCAACATCGCTGCACACGATAAAACATTGTGTTTGGAAACATAAAATATAAATTTTTTTGATATTTGAGAAACCAAAGAGGTAATACGTATTTCAACCAGGAACATTACTACACACGTAGCAACATTTAGTGAAACATGCCCATGTTTCGACAAATGGAGCCTCGTCTGTTTAATACAAATGAATGTTAATTTTTTATGTTTGTTAACTTTCTTTTTGTTTTTTTTTAAACCTTGAACTGCAAAAGACTGTTTTATTATAGAATTATAAAAAAAATGTGAAAATAAACAATTAAAGATTTTTTTGGAAATAACATACTAAATTTATTACTTAGTTTTCATTACAATAAATTGACTTAGATTTAATTTGCATCTCCTGGTTTAAAGTGCACAACTTCTTGAACAACAATTATGTATATAAATACATCATCCGATTTTTGCCTTTAAAGGAGTTCTTCACAAATTTTCGGATCACGAATACTGTGTCTTAAAAATTTGCCAGCCCAACATTAACTACATTATTGTTTTTTCAGGTTGCAGAAATTGGACCAGTCATTGCTTAATTACGTTTTCATAGCTTCAAGGAAAACTTATACGAATTTGCTTTAATATCAGAAAATTTCGGTACATGTTATATTTTCCTATGTGTTTTCTACAGCCTCGAGAATTTTGTGGCATTCCATTTTTATTTTTGAGATGGCTACTTCAAATATACCACAATTTCTGCTTAAATTCTAATGTGATTTAAGATGTTTTGTACTGATTTGTTGATATTTGTTATTAATACGCTCAGAAAAGTTAACTTACTGGTTGTTTTTAGAATTTAAAACAAAATTTCAAAATTTTTTTTTAAATGTAAGTTAAATGAATGAGTGTTTCGCCCGTGTTCTAAAAACAGGCAGTAAAAGTTAAGGCCCAACAACCATAATATGCATAACCTTGCCTAACCTACTGTCAAAAATTAACAAAAAGTCTCAAATGTATTTAAAAAACAAAATAAGAAACATTTGACGTACCAAATGGTCGATCAGTTACGCACTTTGCTTAAGCAAATGACAGTTTTATAAAACTTAACAAAAAGTATTGTTATGGTACATTTTTTTAATTTTCGTTAATGTTGGACCTAGAAACATAAAATTAAACATGCAATGTCATCTATAAAAGGAAACTTTTTTATTTTTTAACTGGTACTTTTTTAATGTTTGAACCTTTTCTAACGTAATTCCGGTACGCTGAATCCAGTGGTCCCAACCGTTTTTTTTTTTTGTAAGCTCTTGTTTTCGGGGTATACCGTTTTTCGAAAATTGAGGAGGCTGCACAATATGTATTCGCGTAAAGCAGCCCATACACGTTTCAATTGAATATATTCTTTGTCACTTGGATTGAAACGTGTATGGGGTGCTTATCTCAAAAACGGGTTATTTTATTGAATTACCTAAAAGAACCGTAAACCTGCAATAAAATTATATTTAAGTAAGGTTAAACTCTTTTCGAATATGTGCAGTCGTTTTGTGCAAAAAAAAATTAATTTTTTGGCAAAACTTCAAAGTTTTTCTTTTTTAAAACCCACACGTATAGAAAACAGCATAAATTATTAAAATCTGTAAACAACTTTTGATTTTAATCACAAAAGATGAAAAGTGTTTGTAAAGGCTGAGGTCTGAGTTAGCCGCAGAATGGCTAGATGGAGTCACCAAACCGAGGTCAGTGGGGTGAAGTAAATGGTATAAATAAAACTATTGACCGACAATAAGAAAGTTTTATGCGTTTCTTGTTAGAAATTTGAGCTGGCTTGAGCAAAATATCATGATTCGTAACAGTTTTAGCCAAACTAAAATAATTTTTGGGAGGGTAATTTGTATTGGACCTATGGTAAATTATGGACCAATCATCCCAAAATTCTAAAGACTGATTTCTGATTAAAAAAAAAAATACATGAGAATAAATTTCAATACAGCAATGTAATTAGTTTTAGCGTTAACAGTGAATTTCAGGCTAATAGAGCAAAACAATACTTAATACAATTTAAAATAGTTGATATGTAGCAAAATTAATGCTTAATATCTCAGAAATCCAAAAAATTTCGTGGAACAGGTTTTGGATTCAGAGAGCGAGTAACCAAAATATATATGTGGTATATACATATATTTTGATTACCCTCTAACTCATTTTTTTAAATGGTCGGTAGGTCAAACCAATAATGAGCTGACAAAATTTCGTTGATCGTCGTTGAAAGGCCACATACAAAAAGTTTCAATTTATAAACTTTTAATAAACTGAGTTTTAAATAGAAATTTGGTTGATTTTACTTTTCTTAAACATCCCAATAAGCACTAAAATTTTTGAAATTCAAGTGCTTTAAATATTACTGGAAGTCAGCTTTAATTTATGCCCAATTTTCAAGTCAAATTCCAGTTCATACAAAAATGTTTGAAACTCTTTTTTTTAAACTTTTGTATTGCTTAAGCTATCAAAAAAAAAAAAAATATTTGGGAAAAAATATTTTTAAAAATTTATTTCTATGCGCTGAAAGGGAGGAAAAGGATTTTAATCATTTCGAAAAAAATTAAATTATTAATTTCCTTGGACTTTAATCAAACGTAACGAGGTCTTCAACAAAACAAATACAAATATACATGCATACATATGTATAAACAATGTATGTAATATTTATGTGGTATAACGGAAAAATTTTAAAGGTAAATCTAATGGTACCGTTTGCGTTATTGTCTTCGAAACCGTATTATATTACTCTAGCACCAAAAAAATATACCATCATATAGCACTTTAAAATTGTTTTCCAATGATATCACATTTGTATGCAGATGCTTTATAGTAAAATGAGAATAAACCACAAACTATTAAGGAAGATCAACAATTTCATACACCATTATTTTTTTTCTTTCTTCAATATTCACTTTTTTAATTTGATTTCCATTGGAATTGTAGGCTTGATTTATATTGGTTTTATAGGTTTGATTTATACTTGATTTAAATACTTGAATTCAAGTTTAATTATTATGTGTTTGAGGCTGGAATTTTACTGTAATTCAACGCTTGAATTACACTGTATTTACATTGTTATGTTCGACTGGATTTCCAGTACCCATTTCGCTGGAGTATGCTATTGAATTATAGTGTAATTCAAGTATAATTCAAGGCTTGAAAATGGAAAACAGGACTGGAGTTACACTTGATTTATACTTGGATTCCAGCGAAATTGCTTATTGGGATATATATTTTTTATGAATAAGGTTTCACGTTATTTTTTCCAATATGTTAACGAATTACATTTCTTGATTTTACTTAATTGTTATTTAACTATAAGTTGTATTTCAAGGCATTTTTAAATAAATTTTAGTGTTTTTTAAATTATTAAAGAGGCATTATAAATTTGGTTATATCTTCAACGCCAAATCATCGTTTCTTTCTGTGGATCAAGTCCAGTTTACCAACGCAGCTCCAAATAAAAAAAAATGTACATAGGGTGATAGAAAATTGAAAAATAAGAAGAAAAAATAAAATGGCAAAATTCTCGGAAACGCATAGTTTCCGAGTTATGGACCTCGGAAGTTTTCATATGAATTTGTGATTTCCCACTACATTTCTAAACGTATATGGCCAATATTGGTATCATTTGAAAGCTTTTGAACAGATCTTTCTGGAAATGCAAAATTTTTAACTCTTTAGCTCCTAATACAGTTTTTACAAAATTTTATATCAAAATGTTACGGAAGTGCACTAGGTAATAAAAATTTTATCAAAAAAATCCCAGCTTCGCTAAATAAAGCTTCTCCACATAGCCGGCCTTTGACCGGGCGCAAAGATTTTCTCCTCTATGGTATAATAAACACCGGCTTCGCTATATAAAGCTTTTCCACATAGCCGGCCTTCGGCCGGGCGCAAGGATTTTCTCCTCTATGGTATAACAAACACCGGCTTCGCTAAATAAAGCTTCTCCGCATAGCCGGCCTACGGCCGGGCGCAAGGATTTTCTCCTCTATGGTATAACAAACACCGGCTTCGCTAAATAAAGCTTCTCCGCATAGCCGGCCTGCGGCCGGGCACAAGGATTTTCTCCTCTATGGTATAACAAACACCGGCTTCGATTACTAATGCTTTTCTGCATAGGTTTTCTCCCGAATCAGAGAGCGAATAATTTTTTTAATTTTTTTTTTAATTTCTTAGTGTAGATAGAAATAAGTATGTATGTATAAAAGTTAGGTTAAGTTTATTTTAGAAAAAAGTGAATTAAAAAACAAATTTAAAACATAAATACATATATTGGTTTTTATGCTTACTAAAAACTTTTGTTTTTTCGTAAATTCATCGCCGCTCCTTAATGAATTAAGAATTTTTAAATAAAATGTTTATATCCAGAAAGATCTATTCAAAAGCTTTCAAATGATACCAATATTGGCCATATAGGTTCAGAAATGTAATGGGAAATCGCAAATTCATATGAAAACTTCAGAGGTCCATAACTCGGAAACTATGCGTTTCCGAGAATTTTGCCATTTTATTTTTTCTTCTTATTTTTCAATTTTCTATCACCCTATGTACTTTTTTTTTTTATTTGGAGCTGCGTTGGTAAACTGGACTTAAGCCCTTTCTGTTTTTAAGGTACCCACAGACCAGGCAACATTTGTCGAAACAGGTATTAACTACTTATGTTTCAGTTTTTACCACAGATGATGACACTAAAAATTAAACATTAGTATTGCGTGTTTCTTGAATATATTACTACGAAACAAAAAACAATTTTTATTGTTTTGTTTTTCTACCAATCACATTTTATATCCCATAAATTTGGCAAATTTTTATATTCCATTATACATAATAAGTAACACGAATTTCAATCAGGTACATTGCTACACACTTAGCAACATATAGTGAAACATGCCCATGTTTCGAGAAATGTTGCCTCGTCTGTGGGTAACTTTACGATCAAGTATGGCAACTTTCTTACTTAAGTTGACATTCTTGTAGCCGTCAAAAAAAAAGCAACACTGTGCCTTCAATATAAAAACTCAAATTGAAAAAAAAAACAACACGTGCAGTTGGAAATAATAAGTTGTACCCATGGACCAAGTACAAAATGGATCGCTATAAGGAAAAAAAGAAGCAGTAGGATATGAGAAAAAAACGATGGTAAGTATGATTTCAAACAAGCAGCGAATGCAATATGTATGTACATATTTATGTTTATACATTTATTCCTTTGCAGATCTGCGGATGAAAAAATTGAAGACGCCATGGATTATTTGTGCGTTTTATTTGGATGTGAAATATTAAAAATTGTTCCCGGGCGTGTTTCGACTGAAGTAGATGCTCGTCTGTAGTTTGATACCGAGAAGAGCGTTGAAAAGGCATTAAAATTGATTTCATTGTACGAAGACATGGGAATTGGAAAGGATCGCATTCTAATAAAATTATCCTCCACCTGGGAGGGCATTCAAGCTGCAAAAATTTTGGAATCCCAACACAATGTCAAATGTAACTTTGACTTTACTATTTTGTTTTGCACAGGCTGTTGCATGCGCTGAGGCAAAAGTAACAGATGAAGTTACACCACAATTGAATGCTGAAGATGCAGCCAAAGTAAATTTGGAAAAGATCAACATGGATGAACCTACTTTCAGATGGATGCTTAACGAGGACGCCATGGCTACCGACAAATATTTATACTTATATTTTTTTTAATTTTAGAAGGAACATTCAAATTATTAAAGGTCAAAAAGTCTAAAAAGCATTTGTAATTGGCCCCAAATATTCCATATTTTTTAACACTTTATTTTTGTATGATTAAAAATAAAAGAAACAGGTACATATTAAGATTTTTAAAAATCTTTTTATATATTTGAAATTATTTTGAGTTTCCGCGAAGCTTGCGTTAAAAAAGTTTTTTAATGTATTCTTAAGCCTCTAGTACACGGCATGTAAAAAGCCACATGTGCATGTGGTTCTGACGTAATTTTGACGTCAATGCAAAGCCACAATAAGCATTGCGTGTTGTGTGATGACGTCAAAATTACGTCAGAACCACATGCTCATGTGGCTTTTTACATGCCGTGTACTAGAGGGTACGTTCGTAAATGCATCAGTGATTTCAAATGTTAATATGTATTTCAATGAAGTAGATGCGGACCAAAAAATTTTCAAATATTCCACAAAAATAATAGTCACACAATAAAAAAAATTATAATTACTTTTTTATCTGCAATAAAAAAAGTTTGCTTTTCTGATGCAGCGCAGTGATGCATTTACGAACGCACCCATAACTTTGAAATTATCTCCAACTTCTGGTAAAACAGGAGCCAAGTGTATAGTAAGTGTAGGATATGGTGAAGGTGCTGGACTTGGACTGGGATTATAGGGGCTGTAGCTATTATATGAGCCATAAAGTGTTTTAGTTATCACGTGAATCACTTGAAACTTAAATTTTTTCACAAATTTGATTAAAAATCACAATAATTTTCAATTTAATTAAAATTTTTTATTTGTTATTTGATTTTAAAAATAAATTTCTAAAAAAAAATAAATTTATGTAATTAAGTAAAGTGTAGTTGGTTTTTAAAGAGGAAAATTTAAATTATGGAAAACATTTTTATAAAAATTTATATTTTCATTATAAATTTTTTAATTAACTCGAATGAGTATTCAAATTACAGTACAATTACTAATTACAGTAAGTCAAATTACAATTTTAAAAGCTTTTATACTTTAATAATCTTATTCCTGCAATATTTTCCAGGAATATATAGGAATATTGAAGGAATAAGATTATTAAAATATAAAAGCTTTTTAAACTGTAATTTGACTTAGAATAAACATTCGAATTAATATAAAAATTCATAATAAAAATGAAACCCAACATGCGGACTAATATTCCCAGATTCTATTTGGGCAGCTCCAAATAAAAAAAACGTTCCCAGGGTGATAGAAAATGGAAAAATAAGAAGAAAAAATAAAATAAGAAAGTTGGCGCAAACGCTTAGTTTTCGAGTTATGTACGTTTAAAGTTTTCATATAAATATGCGAGTTCCCACTACAATTCTAAGAGTATATGGCCAATATTGGTGTCATTTTAAAGCTCTTGAACAGATTTTTCTGAATATACAACATTTATTGCAAAATTTTAAACTAGCTCACATGTTTTTTTTTCATTTTACGTCAAAATGTAACGGAAGTGCACTAGGAAAGTATATAGTTAATTTAAATAAAAGTGTAATACAAATTTTATAAAATAACAAACACCAACGTCACAAAAAACTTCCCGGCATAGCCGGCCTTCGGCCGGGTGCATGGATTTTCTCCCCTATGGTATAACAAACACTAGCTTCGCTAACTAAAGCTTTTCTGCATTGCCGGCCTTTGGCCGGGAGCAATTTTCTACTCCATGGTATAACAAACACTAGCTTCGCTAACTAAAGCTTTTCTGCATTGCCGGCCATCGCCCGGGCGCAAAGATTTTCTACTCCATGGTATAACAAACACTAGCTTCGCTAACTAAAGCAATGCCGGCCATTATATGAAAACTTTAAACGTCCATAACTCGAAAACTAAGCATTTGCGCCAACTTTCTTATTTAATTTTTTCTTATTACTTTGCGCACAAGGTTTACATGGACAGCCAGCCAGCCGGACGGACATCGTTAGTGATTATGAGCCGATCGGTGTTACAAACATCAGCACAAATGCATAACAATGCCCTCTCCACTATTGTGGTGTGGGTATAAAACGTTGACAAAACAGCACGATCTTTTTACAGCAGGTACAAAGATATGAAATGAGTGACACACCCGCTGCCACAATTTTTGGCCACACCAAATAAGTCTGTCTGTGTTATACTAGCTATAAAACACTCGTTCGACCGACATTTAGGAGAAACCAAAGAAAAATGCCAAACTAGTTTCCAAATCTATTAAAAGGATAGGCATGATTACATAAACACTTTGTACATAATTTTTGGATTTGCACTTACTTTTTTGAACGCATATAAATGACCACTATAGCACGATATGCCGGTTGAAGTCTAAAAGCAAATTTTGGGCCACAGTATACATAGCTGAGATTAATATTATTTTCCAAAAAGTGAACAAATAAATTTGTTTGATCAAGTGCGAAGCAAACATTCTAAACGGCGTAAAAACATTAGTGTATTGGCGGCGTCGAAGTCAAAAAAACGGGAAACTATAAAAAATCCTTGGCAATACTACGCAACAAAATTTGTTAAAAAATACAAAATTAACGCACTTAAACCTTATATATCGAAGTTTTAATATAAATTTATCGATATATAACCACAGTGTGGTTAAATAAAGTAAAAAAATGTAAAAAAAAAAAAAAATTAAAAAAATGTTGGCAAAATTGACATGTCCGGTGAATATGCTCAAGGCACATGATCATTTGGCGGACTGTTCGCCAAATATGCAAATGTTCGCCTTTTATGCTCAAGCTCGAAACTCTGTTCGCTGAATAGACGCTGTGCATATATATATATATATATATTGTATATATATATATATATATATATATATATATATATATATATATATATATATATATATATATATATATAAAGTGTGATCCATTTCGAGGTTCCCTACTTTTTAAAAGAAAAAAAACACAGAAAATTCAAATTTGATGGGGAATGTTTATTATCATTTGAAAGAACATTCTTTGGCATATATTTTTTGAAGATTATGTCTATCAAATGTTGGCCATTGCTACGTCGCAGATGGTCCATCCGTTGAGTCCAATTTTCGATGACTCGTTCGAGCATTTCGACTGGTAACTGGCGAATGACACGAGTGATGTTTTCCTTCAAGGCCTGAATCGAAGCGGGGTTGTTCGCATAAACTTTAGACTTTACATATCCCCACAAGAAAAAGTCTAACGGTGTGATATCACACGATCTTGGTGGCCAATCGACCGGCCCAAAACGTGAAATTATGTGCTCACCGAAGTGTTCTTTCAATAAATCGATTGATTCATGCGATGTGTGGGAAGTGGCGCCGTCTTGCTGAAACCAAATGTCGCCGAGATCAGCTTCAATTTCAGGCATCAAATAGTCGGTTATCATGGCACGATAACGGTCGCCATTGACGGTTACGTTCGCACCGGCATAATTTTTAAAGAAATATGGACCGATGATTCCATCGGCCCACACCAAACCATTGTTTTTTCTGGATGAAGTGGCAGTTCTTGAATATCTTCATTTTGCTCTTCGTCCCAAATGCGGAAATTTTGTTTATTTACATACCCATTGAGCCAGAAATGGGCCTCATCGCTGAACAAAATTTGCCTCGAAAACGTCGGATCTTCTTGGAACTTTTCAAGAGCCCATAGAGCGAAGCGATGTCGCTTGGGAAGGTCGAGCGGCTTCAGTTGTTGCACAAGCTGTATTTTGTACGCTTTCAATTTAAGATCTCGACGTAAAATGCGCCAAGTCGTTCCATACGTCAGTCCGAGTTGCTGCGAACGGCGCAGAATCGACTCTCCACGGTCTTCGTGTACACTCTCAGCTACGGCCGCTATATTTTCTTCACAGCATGCTGGACGTGGTCTATTCGGACGAATATTATCCAATAATAAGAGCTGAGACCCAAATGGGTGATGGTGTTGCGAATAGTACGCTCATTAGGCCGATTATGTTGACCATAAGTTGAGCGAAGTGCACTTAACACATTCCTCACAGAATGTGTGCATATGTGTTTGCGTCATTTATTTTAGGCTTTTTCGGAGACGTACAAATAAGCGCGACAATCAACAATTGTATTTTGTAAAAAACAAAATATTTATATTTTTCATGACAGCAAACGCAAAGCAAATAACATTTTTTTGTCAATCACAACAGGAGACTATCAAATAATCAGCCATTAAATAAAAATATAAAAACTTTTTGATTTTCATCAAGCATTGCCGACAACGGGCATGTGAAGTCGAAAAAGAACGACTGCACGCACACAACTATGTGATTGATGTGTTTTTTTTCAGGGATGTGGATTCCTCCGAAAAAAGTACTAACTCCGACTCCGACTCCAAACGCTGAAATTTTTTAAGTGCGACTCCGACTCACGACTCCGACTCCGACTCCGACTCTAACCGTGATGCGAAATTTTGAATCGATATTTTAATTCTTTTTTATACATAGTTATTAACATATGTAAAGTAGAATGATTCTTATTTTCTGACTTCAAAATGTTTAAAGCAGACTTTCTTAAAATTTTATTATAAGGATAAAAATCATTACGTAATTAGACTTATGTGCTAGTTATGCAAATTCCAGTTCTCATTCTTTCGATGATGATGAGACTTACACTATATTATTACATACATATATATGTTATGTTATTATATCATTACTCTAAAATAAAAGTAAAAGTGATATTTGAATTTTGTGTACATAAAAAATATTTTTCTTTAAGAAGTCGCTCTTTACGATTTTATTTTTGCTTGCTACTTCAAGTAACTTTTTATTTTTAATCACTTTCATAAGCTTTACCAACGAGTTCCTTATTTTTTAGTTAAACATAAATAAGTCAATTAAGCTTAAATTCATGACAACACTGGTTATAATTATACTTTTTTAATTTTTGAAATATTTTTATTAATTCTTTTAATAACAAACAAAATAGTATAATATCGGCAACTTAAAATAACGAACTTCAAATAAATGATTGCAATATTATGTACATAACTTCAAATTAAAAATCTTAAATAAAAAAAAAATTACTCTGTATTTGTGTTCAGAAATAGGATAGCCTCAATAATATCTGGCTTCATTGATGATCTCAAATCAGCTTTGATGATTCTGAGTGCAGAAAATAATCGTTCTACCGATACTTGTGTCGGTGGCAATGCCGTGGTTATCAGAGCAGCGTCCTGGATAATTTCAGGATATTTTGGAATTGCGTTTTCTATTGTTACATTTGAAGTACGATCAAATTTCTCTACTTCATTTAATGCCTGGTAAAAATCTATTTTAAATTTAGCTAAGACTGGTGTAGTTTTTATTTCTTCGCCACTGTTTAATAAATTTAAGCGACAACGCTTGGACTGCTCCTGATCGTCTAAAAATTTTTCAAAATCATCTTTAGGGGACTCACTCATTATATATGTTGAAGAGTTATCTTCATGTTTTTCATCTTGCAGCTGTAAGCCTTTCATACGAAGAGCTAATTCATATAAAGCATCTTTAGCTCTATTTTTACGTTCCTCGCTAAGTAAAACTCGGACAATAGGATCGACGTATATACCTGCAAGTAGGATATCATTGTCTAGGAGAGTAATTTCTCTGCGTGCCATTGAATCCTTAATAGCAGCAGCTATTTTAGAGTTAATTTTAGAAAAACGGAAAATTAGGTTACACCATTCTTTGTAAAACATACTAGCAGTTAAACCTGAGGCTTGAACATTTTTAGTTACTGTAAAAGGATAACGAAGAAGACTTTCAAGTTTCTCTACTTCTTCCCATTGCACATCAGTCATTGTTACAGCTGGGTTAGCCATGTCAGTAAGAAAAGGTTTTAGTGCAATGATGCGTTCAATCATCAAATAAGTACTGCCCCACCGTGTAGCTTGATCTAAAATAGCCCACTTTCCAGCACGCCGCTTCAAAATGGCATCTAGTTTCGGTGTTCTACAAGAAACCACGACACTACGTATTTTTGCAATAAGTCTATTTGCATGAAAATCTTCCAAGCCATCACGAATTGCGAGTTGCAATGTATGTACAGCACATCGCATGTGGTGAATCTGGCTAAACTTTAAAGCAGAATCCACAAATCCGTTAATATCAAAAATTTTTTCTACAGAAGCTTCATTTTCATCAAAATCATATGCTTCTACATATTCATTCAGCTTTTTTACAGTACTGACCATGTTGGTGGCATTATCGGTCACAATGCATAAAATATGTTGCTTATTAATACCAAAATCCGCCAGAACGTTCATAACCAGTTCTTGCAAAAACTTGCTTGTATGATGCGCTTCAGTGTCCTTTACAGCTAATGTACGTGTGGCGACTTTTTTTTCTATCATCAATGAACTGCACATTAATTGCAAAATAATTAACTCTGTGCCGAGTACGTGCATCCATCTTTAGAAAAACAAACCGTCCATTTAAAATATCTTTGAGCATATACTTCTGGTTTTTTTGCCTCCTGTAGTACCAATTTTCTAATATTATTTCTTTCTAAAGAACAACCAAATTTAGAAGCCATTTCGGCATTTAAAGAGACAAAAGCAGAAGAAGAAAAAAAAGTTAAAGGCAAAGCATTAGAATACACCATTTCGATGATACAGCGCTTAAATTTTTCTGCAGTCATAGCCACAGTAATATTTTTAGATTTAAAAAATTTAGTTACAGGTGATTGACATTGTAAAGAACTTGGCCCAGGTTTAACTTCACTCGCCTGCTTATCTTTTTCAGTAACAATTTCGAATATAATAGGGTGACAACGTTGCAGATGTCGCTTTAAATTCGATACTCTAGTCGGAGCGCTAGTACTTTCTCCAGAATATGCACTGATATTTCTACCACATTTTTCTTCATCACCATCTTTGGTTACTTGGCATATGAAAAATCTATCGTCAACAGTAATTGAAAAATATTCAAAAACTGAAGATTTCTGCTTTAGCCGGTTATTCTTATTTATTTTTAAGTTGTTAATCGCTTTTAAAAAATGTTATTAAAAATAAATAAATTATATTTAATATTTAAATAGTTGTGAGTTCAAATGTACGTGTATGCTAATAGCTACATACATATGTATATACTCACATGAAACTCCACTTTGACTTCCAGTTTTTTTTTTTTTTGTAAGAAATTAACTTAAAAGTTAGCTCTATAATACTTAAATATAAAATTTTATTTTTTATGAAACACAAACAAATCAATTTTAAAGGGCTCTGGAGACTTTCAAATAAACCCGTCAATCAGTGCATATGTGTTAGTGTCGTTTATTTGAGGCTTTTTCGGAGACGTACAAATAAACACGGCAATCAACAATTGTATTTTGTAAAAAACCAAAATTTTATATTTTTCATGACAACAAACACAAAGAAAATAATTTTTTTCTGTCAATCACAACAGGAGACTATCAAATAATCAGCCATTAAATAAAAATACAAAAACTTTTTGATTTTCATCAAGCATTGCCGACAACGGGCATGTGAAGTCGAAAAAGAACGACTGCACGCACACAACTATGTGATTGATGTATTTATTTGATAGTCTCCCGGGCGTTTAATGTTATACTGAATATTGTTCAAATGAAACCCGTTCACATTGAATTTGATTCTATAAATGATACCATTCATGCAGCCCTTTAATTCCTACCATAACACTTATGTTTTTCTTATGCACATTACGCGGGGATTCCCATATTTCGTTTAATAAAGATGTTTCTACACAAAAGAGAAATAATTTTACTAATACTAGTATTTATGCGCTATAGCAACACTTATTCTGTAAAATGTTGAAAATATTTCAGCGTTGATGGTTAAAAAATTCTGATATTAAAATTATTGGCAATTCCTGTCATTAACATTTTTTAGCATGAGTAAATTATTTAAAAAATCACACATCTTTTTTCAACTAGATCAATAACTCAGTATAAGTTTTGCTAATGTAATTTAGACTTTTTCCCGCACGTATAAAAAATATACCTAAATATACTTAAATAGTAAAGTACTTGAATCAACTATTTCTCATAAAATAAATTAAAATCTACTTATTCATATTGATCTGCAAAATATTGCATCGCCAATTTCGAAGAATTTTTATATTGGAAAATATTAGAAATTTTTTATGCCGAAAAATTTTGGAGTCGGAGTCGCGCGTTTTTTTGGGTACTGCGACTCCGACTCCGACTCCGGTACAAAAACCTCAACTCCGACTCCGACTCCACAGCCCTGGTTTTTTTGATAGTCTCTAGGGCCCTTTATACATAAATATTTTTTAAAATAGGTTTAAAAAATATTTTAATTTTAGAAATGTTTGCACTTATAAATTAATGTTGTTAGAAAATAGAAAAAAAAATGTGTAAACAATCAATTCGTTTTATTAACACAAATCAAACGAATTATATTTCTGCAGAAGAAAATGTAAAACTCCAAACGTAGAATTCCGGCAAAATTCAATACCGGGTTTTAAAAGTAAAATTGTGACAACTTCAGAAATGATTTTTGGCAGCTGATTTAATAGTCAAATTTTCCAGCTTTTGCTTCCCCTTTTCAGCATTAGCTATATAGCACTAGCAAAGAGTTATTCACACTTTTTGTAGTTTAAACTTTTCAGCATAGCTAGTACTGCAAGATTAAAGCTAGTGCTAGTACTTAGTACTATGTAGTATAAACTACCTTTTTATTCACTCAACCCATTGTTTTCCCGATTTTTATTATTTTTTTTTTTATTGAAGAAATGCATTCTATTTCATTGAAAGAGGATTCCATCATTTTTTTTTTTGCTTCTCGTTTGCTTCTTATTAAAAATAGATTTTAACAGAACAAATAACTTATTCTTGCCAAACTCTTATAAACATAACGGTTAAATTCGCCTAAATATCGCCAGAATGCGTATACGACGATTTAAAAAAAAAACATAAGCAAGAAAAAGACTCGCAAGAAAATCATTTACAAGAGTAATATGAGACTACCCTGCAAACAATTTCGATCGAAAAATAATCTAAATAGTTTCCCCATTTAGCAAAAATCTATCGCTTTTGCTATTCAATTCTTATTGATGTAGTTACATCGTTCGGGAAGAAGTGTCCCACTATGGTAATATTTACTTTAAGAATCCACTTAGTGACTATATTTTATGACGAATAAGAGTACTTTGGAAGTTTAATATCAATTAAATTTAATAGTATCGCTTTTGGCTCCAAAAAGCACTCTTTTGAAGTTACATTTTTTCTTATTGTTCTTTATAATATTAAAAAATCTTTAGTACATTTAATCAATAAAGCTAATAATGTTTTAAAGTTAAAAACCTAATGAGGACAAATTTTGTTAAAGGAAATTACACAAAATCACAAATTTGTTGAAACACTAACTTTGTACACTTTCATCATATTATAACTAGCATTTCTTTTTATTGCTTTACAAAACTTATTTAACAAATTTTCTTCACTAATAACGTTGATCTTCACTAGAAAAATTTAACAAACACGCAAATTTTTACACAAAAATTTTTAAAGTCATTAAATAAACAAACAGTTTAAAAAATCACTAATATCTTTAAAAAAAGATTATTATCAAATTATTATTTTTAATTTCATTTTCATTTGCTCTAAAAAATATGCATGAGAAATTATTAAACATTTAACCAATCTAACCGAAGATTAAGTTTGGGCTGTTTTGTGCACTCATTTATACAACTTTCGTGAACTAGAACACTTTTCGGTAACATTTTGATTCCGCAGAGTCCTAATTTTAAGTAAAATACTATATTTTCAAATATTAAACATTTCACTTTATTTTACATAATTTTTTAAATTTATATTATTTTACACGCACGTAGCACCGATCACATGGCAACTTATATACAAACTGTGCTCTTTTACTCATTTTGCTATTGAAATATTCACTATTAAACAGCAAATCGTTGCGAAGAAGTCAATATAATATGTGAAATGTTCAATTGTGCCATTGTTGCAGTTGTATAACTGTTAACTTATTAAAGTGAAGAAAAAGTATAATTTAAGAACTCATAATTTGAATCTAACGTATTTTGTTGTTGCTAAATTCCGAAAAATCTACTGTTTAACTACCAAATGTGACGATGTAGTTAAAATTCGTAGATAATCGAAAAACACTCTACCAATTGCTTGGAGGGTACGGTAAAATAAAAATCGTTCGATGGTCGTCAGAATTCTTAAACAAGGATTGTGAAATAACGTAAAAACAATCATCAAAATGACTCGCAAAAACATCATTTAAATGAGTAATATACGATGAAAGAACAGTCGTTCAATGATCGCCGAACGGTATAAACGACGATTAACGATCGTCCAAATGACTCGCAAAAGCATCAGTTGGAAGAGTAAAATGTATTTTTACTCCTACATTCGTCTGGACATTCTTATGCTTTTACCGATACATGTCGTCAACTGAGTTGAGTTGTGAACCGTAATAGAGGCCATAATTCTAAATGTTTGTTTTTTAATTGGAAATAAATTGTTTGGAAAAAGTGATGTCGTATCCATATCGTTTTGAATAATAGTATATTATATTATAATCGCCGTAATATATCGCTCATTTCGTGCAAGACCGTCACAACTCAAAATTTGGCATTTTCGAGTTAGTAATGCAGAAATGTTCTTCTCTTAAGAGTCTGAACACAATGTAACGATAATTTATTGCGGTGCGATTTTTCATACGATTTTGAAGTAAAAAACCGCAGGTCGGAACGGCATAAAATTAAAATCTATTTTATTTTCATTGCGGACTTTCTTATTCTCTCAATTTTTGATACTCTTTCTCTTTCTGATATTGCCATAGTTTTTGAATAATTGGCGATTTTCACAACATTATTGTAAACAAAAAACATGATTTTGAAGTTCATAAATTTTTGTCATCAAATATAAAAGTTTAGAAAATATATCAACAGAAGAAGGAAAAATGGACAATAACGAAAGAATCATGGAATAAGTAATGAAGTGTGACTGTATCTATAATTTGCAGTCGGGAAGTTACAAAATCTTTCAGAATTAAATAGATTTGTGGTGCAAAATTGGCAAAGATGTTGGCGTACCAGGTAAGTGAGTTTCTCTTAGTTATCTTAGTTTTTTTGTCAGGCTTTATTTTGGCTGAGGAAGCCAAAAAGAAATTTCGTAATTTACAACCGGGGCTAAGCAGTTTTCTAAATGAATGTTTTTCCAGTTTCGGTTTAAGTAGAGAAAGGAGCAGCTTGTATTGAGAAACACTCATTCTTGTTGCTAGATGAAAATGCTCCTCATCCTGGCTTTCAATCTGCTGCAAGCATGTTTCGAAAAATCCATCCCACCATCTCCTGTTAGTATGTGTCGTGGTTTTTAATTCCACACATAAATTAAAAGTGGCTTATACCAAATTAACAATTTCTTTAACAGCTTAAATTTTTTTATTTACTGCCATTACAAAATATTTAACACAAACAATAATTTTTCAGAAAATTTTATAAAAATTTATGCACAAATAAATTAATAAAAATGTAAACAAACATGGACAAATATTGCCATCGCCGTCTGCCGTTGTATTATGTTTATTTTTCTCTCCCGCAACGAGAAATCGCACCGCACCGCAAACATTGTGTTTAGACTCTAAATCTCTACAAATTGATCTAAGAACGGAGAGAATTATCGAAAAAATAACGGTAATACAGATGCTTGTGACGCTATGACCTCTCGTAACAAACTTGAGCAATTAGCATCAACAAGGTCACATTTCAGTTTGTGTTTGGCATTCCTCTTGTACATGTGGTTTTCTTTGTAGCAAAAAAAGAAACATTTGATTTTATAACTGTATTTTAGTGAAAAAGAAGGTGAGAAATAATAGGTTAGAATTTTAAAAAGGCTCTCCTGTAAAGTTTCAAATTTTGAGTTGTGACGGTCTTGCACGAAATGAGCTATATAATATCATTTTCGCTATCATATCGTTCTATGGTTCATTGGGAAATTAATTTTATAAACGTTTTTTTTTTCAACCCTAACTCATTTATATAATCAGAATTATATTTTGAATTTTAACTCATAGGCTTTCTATACACCTTTAAAAATTTGTAATCAAAGAAAAAGTGACTTAGCTTAAAATATTTTCGCACATTAACTCCTTAAAAATTGTGTTTTATAAATAACTTCCGATTTTGAGGGCGAAATTTAAATTCTAAAAACAACAAAATGATTGACGTAAAAAGGTCTACGACCTGCACTTCTGTATTTTTGCTCATATGAAGTCATTTATGTCATATATGTATTTTATAAGAAATCTTTTCCCTTAAATGTTAAAATTTATTTTCATTTGCAGCCGGTTCCAGCGGTTCCTATTGCGGAAATGTCAAGTGCAATTCCTTTGAAAAATGTGAAAGCGATCGATCTACCAAAAGGCCAAAGTGTGTACGTTCATAAGCTATTAACGCCTGATATATACTTTTCAATTTTATATTAATATCAACATTTGTTAATAAAGCTTAAAACCAGTTTCTAAATCTACTTATTATACATACGTGAATTTTAATTTTTTGAGAATTATTTAAATTTTTACAATAACATATTTTAATTCGTAGAAAAATAAAGTTTTTTTTAGTATTGAATGGTAAGTAATAAAGAATAGTTTATAGATCAAATACAACTTTAAAATTCTATAAAGTTTTTCTGCGTTTTGTTAAGAAATCAGCGCTGGATTAGTTAAACTAAACTTAAATTTATATGTAGCTTAAACTCAAGTCAGTGTCCCATGTATTATATGTAGTTTAAGAAGTAACATGTGGCAGCACTACGATAAATGTTATCAAATTCATATGGTCTGTATGGGGTGTTTAAACGTCCAATTTTATACGTTTAAAGATGGTTTATATGTTAACCGATTTATAGATTTTTTAGTTTAAACACATTTTAAGCCAAAAAGAGAATTTAACTTGCTCTTATTTACCCTTAAGCTGTGTACATCAAAAAATTCTCGAAAAGTGCAATAAGATAAGTCCCGACATTTGGAAGAAATTAAATCGATGCCAAGCCGTCTACATTCTGTTGGGAATCAAAAAGGTGGCGCAACAAATTACTTACTTTGTGTTCTTTTAAGCATTATTGAATGTGAGACAGAAAAGTGACTTTTCCTAAGTTTTACCTTCATGTACATTTTTAAACGCAACTAAGAAAAAAAAAATTTGTTGTTTTTAAATAAAAGGATTTTTGTGATGATATAGACAAAATTTACATGTATTTTCTTTTATCAAAACAGAGATATGGCGTGCAGAAATATTTTCATGTGTCTTCCCGACTTTAAATGTGAGCCACTGTATATAAGAATTTATTTATGTACACAAACTTCGTAAATTTGCCAAGCAATTTTGACTCGTAAACTTGGGCTGTTCAATTGTGCATTTATACAAACAGATTTTTTTTATGCCTTCCGTCTTTTTTAATGAAAAATTTAAGTTTTACCAAATCACAGCCAATAACTTCTTGGAATAAAATGAGCAATTAGTCTTTTGAATTTCTGAATGCATTTTTATAAACGAATTTCACTTTTTAGACACAAATTTTAAAATTTATATTTTGTAAACATTTTACATTCAGGCCTGTTCTGAAAATCACTTTATTTCAAATTACGTGATTTCAGAAATCACATTTGCTTTTAAAATTACACTTGTTATATTGTAGTGTTCCGTTTTGTGTTTTTCGGTATGTTTTTCAATTGCCGAAAGAACCCGCAAAACACAAAAACGGTGTAATTTTCAGAGCACCACAAAAACACATATTAAAGGAAGAAAGGGAGAAGGGGCTTCATGAAGCGAGTCTCACAAGTTTACCCATTTGCACAAATACCAATTTTAAGCGATTTAATGAAAAATTCCATTTGTTGCTCACGTATATTTTATTGTTATAAAAAATCATTCAGTACAGAGCAAATCATCTCTTGTTTTCAATTTTATTGTAAACAATTAGTTTTTCTAGTTTTTAGCTGTCCGTACTTCTGCCTAGCCGGCTGGTTGTTCATGTAAACCTTGTGATCGAAGTACAGGTCGCAGTTTTGGAAATAATTTGACGAAATTTGGTACATAGGCTTTAATTGGTAAAAGGACGAAGCATATTACAAATGGTTACAATTTTGTTTAAAGACATCCGACATTCTACAGTTAACCTACTTAGATGTCGTATAGCCACCCGCTAGGAAACCAAGGCAGCCTTGCTATCAGTCAATATACATATATACCACCTTTCTTCGCATTTCCGCCTGCACGACACTACAGTCGCCCGGCAGACGAAAGGGAACTTTTATATCGAGTTCCTCTATGAAGAAACCCTGCCAACTCTTTCTTCTTTCTTCGACCCATCAGTATAGACCCTTAGGGCTGGTCTACGGTAAGCCTTTTCACCTGAAATCACACTACCGTGTATCGTATGTGCGGCGTACCGCGCATCAAAGAAACGCTCCGGGGTACTGTAGTCCACCCCGTAAGGGACAATCAAATGCTTGATTATCCTGGCGTGGCCATAATCACGAGTCGACCATGCCGCGGATGTCTACCGGGAGCCAGTTTAACACTGTTAACCGAGCCCTCGTGGGTGTGGAACGTACTGATCTAGTGATCATCATCGCGAACCGTCTGTGTACCTTTCCAAGGATCGCGCGGTACCTGCCTTTATGCATCGCAGTCCACCATACAACAACCCCGGAAAAAGATTTGGCTTAACATGCTTATGGGTTGACGTCGTATAACTGTACCAAGCTACAGTTTTGGCGGTTTTCAACAGTAACCATATGCAATCATTTTTAACCTCTCATTTGTAGCTTGTCTGTCTGGTGGGGACCCATAAATAACTTAAAGTGACTTGGTGTAGAACCATTTAAACTCAAATAAATTACTAGTGGAAACCAAAAAACACTCTACAGGGGATTCTATGAGCTCTCGCCTTCCTGGTCAAATGTTTAAGTCGACCGATGACTTGTGGATTAGGCTCCAATATTGTGTGATAACCTGGCAATATAACTATGAATAGTTAGCCAAAAACTTATAGTTTTAAATTAAAATAATACTCACAAATAGTGTTGGATATCATATGAACTAACTATACTCTCTTACCTGCTTTTAATTTCTTTTAATAGTTTAAAGTCGTAATAAAAAATTAATTATTTTATATTCAACTTATAATTTGAAAAGTTACATTATGAAACAAATTAAATAGCATATGAAATATATTTATTAGATAGTTTTCAATGTATAACTTAATTGAAAATTCCTGATAACCTGCAGACAACAATAAAAAACAGTTAAGGTGTTTGATAAAAAACAACACAAGAAAACAATTTTTCAATTATGCAATATTATATATTCAACAGCAGTAACAACAAAAACACATCCTTACATGCTCAAATACTCGTACTTATGGAAACTGTTTACAAAATTTACATCTAGCCCTAAATATTAAAGATGTTTAAAAAAGTATCTTTAATTGAAATCGAAGTAAATCTTATGACTATGAAAGCCCATTTCTGAAAACCAAAAATAATAAGGAATGTGAAATTTGCACACCAAAACTAATAAATTAACAAAAACTTACATTTACAACAATTTTTTTTAAAATTATTTACACCGTCGAAAGCAAATTTATTTTCGTTGAAAAATTCGATGCACAACGAAATTTTTCGAGCGTGAGCGTTAAATTTCCTTGTATTTTTGAATCAAAAACCACTCACGCGCGTAGCTCTAATTTTAATACTTCGACATATCTACCTGTAAAAGTGATACGAACGTAATTACACATTTGTAATATTCGGATAAACAAGCTGTGCATTTTGTAGATATTTACTAAAAAAAACATGTTTAAAAAAGGTTTACAAACAAAAGTTGTATAATTCATTTAATATTACAAAGGTAAACATACCGATTATATTGATTACTTAAATTTGTAAAAATTAAAAATTGTGATTTTTATTTCGTAATTAATGATTAATTTAATTAAAAATATGATAAAAAAAATGTGTTAATTAATTCAATTAAAAATAATAAACATAAAATATAATTTTATTCAATTACCTCAGTCGATTCAAACTTACTAAAATAATAATTAATATTCAATAATAGAGCAAACTAGTATTTGATTTATTTGTAAGATAATATTAAAATTTGTATTGAATGAATTAAGATGAATAATTGAAATTTGAATTCGAAATTAATTAACAAAAATTAATTAACTAAAAAAGTTAACCATAAAAATCTTGTTTGTTATTTTTTTGGCCAAGTTGTTTGGATATTATATATAAGTTTTTGTTAAGCTAATTGGGCCTAATGTATTAATGTAAAATAAAAAATCTTTTTTACATGTTTCTCCCAACGTTTCGTCAATTATTTGTTGACATCTTCAGGGGTTGTAATTACTAAGTAGTTTTTCACATTAAATTATACATTAAATGTTACACAGCTTACATAAAACATAAAACATTTAACATATAATTAAATTAAGCACACAACTTAAATTAATATCACAGCTTATCTTTTCTATTTTATTGCAACTCTAAAAAAAAATCTTATTTCAACAAAAACACATTTTTTACCAACCACTTCTACACCATTTTTCGTTGAAATTGAGAAAATTCCAAATGAAATTGAGAATTTCAATTTGAAATTTAGAAAATTCCAAATGAAATTGAGAAATTTTAATTTTAAATTGAAAAACTGAATTAAATGATTTTTATTATATTCATACAACAAACATAATGATGAAGATCCAGAGCAGATTGATAAAACGTTGTAGTACGTTGTATGGCTCTACTGCAATCTCCAGTAGTTATACATTTCTTAGAAGCCTTAATGTTGTAGTATGTTGTATTGCGTAGTATGTACTACAATCTCTAGTATTAGTTATACATGTCTTAGAAGCCTTCTAAAAAGTCAAGTCTCTGCTCTCCTGCATTGGGAAGAATTTCTTTCGGATCATTTATCTTTGTTTTCGCCATACTTTTTATTTTTGACCAAATAATTTCAACGGGGTTAAGCATCGGTGAATAGGAGCTCAATCACAGGAGTTTAGCTGGAGAGTATGGTGAAAACAAAGATGAATGTACCAAACATTATTCCCCCAATTGAGTAGAAGAGCAGAGACTTGACTTTTTAGAAGGCTTCTAAGACATGTATAACTACTAGAGATTGCAGTACATACTACGCAATACAACATACTACAACATCTTACCAATCTACTCTGGATCTTGAAGATATGCCTGTTGGTCAACAATACTGCGATATGCATTTATTTTAATTTTTTCCATCATTATGTTTTTTATGTACGTTCGTTGTATGAATATTAAAAAAAATAATGTAATTCAATTTTATAAATTAAAATTTCTCAATTTCATTTGGAATTTTCTCAATTTCAAATTAAAATTTCCTAATTTCATTTGGGATTTTCTCAATTTCAAATTGATATTCTCAATTTCAATTGGAATTTTCTCAATTTCAAATTCATATTCTCAATTTCAATTGGAATTTTCTCAATATCAAATTGGAATTCTCATTTTCACTTGGAATTTTTTCAATTTCATCTGGAATTTTCTCATTTTCAATGAAAAATGGTAGTAATTATGTAGTGTAATTTCGTGAAATCGCTCCATATCAATCAATTGGAAAATAAAACCACACGGAACTTTTGGTTTTTCTTTTTTTTTTGTGCATTTCAAATGACATTTATTTCTGAAATTAATTTTCTTGTTTAATTATTTTCTCACATTAAAATTTCATTAAAATTCAAAAAGTTGTGGACTTGGCAGAAACAAAAATTTTTAACTAACATTTTTTACATGTTGCAGTCAAAATCGGTTTTACCTGTATTCACCTTTTTAAAACCGACTTATACAAATTAGTTTGTACAAATTCCAAAGTTTATAAAATAAAATTTTCAACAACGTTAACACAGACATTAGTGTACACTAATACTTAGTTACTGCGCACTTTAACAATTTGCTATTGTTTAAAGACATTTTCATGTTGATGTTGCTTCAATTGTTTATCGTTTTGTGCAAATTATAAAATTGTTTAAACAAGCCTGTCTGTATCCTCTAACAACTAACAAAATTCAAACCGTAAATTTGAAGTGTGGGCGGGCCGTCATCGTTTTCTGCATGTTTCTTTGACTTTTTTTTTCTTCTTCGCAAAGGAAAAATTCACTTCAACATTTATATGTATGTAAGTATGTAACAGATATGTGAACACTTTCTCTGCTGACAAACCATTCATAACAAATTAAAAGGAAAAATCACAAACTCATACACACAAATAAAAGGAAAAACGAAATAATTAGCATAATCGTGCCGATATGTTTTTCTTTCATTTTTCGCCAAAAATGTATTTCTAAAGGCTCTTATGGCATAGTGTTGGATACGAGTGAGTATTTGGATTATTTCAGCACCTATTTGGTATTTTAAGCAAATGGCAGGCAGCAAATATCAAACAAACAACAAACATCATCATGTTGATGAAAATGTAATGTGGCTCTTCTTGGGTTTCCTAAATAAATGGGATAATTTTATATGGCCAGAAGGGAATAATTTTCTTAGTATACATATAAGCAATTTCGGAAAAAAAACAATTTACAAATTGTAATTTGTAAAACTGACCTATAAAAGTATTAACAAAAATATAGTATTTTACATCAGCCTATTTAATCATCCTCGTCTGTAATAAGGGATAACAATTCGGAATTTAATATCGGTAGATTAACGACTTTGTTATAGCACTT
Organism: Pollenia amentaria; assembly: GCA_943735925.1. Lineage (NCBI taxonomy): Eukaryota > Metazoa > Arthropoda > Insecta > Diptera > Polleniidae > Pollenia > Pollenia amentaria. The sequence continues at coordinate 158,925,343 of OX031009.1, forward strand.
TTAGTACAGCCTAGGGCATATAAGACATGAAACATATTTACAATATACAGGGGTGTTTCGGAAATCGATAACGAAAAAAGCAAGAATATTGAAGTTCTTTTTAAAACACTCTTAATACAATTTTTTAATTTTCTCATAGAATTCTGTTTAATAGAGAAATATTTGTATTGTATTGTATTTGTATTTCTTTTACAACAAAAATCTTATAAAAAAACGACTTTTAAATTCTTGCGTTTTGCGTTTTCGATTTCCAGAACACCTCCGATAAGAGACTTATTAAGGGTCCATGAAGGAACATACAAATCTGCAAAAATTAAAAATATATACAAAACCTTCATATCTTAATTCGTTCTAAATTCATATTAAAGTAAAAAAAAAAAAAGGTAAGCTTAAAGTAGTGGTTACGTTTATTTTGACAAATATGTCTCCATACCGTTTCTAATCAACATACGATTGGGGCATCCGCAAAAAAAAATTTTAGATTCTGATTGTTGGTTGGAAAAACAAAGACAAAATAATAGCGGAGTTCAGTGTTTGGTGCAAATGGTCTTGCGAAAGAGCAAATGCAAAATTTTAAAATAGCTGATAAACGTTTTGTTTCCTTCAACTTTGTAAGTTTCAAAAGTTTTGACTACACATTGCTTCGGTTTACTTGAGGAGAGTTTAAAATAAATTATTTTCATATTTTGTATGCCCTGTATGGGACGATAATATTCTGCCAACATTTTTCAATCTTTAAGGTTCCAATCCTTTCCTAATATCTTTACTCGTCCATGTAATGAACAAATTTGATGATAATTTTCTTTGATAAATACGGTAGTATTCTTTCTCAAGTCTTTTTCAACAAGTCCAAAAACTCGATCCGCTGGTAAAAAGCTATGACCACAGACAGGAAAATATAATTCCACTTGCTTTATTTGCTCGTTATTTAACATCCAATGCATTAAAGTAATGGGTGGTTCAAGTAGAGATACTTTTTTCAATAGCCTTTTTTTGACAGATCACGTGTGAGTCGTGTCATGCTGTCATGTTATTTTTGTTTAGTATTGTTTGGCATTTCATAATGGAAAGACTTATGCCTGAACAACGTTTATAAATCTTTCAACTTTATTACGAAAATTCACGTTCTGGGAGGAATGTGTTTCGTGCACTTCGCTCAACTTATGATCAACATAATCGGCCTACTGAGCGTACTATTCGCAACACCATCACCCATTTTGAGACCCAGAATTCATTATTGGATAATATTCGACCCAATAGACCACGTCCAGCACCTGTGAAGAAAATATGGGGGCCGTAGCTGAGAGTGTGCACGAAGACCGTGGAGAGTCGATTCGGCGCCGTTCGCAGCAACTCGGACAAAGATTGTGTGATATCACACCGTTAGACTTTTTCCTGTGTGGATATGTAAAGTCTATTCAGGCCTTGGAGGAAAATATCACGCGTGTCATTCGCCAGTTACCAGTCGAAATGCTCATCGAAAATTGGACTCAACGGATGGACCATTTGCGACATAGCAACGGCCAACATTTGATAGACATAATCTTCAAAAAATAAATGCCAAAGAATGTTCTTTCAAATGATAATAAACATTCCCCCATTAAATTTGAATTTTCTGTTTTTTTTTTTTTTTTAAAAGTAGGGAACCTCGAAATGGATCACGCTTTATGAATAATATGCATATTTTTGTTTTGTCCACCACAACCATCGCAAAATAGTGAAAGGTATCTATATCCGACAAACTGAGCGTACCGAAATGTGCCAATAAAGCTGAACCAACAACAAGCAGCTCCTCGACCAGCTCGTGGTAATGGTTGAACTGGTTGCATATCGAAACAAAGACTTACAGATCTAGGAGGCTCATTCCTGGTAAATTCATAGAAAGTGTTGGCTCTCAGCTTGTTAATCCTTTGTTGAGTAATCAGGGGTGTCATAGAATCCAAGTCGGTTTTGCTAATTGTCGGTTTTTTAAACCAATATTGGTTTCATTTGGTGTCATTAAAACAAGTCGGTTTTGTTATTTTCGAATACAAATAAAACCGATATTCGAAACAGCTGTTTTATGTTTTGGTTCATGTGTTTATAGTTTTTAATGCAATTTTTGTTTGATAATTTTTTAAATTATGATTGTGCACTAAAAAATTGTTAAAACTTGTGTTTGTAATAAAAGGAAAATTATAGAAAAGAAAATAAGAATGGAAACACACTAAACATATGCAATAAATGCCATCGTTGTATTAAATATTTGCATTTGTTGTTTACATTTGTGTAATTTTATTGTTTTGTAGAATTATAAAGCAAATTTATTAAAAATAAAATATAAATTGTTTCTTGTTAATAAATAAAATAAATAAATGTGTTGCGAACTTTCTGTACGCAGAAAAAGTGAGAATACTTTTGCAAGCTCGCAGCAGCACGCTGCCGGAGACTACCGGAGACATGCAAAAAATACTAATTTACCAATTTTATTTATTTTCATCTATGCAAAATAACTAACTGTTGAAAAAATTAAATAAAAAATTAAACTTTAACCAACTATATTTATTTCCAATATAAAAACAAGAGCTGTAAGCTGCTTGGTTTATTTTCAATAAAAATCCGATAATATTGGTTTCTGTGACACCTAAAACCGACACTAATTTCAGTTCGAACAAAAAACCGATAAAATTGGATTTCATAACACCAATGTATTTTTTTTGTCGGTTTCAAATCCAATACCGATAAGATTGGTTTTTATGACACCCCTGAATAAGTTGCTGTTTCAAAACTAAATTTGTTTCCATTTTGATTTTTGTTTTTTTTAATACGCATTGGCCACACACATCTGTCGCTAGGGAAGTGAACCCTATATTAAGAGTGTTAAAAATATTCCAGAAATATGTCTTTTAAACTTTCAGTATGTTATCAACTGAGTCGTTATACATTTCCCATAATTTCTTTATATTAAGATATGGTGATATATAGCATCTTTGGGATTTATTTCTATTATAATGGCACTCTTTAGCAGGGAGATTTTTTAAGAATTTTAGTACACTCTCTTTCTTGTGTTTGAATTTAGCTGTAAGCCAGACCTACCATATTTGCCGGTTTTTTTGCCTTGAAATTAGCAGTGGCGATTTGCAGATTTTTGCTCCAAAACTGCCGATTTTTGATAAGCACTTAAACTACGGTAACTTTGCTTGTTAACGTGTAATTCATTAAGTTTGGTTAACTTTGGAAATTTCTTGTAGCGATTTATTGCAAAACTGTGTAATTATTGCATTTTGCTGTGAACCATTATATTTTATATTGAATTGCAGTGTAGCTATTGAGTTTTGGAATGCTTTATAATAAAGCTAATATAGATTTCAATGTGTAGAATAGGATTCAATCAAAAAACTTGAAAAATGTAATTATTGCGTTTTGTAATGAACATCCTCATATACATACATATGTACATATGTATGTATCTGGTCAAAATAGATTTAGTAGAAATCTGCTTTTTAAATATTTGAATCAAGTATCTTTAAAAATATCGAGTGTTGTAAAATCATTTTCGTTAACTTTGAACAAATTAAATTGAATTTTAATTAAAAAGTTTGAGCATTTCAGGTGTTGTATTAAAGTTGTGACACGTATTATTTAATGAACACTTCACACTTAATACGCTTTTGTATTAAGTCTAGCGATTTTTGTTCAACTAAAGACAAGCTGAAAGATAAAGTATTATTAAGTTATTGTTTTATACAGCCAAGCTAATAGTGAAACCCCCTAAACATAAATTTATGCCCCTCAAATTTTTCTTCAAAGAAAATTTGACCCTAAATTAAATAAAACCCCTAAATCTGGGTGGAAAACCCCAAACGTAGCCACTCTAATTCGGATCGAAATTTTCTTTCTTTTAGCAACTATGGTCTTTTGCATTCCGTTTAAACATTTTTCTTCGACTGTATGTATTCTGCATTACGACCGCAACTACGTTTTATTAAGTTATTTATTTACTAAGGGAAAGCTCTTCGATGTTTTGTTTATTTCGTTTAAAAAACTGCGCAATTAAAAAATGTTAGTATAATGAAAGACAATAAATATTTTTTTAATAACATATTTATTTTTTTGTACTTGAATTTAAAAGTTTTATTTAATTTATTGCAGCTCAAAAACAATATCACCTGAACAGTACGAAAAGCTGGCAAATTTGTTTAATTTACTTTTCCACTATGAGGGAGTTTACACGGTGTCTTTTCAGAAACCGGGGTTGGAAAACAGACAGGAAACGTGGTTTCATGTTTGTTTTTGTAAATTTCCATTTTTATTAGATTGTATGTATATGGATATTAGACAATTAAGCCTGGTACTCTGTTCAACATTTCACGTGAAATGCTGTCAAAACTCATATGAAAAAAAACTTGTGCGGAATTTCTATGAAATTATGTTGATAGAGTTGTACTCTGTTGAATTTGTGAAAAAGTTGCGAAATGATTCTGGCAACATTTTTTTATAACTGCGAAATAATGAGAAACTAAACTAACGCAACCGGTAACAGTTTTTCATCAATATTAACTTTAACTTTTTACTAAAAAAATACTTTTCAGTGAATACATGTGGGTTTTGTTCACATACACAAAACAATGTTGCATTTTTAAATAATTAAAAACGTCAAATTGTGCAAACTCGCGAGGTAAGTAACATTGATACATGTCAAATTTTTCGTATGAAATAATAGATGTTGCTGAACATTTTTCACAAATTGGAACAGAGTACTCGACATGAAAACTGACATATTTGGAAAGACATCGTAAAAAGACAATAGGTTTTTGGAAGCATGTTCAAAAGAAATGAATAAAACAGACATGTCTGAAAAGACACCGTGTAAATGCCCACAATAAATTTTTAATTATGTTTATTTTATTTGTTTAACTTATTTAACACGGCTTTTTTGCACAAAATTTAACTTTTTATTAAAATGTTTACAATTCCAAATTTTGAATTTTGAAATTGTTCCAAACGTATTTTATTGCAATCTAAATCATCTAACCAAATATTATTGGAATCGGTCCATATTTGACCATAGCACCAATGCAAATACTTCTCCCGAAAATAGCTTTTAATGCCATAACTTCCTTATAAATATTAGTATTGACATAAAAATTTGCGACAATAACTTTTACGATAGGTACTACATCATGACAAAATTTTGTAGGTATTATTAGGTTATTCCATTAGGTAGGTACAAAATTGACCATAGGTCCCATATAAACCCCCTTCCTATAATCGGCGAAAGGCAAGCAAATCTCATATAGATGAAGATATCTGAATGATATTCGGCACAAATCACTTTTATATAACTCTTAACCTCATAACATAATTCTGTTCTGGCGACCATGATTGGCGATGGGTCAAAAATAGGGTACACTCTCAAAATTTTTTTTAAAATATTATGGTGTAGGGTATCGTATGGTCGGGCTTGGCGACTGCACTTTCTTACTTGTTTGTTTGAAGTTTTTGTATACATATATATACCTTGTAAATACTATGAGAGAAAATTCTGTCACGAACGGTATGTCACGAACGATATCACATTTTTTTCATTATAAAACCACCCAGAACAATTATTGTTTTTCCAATTAGGGATTATAAAGGAAAAATATGTGGTTTAATGTAAATAATTAAAAACAGAAAAAATACTCCCACAATTCGCAGATTTTCGGATTTTTTTATATTCACCCCGAAATTACTTCCGTTTTATGTCACGTACGATATGCACCTATTTTGCTAGATATTTTGGACAACAAGGTTCCGAATGTTATAATTATTTTTTTCAAATATATTTGCCACTAAATGAAAAAATTTCCAGTTTACTACTATTTGTGCAAAAACTCTATCGCTCTGAAGGCGTACAAATGTCACGTACGATGACATGGAAATGCCCATATGCTAAAAAGTCGAAGTGGAAACAAACGAAAATGAAAGTTTGCATGAAGTTTTCTGAAAATATACCCGAATGAATTTTTTTTATGTATTTTCACAAGGGCATATTTTTGAAGAACAATGTCCATTTTTATGAACGTTCATGAAAGAACTTAGAAGTTAATAGTATTTTATACGCCACTTTTATAAATTTATTTTAAATATTAGCCTTTTGTGCTGCATACGTAAAATTACTGCTGCGTATTAAGTTGTTGTCATTTCAATCAAGCAAAGTGAAATTTATTTTCTTTTTATCATTTTGTTTTGTTTTCGCTTTAACTACTTTTTTCGTTAAATTCGTTACACCAAACAGTGGCGTTTAGAGCAAAACAATACTTAAAAACCTTTAAAATAGTTGAATATGGAACAAAATTAATGACTAATATCTCTAAGGGGGTATTTAAAATATTTATACCCCATACCTAACTTAACTTTTTTTTAAATGGTCGGTAGGTCAAACGAGTAATGAGCTGACGACATATTAAATAAATTTGTTAGCATTTTACTTTTTTAAGCATTTTTTATATTTATTACAATTATAATACTTAAAGATTAAAAAAGAATTAATTTATAATCGTTATTTATCATCATCCTTGTTTTTAATCTAAATTTACATAAAAAATATTATTGAATTAATTTTTTGTGTTTTTCTTTTATCTTTTTTTTATAATTTATTTATAGGCAATTATGTGTGTGTATAAGTGTGTATAAATAATTTTCCAAAAATTTAAAACATTTTTTTTTTTTTGTTGTAATTAATTTGTTCAACTAGGAAAAATTATATATAATTAATCGACTTAATTTAAAAAAAAATAATAAACAAATTATATAAATATTTTGAATTTTCGCTTCTTTGTTGTTTATGACAAAAATGGATTCGATGCTGTTGCTTCCGGTTTAATCCAAGGCATGTTATTGTTGTTCTAAAAGAAATTAACAAAAAAAGTATAAGAAATAAAGAAAAGTATATTATAAAGTTGTAAAACAAATATAATATAAATACATAACTAGCATGCAGTACTTTTTTTTAATTTAATAAATTAAGTTTGGAAAACGTTAAGGAATTTTACCAATCATTAATGCTATTGTAATTTTCTACTGTTTTATTAGAAAAACAAAATTATTTAAACTACATTTTGGTTAGTAGTGAATTTGAAAATGTTAGAGCAAATATGTACACAGTAAGAGTTTTAGTTAAAAAAAATAACATTGTTTTGTTTTAATTTTACCCAGTTTATTTAAGCGTCCAAGCTTCCATTGTTGGCTACAAGATATAAAATTGCAATCGAGTATTAAATATTAGCATTACATTCATTTAGCATTAGTTAAATTAAATATAGCATTTTCAAATGTTTTATAATAAAATCTTTCTTATTAACTGCATCAACAACAACAAAAAAAACTGTACGTAAATTAAAAGATTTTAAGCAGATAATTTTGTTTCAAAACTAATATTTATTGCCATAGAATTCAGAATTACTCTAATCGTAAAATTATTAACTTAAATAGTTGAAACAAAGCCGCGAAAAACGTAAAAGACACTTTTTGCAAAAACTGTTTTTTGCACATTACCGTTAAAATTACTCTCTTAAACCCTGTTTAAACAGCAATTCACCCAAAATTATGCACCTTAACCAATCTAGCCGGACATTCCTCTTTTTTTAGCTTATTTTGTTTCTTAAAAGTTATTGAGGGCCCCTAGATCGATGACACTTGGCACAGATATCTGTTATGGTCATATGCAGATAAAGCAGGTAAAATAAAATCGGACTGCGGGGAAAAAGTTCCCCCTAGAAGAACTAATCCTTCCTCTAAAAAATTCGACTTTTTTTAAGTTTTCCCTTTTGTTTAGCAAATTGCTTAGAAAATACAACTTTTAACGTAGGCGAAAGTAAAAAAAAACCTTAAATTGGACCCATAAGATCGTAAAATTCCATTTTGTTCCGCCCTCTTTTGTGGGCGATTACATTAAATAATATTTGCAAAAATTATGTAACTATTAAAAGAAATAGAATTCTTACGCCTTAATACCATAAAAATTAAGGCCCTAATAATGTAAAACGCAACGCATCGCCAAAGAATTACTTTGAAAGCACAAACAATGTCATAAATATTTTGTAATTTTGTTGCTGCTTTCAACAGAAATTCATATACCGTTTTAAAATTTTCGACGCCACAAGCAATGCAGCGTTTGAAATCTTAAAACGCAATGTGAATTTCTGTAGAAAGCAATAACAAAATTACAAAATATTTATGACATTGTTGTTTGTGCTTTCAATATAATATAATAAAATAGCTTTTATGGGTAGGGGGAGGGATCCGTCAAATCCCCAACCCCGAAACGACCCTGTTTTTTCTTTTTTCTAATTTTCACAAAATATAAATTTTTAAGCTTTTATGTCGCTTATACATATGTATTTTACCCTACGGCCACACGTGCAATTTGTGATGTCTTAACACAAGGAATAACGCCGGCAGAATAACTTCGTCAAATTGCCATTGTGTTTTAGGTGGAGAACACGTAAATATCTTACAATATAAGTTTAAAAACAAGCTAAAGACAGGTTGTGTGTTATATTCATAGCGAAGAAACAAGTTTTTTTCACCAATTTGCTTTTAAAATGAATTTATTTTCGGAAAACTTATTTTGCACTTTATTTTGCGCTTTAATTTTAATTATTTATCAGCCACGCGCGTATTTTTGACAAGTTGTATAAAAAAGTTAATAAAAAGCAACAAAAAAAAGCTGTCTGTCAAACTTAAACGTCAAGTTATGTTATAAAATAGCTTTCAAGACAGATTGCTTAACAACGCTGTTAAAACACAAGCAAAACACTAACATGAGGAGGCTATACCTAACACTAGCATGATGTTAGTGTTAATGTTAACCATTTGATGTCAGTTGTAGCCTGGGTGTTATAGTTGGGTTGTTCACGAAATGCTGTTTATCAGGTTATATGGTTATGTAGTTATATTAACAGCAACAAAATATTTTTAAAAAAAATTGAATAAATGTATTTTGTTGTTGTGAATATAATTAAATAACCATTTAACCTGATAACCAGCCTTCCGTGAATAACCAAATTATTTAATTTTTTTGAAAATAATTTATTTATTCATAAATATACCTTTAACAATACATTTTATTTAAAATAATAACAACTTATTTATTTATGGGTCGATTACGGATGGCTATACAATTGCAGTTGTGTTGCCAGTTGCCAAAATTATATGACGTATGGCAACTGCCAACTAACAGCTTGTTATTTCAGTTGCCATATTGGTAACATATTGGCAACCACAAACTTGTAGTGGCGGCAAAACTAATAAGTAAATGTATTTTTTATAAAAGGTTTGTGTTTTTTAAGTTTATGTATGTAGTATGTTTCTTTAATTTTAGATTTAAAAATGCTAAACATAACAACTTGAGAACAGTTTGAACTTTTAACGCAAGAAATGGAAAATAATAGTCAAATAGCTCGTGTTGTTCGGCCTTTTGGGGAAACAAAAGCCAGCACTAAAGCTACATGAAAACGTATCGCAGAAAAATTTAACGGTTGTACAGTACATTAAAAGGCAAAATAACAGAAAAAAATTTCGCACTATAAAACCATGTATACACTACCGGCGGATAATCGTCAGAGGAAATAAGTTTGGCCTCGATTGAACTGGCAGTAAATCATAAGGACATATCATTTGGACAAACCAAGCTGAAGTTTTGGAACAAGAAACTGAGCTCCAAAATACTAAAGAGTGGCAACAACAAACGGCAGAGGTCTTGATATATCTCTTATATAGCGTCTAACGTTTACCGCCTCCTCTTGGTCGGCTAAAAATAGGTCCACAGAAGTAATCAAATTTTTTAATTTTATTTTATATAACTTTTTATTCACTTTAAGTCACTTGTTTCGTTTTTTTTTAAGTTTTTATATTTATTTTTAGTTGCCGTACTGTCAAAATAGTATTATTGATAACTTGTTGGCAACTAAAGAATGTTGATGTACCTAATACCAATTGAAATTGAAGTTGTATTGCCATCCGTAATCGACCCATTAGTTTTATATAGATGTTGATATGTCACCATCTCCTTGACATATGAAATTTCGAATAATTTTTTAGCTAAAAATTTAAATTTTCTTTTTTTTTAACGGGTAAACCATTACATTCCTGAACTATTTGGAATACTACTCTTCTTGTAAGCACTTTTTCCGTTTTTCTCTAGAAGCGTCAAAAGGGTTTTAAAAACAATTTTGTGCAATAAACAACAAGAAATAGTAAAAAAAAACTAAGTACCTGTAACCCAGATTTGTTTTTTTTAAACTATTATTTTTGTCTTTAATAATTTTAAAAGTTAATTTGAACGGGTACATTTATTTTGCTTCATAAAATAACGGCATTTAGAACGCAGCTGCACAGTTGGTTTAAAGCCGTTAGAGGAGTGGGTGAAAATCACTGTTTCGCACTTTCCTTTTTTACATACATTTACAATTTTAATAAAAGACATCTTAGTACAATTATTGAAAACCAAAACAGTTTATGACTAACAAAAAGGTTTCCTACTCATATGTACCTCTGTAAGTTGAGCAAAAACAGAAAAAGGTGAAATTTTCATGTTGTAAAATTCCTGTCTTCATAAAAATAATTTAATGAAAATTAAATTCAATGAACTTAAGCCTAATTAAAAATATCTAAATTTGGATTAAAAACCATTAACAGTTCAATAAAATAACCAGAATACTAATTATTGTTAACAGCTAAGGCACGAGCTATGTTTACATTTGTCCTTCAAGTTGTGCTGAAAAAGGTCAACAAGAAAAAATAAAAGACAAAAACATGAAAAACAAAAATGTACTTTGGATTTCAAGAAGATTTCTTGACAAAAAGTACGAAAAAACAGAAGTTAGGAAGAACAAGTAAATCAATTAAAATAGATAATCATTCATTCAAAAGCAAATTTTGATCTACCAAGGTGAAATACCATTTGGTTTAAAGATTGATGTTTGACTATTGACGTCATCCGGCTGCAATAGCCGAATGAGTAAGACGGCAAACCCCACTGAAGAGATTAGGTGGTTACAATCGAAACTAGTCTGGGCAACCTGTCCGTGAACGCCTGGGCTCAAATCTCAGCACAGTCAAGAATGAAAAATTATCAATAAAAATTTTAATTAATTTCATGTTGTAAAATTCCTGTCTTCATAAAAATAATTTAATGAAAATTAAATTCAATGAACTTAAGCCTAATTAAAAATATCTAAATTTGGATTAAAAACCATTAACAGTTCAATAAAATAACCAGAATACTAATTATTTTCAAAAATCGCCAAAAAAAAAAAATGTAGAGATTTCAAATTTTATCGCGAAACCCTCCTAGCTTCACTTTTAAAAATCTTTTCATTTTTTTTACAAAAAAGTTAACAGAAAAATTGTTTTTTTTTTTTTGAATACCGAACGAATTTATTTATCATAAAAATTTTAAAATAAAATGTTTCTAAAAATTATTATAAGTAGCTGTAAATATAGTCTTTTATAGGAAAAAAATTAATGTTAAATCTTTATTCGTTTAGCCACAAAACATATATTGTAAACCTCTCAATACGATGTGCTTTCAATGTAATTCTTTGGCGTTGCGTTGAGTTTTACGTGATTAGGGCCTAATTTTGTCATTCGTTGTAAAACGTTTTAAAGATTCATATAAGACCGTAGTCATAAACGTAGTCGTATACATTTTGCTATAACTTCGGTTCAGTTTGAGATATAAAACTGATTGTTTTAAACATAAAGAGCACTTTTCTTAAGCAACTTCAAAATTTTGATTTTTTTTTTGAGATATGACTACGTTGCAATAAAGGAGCGATATGTATTTAAAAGTCGATTTAGCCATGTCCGTCTGATCAAAATACGTTAACTGTCGAACGACTCAACAGCAATGTGTAAAACTTTTACTAAGCAGTTTAGGTTTAAAATCCAACACAATTGTTTAAGCATAAAAACTTATTGGCCCAAGTGTAAATCAAATCCCAAAAAAAAAATGTTTTATTTGTTCTTCAAATAATAGCTAAATCAAGACTGCCAAGTCAAGAGCAAAGATTTCGTGAATTTGTTGTTCAAAGGAAGAACAACAAAGAGGAAAAGAACTCACAAAACTTAAAGTATTGCAATTTGAAAAACAAAAGTTTCATTGTATTACAGGAATGCAGTTTTAGAAGAGAATTGAAGATAGTTTCTGCAGTAAATGTTTCATACTACAGAAGTCCTTGTCAATATTATGAAACATTTTCTGTGAAATGGAAAAGTGCTCTTTGTTTCGTATACAAGTTGTTTTTGTAAGTATGTTATTGAGAGAGAGTGAAGGCTTACAAAATACTTAAGTGCTGCAAAACAAATGTTTCATTCTTTGGATACGAATGCAGTTTCAAAAGAAAATTGAAGAGTTGAAAAGTTGCTGCAGCAAATGTTTGAAAATATGGACGAGGACTAAGGTGGGCGCTACATTAAGGTAATTCACGTCACAAGTTGCACCCTTGCGAAAAAGGAAAAGTGCAAAAACATAACAACAACCACATAGAGATTGACTAGTGTACAACTAATTGTTTATTATAAAAACTCCCATATTTTAAAACCCCTGATTTAATGTATAAGACCGTATTTAGATTATGCAATTAACGCCAAGTTTTTTTCTCTATTCTCTTTTAAAGGTGCTTCGAAACTCTTTTCACATTTACATTTTAAATTTTTTTCATGCATTTTTTCAATCAAATGTAAACAAAACAACTGTGTTAAACCAGCCATTTCTTATCATTACTAAGCGATTAAAAATTGTTACAGATAAGAATAAATAAATGTGTCAATCGCAACACTTTTAATATACATATAAACTTCTATTAATATAAAAATACGACAGTATGAAATAACCCCCCAAGAATTAACTCCCTAAAACAAAATAAAATAACCCTCCAAAGCGTGGGACCTTATTTCATATGAAATATAGCCCCAGTTTTGGAAATGAAATAAACCCCCAATGAAATGAAATAACACCCCAAACAAAAATGAATTTACACCCTAATTTTGGGGTATTGCTTCATATGAAATAATTTCTAAAATTAAATAAAACCCGAATATGTGTAATAAAATTATTTATATAGGTTTGGTTTTAAGAATCACGCGATATATAGCATGGTTGGGACTTCGGCCGGGCGCAAGGATTTTCTCCAATATGGCATAGCAAGTACCGTCATCACTTAATAAAGCTTCTCTGCGTAAGTTAGCGAAGCCGGTATTAGTTATGCCATAAATAAGAATATCCTTGCGCCCAGCCGAAGGCCAGTTACGCAGATAAACTTTGGTTAACGAAGCCGGTATTTTCTATACCACAGAGGAGTAGATCCTTGCGCTCGGACGAAGGCCGCTATGCAGAGACATTTTAGTTAGCTAAGCCAGAGAAGAAAATCCTTGCTTCCAAAAACGTTTTCGTTATAAATTTAAGAAATATATTGGGGCTTTATTTCATATTGATTTTTGGTGGTAATTTCATATGAAAAAATCCTCTAATTACTGGTTGAATTAAATAAATAAATAAATAATTACAAAAATGAAATAACTCCCTAAATCTTCCAAAGGTCGTTGTTGTTGCTTTCTGTACAAATTTTTGGGTGGTTATTTCATTTTGTTTTTGGGGAGTTAATTGTTGGGGAGTTATTTCATGCCGCCTAAAAATACATATGTATGTATGTATATATAATTTAGATTTAAAACAATATCTATAATTAAAATTTAGTTATAATTAAAAAATGTTCTTTAAAAATGTACTGTAGAAGGCTTTTTACATAGGTACTTTTTAATAATTTACTATTTCTCAGAAAGTGGCTTTCTCGAAAAAATGATTTTTAAGAGATATGTATATATTTACTCTTTTAAATATATTATTCTTTAAAATTTATATTTGAACACACATATTTGAGAAGCACAACATTTTGGTTTGTTTTTACCTCTTGATTGTAAAATTTAAGAGAAAAAATGCAGTCGAACTTTGCTTTAGTTGGTTTTTTTAAACTTTTTTTTAAATTAAAAACATTTTTATGAAGACGGCGTTTTTCTTCATGACAACATTTAGAATAACAAAACAATTAAAACCGAAAATAACACAATACAAAAACGAATAAAATGCCTATCCATGCGTCGTCGTGCAACTTTTCCAAGCCCGTTTTCTTCCCTACACCTCTTACTAACAAGTAAAATGTTGCATGCAAAAGTTTAGGCGTTAATTGCATAATGTAAATATTGTCTAACTCACACAAAATACCAAGAACTAACATAAAATTGTTGTGAGAATGCACCGATTATCATTAACTTTGATATAAATTCGTTTTATCTGTTAGTGGTAAGGTCGTGTTAAAGCAAAAAAAAATTGAGTACAGACTTTGGTTTACTCGGCAAGTGACTTGCGCAACTAACTTGCCGAGTCTGAAAGGGGCCTAAAAGTCTGATAATAAAAAATATTTACTTTACAAAACACATACATATTTTCTATCTCCTATTTATACAGACAGAACATTTCAATTCAACACATATTTACATTAAAGCATACCAGACATAATGCAGTAAAAAAACAATAAATTCATGAATCTGTTATTGTTTGATATTGTTTAAGTTAACTAGTGATAATAGTTGGTATCTCGGTTAAGGGTTAAGGATTGCTACTCTTTTTAAGCAACTTTATTCTTTCGGAGTAACTTATTATAGTAAAAATACCGTTAATGGTTAATAAAACATTGTTTTCGCCATCTTCAAGTTTTTGTGTATATCAAGTTAGTTATTGACATAACTACCAAAGTGTTCACTACCGAATTTTTAAGGTAAATAAAGCAACTCTTTTCAAAATAAAACAAAATACCAAATTGTCTTTTTTTTCATTTTTTTCCACCTTGCACGCAAACAGATATTACGATCAGTTTAAATATGATGCTAAAAATAACCTGTACTTTTATAAATGCTGCGAAAATGCAATTGCTCATTCTGCAATCAGCTTTACAAAGCTAATAATGAATAAATAAAAAAAAAACGATATAAAGTTATAAGCAGTATTGAATTTTGAAATATTAAAAAATTTACTTTTTTCAGGCGTGATTGTTCTGCGGCAACACTGTGCGATGGAGGGAATCAAACAGGGGTGTTCTGGAAATCGTAAACGCAAAACGCAAGAATTTAAAAGTCGTTTTTTAATAAGATTTTTGTAGTAAAAGAAACACAAGTACAATACAATACAAATATTTCTCTATTAAACAGAATTCCATAAAAAATTTAAAAAAATTGGATTCAGAGTGTATTAAACAGAACTTCAAAATTCTTGCGTTTTGCGTTTTCGATTTCCAGAACACCCCTGATAGATTCGGCAAATAAAAAGCAAGTACCTCCCTATAATTTGCAATAATATTTATATTTTATTAAAATGTATTTATTTAGTAACTTTAAGGACCTAAAGTGAGAAGGATAGAAAGTTGTGATCATATTAAATATTTACTAAATTACACCACTCTTCTTTAAAATTCGATTTTTTTTTAAATGAAAACGTAAAGCCGCACTTATTTTGCAATTAAGGTTCTAGACTGAAAAAGATAAAAATCTGTGATAATATTTTTTCCGCCGAAATTCGATTTTATTCTTAATAAATCAATTTTTCATAGAAAAACTTAAAATCAAAAACTACATTTTTGTTAGAATTGTTGCTGTATTTCCTACAACTAATGCCGGAGAACAAATTACCTTTCTACTATAAAAACATTTGATAACCAAAAACATTCATTCTAAATGCTGATTTCATCTCCGCGATTGGCGAAATGTTGCTGCATTTCCTACAACTAATGCCGGAGAACAAATAACCTTTCTACTATAAAAACATTTGATAACCAAAAACATTCATTCTAAATGCTGATTTCATCTCCGCGATTGGCGAAAAAAAAGTCTTACTGCATGTTTAACAATTTCGAACGAAAACGTTCGTATATAAATTTTCTATGTGAACGTGCAAAGTTGTTGAAAAAAGTGAGTGTTTTTCAAAGAAATTTTTTATGCAAACGTAAACGATTGAAATAATCGAACAGGCTTTTATGGCGAGTTTTTGACGTTAAAATAAACAAGAATTAATAGTACGATTAGTTAATCTTACAATATACATAATTAATCTACTTTATAATGGAATCATACGTTCTGTGTATTCTAATTCTATTTCGGCTTAAATGATGAAGTGGCTTTAGTATAAAATACATAAAGTGCCAAAACGATAGTTGAAAATTCTTGGCTTCAGATTGACAATACTTTGAGTTAAATACATTGTATCTTTATTATAACAGAAAATTAATTTTTCATAAAAAAATAGTTTAGTTAAGGCAATCAATTGTAGAAAATGAAAACATCAAAGAAGGTTTGTTATATCCACTTCATTACTACGAAAACAATTACATATATGCCAAAAATATCAGAGGCATTTAAAAATAATGGATCACAATGGACAACAATGAAGATTTTAATACCTGAAACCAGTATAATTAGCAATTCCTATCACTGCAACAGAATATAATAAAAATGTACGTAACAATTATTCAGATAACAAACATTTGAATTGCAAAAACCCAAAATTACGTCTATAAAATAAAATTAGCAGTAATAAATCAATTACAAACTTAAACATAAAGAAACAAAATAATTCAAAGAAAACAACAACAACTTATAATAACAATAGAATTAAAAAAATATAACAAATTTACTAGCAAACAATATATCTCAACAATAAACAAAGAATAGAAAGAAAGGAAAAAATTATTTTTATTTTTATAACAACAATCTAGTCTTTAGTTGCGTGTACTCACTTCCAATTTGCACTGAGTATTACTGAAGTCATTATTGGAATCATAAAAACCATAATTGAATAAATTTGAAGTAGAGGCTGTTTGAGAATTCAGTGGCATTATGGTTACTCCGGGAGTAGAAGCCAGGGATGCCGATAGGGCATGACTATAGTTGGGACCAAACGATTTGGTTGCTGTGGCGTTGCCTAAAGTCGACGACAATGACGTCGACATCATGTATGATGAATTGTTATTGTTGTAGTATTGGTTATTGTTGTTGTTGTTATTGTAATTATCATTGATATTGACGTTATCGTGTTGTGTTAAGGGCGTTAAGGGTGCATATGGAACGAATGATGATAATGTTGGCGATGTTTGTTGTGTGGGAGAGGAGGGTGGTGATCTTGAATACATTTGATTATTATTAACAATTTCCACATGAGGATACAAAGAAGGATAGGATATATTTCTAGTTTTATGTGCATTAAACACATCTGAAGCATTTAAAAAACTATTGTCTTCGTTAAAGGTATCACTGCGCAAATTCTCCATAGTTTGAGAAGTTGTAAAATTTAGTTTGGAAGTTTTTGAGGTCGACGCAATATTTTCTGCAGTTTCAATTAGGAAAGCATTTCTGAGAGCATTGTAATCACTTTGAGAATGTTTCATAGTTGTGGCAAGTGTAGAATTAAGAGAATTATTCATATTAGGATTGCTGCTACTATTGAAACCGCTGAAGGTTTGATTAAAAATACTATTATTGTTATTGAAATTTAATGTATTTGGTCTTACAGGAGCAGTATGAGGTGGGGAATCAAAACTTAGCAACTTTTCACATGTTATATGTAGTCAAAACGAACAAAATATAGTTAAAAAACATGCATAATAAAATAAACCAGTAATGCGCAGGGTATATGTGTATTATTATTGAAAGATTGAAAAAAAAAGACAGAGAGATGTTTCGCACAAAGTTTTGAAGAGTTTAAAAAATTGAAAAAAGGAGAAAAATAAATAAATAAAAATAAATCATTATAAAAGATTAAGAAAAGCAAATTACAATTAAAATAAGATTAAAAATAAATAAGAAATGTAGTTAAAAAAGGAAATTAGAAATAAATTAAGGAGTACAAGAATTTCCTATCATTTTAAACAACATTGGAATACAAAATTCTGCTTATCTTGTGTATTGCAAATTTGCCCATTTTCCCTTTTTTTTTTAATTTCAATTGCATTTAACTAGAACTTACCTGAGCAACTGCTACATTTGTATTATTGACAGGTGCCCAAGGATCTTGATTGATGGTTATTTGAAAACTTTGTTGTTTCAATTGATTTATGGACGGCACCTTAAAAAAACAAGACAATAATATTAAGTCTTGTATAAAAATGGCATGACTTAATTAAAACACATACTGCTGGTTGCTGTTGTTGGAATAGATTTGTTTTTGGTGGTATAACTGTATCACTAAATGGATTATAAGCTGCGGCATTTGTTGCCGAATTTTGTGGTACGGCAGGTTTTATTAAATTTTCTAAATTAACCAAACCAGAATTTTCACCCAAAAATGATTGTGGATCTTTAAGCGGTTTCTTTGCTGTTGCGCCAGTGGAATTTGTAGTTGAAGAAGTATTCGTTAACGATAAAGGATCTAAATCATCAAGTAGTAGTGCTTTGAAAATAAAATGTTAATTAGATTAGATTATTAGAATTTCAATATCTTTATTACAACATTTACCATTATTATTACTGATATTTGTTGTGGAATCATTAGTTGTTAATAAATCACCAGTCTTATTACGATTCGTTATTATATCAAATTCGTCCATATCAGGTGAAGGTTTCTGTAAAAGAAATGTAATAAATTTTGTTATTTTAATAAATAAATTTATAAGTTTGGATAATTATTTTAAAATTAAAAATCAGAGACTCCCTAAGGCCATAAATCTTTTGTTATATGCTGCAAAATTGTATTGATGCCGACTATTAAATGCATAATTTTCTAAGCTGCTACATTTGAGTGAACAGTCGAATAAAGTGATTTTTTTTCTGCTTTGAAATTGCATTAGTGTTCAAATTATGAAATTATAGTTTTGCAATTTTTGTTTCTATCTTGCCTTTCCTCTTCTCCCTTTTATATTTTATATGTAAATACAAATAAACCTACAGTCAACTTCAAGTTAAAAAGTGTAATAACAAAACGGAATTGCAGAGTACATGAAACTGAGTACCCCTACCCAATCTTTTCATCCCACTACAGTGTTGATAGGTAACTTATTTTCTTCTCCCCCAAAAAACTTTAAAAACCCCCTAAGTTTAACGTATTTTGAAAAAAAAATTCCCCCAAATGTAAAAGTTTAGATAATAACTTAATTTCAGTTAATTTAACTTGACTCAGTTTTAAGTTACAAAAATGTTTAACATTTTACTGAAATTCCCCCAAAAATATTTTTTTAAAGTTTCTTGAATATTTTATTTAATATAATATCTTAAAAACAATAATTGTTATAAATTATTTATAAACACGATTTAAAGACTAACATATGTACAATCTTATATAAACTATATATGTATGTGATCAAAATAGAGTTCGTAGAAATTTGCCATTTTTAAAATATTGGATAAAGTTTCTTCAAAAATAACGTGTTGCCAAATCATTTTCGCTAATTTTGTACATCTTATCGAAATTAGGAAATTTGAGCATTTCAGGTGTTTGATTAAAGTAGCTGCACGTATTTTTCAATGAATACTTCACCCTTAAAAAGCTTTCTTTTTTTAATCTTTTAAAAAAATACTTTTGTTCAATCATAAACAAGCTGGGTAATTCCATGTCAAATCGACCAAGAGTGGGACGCGACCCCCTTCGATTTGAATAAAATTTGGTGTGAAGGTTCCTTTCATCCTATAAGGAACATATATTTACGAAAAAAAATTTCAAAAATTTTTTTGCAAAATGTCATAATTTCGCCGAATTAGCCGAATGTGTTGATTTTATTTTTTCAATATCTCAAAAACTACAGCACATACGAAGATGATTTGTATGTCATTTTAAAGAGAATACTTGGGGCTACAAACAATATATTACAAAAATGTAATATCTACAACTTATTAAATTTTAAAAATGGACTAAGTCAAAAACCTAATTTTTTTTTGGCTGATTTTTTTTATGTAATTCCTCAAACTGTTCTTTAAAAATCCTGAAATTTTGAAGGAGGTGTTTTTTTTTTCTTTTTTAAGATATGATTTTTTTTCTTCTGCAACCTGTAAAAAATAATACTAAAATAAAAATTTAATATTGTAATTTTGAGAAATAAGTATTTTTTAAATCTGATTTGTTTGATTTAAAGCAGTGTTTAAAAATGCTTGACTATTTTTAATGTTTTTGTAATTGCTTAACTTAACTTAAGAAAAAGAACACAGTAAAAGCAAAAAGCAAAAGCAAACGCAGAAAAAGTGAGAGTAAATAATTTATTTATTCTCACCATGTTTATGTTCTCAGCTTAAAAAGCCAGCCAAGCAACCACTTGAAAAAAAAAATTGCTGTTGCTGTAAGTAATAAGTTTTTGTTTATTTTTTTTTTGCTTTGGCTTAACTGTAAATTGATGTGCTTAAATTCAGCGAGTATTAACTTCTTTGCTGTTTTTGACTTCATTGCTGTTGCTTGCTGTTGCAGGCGTTAGTTTCCTAGAATATATACATAATTACATAACACAAAATAAACAAATTAGTTTAAAAAAACGTGTAGTTTCATTTACGTATGTATGTACCTATTTATTAAAAAAAAAAAACGCAAAATACCAAAAAAATTCGAAACAAATTCGACAGCAACAGCAAAGAAGTTAACTTGCTGACTTTAAGCGCATCAAAAGCAAAAAAAAAACAATCAAAAACTTAATACTTACAGCAACAGAAAATTTGTTTTCTTAAGTGGCTTCTTTGCTGACAGATTAAGCAGAGTACATGCACATAGCGAGTTTAAACAAATTATTTACTCTCTTTGTTTTGCTTTTGCTTTTTTGCTTTTGCTGACTCGTAATCAAAGAGTTAAGTAAACACTTAGACACACAGTTTTTTAATTTGCTGCAAAAAATGTAAACAAAGCAAAAATGTGCGACTGTTGCTATTTTAAAGCAAGCAATTTAAACACTGATTTAAAGTGTTAAAAAAGTAACGACATTGAAAAAGTTTTTTATGTTTATTTGTTGCATTTTTTGTTGGAGCTGAATGTGGGCACTTTCAAAGAAAAGTACACTTTTTGTCACGTTACGTCTCCAAGAAATTAAATGAGTTTTAAACATTATTTTAGCGAAGTCGACTTATTTCTTAAAATTACAATATTAAAGTTTTATTTTAGTATTATTTCTTACAGGTTGCAGAAGAAAAAAATCATATCTTAAAAAAAAACACCTCCTTCAAAATTTCAGGATTTTTAAAGAATAGTTTGAAGAATTACATAAAAGAAATCAGCCAAAAAAAAATTAGGTTTTTTAATTTTTTTTTTAATATATTGTTAGTAGCCCCAAGTATTCTCTTTAAAATGACATACAAATCATCTTCGTATGTGCTGTAGTTTTTGAGATATTGAAAAAATAAACTCATCACATTCGGCTAATTCGGCGAAATTATGACATTTTGAATATGACGTAACTTTTGCAAAAAAAATTTAAAAAAATTTTAAAAATTTTTTTTATCGTTAATATATGTTCCTTATAGGATGAAAGGATTCTTCACACCAAATTTCATTCAAATCGAAGGGGGTCGGCACCCACTCTTGGTCGATTTGACATGGAATTACCCAGCTGTAAAATATATCTAGTATTACTTAGTAGTTATGTAGAAATATAAATGTATAAAAAAGTAAAATTAAATTCGATAATACTCTGCAGCAGTGTTGCCAGTAGTTTTTTTTTTGAAAAATACCTACGCATACTAAAAAAAAATAGATTTTTTTCCTACACGTTAAAAAACTTTCTCATTAAAGTCTAAGAAATAACAATCGGCCATGTTCTGTAAACCGAAATCACGTGAAATTGAAATCGATGGAGATTTGAAGTTAAATTTTTTTAAAAATGAACATAGCTTTTCCTGTTTTCAAACGTAGTTTTGATAGAGGTATGTGGTCCTCAAAGTATGACGTATATAAAAGGATATATTTTATCAACTTTAAACACAGGATATATTTAAAAATTAGTTCGATTTCAATTTCACGTGATTTTGATTTCCAGAACATAGCCGAATATGTAGATATAAAAAATAATTTGTTTCGCATATGTTCATTGAAGCTATAATAACAAAAATAAGTAATTAAACTAAAAATAACAAAGTGATTGAATTTGACACTTTTTAACAAGCTAATTTGAGCACGCTGAATTCAATGGTGCTAGTATTCGCTCGCATTCGTGAATAAAAATTTTAAATACTTAAGAACCATATAACGATATTTTTTATACTTTTGGGATAATTGTACGATTTAAACCAATCCAACAATTTTTCGTTATTTTGTTTTCGCGGAAAATTGTATTTTAAAGAAATTATTTTTAATTTTCATAAAGCAAAAATATTTTTTCAGCAAATAAAAATGACAATGTTATCAATCGGGCTTAGAAAAATATTCAATAAAAGAGTTTAAAGAAAAGTCCAAAACTTTTTTATTTTTCGAATGAATTATATGAGGTAAATAAAAATGTTATCAAGCTTTTTTGTAATAGTTCTTTCCTTCAATATTTCACAAACTTTTTTTTTGCTTAAGCCAACCTTTGGTTAACATCTGTAATAATAACCTTAAAACAATTTTGTTGTGATTTTAGGAATTTTAGTAGATAATGTTTCAGCTAGTGACACAGAAGAGTTATTATTCAATGATTACCAAAAAATATTGCTAATAAATATTCTCAAAGAAATGTTGACCATAAAAGGGTTAAATTTTGTCACTATTTGATATCAAATTAAAGTATTTCCTAAACGGGTTCCACTTTTGGAGATAAACAACTGCCTTTTATTGATGTCTTGTTAAATGTGCATTGATAGCAATATATTATTTTTTAAGTTTACAACTGGACTAAAATGTTTACATTTTTTTTAATGTCCTCTTAAAAATCTTAGTCATTAACGGGTTAATTTAATAATAGTAGCTAAATTAATTAATAAAACGTGTTCTCTGCAGAAATATATGCCTTTTCTGGTTATAAACTGAGATGGATGAATGTTATAAAAAAGTAATATAGTGCAGTAAAGGGTTAATTTTTTAATAAAATCTCAAGCGGTCAAAAACCTTTCTAATGACGTATATGAAGAGCAGATCGGGACCCGTTTTTGACGGGGCTTAGCTCACGGGAGGTAATCGCTAGAGCCAAAATATTTTGGAAATCTTCATAAAATATGTCAAAGTTAGTTTTTAGGGGGTACATCAACAAATTTTTCTTAGTCGGTCATACATACATTTAGGAATGATTTTATATACTACCAGACTATCTCGTATTGAAATTTACCGCATAGAATTCCTTCGAAAAATAAAAAAATGTTTAAAATAAAAAGTAATTCTCAGATTCTATTTGAAAAAAATATTCTTTAAAAAAAAAAACGAAAAATTGTATTTAACTTGAAAAAATACCGAAAATATAGAAATTTCGGTACAATAATCTACTAGACTATTTTCCTTATTATCGTTGTCGATATATGAAACAAAAAATGTTTTAAAACCTACCTTAGCTGCCGTCGTATTCTCAATATTCTTCCACGGATCATCATTAGCGGCTGTTAATGTTTTCGTTGCCCAAGGATCAGCTATCAATGGTTTAGATTGAGGAGGAGCAGCAGCTGTATTTGGTTTAGCGTTCTCCGTTAACCAAGAGTCTAAAGGTGCATTAGTAGCAGACGCCGCCAACGCACTTGCTGATTGTTTTGAAATCCAAGGATCCACTGCGGCGGCACCACCTACGGCTCCTATCATATTTGAAGAATTCTGAGTATTACCATTAGTATGTAGCCAGCCTTCTGAAGAGGAACCCGAAGTAACAGAAGGTGATTGCGCACGCAAACCACCCCAAGCCTCACCGCCATTAGAGCCATTGGTAGCCATTGAAAGGCCTATACCGCCAACAGCTCCCATTTGCGCAGAACTCAATGGAGTGGAACGAGACGCTGCGGCTGGTTGCCAAGGGTCGACCGGTGGTGAGGCTGTGCCAGTCCAAGGATCAGACATTTGACTAGTCGCTCGTGCTGGTGTACCCCAGGGATCAGAAGTGTTGTTGGTTAAGCCGCCAGCGGCTAAACCTAAAGGTGGACTGGAGATGCTAGTGGCTCCCAATTGTATATCCAATAGATCCAATAAATGTGATTGTGGCTCTTCCTTGTGTTGTTTTTGCACCCTAGAATTTAAAATTATTCCTACATTAGCACAAGTTCCACTGCTATTCGTAATTCATATTTATAAAAGCAATCGTTCTTTTTTTATGAAGCTGTAATAAAAAAAACTTACTTAAAATCTTGTTCGCTTTGGCTTAAAGCCAATTGAAGACGTACATCGTCGCTGCGACGTTTAGCCTCTTCCTGTTCAGCTTCTTCGCGTGACATTGCCATTGCCAATTGTAGTTGTAACTCCTCTTCTCCGGCTGTTTGAGGGCGCACCATTTCCAACTCAGATACGGGCTTAGCTGGCTCCTCTTGCCAGCCGGGCGGCATATCACGCATATCACGTTGTGTGGGACCATCTATGTAGCCATCACTGCCAAAACCACTAGGATATTGGGCGAAACGTTCCTTGGCTTTTAAGGCTTTCACACGTTCATTCTTCAAGCGCTCATCATCTTTAAGAAGATTAACCAATTGTTTAGCCTTTTCTCTCACGTGGGTGCCTTGATCTTTACCCTCCTCAAAATAAACAAACTCCCGCAGAGTTTGTATTGCAAAAATGTTCTCTTTACACTGTTGAGCCACCTTTTCATTGCCAGTTTTGATAAGATATTCCAACAATATAAGTGCTTTATAGACATGACGCCAATTTTTGCCATGATCATTGAGACGTTTCCATATCATTTGCATTATTTCCGAAAAGGCCACAACATTGTTGGTTAGTTCGGCGATTTCTGCCATTATAGTGGCCGAAGGACCCCATGGATCATTTGAAGTAGCCTCACGTACTTTAACCTAAATTTAGTAAATTGTTTTTTTTTTTTTATTTTTCAATCTGTTGATCTAAATTAAAAGTAACATTTTACCTGGGCGTCAGAGTAATTGTGAGCTAAGTTTTTAATATTGCGACGTAAACCTGCCACATTGACTTGCATATCGTCTTTATGTTTTCGCACTTTTAAATGAAATAAAAAGAAAATAAAAATTTAAATAGTTATAAAGAAAAGAAAATATAAAAACAAAAGAAACTTATTTTTAAAATTTATATACTTTAATAAAAGTTATGTTTTTTTTTCAGTTTTAAAAAGTAATTTAGAAATATTGCTCTCAGTACTCGCCTAGCAAAAGTCTAAAAAAAAACTACATTTAACCACATTAGGAAATTATGATTTAGAATTTTCAAAGAATAACAACAGACAGTTGGAAGAATGTTGGAAAATACTAACAAAGAAGAAGAAATTAAAAAAGCCCTACAAGTTCTTAATCTGACACTAAAGACTTTTGCTTGTCTTTTACATGTTTACGTCATTTGTGTTTGTGAAGAAAGAAATTTTTTTTTTATAATTGCAAATAACCAAAAGCACAATCCTAGACAAACTTATGCAAAAACAGATTTAAATGACAATAAAAAAAATAGTTGTTTTTTTTTATTTTAATTAAAAACATAACTTTTATATCAGTTAAAAAATTGTGATATTAAGTGTACAGTGGAGGAAACTTTAAGTAGAAATTTTAATATATGTAAATCGTTTTGATTTCAACAATTACTTCATTGTACCTAAGTTAATCGAAAAGCGATTTTGGTTCAAAAATAATGTTTTTTTTTTAAAACGATTTTGTGTCAGAGCTTTTTATGATAATACTTATTCCTTTTTTGCTTCTTAAGAGAGCATAGGCCCAATGAGCCTTAGTGCCCATTAAATTTTAACTAATTTTTAATACTAAAAGTCGTCCATTTAAATGTGTGATTTTTTTCATCCAGCGCACGCACAGTGGGAGTGTTTGGAAAAAATGAAAAAAAAAATTTTTTAATTTTTTTTTTATTTTTAAGAAAAAAAAAACAAATTGTTAAGTAATATATATGTCCATTTCCAATCACAGTCACGACCGTAAGTTCGTACGCTTTTGATGTAGAAACAATATAGAAAACAAAACATTTCCTAGCATTTTTTGCGATTCGATAGCATTTTGGTAGCTCCGTGTTTAGTGCAAAAGATGGATTTAATCGAGTTTAAGGCCCTAATCATGTAAAACGCAAGGCAACGCCAAAGAATTATATTGAAAGCAAAAAAAGTCATAAATATTTTGTAATTTTTCTACAGAAATTCACATTGCGTTCTAAAATTTCAAATGCTGCAAGTTTGTGGCATAAATTTATGTAGAAAGCAACAACAAAATTACAAAATAATTATGACATTGTTTTTGCTTTTAATATAATTATTTGGCGTGGCGTTGCGTTTTACATGATAAGGAAGTTTTCATAATGATATTTATAAACATGTGGTCACGAACGTACGCAAAACAGAAGTCAACTTTGGCTGACAGTAGAGAAATGTAAAAATCTGCGAAATGCAATGGAATATTCAAAAGTGATTAATTTATTTTAAAACAGCCGTATTCATAACGAAAATTTGGCATGAAGTTAGCACAAACTTTATTTATAATACACTTACCAAACTCTGGCTAACGATTTGCTAAACTCTTGTC
Source organism: Pollenia amentaria (assembly GCA_943735925.1). Lineage (NCBI taxonomy): Eukaryota > Metazoa > Arthropoda > Insecta > Diptera > Polleniidae > Pollenia > Pollenia amentaria. The sequence continues at coordinate 158,951,968 of OX031009.1, forward strand.
AACAAGCTGCCAAACGTTTGCCAACTTTTGATAAACAGCTGTTTTATGTTGAATAATTTTGTTTGTTTTTTTTTTAATACACTGTTTTTTTTAGTTTAGAGTTCTTTTTTTAAATATATTTTAATTTAAAAACATTTAAAATTTTTATATAAAGAGGGAAAATAAAAAAAAAAATGAAATGAAATGACAAAACCAGCGATGATTAATGCAAAACGTGTTGCATTTTGGAGTATTATAATGTGGCATAATTAATATTCAGAGTTGATTTATTAAAAGTTAGCAGACGGATAAAATCTGTTATGAATAAACTCTGTGCTAGCAAGCTGCTAAGCTTAATCGGCATTCTAGTTAGCGGCTCGTTGTACGTAGTGTACAAATTGTGGCTAACTGTTTGTTATGAATACGGCTGAAAGTGTATAATTAAGGTCTCTATCGAGTATTTACATAATAAAATATCTCTATTGGTTTTTGTTTAATTGGCCGTTTTGGTTTAAGTACCGGTCGCGTACGTAAGATTTTTCTATATGTATTTTTTTAATATTATCACCACGCGTTTTCCAATAAATATCTTCAAACTTCCTTAACAAAAAACTTAATAATCGGTTTACAGTGTGAAGTAACACTTATAACAAGAAAAAGAGAATTTTATTGAATATGAATATTTTATTTTTCTATCCTCTTACAACTACAATTCGTGTTGGAAAAAACCCAGCCAATTGTAGGGGAATGTAAGAAAGAAAAAATTCACTATTTATTGTTGTGTCTTTGTTGAAGCTTTGATATTGTTACAAGTAAGAGCAGAGTGTTTAAAATTCTTATTCACTTTATGGTCTTACTTGTATAATATTTTTAGCTTTTCTACAGTATTTGGAAAAAGTTTCCTGACGAGCTGGCCTAAGCAACCAGCGAAATGCGCATAGAAACTAGCTTTCCCACAATAAATTTCAGTGTTTTTTATCATAAATTGGGATTATTAGCACATCATTAATAAATGAATTAATTAATAAATATTTCATTCCCGAAAATAATTTTTGATGAAATAATGAAATTTTAACAATATTTATGATATTTTTGTTTTTATTGAAAAGGCCGTTAGAGCTGTGCTTAATTTAAAGTCCTCATCACAGAAAATCGAATGCATCATTCTGATACCTGGAATATTCGGTATATCATTAAATTTTTCAAGTAAAACAGCTGAGATATGCTACGAAACCATTCTATTATGAAAACATAGACTTTTTTATTGTGTAATTTCCTTTTTAAAAGAATTATAAAAGAAGTGTTATTTAGTTTGTACGAAGCATTGAGAGTTGTAAATTTTCATTAATTAATTTTAATTAATAAAGTTTTTATTGCATAAAAATTTATATTATTGACAAAAACTCAAAAAACACATTCTTTGCTCTTTTTATGCAAAATGTCTTCAATGAATCCCTAAACATTGATCTATAAAATGTCTACCTTGTCACGAATCGAAGTCCTTATGTAGACCAATTTGCTTTGAGTACATAAAGGAATCAACAATTGGAGCCCAGAATTTATTATAAAAAAATTATTAAAACAAAAATTGAATGTTTACAATACATGACTGCGGTAAGTAGTTGATGTAATTTTCCTAATTCATTAATTAGGTGTATGGAAAGGATAAGGTAGATCAAACAATATTATGTTATGAGGTTACGATTCATACAGGGGTCCTTTGTGTAGAATATTATAAATTTTATTCATCTATTGGGTGATTCACAAGGTGTGCTATCAAGTCATATTATCATAATGTCCTAAATAATATTTTGCAATAAGGTCTGTTCTGAAAATCACTTTTGTTCAAATCACGGGATTTCAAATAACATGTGCCTTTTTAAATCAAACGTGTGATATTTTTGTGTTCCAGTTTTGAGTGTTTCGGTGTGATTTTCAATTACCGAATGCACACTGAGAAACATAAAAATGGAATAATTTTTAGAACACCACAAAATCACACGTGTGATTTTAAAATTTTGTTATATAAAGCGTTATTTTTGTATTCTAACTAAACTAAGATCGTTGTATTACAATTGTATATTAGCAATTCTAATGATTTGTTTATTTATTTTAATAATTATCCTTCAGTCCAAATAATAATTTATAGTAACAATCTCAAGATTAATTTTTATAATTATACTCTAGATATAAGGCTAAGACAATTCTGTGCAATTATACATTTAAGTCATAACAAATTCAAAAATTCTGCTATTCAATAAATAAATTAATACAATTGTTGTGTTTCAAATAAAATAAAAATGTTAATGCTGTGTTCATTGATTTGTCATTACTGTACAGTAGAAATCTAAATTATAAAAGGTTGCCCACAGCAGTCATATATATTTCTAGTATTTATTTTAGGACATATGACTTTACAACTTTATGACTACCTTGTGAATCACCCATTTATATATATAATATTTGATCGTCTTTATGTGATTTACGGGAGGGAGTTCATATGGAACATATGTTCAATTCTGTGCCAATCAACTCTATATTTTGCCAATGTTATGCCATTACCAACATTTATAAGGAAGTGGTGGCAATTAAAACTATTTCGAGAGTGATATTTGTTGAACTATATTCAAATATAGACCGATTCCAATAAAATTCGATAAGGCAATAAATAGGTTTGGATCAAATATAATCTAAATACCAATAAAATAAGATGGTTTATGGACACAAAGACTCTATTTCGGAAAGAACTTGTACGGGGGCTATTTGAAATTATGGACCGATTCTCACCAATTTTAATGGGGCTTGATAATAGTGACAATAAGAATCTATGCACCAAAATTTATCAAAGTATCTCCAAAATTGCGACGTGTACTTTGCGCGCTACGTTTACAAGGACAGCCCGCCAGCCAGCCGGATGGACGAATATCGTTAGATCGATTCATAAAGTAATTCTAAGTCGATCGATATATATGAAATAAATATTTTTAAGTGTTACACACATCAGCATAAACGCTAAATACCCTCTCTATCTATGATAGTTGTTTTCTAGAAAAAAAAATTTAAATTTGACATATCGCACTTGTTCAACAATATTGTATTAACTCAAAATTTTTGTTTTTTCACTTTTTGAAAAAAATCGACATGTAATATTTGTTTCTATTTGCTGTAAAAATATCGTGCTTTTTTCGACTTTTAAGTAATGAAGCGGTTGGTTTAAAAATTCTTTTTCATATGCCTTTAATGTAAAATTAAAAATTGGTTTGCTTTTACTAAAAAATGTTAAATTTTGGTTTATTGTTGAACAAGTGCGATATATCCTAAATTAAGAAGAAATAAAGAAAACCACAGAAATCAGAGTTTTTCGCTCTTAATATCCCATCCAGTATATTTTTATTTTGTATGTGTTTATTTGATTATTGACGTCATGGTTTTGATTATGCGTCTAAAAACTTGATATAAATGTATTGCGGTTATCGAATTGAATCAAAACTAAATTAATCAGTTTATTATTAGTTTGGCGCATATGCCAAAAAAAGAACGACAATGAAGGTTAACATGAAGTTTTCTGAAATTATACCCGATAGAATTTTTTGTATTTTTACCACTGCTGCTGGCATATGTTTTGAAGAAAAATGTTAATTTTTATGAACATTCATGAACGAACTTAGATGTTAATAGTATTTTATTGAAAGTGAAAGTTATTGTTTTGTGCCGCATATTCCACTTTTCTAAATTTATTATTGCTGTGTATTGCCGTTGTCATTTTATTTTGCTTTCGCTTTAACTACTTTTTTATTACAGCAATGAAGCGAAGCAAGAGTGAAATTTATTTTCTTGTTGTCATTTTATTTTGCTTTTGCTTCAACTACGTTTTTTTCTTACGGCAATGAATCCGTTTTTGTATAAAGGATTTGCTGCATTCGCCAAACAGTGACGTGTAGAGCAAAACAATACTTAAAAAACTTTAAAATAGTTAATATGGAAAATTAATCTCAGAAACCATAAAAAATTCGTGTAACAGGTTTTGGATTCATAAAGGGGGTATTCAAAATATATATACCCCATACCTAACTCAATTTTTTTTGTAAATAGTTCAGTTAAATTTATTTTAGACTCTTTAATTAAATCTTCGTTTTTTGAAGAAGCCAAAAATACTTCGGAAATACTTCCACTTTCGATCGGAATTTAAATCTGCGATAGGCCTGTTCGTATTATAAAAACCGTTCCAAAAGATGTTTGTCTTAATATTTTGTATAAAAAAAATTATTTTTTATTTCAAATAAATATTCTATATTCTCCACTGTACAATTGAATTGATAGTATTGACTTTGTTTACATTTACAAAGTCTATCAACTAAAAAAAATTCTAATAATAAATTAATGTACTTTGATTAAATAAAATATGCCAAATAACTTAATGAAGGCTTAACAGAAAATTAGAAAATGTATGAATGAAACAACTAAGCAAAAGAAAAAAAAATTATTTTTTTTTTAAATTTCGTAGATTGTGTGCAATTTAAATTATTTTTATAACGTGTGACTTAAAATAAAGAAGAAAAAAAACAATGCATACAAAGATATGAACTTGAAAAAATGTAAAAGAAAGAAAAAACAATTATTCCAACAAGTGTGTAAAATAATTAGCAGTAGTGATAAATTAGATAAAAATGTTCTTTTTAAAATGTGAATTTTATTGTGTTTAGAAGTGTAGAAAAAATGGAAATGAAGAAGTGGACAGAGTGTTTGTTTCAAATGTGTTGTTCTGAAAATTATAAACATTTCAGTTTAATTTTTTGTTAAAGTAAAAAATAAAATTGTAACAAATATTATCCACAAGTTTCATTTTGTTTTTATTGTATTTTTTTATAAGAACTTACTTTTTCGGACCTTGTTTGTACTAAGGCTTAGTTTGATTAGCAAATTAAGTTTAAAGTGATTTTTATTCTTTGTTTGTTTAAACTTTATTGAATTGGCGTTTTATTTTAATTTATTTGGTTAAGTGCTCCAAAGCAAGCTAAGAGATAAAAATTTTTATATAAATAATTTAAAGCATTTTTATTTAAATATTTAATTAAGGCTAGTTTACACTATTATACTTTGTATTAATACATGTCAAAAACTCAAGTAATATGTAAAAGTGTGATAGTGTGAATGCAAAGTGTTATGACAATGACAAATATTACGGGAAAAAATTGGCATCCCATACGACTTTTTCAAAACAATAACATTTTTCCTTTAATCAGGGTTGCATTTTTAAAAAAGCACTTTCATGTGTGATAGTGTGACCACAAACTGTAATGTTTCATTAGATTTTTTGACAGTCCCAATAAAACTCATAAGATTTCCATCTCACAAAGTATAATGGAATACGTAAGACTTGTGTCATAGTGGAAACTAGCCTTTAACAATATAATAGTGAAAATTAAAAAAAAGGAATAAAAAACCGGTTGTGTAATACAAACAATTCTAAAGACAATATATTTGAAGTAAAATATACAAGTGTTTTATGAGGGTAAAAGATATAACTAAAATAATAAAAGGAATATATGTATATACATATATTAAAATAGGTATTTGTAAAAATTTATTTTACGTTAATAGAAAGAAAGGGGATTCCAAATTCTAAGCAGTGCCGATAAAAAATGTTAAAAATTTTGCAATACAAATAAATAAAATCTGTCGAATTCATAAAAATTATTTTAGACTTTAAACTAGGGACGTAACGAATACCGATACCGATATATCTGCGATACTTTAGATTTTCCAATTATCGGTATTGGCGATATTTTGCTGTCGATATTTTTATATTTTTTTATTGGATTACTTTTGAACAAATAATTTAATTTTCTATTCTTAATTTTTGCTAGCAACTAACACATTAAAAGCAGATCATAAAATAAAAACAGAATAATGAAATTGTTTCATATAATAAATAAATCAACTAAGATGGAAAATAGTTCGGAGTCTCAAAATTTAGCGGCTAACTGAGCAATTGCTCGAACTAAAAGATATAAGGCTTTAAAAAAATATTGAAACCTATGGTTTATCTATGGACAATTCTCGAATATTTCATAGACAATTGACTTCAATCGTCGTACCAAAAAAAAAGTCTGATTGAGCTACTTTACATGTCTCTGCATTCCGCAATTGTTGAAAATCTGATCACTCCTACAATTGGTACAATTTCTGATAAGTATATAAGAACTGGCCTTGGAAGCGTTTATGAAAAAATTATATCCGAGGAGGATGAGCCTCTTTCCATCCTAATCTGTGATTCTTCTAAAAAAGATGTCTAGAGATACATTAGATATTCATGTTGTACCCAAACTTAAAGAAAATGTCTCAGGAATTCTTAAGTTTTCATTTCAGTTCTGTCGCATCTAAGAGACTATTTTCTACTGCAGGTCTGATTCAAACGGACATGCGAAATCGTTTATCTCCTCGAAAGTTGAGAATGCTTATTTTGTAAAAAAAAATTAAATTTTTTGTAAATTTTATCATGATTTCAAATTTATTTTTTGTTTTTTAATCTTATTAATATCACTTTTTAATATTAATAATCTCTTAAACTGTAATTTTGCACAGAAAAAATTATTAAATTTCTCCAATCACCAAATTTATTCCAAATTCATAATATCAAGCAAACAAGTTGTTGATTTTGCACCTATTACCAAAATAATTATATTGATTACTAACAATTTTAAACTTTTGAAATAACTATTTTCAATAAATGATATTTTTAATTTTAATTAAAAAAGTGATCAAAAACCTTTGCCATTTCAAACAATGTGTTAATTCATTTAAATAAATATTGACAATTGCCAACAACAATTCTACATGTTTAAATTATTTTATTTTAAACGAAAAAAGTCAATTAAGATTTTTTGTTATTTAATTAAAATTTTAATTGAAAATTTATTTTAAAACAACTAAAATGTTAATTAAATCAATATTAAATTTTTAATTTTCTTTCAACTAAACAAATAATTGATTTAATTATCACATTAATTAAATTAAAATACTTTTTAAACCATTTTTTTTTATTGATAAAACACTTTTTTCTGTATGTATAATTTACAATTTACTCTACTTGAGTTTTGTTAAATTTAACTTGAATTCAAATTCAATATGCGTATCGGTGTCGGTACCAATATCGGCGATATTTTTGTTTAAGTATCGGTATCGTATCGTTACTTCCCTACTTTAAACGTATTTTAAACATAATTTCCATACAAATTTTCCTTAAAAAAGATTTCAAATCCATTTTAGTATTTTATGAATATGACAGTTATCAAAGTTAATCAGTTATTTAAATACTCTGCTCTGGCGACAATGCCATTTCTATCATTGATTTTCTTAAATAGCAATGTATTTTAAAAATCAAAATTGATAAGTGAAAAATTTCAGGACAGACATACGTAACTCAAAATCAACAAAAAATGGATTTGGTCGGATATTAAAAATTAAGATTTAACATAAGTTTATACTATAGAATCCTTTTATTTGGTACTAGAGATCGGTGAATGATATTTCACTCGCCTAATTACTGGAAGCTTTTCCTTCCCATTGTTTTTTTTAATATGGGTTGTCCTTTAATTTACTAAATTAAGTCATAAAAGACTCCCGTTCTGCTCTTCATATTTTACCGCATCTATTTAAAATTCTATCGAATCATAACTTTGATTCCCAGGTGCATATGGTAAAATTCGGATGAAACTGACGTGAGCACTTGCCTTGAGTGGCCTAACTTAACGGTGCTTTTCGCACTGGGTAAGAATAGTGCGACCACCACCGCTCCAATGTGTACACTCACAATATTCTGTACGTAAAATTAACTGAAATTGTAATATAAAATAAATGAATATCCAGTTAAAAACCGGTCTACTTATTTTTCATTTATTTTTAACGAAAAGTTCATTTAATTTTTACTGTCAAAAATTCAACTGCGAATTCCGTAAAATCAAATGAATTTTCGTTATTTTATTAAAATTAACTATTAAAAAAATAACCGACAAATTCCGTAAAAACAAATGAATTTTCAGTTATTTTATTAAAATTAACTATCAAAAAATAACTGACAAATTCCGTAAAAACAAATGAATTTTCAGTTATTTTATGTAATTCAGTAATTTTATATAATACAGGTTTTACTCGAATTTCTAAAAAATACCAGACTCCTGTCCCGCTTGTTGTTCTAATGAGAGAGAGAGAATATTTATTTTTATTTACTTACCCCGTTAAACATGTTTGTTTTAGTTTTGCTATACTGACCACTTTGTTTACAGAAGAACTTTTAATTATAAGACACCAGCAGCATGCCCGATATGGCATTCGCAATTATTTTACCATAAAAATTTCATGTATTTAACTAAATAATTTTAAAAAATAGAATATGGGAATTTTCTACACAAAACAAGCAAATCGTTTTTTACTTTTACTTTTTGCCACAGATTTATAAATAGATTTATTTTTTGGTAGTTAAATTATATAAAATAACTGAAAATTCATTTGTTTTTACGGAATTTGTAGGTTATTTTTTTGATAGTTAAATTATATAAAATAACTGAAAATTCATTTGTTACGGAATTTGTAGGTTATTTTTTTGATAGTTAAATTATATAAAATAACTGAAAATTCATTTATTTTTACGGAATTTGTGGTTAATTTTTTATGGAATTCGCGGTTGAACTTTTGACAGTAAAAATTAAATTAACTTTTCGTTAAAATAAAATGCAAAATAAGTAGATCGGTTTTTAAGTAAATTTAGAGTTGTTTTAAATTTCATTTTCATTTAATTTTACATACAGAATACTTTTCCTTAATCAACTGACAATATTAAATGCAACCGAAAATCCGTATTAATGTGCTCTTAGTTTTTTTAATAAATGTTAGAATCAGTTAAAAATCAATTTGCTTGAAATTTTAAATGTTTATTTATTTAAAAATGACTGAACGGAATACTTCTTGAATAACCTACAGTCCGTTACTGTAATAATATTGTGAGTGTAAGAGTAAGCAAAACACACAGGTAACTATTTAAGGATACAATTCGGAAAATTTATACACTTGCCACTTGTATTGGAGATGAACCTGTCAACGTTCCGCAAGCAGCATCTGTTTAAATGGCCACAGCACCCAGGAAGATTCACCAGCAGCCGAAATTCCACCAAGGTGAAAAATCCGCCTTCCCGTGACTTTGGATTTAAACCACAACCATTACGTAATCTCCGAAGTGGTTTTACCAACATTCAGGCTGGAACCGAAGTTCCAGGGTCTCGGTGAAAAGGGTGTACATACATATGGGCATTTCCATTTCATTGTAGGTGAAATTTGTACGCCTTCAGAGCGATAGAGATTTTGCACAAATAGTAGTAACTAGAACAAATTTGTATCGTCATGTTTCATTTAGAGGGTACAATATATGAAGAAATAATTATTACTTTCGGAACCATGTTGTCCAAAATATCTAGCAAAATAGGTGCATATCGTACGTGACGTAAAACGGAAGTGATTTTGGATTGAATGTAATAAAATGCAAAAATCTGCAAATTGTGGGAGGTATTTTTCCATTTTTTAATTTTTTACATTAGGCCACATATATTTCCTTTATAATCCATAATTAGAAAGAAAAAAATTTTTCTGGGTGGTTTTGTAATGAACAAAATGTTCGTGACACACCGTAAGTGGCAGATTTTTCTCTTATAGTATTTACAAGTTATGAAATATATTTTTAGTAAATATGTATATGTATACAAAAACTTAAAACAAACAAGTAAGAAAGTATAGTCGGTCATATGATACCCTACACCATAATATTTTAAAAACAAATTTTTGAGAGTGTACCCTATTTTCGACACATGGCCAATCATGGTCGCCTGAACAGAATTATGCTATGAGGTTAAGAATTATATAAGAATTATTTGTGCCTATATGAGATTTGTTTGCCTTTCACCGATTTTAGGAATGGGGTTTATATGGGACATATGGTTAATGTTGGACCTACCAGCGCAACATTTTGTCTCGTAAGAGCTAATGTTCTATTGCCGTATTGGTCAAAAAACTGTTTTATCTTTTGTTGGTGTGGGATCTGCCTTAATTTTTCTACACAAATTTTAAGTACAATATATTTTGTTGCTGTTAATATAACTACGTAACCATATAAACTGATATTCCGTCTCTCGTGAACAACCCAAATGAAAATTGTAGAGAAAAACAAAAATAGAATTAAAGTTAAAATGCTTAATGCGTTATTAAATATTGATTTTAATTAAAAAGATTACATAAATGTTGCCATCAATTGTTATCTGTAGATTTATCGGAAATCTACTCGGCGGCAGGATCATTGAATTAACGCTTGGTGCCAACAATGTTTGCAGACTGGTGCAGAGGAGCACCCCGCAAAATGGGTTGCTGTCCCCTCTAATATTGAACTTGACGATAAACAGTTTGGTGAGTCAGTTCGACAGATTAGGGATAAAAACCGTCGCTTATACGGATGCGGATGCCGGTTGCGGTCGTGGGTAAGCACCTGGACACGTTATCCCGTTGTATGGAATCTGCTTTGCAAATCCTTAGCTCCTGGAGTACCTTCTGTGAACTTGGTGTCAATCCACAGAAAACTGATTTGGTACTCTTCACACGAAAGTACAAGGTTGGTGGCTTTAGCTTTCCTAGGTTAAATGGCACGGAGCTGATAATCTCGGACACTGCTAAATATCTGGGCGTGATTCTCAATAGTAAACTATCTTGGAAACTCAACGCTATATACACCTGTAGCAGATCCGTAGGCAGGAACTGGGGCCTTGGCCCCAGGGCGTTGAATGGTTTTTTGATGGATGGTAAACCGATCCCGTTCTATGGGGTCCCCATATTTTGGCCTGCCGTGGAAAAGGGACGGTACTGCATGATGCTTGAGAAAGTATAAAGGTTAGTCGCATTGATGATCACGGGATCACTTCGGCCGACACCGACGAAGGCGCTGTTTGATATGCTGAGCTGGCTGCCGTTGACATCATGGCCGAACAGCTGGCCCTAACTTCCGCAATTAGGCTAGGGGAAGTAGGCCTATGGTCTACGCGGGACTACGGTCATGCATCATATGACCTGCCGGGACTTTACTATTGTACTCCGAAACAATTTTTCGGATGAAATGTTCAATGTGGGACTGAAATCGATCTCTCTGTTCTGCAAAAATCCCGTTATATAAATTTATCTTTAATAGTTTAAAACTATTATGCTTTTATATATTCAATTTTTTTTTTTTTTGTCTATAAGTAGTCGTTAACGATTTAAGTTTTTTTGCTGCTTAAAGTACAAACCTTTTTATTATTAATAAATTTCATGAATTTTATCGACATAGTTTCTTATTTGTTATCAAATAAGCGCCCTATGCTCCAATGGGAGTTAGAGGAACACATATATATATATATATATATCAAAAAAAAAAAATAAATAAAACATAAAATCTTTGTTTATAATATTTTAAACTTTTTTACTTTTTTTAAATCGGTTTAGCTCTTTTTTGGTTTTTTTTTTAAGTCAGTAAAGGTTCCTTTTTTCCCGCTCCTCGCAAAACGGTCGTAATCTGGCCGCTGGACTTATTTCTCTACATGTTACAAATCTACAAGTAAAATTAATTTAAAACAAAAATGTATGCTCTTTTGAATGTATGGGTGCCCCGGTAGGCTAGCTGGTAATGAGCTAGTATTCCAGTGCCGGGGTTGCGGGTTCGATTCCCGCCAGAGACTCTGGTCTCCTGCAGACAAGCGAAGAGCTTTGCGGGTTAAGCATAGAAATTAAAAAAAAAAAAATTATTTATTTTATTTGTACACAGAAAAATTTTTTTTTAATTTAGCCATTAATCAAAAATAAAATCAGTTTCAATTAAAAATTCAATCAAGTGAATTAAACGTTTACTTTTATCAACAGCATTACTGCAGAAAATGTTGTTAATATAAAAAAATGTTTAATTGGTACTAATAATTTGTTTACTGGTGCAAATTTAATTAATTTTTTGATTAAAATCATAATTTTTTTTTAATTGAAATCAATTTTTTTTTGTATAGCTTTGTAACTTGTAGTTATGAGAAATGAGCACCAGTTGGAATTGAAAAATTTCTCATAATGGTGTTTAATTTCTTAGCAAATTTTGGTTTCAAAATTTACGAACATTTTATCCCGTTACTTTTTTTAAGAAAAAAACCCAAAAGTATCCATACAGAATAGAGTTAGCCATATTTTATATACATTTTCTGAACAGATCTTTTATCTTACATGTTAATGTTAAGTAGCTTCCGATTCAGAATAACAAGGTGCAACAAGAGGGAAACATATACTTTCTCATACATTTATGGTAAAGATATCTTCCAGAGTGGTCTTTATACACAGAAAAAAGTGTTTTATCAATTAAAAAAATGGTTTAAAAAGTATTTAAATTTAATTAATGTGATAATTGAATCAATTAATTTTTTAGTTGAAAGAAAATTAAAAATTAAGTTTTGTTTTAATTAACATTTTAGTTGTTTTGAAATAAATTTTCAATTAAAATTTTAATTAAATAACAAAAAATGTTAATTGACTTTTTTCGTTTAAAATAAAATTATTTAAACATGTAGAATTGTTGTTGGAAATTGTCAATATTTATTTAAATATATTAACACATTTTTTGAAATGGCAAAGTTTTTTGATCATTTTTTTAATTAAAATTCAAAACATCATTTATTGAAAAAAAAATATTCACAATTTTACAATTTTTAGTAATCAATATAATCATTTTGGTAATAGGTGCAAAATCAACAAATTGTTTGCTTGATATTATGAATTTGGTATAAATTTGGTGATTGGAGAAATTTAATAATTTTTTTTGTGTGTAGGAGAGCTAAATTTTATTTAGAACTTACGATCATAATACCCTCAAGTTAACAAAATTTATTTTTGTGCAATTTTATTGCGCTACTATAATTTGTTTGAGTTATTGAGATTAATGGAAGTCAGACTTATATAGGAATTATGGTATCGATGCTACCATACGATTATGATTGGTTTTTGGTTTGCATTAAAGAAATTTTATTTTTAATTTAAGCTCGATACTAGCATATGGTCCATTATGAACCGACGACAAACAAAAATATGTAATAAAGCTAACAAAAATATTATTCGAAAGCTAATAAGTCTTCTTACGATATTTTTGTCAGATTTTTAGCCATAAAAGTTATTTTTTTACCTACAACCCCAAAACTTTGTTAGTTTCCATATCAGTTCACTGCGGTTTATTTTTATGTCGATTTCGGCTCACATACAAGTTATTTGTTTCGAATTTTATCACGTTACCCATATGTTTTTAAGAGTTTTGATTTAAAATGTAATTTAAGAGAGCGGGTCCTTTATAGAATGTATCATACATGTGGAGAAATTTTGATTAACAGAGTTTTTTGTGTCTAATAATCTTGAGAACAATGAATCCCCTAATTAATCTAGAGTTCATCTTCCTCTTTTAGGCAATAAATACTAACAAGGAGCAAATCATGTGGCTTTACAAACTTTGCCAAATATGTTGCAAAAACTCTGAATATGTCTGCCTTTTAAACGGTGCACAGTGGCGCCCGTAGAGCAAACGAGGTTGCAAAAATCAAAATTTTCATGAGCGCCGACGAAGTTTTAAATAAACCCATGTTATAGGAAACTTTTCAACGATTTCAAATATGCCACTCTTAATAATATCGCATTTTTAGTTTAGAAGATATAACCGTTCAAAGTTGACCGACTTTCGGTTTTCAAAAAAACACACAATTTTTAGTCAATTTGTTGCGATTTCAGGTGTAATATCACGAAAAATAGGTAACGAATCGCCTTATTTTTTGTTTGTATTGATTGATGTATTTATTAAATGTATAATGATAAATAAAAATTAACTGTTTGCTTTGTGTTTATCCTGGTAAATCACTATTTAAAAACTATCCGTTTTTTCACTATTTTTCAACTTTGACGGAAAATAAAAAAAAACTATATTTTTCTATATTTGCCATATTTGCAAAACCTGTTCTTTGATTATTTCTTTACATAATTCAAAAGGTTTTATCTGCCCGTACGGGCCCGTTTGGCTTCTAGAGGTAAAAAAGGTTAAAAAGACATGGTTGCAGAAATTGTATGGCGTCCATCCCTTATAAGTTTTGACTGACAGTAGTTTGATCTAATAGTTTAAAAAAAACTACTCATTGAAATTAGCAGGTACGTACCTCACTTAAACAATACTTTGGCGTACAAATGGTCAAAAACAATATTGACTTATGGTCCCTACAGGTAGGCACAAATCTTATTTGGACATGTGCATAATATCAAAATTGCAGTATTCAGCCTAAATCCATATGTATGCAGGGAACAGGTAAATTTTTAGGCATGGTAGCATAAGCCTATATATTGCAAAATAAGCATAATGCCTGGATTAGTCTACGACTGAAAGTTGGCGCAACAATTACTGAAACCATTAAACAATTTAAGTACTGAAAACATGGGGTTGAACAATTTAAAATTATTTGAACTGTTTAGAAATTCAACCACACCAAAGTTTTTCACGGAAGCTGCTTTAGAAGAACTTGATAGCTTATACGGAAATATTGTGAGAAGCGAAATTATAAAAAATAATTTTTATCTGATATATGCAAATATTAAAGCAAAATGGGTGAAATCTAATCGAACCATTCAGAACTTCAACTCCAAATACGAGGACTGGCTTAATGAAGACACCATCCTGGATATATTGGCAGTAGATAAACCCACCACATCAACCAGAGGAGCAAAAGGAAGGCAAAAAAAAAGTATTGAGGAGTGTTAAATTTTCACAAGAAAGAGGAAACTTGCCGATGCCACCAATGACTTGACCACGAAGCATTTATCGGACGCGCTGTCTATTAAATATACAAAGGATAGTGAAAGAGTTAGGTCGCAGATAACCAAATCTGTTGCTGATGCAAGCCCACTGCGACTAAAAAGGATTAAGGAAAGCACTCCCACGCCCACAAACGCACACATTAAAAAGTATGGTACCGAAGAAGCCTTGGCCTTTTTTATGGACTTAGAACTTTCCAAAGAGAAATATGAGAAACTGCGGGCATCTTTAACGCGACACGGCGCTGACGTTTTACCCGGATACAAGCATATTACGCAAGCCAAAATAAATTCACGACCACTGCATACGGAGTTTACGGAATACAGCAAAACGGTTGTTGGAGAGTCTTCCTGAAAATGAGGTGAAAATTCTTCCTGAGAAGTTGACATTGATCAGCAAATGGGGCTGCGATGGATCATCCGGACAAAGCGTTTATAAGCAAAGGATATCTTCCGATGACGCTACAATATCGGACGGAAATATGTTTATGGCATCTGTTGTTCATTTGCGGCTAAAATCTGATGTTTCCCTACACTGGAAAAATCCACGTCCGTCATCAGTGCATTATTGCCGACCAATAATGTTTCAGTTTGCAAGGGAATCGGCAGAACTCATAAGGACCACGGTGAAGGACATTGAAGAACAAATAAGCAAGATTAAGCCTACAAAGCTGCAAATTGGAGAAGGAAAATATATTGAATGCAATTACGAGTTCCACCTGACCATGGTTGACGGAAAAGTCGTAAACGAACTGACAGGAACAACCTCAACAATGTCATGCCCGATTTGCAAAAAGAGTCAGAAGAACTTTGGTAATTTAAACGATTGCACGCAAGGATAAGGTGCATGGAATTCTTGCTAAAACTGGCGTTTATCCCCACAAGAAGAGGAAAACTTCGATGAAAATACATCAATAAAAGATAAGGAAAAGATCAGAAAGAAGCAAACACAGGATGCTTTTTTAAACAAGTTGGACTAAAAGTAGACTGTCCCAAGCACGGATACGGTAACTCAAACGATGGAAACACTTCTAGGAGATTTTTTGAAAATGATGAGGCAGTAACTAGAATCACTGGAATTGACAATCAAATCGTGAAAAGATTGGGAACGATCTTGGATGTTTTAAACTGCAAAAAAAATGTCAATTCTACAAAATATGGAGAATATGCGTCGAAAACTGCATCTCTTTTAGCAGAAATGTATCCACAGAAGAAGTTAACCCCGACCGTCCATAAAATATAGGCGCATGGCAAAGATATAATTGAGTACCAGTCTTTGCCAATTGGAGAGCTTTCTGAAGAAGCACAGGAGTCTCTTAACAAATTTTATAAAAAATATAGATTGCAGAACACATTCAAAGCATCAAGGGTAAGGCAAAATGAGGACCTCTTCAACATGTTGGCAGCATCTTCCGATCCACTTATTTCTTCCCTGCGGCATGTGAAGTCACGAATAGAGTTACAAAATAATTATAGTTTAGAAATGGTTAGTCTTTTAGATATACCTTCTCTTACGAATTGTGATGAATATTTTACAGAAAATTGAAAAAAAAAAATATTTTTTTTTAATTTGTTGGGTAGTATTTTAAAACATAAAACCCTAAAGAAAAAAAAATAAAAACAATCTAAAAATGTAAAAATAATTTTTTTTAGTTACCATAAAATTGATTTTTCTACTAATTTTAACTTTGTTAACCCATAAGTAGGCCCCTACAAAGCGTAGCACCCTTTCCAAACGCTCATTTTATAGGCTGAACAGTTATCTATCATATGCTGTTTAAACTGTTCAATTATCTTATTCGGTTCAAAAGATATGACTTTTGCAACGAAAAAACTCAAATGGCGCCACTGTGCGGTGTTACGAAAGCACTAGTTAAACACTTAAAAAAACTTAAGTCGTAAAATATTTTCAATAAACATTTATTTATCTTTAAGCTAAATCATACAATTTATATCTCAAAATAAGAGCCTTTAAACTCGTACAAAAATACTTATAAATTTAAGGTCATTGGTACTTGAAAAAAATGTTTTTTAATGTTTGAATACAGAGCAACTTTTAAATAAATATTTACAAAAAAAAAAAGATACAAGTTCAATGCAGGCCACTACCAAATCCAAAAACAATTAAATTTATATGCCAACACACATACATATAAACAAAAGGAAATAATTAAATTTGCAATAAAACAGCAAAAAAAAAACTTTGTCTGAAAGGAAAAAGCGAAAATAAAGTAAAATTCTACCAAGAAAAAATTAAATCAATATACAAATGAAACCATACAAATTAAAAAAAAAGAAACAACAAAACGAGAAAATAGTTGAACTACACGTGTAAATGGGGGGAACAGCAATGGACAAGGAATTCAATCAGTATCAACGAATATATTTAAATACTATTTAAAATTGAATGGTGTGCAAGAAATACTTCCCTCCATATACAACAAATAAGGTAAAACAATTTGAAATTTAATACAGTAGTGCTGCAACAAAAGTTTATCAAAAATTCCTACGCAGACTACAAAATATCTGATTTTTCCCCTACACCACAAATCTGAAATTAAATTTTTATAAAATGCATACGTAAGACCAAACTTAAAAAACTAGCTTTTTCTAAGGAAATATAGGCCGCAGACAAAAAATTAAAAGTTTTTTAATATGTTGCCAGCCTTGAATAACTATATATTTTTTAACTTGTATACTTGTGTTAAAAGATTTACCCCCGTTTTCACGACTTACCGATAGCTAAAGGTAGGATTTTATTGGTGATATAAAAAGTGTTCCCTTATTAAAACTTCCTTTAACTAATTTAGGGATGGGCAATAAATATCGATATATCAAAATATCGATATTTAAAATAATTATAATCGATATATATCGCCGATATTAAAAATACCCATATATCGATACATCGATATTTACCTACGACTATCGAATTCGATATTTTTAAGACTTTATAATAAAATTCAACATTTTAACCGTTGCTCAACTGCTTTTTTAAGAATTGCGTCATATGTTTTTTAACTAATATTAAGAAAATAACGGCGCTTTGCCATTGTACATTTTCATAGATTACACAGTTCAGTTTTGTCGGTTTTTTAAGAGATGATAACAAAAACATAAGCGCGGAAAAAATATTCTGGAAAGGGTTCCTAGAATTATGCAAAGAATCGCCTGAATTATGGCGTATTAGCAGCAATAGACTCATGAAAGTTGGAATGTTAATAATAAAAAATTCTTATATATTAAAAATAAAATATTGCACAATTTACTTGTATAGTATGTGTCACAAGTATCCTTTACCAGCAGTATATAATCCGGCATTATATAATCCCAATTAATTTTTTTTAGATTTCATATGGCGAATAACTAAAAAAATTTTTGTATTCTTTACTTTGTTTTAAATTTTTTTTATTGCAGAATTAACTGCCGGTCTCTCGATTTCAAACGAAAACGTTGTTCGCATAACTTACCTTAAAAACTAAATTTTAAATTTTTTTTTTTTAAATAAAATTTAAGCGAATGAAAGTTTTGTTTGAAATCGAGGGACAGGCAGTAAATTTTAAATTAAAAGAAATAATAAAAAGTTTTTGTACATATGTAAATATGTATTGACATAGGTATATTAAGCAGTGTTTAAATTGCTTGCTTTAAAATAGCAACAGTCGCACATTTTTGCTTTGTTTACATTTTTTGCAGCAAATTAAAAAACTGTGTGTCTAAGTGTTTACTTAACTCTTTGATTACGAGTCAGCAAAAGCAAAAAAGCAAAAGCAAAACAAAGAGAGTAAATAATTTGTTTAAACTCGCTATGTGCATGTACTCTGCTTAATCTGTCAGCAAAGAAGCCACTTAAGAAAACAAATTTTCTGTTGCTGTAAGTATTAAGTTTTTGATTGTTTTTTTTTTTGCTTTTGATGCGCTTAAAGTCAGCAAGTTAACTTCTTTGCTGTTGCTGTCGAATTTGTTTCGAATTTTTTTGGTATTTTGCGTTTTTTTTTTTTAATAAATAGGTACATACATACGTAAATGAAACTACACGTTTTTTTAAACTAATTTGTTTATTTTGTGTTATGTAATTATGTATATATTCTAGGAAACTAACGCCTGCAACAGCAAGCAACAGCAATGAAGTCAAAAACAGCAAAGAAGTTAATACTCGCTGAATTTAAGCACATCAATTTACAGTTAAGCCAAAGCAAAAAAAAAATAAACAAAAACTTATTACTTACAGCAACAGCAATTTTTTTTTTCAAGTGGTTGCTTGGCTGGCTTTTTAAGCTGAGAACATAAACATGGTGAGAATAAATAAATTATTTACTCTCACTTTTTCTGCGTTTGCTTTTGCTTTTTGCTTTTACTGTGTTCTTTTTCTTAAGTTAAGTTAAGCAATTACAAAAACATTAAAAATAGTCAAGCATTTTTAAACACTGATATTAAGTTTTTAAATTTGTAATCAGACTACTGACGTCATCCGGCTTCTATAGCCGAGTGAGTAAAACGGCGAACCTCACTGACGAGATTGTGTATTTACAATCGAAACTAGTATGAGCAACCTGCCCATGAAAGCCTGGGTTCAAATCTTAGCACAGTCAAGAATGAAAAATTATCAATAAAATTTTAATTAATTTCATGTTGTAAAAAATTCCTGTGTTCATAAAAATAATTTAATGAAAATTAAATTCAATGAACTTAAGCCTGATTAAAATATCAAAATTTGGATTAAAAACCATTAACAGTTCAATAAAATAACCACAATACTAATATTGTTTTTAAATTTGGTAATAATTTCAGCTTAATTCGTTCGATACATCGATATATCGATATTTTTAATTAATAAATAACGATACTCTTAAAAAATATCGATACGATATATATCGATATATTTTTTCAATTTGCCCATCCCTAAACTAATCGCTCACTTTAGGTTAAAGTAAAGTTGGAATAATGGAACACTTGTTAAACGGGCGATAAAATCCTACCTTTAGCTATCGGTATGTCGTGAAAACGTGCCTTAATCAATATAATAAATACAATTTGAAGAATTTATAATATCTGCCCGATTTTTCCTACGCTACTATTTCAGAGAAAAAAATCTATTTAAGAGATTTCTTCCCCAATTCTGGCAACACCGCCTTTTATAACAACCTTTTAAAATTCTTCTAATTTTACAGTTTCTTTAGGAAAGTATAATAATATTTTATATAAGTTATTTGATATTTACAGCGAAATAATGAGAAACAGAAATCATTCTAAAGTTCAGGAACGTCTTGCTTTTAACATCGACTAAGTTTTTTTGTATGTGTATTTATTTACAAATTTTACAAACGACTTAACAACCTTTTTATACCAATTGAAAAAAAATACTAAACATTTTAATTAAATATTTTTATAACAGTATCTAACACTATATATAAAAATTAAATGCGTTTGTTTGTTCCCTATAACTCCTAAGCAACTGAACCAATTTTGTAAATTTTCCAGTGGGCATGGCAACCCCAAACAATATGAAGACAATATGAATAGCCTTATATCTGAAGAAAGGTTACAGTAAAGTCATCAAAAAAGAAACAAACAAAATTGCTATTAAAACACAGCATCTGCCAAAAAGTGTGATGGCTTGGACAAGTGGGCGTGGCACTTCCCATATAAAGGCAATATAGTTTTCTGTATATCTGGAGAACGGTAGTAGAAAAATTTTCCAAGCTTGGTGCACAAAAAACGGGCGGATTTAGAGAATGGGCGTGGCACCTCCCATGCGAAGACATTGTTGATTTCTGTATATCTGGAGAACGGAAAGAGCCAATGTTTTCCAATTAGGTACAAGCATCTTGGTTGTCAATACACAACATCCGACAAAATGTGGGTGGGATTGGAGAAGTGGTTGTGGCACGAAAATAGTTATTTATATCTAAAGAACCGCAAGAGAAAAATTATCCAATAGACAACCTATATAAAACATAAGCCGGGATTGGAGAAGTGGTCGTGGTACCTCCCATACAAAGACATTATACATTTCTGTACATCTGGAGAACTGTAACAGATATAGTTTACAAATTTGGTACAATTACACAGCATCTGTCAAAAAAGTAGGTTCAATTGGAGAAGTAGGCATGGCACCTCCCATACAAGGACACTATAAATTTCTGTTTATCTGTACAATTTTTATCGCTTATTTGCACACCGGTTATAAGCGTTTCACGCTTTAAAGCATCCAAACTTGTGCAATAACATTTTGCTATTAAAAAAGCCGAAATTGTTTCGTGTATAAGGATTTGCCTATATGCGTATCCCACATTTATGCGTCACAATGGGCACGTTCATAAGGAGTAACTGTTGCGGCACCGTTGAGAGTTTTTCATGTAAAAATATCAAACTATTTTATAAAGTTGCATTAAAAAAAATAATCATATAAAAAACACTAAAATTATTTTATCCAATCTAAATTTATTAAATTTTAACCATACTTTGAATGTATTCATGCACTTTGGATTCAAGCAAAATAGCTTTTTTCATAAAATAAGCTAGTTTTTTATAAGCACAGTATATGCCATAAAGCGAGTTTTTATAAATGCATTTATCGTTTAAAAGCACCAAAAAACGTGAAAATTATGAAATGCTTATAATCGCTTCGTTATCAATACACAAGATCAGTTTTAAAAAAATTTTACTAATTTTATTTTGATGGGGGTAGAAAAGCGCACCGGGTTAAGCTAGTTTAATATAAGTTTTACTCATTGAATTACAATAGCTAAGACAACATGTTTGCCTTAAAAATTTTTTATAATACGAGTAATATTTATAATTTCATTGTGCTCGTCTCAGGTTAAAAATCAATCGAATTTCAATAACTGAAAGTTTTGTACAACAATAGTCACGTGTTTAAAATATTTGTAAGTTAAAATTTAGTTGTATGTTTATATGTTTGTAAGTATGTATGTATGTAAGCAAAAATTAGTATACATAAATCAGTGTTACCACCAGCAGAATTCAAAACTACACTAGAGATGGCCCAAAATTACCCAAGTTAAATGAAATTACACCTGATATCAAATTAACGTTTAATTATAAAAAAAAAAAACTTTTACAAAAAGAACAAATTAAAAGTACATAGATAGTCGGTCGATTCCGAACATTTGCACCATACCCCACAGTATTTTCAGAACATTTTTTAATAGTGTTGCCTTATTCCCTTGTTAGGTCCCATATGCAATTATGAACCTATTAAAATAAAATTACTATTTGAGGTTAAGGCTAATAATATAACAATTTTTAACGTCGAATATTATCTAGGTAACTACATACATCTATTTGAGATTTTATCATCTTAAAATATTTTAAGGGAGGGGGCTTGTATATGACCTACGTGTAATGCTTTACCTTCCAGCACAAAATTTTTCCATGGCATAGTAGCTATTTTTTTTTTTTATCAATACGAACCCATATTTATAAGCTATGATATTACAAGCTATTTTCGTGAGTGGTAGTTGTATGGGAGCCATGGTCATATATGGACTAATTCCAAAATTAATTTCGTAAGATAATTTAGGTTGAAATAAAATATATTTGGGACAAATTTCTATAAGGAAAAAAGTACGTATGGGGGGTATGTAAAATTATGGACCGGAAATTATCTTGAAAATTTCGACCTGTACTTTGAGCAGAAGGTCTGCATGGACAGGCAACCAGCCAGCAGAACGAACGACTCTGATACTGACTCTAAGTTGATCAAAATACGAGTACTACAACAAAAGTTGTATGTGTTTCATATATCAGCACAAATTTATAATAAATACCCTATTCACTTAAATAAGATTCATGTAGTAATTCAAAATAATTTAACAATAATAACATTAAAAACCTCAACAAATTAATAAAAATTAAATAAAAAGTCAAAATATTAACTTCTACTTCCATATAAATAGGGCAGCTTCAAAATATTCATTTCCGTTTATTTATTTAGTAAATATAATTCCTCTAATGGTTTAAGATAACAGCCTGTTTCTCAAATCAGTTTAACAAATGTTCAGGGAGCTAAAAAATTCTCAAATTAAGCATTTTAAATGTTAAAACAAACGCATAATGTATTACTTGTTGTAATATTCCTCCAAGGGGGTTATTTTTAGTTTAAATACCTTCTTTTTCCAATAAACTTCGGATCCTAATTGACTATAAAGCTAATATTTATCAAAATCTAATTGTCCATCTGGCGCCAATCACTATTAATCTTTTGCTTCATAAACTATGGAAATCTTTATTTTTGTTTCTTTTTAATAAACAGTGTCTTTGGTTGAATAAACTGTAAATTTTTTTGATCAACAATATATTAAATGGTATAGATCTAATAACTTAAATCAAATTCTTATATTATTCGTTTTAAAATGAAAGAATTTCAAATTAAACCTGATCTACACTTCAAAAAAATTGCCCATGCTCTACCTACGAGAGTAAAAATTACACCGAATTGAGGTGGTTACCCACAAAGTGGCAACACTGACATAAATACATATTTCATAGTTACGCACTTAAAGCATGTACATACATACATATGTACATGCTATTTAATGTATAGACTTCATTATAAAAATTATTTATAAAATTAACAATTTAAGACAAATAAATTTAAAAAATTAATATTTTTAAATGCTTTTTTATACCCTTCAACTAGACTTGCTAGACGGCCTTGATTTTTCTTGACTAACATGAATTTTCAATGTTTGGCAAGAATAAAGAAAAAAATATGTTTTGTCGAAATTTTTTAAAGCCCAACCAAAAAAAGTTATTATTTAAATTTGTTTACAATTTTCCTCAAACAAAGCTGTGTAAAAAGCAAATGAATATTATTTTTTCGTTTGGTTTTAGACTTTAGACTTTTAGACTTTTTAGTGATCGGCAACCTATACTAATACATTTTGCGATTGTATGCGTTGTATGCATTTTACATATGTTGTTGTTAATGTTTTCAAATTCTCTTCAATATGTGTGCACACGTACGTTACAAAAGAGCATAAAAGAGAAAAGAGAAAACGCGGCGCCCTGATTTTGCCGATCGCAGTTTTAGAGTAACTACCCGGCCAGCAAAATACTCCGCCGTCTTCTAGATATCTGAGAGAAACGTCAAAAAAAGGTCGGAATCGTATTCGGATTCTGTCAGATTTCTGACCCATAAATGTAGGAAGTGGTTGACAAGAATTCTGTCAGACATGTCGTGGAAAAGTCCTCTGATATATCAATGCGAAATCGATTAGAAAGCGGCCAGACAGTACGTATATTCAATATCTGACAGAAATCTGAACGCAGTCTCTAAGAATGAAGCCAGACATTAGCAAGAAATGTCTGATTCATCGGAGTATTTTGCTGGCTGGTTACATATATGATTGATAAAAAATAAAACACATATTTAAAGAGCTTTATGGATACTCGTATTTTTAGAAGTAGTATAAGAAATATAGGAACATTTCTTAAAGTTCTGTACATAAGCGTTTTTATATGCATACGTATAATCTTTTTTTATCAACCCAGTTGGCAAAATGGTCATAGACGCTAATGTCGTCAATGATGTCCTCAGGACATTTTAGAATTTGTCGCCTATAGAACATTGATGACGACAACTTAAGTAACAAAAAGTTTATTTTGTCGTGTATAAAATCATATTTACGACTTTTTGGAGACATTTTTTTATATTTGCCTTAAATTATACTTATTAAGGACAACATAAGCGACCATTGCATGCATATTGTCTTGTTTCAAACAACATTGACGACAATATCGCTTATATTGTCCTCAATCAAGCCAAGCTGAGCGACGATTGCATGCATTTTTTTCGCGTTTTCAGGTAAATTGACGAAAGGTTATGGTTGCTTTGTTATTTCTTAACAATTGAATAACGTTGTAAAAGCGACTTTTGGCCAAAACTGTTTTTTTTTTTGCAGATTTCCGAATCCGCCAAAATTATGCACCTTAACGCCGTCATAATGTGCTACAAAGAGTCAGCCAGTGAAAGAATGTGTAAGTTACTTAAAAATTATACAAACGAAATTGCTTTGCAACGTGGAACAACAATTGAACTGGCATCGCTATTGTGAATATGAAACGTTTTTCCACTAAAAAATATTATAAACTGTAAAGTTTCATGTAATTATTATTTTTTTATTTATTTATTTGATATTAATGTTATATAAATATAAAATTCATATATAATAATAGCACTGGCTGCCAGGACCATCGGCTGCATGTAATAAAAAATTAAAATTTCTTTATATTTTGCTTTTATTATCATTACTTTTGATAATCTAGAAAAACTTAAGAAAATAAATAATTTAGCCTTTTAGAAAAGTTTTTTTGCTTTTTTGAAAAATAATTATTTTGTAACTTACAACGCAATTCGCAGCTGTGCTTCAATTGTGATTGGCTTTTTGGTTGTACTGTGTTGATTGGTAAGTAATGACTCAAATGTCACAATCAAGATCTTTGTCCCCTTTTAGACAGGCAAAGTTTACTTTGACAAAGTCTGTTGAATTCTCTTTTAAACTTTGTTTGGTGCTCAGACACACAAAGTTTTAATTTAGAAGATTGGGTAAATGTTGTCATGATTATGATTTACCTTCAAACTAATTAATATTGTGGTTACTTTATTGAACTAGTTATGGTTTTTAATCCAAATTTTTATATTTTAATCAGGCTTAAATTCGGCAAATTTAGTTTCCATTAAATTATTTCGAATAATGAAATGAAGCTGGGATTCAACCCACGGACAGGTTGATTCGACATGTTTCGATAGTAACCACACTATCTCTTCAGAAATCTTTGCCGTTAAACAGAATGAAAAATTATCAATACATTTTAATTCATTTCATGTTTTTAATTCCTTTCTTCACCTTCAAAATATTTAAAACTAATATGCACAAGTTATTCCTAAGCGATGAACAATAACGACATCGAATTTATCGACGATTTAACTTTTTAAATGGTTAAAAAAATATTTGATTTCCGTTTGTTTTTAAGATACAAATTTATCTCAATTTACAATTTTATTGTTAAAAAAATTTTTAGTGAATTAGTTTTGTTTTGTTATTGAACTTAAATGTTTTTTTTAGCCATTGTTTTCCGTAAATTTAGCCCTTTTTTCACTAAGTTTTGGCAACACTGTGTATAACAGCCATACCTACACAAGAGCGGCACACGTTTTATAATTGTCATGCCTATACAATTTGTATGAAGCATCCCTAGATAGAGTGGCGCCAACGCTTTGCAATTGGAAAATCAGATTTTGACAGCAGTTTTAATAGTGAAATTGGCCGATATTGTTAATAAATAATGGCAATTTAGCTATTTTTCGGTCAGTCTATTTCTAATATGTGGATTTTATTAAACAAGAAATTGAACACTATTGTTCGTGACACAACGTTGACGGTCTTGTATGCCACATATACTCCCCTTAAGTTTTCTATTGAAATTTAGCCAGATCGGTTCATAAATAACTGAGAAAAACAACGATTGAGTCTAATTTTTGTCATCAATTGTTAGTTTATTTTACGCTATACTCAACATATTTTATATTTATTTTTTTAATTCTGTTTAATAATGTGTGTTAGTGGGTGGGTGGTTAAAGATTCTGCATTGCGTTTAGTAAAGGATATTAAAGATTCGATACAGCGGAATATAGCACTCATACTTGTTTTTATTATTATTCATTATCATAATGTAGATATAACAGCAAAAACAAAATGTTTGTGTATGTTTCTTTTATCAATTTAACTGCATGTTTTATTTACTAAAGTGTTTAATAGATTGATATCAAGGTCAAAATTCAAGGTGTTACTTGACTTAATAGAATGAGAAAGTAGCACACAGATTTTGTTAGCAATAAATATTTTGACAAAACATTGATATAAAAAAAACGTATTGTCATCATACCTCATTATTACTCACAGCATTACCTTACAATAATTTATAATGTATGCACGTAGCTTAGTAGTCAAGAGCTCAAAACTAAAAAACAAGAAAAACAGGGGAGACCCAAGTGTAAGTCTCAGCTAAGGCAGTTAATGTTTTTATAAACATTAATACTTGTGCTTGTCTGTAAAAATAACTTTTAATTGTCAAATAAATAATACGGACGTGGAGTATTAAGTAAAATGCAAGACAAATATCTATAGAAGTTGTTGTTTGACCTGGGTTCGAGTCTCAACTCAGTCAAATAATTTACCTACGTAAACTATTTATATTGAATTTTTTAACAGTTCCTGAAGGTGGTTTTAGACAGTTGGATTTTTACATTTGTCCCTCAAGTTGTGCTGAAAAAGGTCAACAAGAAAAAACAAAGTCAAAAACATGAAAAACAAAAATGTTGTTTGGATTTCAAGAAGAATTCTTGAGAAAAAGTACGAAAAAAAACAGGAAGAACATGTAAATCAATTAAAATAGATAATCATTCATTCAAAAGCAAATTTCGATCTAACAAGGTGAAATACCATTTGGTTTAAAGATTGATGTTTGACTATTGACGTCATCCAGCTTCAATAGCCGAGTGAGTAAAGACGGCAAACCCCACTGAAGAGATTGTGTGGTTACAATCGAAACTAGTCTAGCAACCTGTCCGTGAAAGCCTGGGTTCAAAGCTCAGCGCAGTCAAGAATGAAAAATTATCAATAAAATTTTAATTAAAATCATGTTGTAAAATTCCTTCCTGTCTGCATAAAAATAATTTAATGAAACTTAAATTCAATGAACTTAAGCCTAATTAAAAATATCTAAATTTGGATTAACAACTTTGTAATATTAAATGAATTTTAAAACTTTTGTTTGTAAATCTATTTAAAAGACGATTTTTTAATAAATATCTATACAAAGCATTTACCCTTTGGCTTTAAAAAATTCCGATATCCCGAAAAATCCCGGGATTTGATTTTGGGAAATGCCGTACGAACGAATTTTCATTTGGTATTATCGAACACATTAACTTCAAATAAAAAATTTTGTTAACAAATTTAAAAAATAAAACTAATATAAATCATGACTACGACGGAATTATGGTACGGGTGGTCCTAAACAATTTAGCTCCTGCGAGATTTCATCCCACTTTTTTGTAGCTTGAACACTTTTAAAAATTCCTTTTGCCAACAAAGGATTTTGTTCCATAAGGGAAACAAGCTTTTCCAACTGCTGCTTACTACTGACGACTTTAGACCTGCATAAAATAACCAAAAATAATTAGGAATGTAAACTTTGCACACCAAAACTAATAAATTAACAAAAACTTAAATTTTCAACAATTTTTTTTAAATTATTAACACCGTCGAAAGCAAATTTGTTTTCGTTGAAAAATTCGATGCACAACGAAATGTTCGACAGTGCTGCCAACTCATAATACCTAATTAACATTCGATGGTCGATGTCCGATAACCAGCGAAAATCGTTTATCGAATGTAACTCTTTAAAATAACCATTTTTTTAATTAACTAAAATACAATTAAAAGTGAATAGAAATATAAATCAGTATATAATTTAAAGTTTTGAACGACTTTGGGTAATGTCAGATGAAACCAAAAACGAAAGTGTAAAAGCAAAAATTAAAAAACTTCTATATTAGTTAATTTTGGCAGACATTCGCAGATTACAGCTGACTAAGCCACTGCAAAATACATGTCTTTAAGCACCAGCTTAATCAAGCATATAACATATTATTTTCAATATTTTATTATGCACAGTTGTAGGGAGTACTCAAAGATCTTTTCATCCAACAAATGAGTAGTGAACAGTTTTAAGTCAAGTTTTTGCTTGGTTGTTGCTTAAAACAATAAAACGTAAAGTCGTCACATATATTTTTGAAAAATTTCAGTTCACTTGCAGTTTAGAGGGAAACAAAATAAATGAGACTGTGAGATATCTATTTTTTCTAGAGATTCTAATTTTTCGGCCTTTTTTAATTACTGGAAGCTTTTATAAAAAAAAGTTTCTACGGAAAATTCGGGAAATTTTTACAGAAAATATTAAACATTAAAGGCATTCACGTCAAAAGTTGCACTCTTGCGAAAAAGCAAAAGTGCAAGAACATTACAATAGCCACATAAACAGTTATTTCGCACAAAAGATGCAATTTTAACGTCATACTTGCTGCCGCAAGCAAAAAAGTCATTAGGATAATCCAGTATTATTGAATTTCCATCATGATTTTTATCTAAAATCTTACTTATCGTTTTTTAACATTTAACAAGTCTTGATTTAATTGAACTGTTAAGATTTTCCCAAAAAAAAACTATCTAGCTAGCTCTTTTTTCCATCGTATTTTTAACAAATCATTGTAATGTTCAGATAGTTTCTTAAATGTCTTTATGTATTTCAGATATTTTGGAATTATTAGGTTTTGTTTTTAATTTTTCTGTAATTTAATTCACCTTTTATTTAAAATTTATTATTTAAATTTTTTAAATATTTTTTTGTTGTTGCTAAGTAATAAAAGTATTCACGTCAAAAGTTGCACTCTTGCGAAAAAGCAAAATTGCAAAAACATAACTACATATAAACAAATATTTGTGAGAAATAATTGTATATGTGGTTGTTGTTATTAAAGGCATTCACGTCAATTTTTGTTTTTTTAATGCTTTTTATTATTTTAATTGTTTTCTTTTTTACCAAGTTCTACTTTAAACACTACAATTTATAATATTTTTCATATCAAAGAAAAAAATTTACGTCAAAACGGAATTCCTGCGTTGTTGTTTAGTGAAGAGTTGATTTTATGAGTACTTTTTTTTAATTTTTTTTTTTAACTTCGCAATGCCATACAAAGTTGCAAAATTGTTATGCTTTTACTCTGATAATCTTGCACTTACTTGGAACGTGACAATTTTGCATCACTTGGGCGAAATAATTGTATATATGGTTGTTGTTATGTTATTGCACTTATGCTCTATCGCAAGAGTGCAACTTTTGACGTGAATACCTTTATTATTTTCACAATTTTGCTTTTTTGCAAGAGTGTAACTTTTGACGTGAATACATTTACTATGTACTAATTTATATTTCAATTTTTTACTATTTTTAAGTAGAAATTTGTAGGCCGATTATGGCCCATAGGCCAGGTTACTGAAATTTAACAAATAAATAAATAAATAATTCATGGTATCGGATGTGTGTGAAGTTAGCTCCGTCAGTTAGCTTCGTTTTCTTGACTATCAAGTTTCCTGTACACAAGCAACTTGTGTTAACATTGTTCTCACTCAACGACTGTTAAGACAACAGAATGGATGTTTTTTGCCAAAAATAAATAATTTCAGACAAAAAAAAAATTAAAAATGGTAATTCAGAATAACAAATAAAACATATATTTTTTATTTAAAGAATTTGGCCAGAAAATTAATTAAAATAAAAAAAAGGCCTACTTTAGAACCCGAAAATGGGTATAAATAGAAATGGTGCTCTAATATGGACTAATAGGGTTGATAGCTTAGGTATTCTAGATTTCAGAACTATATAGTTTATATTCAGAATTTGTATAGATTTTTTGTACTAGAGCATAGCTGAAAGTGAAATTATGAAATTTCGTAAAAAAAAGCCCTATTTTCAGAACCCGAAAATGGGTCAAAATTTTTACGAAATTTCATAATTTCACTTTCATAATTTCACTAGGGCTTTTTTTTACGAAATTTCATAATTTCACTTTCAGCTATGCTCTAGTACAAAAAATCTATACAAATTCTGAATATAAACTATATAGTTCTGAAATCTAGAATACCTAAGCTATCAACCCTATTAGTCCATATTAGAGCACCATTTCGATTTTGACCCATTTTCGGGTTCTGAAAATAGGGCTTTTTTTTACGAAATTTCATAATTTCACTTTCAGCTATGCTCTAGTACAAAAAATCTATACAAATTCTGAATATAAACTATATAGTTCTGAAATCTAGAATACCTAAGCTATCAACCCTATTAGTCCATATTAGAGCACCATTTCTATTTATACCCATTTTCGGGTTCTAAAGTAGGCCTTTTTTTTATTTTAATTAATTTTCTGGCCAAATTCTTTAAATAAAAAATATATGTTTTATTTGTTATTCTGAATTACCATTTTTAATTTTTTTTTTGTCTGAAATTATTTATTTTTGGCAAAAAACATCCATTCTGTTGTCTTAACAGTCGTTGAGTGAGAACAATGTTAACACAAGTTGCTTGTGTACAGGAAACTTGATAGTCAAGAAAACGAAGCTAACTGACGGAGCTAACTTCACACACATTGGTATCGGGCATGTTCTAGAAATCGAAATGAAGTGGAATTAAAATCGAACGAGATTTTAATTTCAATTATTAACAAAATTACTGTAGAGTCGTACTTTGAGTATCAACTATCTTGATACTCAAAGTACGAAGTATATAAAAAGAAATATTTTTATGAACTTTCTCTACAGGCCCGTTTTCAAAATTGGTACTATTTTAAATTCACTTCATTTCGATTTATAGAACATGCCCAATAATCTTCTACAGGATATCTCGATGCCAGCTGATTTTTTTCAGTGCTTTTAATTGTTTCATTTTTTAGTGCTTTTAATTGTTGTTTTGTAATAGAAACTGTCAAATGTTGTTTACACACACACACATACTATATAATAACATAAACAAAATTTTACAGTTGCTATTACAAAACAACAATAAAATAATATAATTTATCGATTTGATTCATATTGAATACAAAATCAATTTTACTAGGTTTTTCGTACAGCCGCTTTTGTGGCAAAATCCAAATTTTAAGTCGCAATTTGTATGTAGGCTCTATGAAAAAAATGTCTTATTTTCACCACTAAAATAATTAGGCCATTTGTTATCTTCCTAGCTTCCAATTATTTGCTCTCAAATTTTCAATTCACGAGTTTTTTCCCCAAAAAATAGGTTATAATTACAACATAGTATGTATCTATAGTTTTTATTCATTTTATATTTAAAACATATGCATACATAAATTCTTTTAAATCCCTGCAGATCAGATTATACAACCAAATCAACCTATCAAATATCACAACAACTTGCTATATATTTTTTTTGTTATCTACAATAAATATTTTAATTTAATAACAACAGATACGATAACTTTCAAGTTACAAACAATTTACTTATGAAACCAAGAATAATTACTCATAAGAGCTTTAATACAAAAAAATATATTGAGAAACTAGAGTTTTAAAATGTATATGACTCATTTTTAAACGTAAAACACATTTCTCATTATAAACTATCCAGTCTATTATCTTATCACAAAATAAAGTGAAATAAATAAAACGCTTCATATAAAAAGTAAATTAAAAAAAAAAAAAAATTTAAAAAACCAAAAAAAAAACGCAAAGAAAGTGTTTATTTAAAGAAAAAGTGGCAAAAACCAAATTAAACTGAAAAAGTCAAGATCAACGACCAGTCAGTGTCTCAAGGCAAAAAAAAATTTTTTTTAATGTTTGTCGTTTAAAAATCACACTAAAGGGCAAAGAAGTGTATATTAAAATGTTTGCTCTTAAAAAACAGTAGCGGAATTAACGCTTAGTAGTACATTTAAAAAAAAAATTATATTTTTAGATGTACTAAGATTTTAAACCACAAAGTGTGAGCGTCTGCTTGTAGGTATTGTAAACAAATTGAAAATCTGATGTTTTTTTTTTCTTTCTTAAAACCATTAAAAGTTTTTTTTGGCTAATTTGAAACACATACAGTCACACAGATAATTTTCCAAAAATTGGAGATATTTAAAAAAAATAAAAAACCGAAAATTTTTAAATGAACGCAAATATTTATTTCATTATTTAAAATTAAACACTTCAATTTTATAAAAAAAAACACAAAGGCCTATTTAATAGCACAGATTATTATACGTACGATGCTAAATAGAAAACGGTACTTTTTAAAGTTAATTAAATTGAAAGAAAAAATAATAAACGGAAAGTGTTAAAAGCTTAGTTTGTAACCAAATTCTTAAAGACTGCAGTAATTTAAAAAAAAAATTAATTTTTTGTGAAAATGGGTAAGAAAACAAGGGACATTTGTATCGAAATGCGTGAACATATTTTAAAATTGAGGAAAGATGGGAATTCCTTGAGCTCAATTGCTAAAATTGTTGGACGTGCGAAGTCTACAGTGCAGACTGTAATAAAAAATTTTTTCTGAGTCTCAATCCCCAGCAAGCAAGCCAAAAACTGGACATCCACCCAAAATTTCTCCACGAGTTGAGCGATTTATAAAAAGTGTTGTTAGTAAAAATCCTAAAACAACAGCCGTGAAAATTCGAAACACTTTGGAAAATGACCACAATATTAATGTTCATTCAGAAACAGTGCGAAGTGTTTTGCGAAAAAGCGGATTCCATAGCCGCGTACCAAGAAAAAACCCATTAATAAGCGAAACAAACAGAAAAAAGCGACTCGACTTCGCACTTAAATATGCCGAAAAATCAACAGATTTTTGGGCGAATGTGCTTTTTAGTGATGAAAGTAAGTACAATTTATTCGGTTGTGATGGCAAACCAAAAAATTTGGCGCAAACCTAATGAAGAGCTGCAACCGAAGAACCTCATTCCAACAGTTAAGCATGGTGGTGGTTCGGTCATGGTTTGGGGCTGCATGTCGGCGAATGGAGTTGGAAAACTGCGATTTGTGGAAACAAATATGGACCGATTTCTTTATTTAGACATTTTGAAAAGCAGTTTGAAAGATTCCGCATGTGTTTTGGGTCTTAGTGGCGCCTGGTTTTTCCAGCAGGACAACGACCCAAAGCACACTTCACATATTGTCAAAGAATGGCTGCTGTATAACGTCCCGAAACAACTCCATTCGCCTCCACAATCACCAGACCTGAACCCCATAGAGCACTTATGGGATGAATTGGAAGGTCGCATTCGAAAAAAAAACTTACGGAAACAAACAAGAACTTAAAGATGGCTTGGAGTATGAGTGGAATAAAATAACGTCTGAGACAACAAAAAAACTGGTATTTTCAATGAGTAATCGATTAAGAGCAGTAATTGAGGCAAAAGGAGGTCCAACAAAATACTAAAAAAATAATATACACCTGAAATAATTTTTGTACATTAATCTTTTTTTTATCGTACGTATAATTATCTGTGCTATTAAATAGGCCTTTGTGTTTTTTTATAAAATTGATTGAAATTTTAAATAATGAAATAAATATTTGCGTTAATTTAAATATTTTCGGTTTTTTTATTTTTTTTAAATATCACCAATTTTTGGAAAATTAAAGAACTTTTAAGGGGTACGTACTATTATCTGTGTGACTGTAAATGTTTTTACTGATTTAAAATGCCTAAAATGTTTCTTTTACGAAAGTTTGCTTTTTATTAGTAAGCTGTATCAGTTTTTATATGTGCCCGTATTTATTAATTTTGTTTCACAAAACAAAAAATGGAAACAAAAAGCTTGTAAATAAATGTATGTATGTACATAGTTTACCACAGTTTTTGTTATAGTACCTTAAACAACAATGTGGTAAATTAAATTGATGCATTTTGCTGTTGTGGTCTTGTAAACCGTGGTATATACATAATATGTATATCAAATATATAATTTACGATCTTTTCACATAATTCTTTCTCGTCGTTTCTATATTTTTCATATTTGCCAAATCTGTTCTTGGACAAATTTTTCCATTCGGCATAAATTAAGTTAAATTTTTTCACGCAGTTGATTTCGGTCATTGTTGGAATATTTGCTTTTTGCCAAAATTCAAGAGTAGAATGTATTGTATTTTTTATGCTTGCCCTCACAGGGAGTTTTTGCACTCGGGTTTTATAAAAAAATAATTGAAGAACTTGCTTCATATTAGGCAACTTTGCGCCTTTCAGTTCACTTTCGCATTTTCCCACCAAAAATATATCATTATCGGATCGTAGTTTCTCAAATGAGCTTGCTTTTATAACTGTTTATTGTTTTATTTAATTTGTCTTTGCTTATTATTCACTGCCCACTTGTTTCTCTTATCACTTTTACTTTAAAATTGCAAAATTTTCACTAATTTAGTTACATATGTACATTAGAGCGACTAAAAAAAAAATGATTTTGTTACCCCTCTGAAAATAAAGCTTTATATGTTTTATGAAGATTCCCAAAATATTTTGGTTCTAGCGTTGACCATCCGTGAGCTGGACCATTTTTAAAAAAGGTCTTTTTTCAGTTTTTCGAATTTTTTTGTACTTTGCTCCAAGACGACATGAATAAAATTTAATATTATCGCAGAGTTTTTAAAGCACCATCCAATGGTATATAAAACTTGACCACTTGCGACCTACTATTGAGATATTAAGCTAAATACATATTTTCTTTTCGGGTTTTCATACAAATTCTACGTGTGTGGAAGTAATGTTCTGCTTTTCAAATTGAATCTGTTTTAAAATAATATTCATTTATTTATAATTTTGTAATTATTCACATAAAACGCGAAAACCGCGATATATTTTATCTTTCTTTCATATATACATAGGTATCAAATTGTTTGATTTTTCAATTATAATGCTGTGAGCTAAATTTAAGTTCTTAAATATTATTTTTTTAAATAAAAACATATTAATCTATTAATAACAGACAAATTTATAATATTAGATTTAAAAATTCATTTCCGAAAACACTAAAAATGGATTTTTCTACAGTTCAGCTGAACAAAACTAAGCTTCCGACAAACTGTGACATAATCCAGCAATTGTTATTTTTGCGACAGCAGTGCAATAACCAGTCATATGCAGTAATATTGACGATATTCGACAATTCAATATTCCAAAAATATTGTTCGAGTGCGAGTCCTTAAAAGATATGATAAATTTGAATAAAATTGGTCGCATTACTGAACCACCTTGTATACAATTTTATTCCTATCAGTATGTGAAAGAAATTTGTGAGTCTGAAGAAATTATTGAAATACCAGGTGAAGTCACAATTTTAAAACTGTTTATAGAGATAAAAGAATCGTGCAAACTTTATACAAAGGTAGAATCGCGAAAAGATATTTTATGAATTTTCTATTTTTTATTGTATTTTTTTTATTTGTATTTTTAATCACCCCTATCGTGAAAAACAAGTGGAATTTTTGTTCCCATGAAATTTTTATTTCCCTGGAAGGGAAAAATGCTATCGTGAAACTCCCGTGAACAATTTTTCGCGCTATCAGTTCTCAGTGAATGTAAAAAAGAAGAAATATTAAAAAACATAAAAAAAAATTTTTTTTCAAAAATATACATGTATATTTTAAATAAAAGTTAAAAAAAAAAACAAAATAAAATATATTGTATTGGAGTGATTGCAACATTAGCTTATTGCGCTTTTATGTAGTAAATATTGTAAATTTCTAAAATTCAGCCACCACGCCTTTGAAAAGCTTCATAACTCCTCAGGCAATCGACGTGCTTTTGCATTTTGTTTAAATTGCGGAAATTGCCCTTAAAATTAATTTTGTTAACTTCAATATTCGAATTATGAAAAGAATTACTAACATAAATGTTTTGTACCCCAGCAAAAATAAAGTGAGAAATTCAAAGGGAAAAGTGAACAAATTACGAGGGAAAAAATGGTTCACGATAAGGGGAATTTTTTCCCGCGAACATTTTTTTCACGTTATTATTCTCCTATGAATTAATTTTTTTCATAGGAGTTTTTCATGATCGCAAAGACGTGAAAAGGGAACAAATTACGATGGAAAAATTATTCACGATAGAGGTGAATATTTTGATAAATTGAAAAGTGAAAATATTTGATACCCATATTGCCTATATATGAAAAACGATAAAATATATCGCGATTTTCGCGTTTTATGTGAATAATTACAAATTAAAAATAAAATTAACATTATTTCAAAACAGATTCAATTTGAAAAGCAGAACATTACTTCCACATACGTAGAATTTGTGTGCAAACCCGAAACGAAAATATGTATTTAGCTTAATATCTCAATAAGTAGGTCGCAAGTGGTCAAGTTTTATATACCATTGGATGCTGCTTCAAAAACTCTT
The DNA here is from genome assembly GCA_943735925.1 of Pollenia amentaria. Lineage (NCBI taxonomy): Eukaryota > Metazoa > Arthropoda > Insecta > Diptera > Polleniidae > Pollenia > Pollenia amentaria. Next base: position 158,988,818 of record OX031009.1, read on the forward strand.
TTCGATGATACCAAATTTTATTTATGTCGTCTTGGAGCAAAGTACAAAAAAATTCGAAAAACTGAAAAAAAAGACCTTTTTTTTAAATGGTCCAGCTCACGGATGGTCAACGCTAGAACCAAAATATTTTGGGAATCATCATAAAACATATCAAGCTTTATGTTCAGAGGGGTAACTAAAACACTTTTTTCGGCTCCATACAACTTGAGTCGGTCTAATGTACATCAAATATTTATTTACAATATACTTGGAAGATATTTATAGTGTTATAAAGTTCTGCAAGTGTTATACATACGCGGATGATATTCAACTACTAGCTAATGACTCTACCTTTGGTACAAATTATCTTGAGTCGAATGTGAATAATGACCTTAAACTCATTGCAGAATGGGCAGAAACTAACTATTTAAATCTGAATCCTAATAAGACTAAAGCCATGTACTTTTCTATTAATGTAGTTCTGCCTAATATATATATATAACTGATACAAGTATACAGTTTGTATCTCATCACAAGACTTTAGGTATTTATATAGACACAATTGGATTTTTCCTATTAGATAAATTTTATAATATCGAGAATATCTTTTACTCTGAAAAAACTCTATTCTGTGGGTTAATACCTTCCAAAACATATAAGGAAAAGGGTGGCATTGTCTTTATGTCTTCCTTTGTTTCTTTACGGGCTGGAGGTTTTTTCGGGAATTTCCCAGCAAAATTTTACGAAACTTAAACTTTGTTTTAATCGTATAGTTAAATATATCTGTCGCCTAAGGTATAGAGAACACATTTCTGGTCATGTGCTAACTTTATTAGGTTCTGACTTTCAGAGCTTTATTAATTTACGATTAATGCTTCAATTTTATAAAATTGTAAAGTATGGCAAACCTTCTTATCTTTTTAAAAAGTTTAATTTTGGTAAGTCGTCTAGAATCAACAGTATTATTTGTCCAAACCATTCTACCTTGTATATGGCAAGGTCTTTCCTAGTTAGAGTTGCGAGAATATGGAACAACTGCCTTCCAAATAATGAGAGGAATTTTACTAAATCTATTAAGGAATTTAATAGGACTGTAAAGCAATATTTGTAACGTTTTGTATTTGCTGTTACTAACTCAACAAAGAACTGCAAATTATTTAAGCAATTTATAACATATGATGTTACTTAGCTTCAATAGTTGTGCAAAAAGGGGTGCAAATATAGAAATACTTTCTGTTTTAAGAAATTGTATAATATTTTTAAAAAATTAAATTATTTTATAAAATTTCTAGATTAATTAGGCCTTATAGGCTTGTAATCAATTTGAATTTTTAATAAATAAATAAATAAATAAATAAATAAAACTTCTTAATAATTAACAACAACGAATTTAATCCGAAGATCGTATTGACACCGTATTTACGCAGTAAAGCAACAGAAGTATCAAGTTTTGTTCAACAATTTAATGTTTTTTTATTCAAAAAATTTCATTTCAAAAAACATCAATACACCGTTAGGTCACTTTGTCTTGTTGTCGCCAATAGCACAAAATATTTAGAAAGGGTGATCAATGGGTAATATATATAATAAACTTTGGAATCAACCCGGTACTCGGAACTAAAAAAAAAAAAATTTTATACCTATATGCATAATTATTGTTATCCCCAACCTCATATTTTTCAGTTCGAAAACTTTTGGATTTAACATTTTTTAATTTTTCTATATAACGCTATGGCCAGTCAAATGCATATGTATGTATACTTTATTCAGAAGATCTGCAATGCTTGTTTACTACTAACCTTGAATTTCGCTTGTTATTATCTTAAGACTTGTAAATTGAATTTATTTTTACTACTTTTCCAAGGCACATTTATAAGGTATGTACATATATGCATTAGGGTATTCAATCGGTTTACTACATGATTAACTGATCGGTTAATTTTCAATTAACGATTAAACCGGTTAATTTCAGTCGATTAACCGATGTAACAACATTTCTAATTTTTTGTAGTATTATAACATATTTTATTGTGTTTTTATTTATTTGTTTCATCTCATATACAAAAGGTATATGGCTTAGAAAATATTTGTTTATTCAAACATAGCAGGTGTTCAGTGATCTTCATTTGAAATAAGTGTTTGCTGTCATTAGCTTTTTGTTTCACGCACTTTTTATGTGTATGTGTAGTAGGTATTCGTTTCTTCTCATTTCAACATAATTATCTTTAGAGAAATCCCGGATACGGACTGAGAAATTATATGTTCTGTATTATGGGTTGCTTTTGATTTCTCCAACATTTACGATAAGTGAAAGAATTTTTTCCACGTCAAGTTTTATCAAAACAAAAGAATCGCTTAAATCCTAAACATTTAAAACAAATTATTTTCCAAAAAGATTATTTTATAAGATCTTCTTAAACTTTTAAAATAACTAATAAAATGAATTATTTTTTTGTTTGCACGTTTTAGTTCAAGAATTATTACATTTGATATGTTATTGGTTTTGAACTTTACTAATAAACTCCAAGTAATAAATAATTTATGCATATTAATTTCTTGAAATTACTTTATTCATAAAAAAAAAATTATTAATCGGTTAACCGATGAAAATCAATTAACCGATTATGAACCGATAAACCCAAAACCTCGGTTAATGAATCGAGCGATTAACCGATTAAAGCAAAATGGACATTTAACTTATTTATTTGAATAAATAATCATTTGTTTATATATACATTTGTTTGTGTATTAAATATACATTTACAAGTGTATATTGAACGGTTAAGGCCGTGTCAGATAAAACTTTGTAGCTTTGCGTGACGTTTCTACCTTTGGCAGAAAAACGCAAAGCAAAAGGTGTATAACACAATAAAAACTTTGACAACACTCATGCATTGTTTGATTACTTATAAAAAGGGTTGGTAATTTGTACATTTAATTATTTGTTACAAAAATAAAAGTTAACAATTTAATTGGACGGTTTTTTTCAATTGAATTTGGCAAAAAGTTAAAAAACAAAATAAAATTATACTAGCCAATTGTCAAATTGCGCAAAAAGATGAGAGTTGGCTAACTTTTTGCTTCGCTCCGCTTTAAAAGTACTTTATGTGACATGTTTCGTATAAGTATGTATATTTTATCTTAGATGTCAAAGCGAATCGGTAACGCAACGCGAAGCAAAAGTTTTATCTGACATGGCCTTTATATATTTTTACGATTTTTACACTGTTGGGATCTTTTCTGTGTCTTCCTTTTTTATTGGTTGGGGAACCAAAGGAGTAAATCGCTTTGAGGGTTAATTTAATTAATTAATTAATATAATTTTTATTTTCTATTTATGTATATAAGTGCTTATTGTTAAAATAGTTTTTTATAATTAGATATTTTTTTACTTTATTCAGGCAAACTGCTTTGTAATATATATTTTAATTGGCCAAGAGTGGCTTTTTATATTACATTTAATGAAATAAATAAATAAATAAATAAAAGCCCGAATAAATGAATACCCTACTGTTCACCTTTTGAAGCATGTTTTCTTTAGTTTTACTGCAAAATTTCTCAGTAAAAATTTGTAAATACTCAGTCAAGAACTGCCACTTTTTTACTCTATATTAGTGTTCTCATTTACTGTATTTGTGAACGCGAACGCAATTTAGTTATATGCAGTATAGTATGTAAATACTTTTGGGTTCTCGAACGCACCTATTGTTGTTGTTTTTTTTTTCTTTTGTTACTTTTTGCAAAAACATCTGTTTTAATGAATACACAATTGAACAGCGCAAGCTTACAAGGCAAAATTTTTAGGCAAATTTAGCAAGCTGGTGTTAATTTAAGTGAGATTTCAGAGATTTTATTATTATTAAAAATTGATAATTGATAACGCTACATCTGACTTTCAGGGATGGTGCCCTTTTTAGATTAGTACGTCGTCAACAAGCAAAATGGTCGAATTTGGGACGACACTAATCCACATGAGATCCAAGAGTGTTTAGTGCTTGTTGAATGCAGATTTTGGCGGCGTTATCGGTTCATATTTCTTTGTTTACGACGTTAGCCAGGCCATCGCACAAAAAGACACTACGTGCACCATTTAACATTATGCACGAGCAATTTGAGGAATTGGTCATCGCATGTGGAGGTGATGTGAACAGAGATCTTGAGATTTGAGTCGCAGGACTTTAAGATCCTCAAAGCCAATATAACTTACGCCATCGGTCAAATTCAGCTATACTTGTATTATTTAATATTTGTTTTGAAAGTTCGCATTGATATCAACGTAATTTAAAACTAGAACATGAGATTGTTAAACAGCTCGTTTTAATTTTATGTCAATGAACTTCAATAATGTTCTGTCAAAACTTAATTTGTTAATTTATGCCTCGTCTTTTGTTTAATTTAATTTCGTTTAGATAATTTCATACTTAAGAAACCAATAAAACCGTACAAAACAAAAGGCCATAATTTTTATATATTTAGAAAAACAAAGCAATATTTTTTGTGCATATAATAAAAACAAACAAAATGAAATTAATATAAAAGTCCATACTTTGCTTTCAAGGGAAAGTTTTAAATTAACAATAAACAGATTTAAGATAAAAATTAATTAATAAATGGTAAAAATATTAATGGTATGTACTTTTTTGTAAGTGAAATTCGTCTGTTTAAGGAATTTGTTGGATTTGTTTCCTTATTTTGGTTTATTTAAACAATCAGTCAGTCTGCAATTGCAATCATACTCCGCGAGACTTCAACAGGCATTATCCGCTAGCCAAGTCTCCGTAATAACTTCACAATCAATTTTTTTAACTTTTTATGTTATAAACCAATAATTCCATTTTGACGAATTTACTTTATTAAAAAACGGATTCCAACGACATAGGGCGGTCGCATCTAAATAATTCATGCTTCTATTAACGTTATTACTTAGTAGCGATTGAAATCTTGTAGCCGAGTCCTTGTAGAATTTACCATCCCTGACATTAGTCAAAAATATAGCAGTTTCCTTCGAGGCTTTGTCCAGTTCCACCATCGAATGTCTACGATTGTCCTGCCGATATAAAGAAAATTAGTGTGGGGTTGGAAAATAATAGGACTAAAGGGGTGTGGTTGCGATACCTATGCGAGTTTTTCATGTCTAAACTGAATCGCGTGTTCTTCAAGTACTTGTTTATGCTTAAACATCGTCTTTTGCGCATTGACATTCACTCTGACGACTTTGTTCATATTCAATTTTGTCACCTTCACTAACGTTAGGAAGTTATGAATTGCAATATCAGCATCTACATGATTGGCATTTCCAGCCTTAGGCCTGAGGAGGGAGAAATCCGATACATCTTAGGCTATGTCAAATCTGTTCGAAAACGAACCCTTAAAACGTAGTCTGGCCTCTTTAAATGAAAGGTTGTTTTTCGATGGTCATCAATTTCTTAATGGCGATCGTCTAAGCACGTGCCGGGCAGTGCTTTGACGTTGGACCATGCCCTCCTTTTAGTTGGAGCAGCGGGTTTCACCACACTGTTCCTCCTTTTCAAGTTAACTATAGCGCGAGTGAAACAGTTCGAAGTTTTGTTTGAAAACATTTGTAGCACTGGGCAAATGATAAAAGGGCTAGGAATTTCATTTCCCTTGAAAATGACTTTCATTTCCTTCTACTCGGTTACTTTCTCCACCACTGGTGATATTATACCCATTTTAAGCTCCTCTACTGTAATATCCAATGGGAAAAATAACGATTGTTTATAACGACTGGTTTTTGAGGTCTCAGTAAAACTAGGTTTAGTAAATCTGAAAACAGACTTGGGCCGTCATTACTAAGTTTGAAAACAAAATTTTTACGGAATAGCTTAGTTTATTTCAACTGCTAGTCTTTAATGAAATAATAAAAAATTCACATGTCGCCTGAAATATCCGAGTTTCAGACTACGTCCCGCTACGTTGCCGCTTCCTATCACAGAACATTTCACACATTTATATAAATATTCGGCCTTATTATGTAAGGCGTTGTCGTTAACAAGTGAGTCTTTTTTTTTTTTTTTTTTTTTTTTTTTTTTTGTAATAGATTAAAGAACACGGATAGTATGTTTCTTTAATGTATTACAAAAAACAAAAATAAATATTCCCAGAAATAAAAAAAACTTTCTGCTTATCTAGGAAATGAAAAATGTTGAGTTACTAAGTTTGTGAAAAATCGACTTTTTAAATTACATACAACGTTACATTTACGTTACGTTTATTTGCTCAAATATTTGCCTAGTTTGACTGAAGATTTCAAAATATATACCTACATGCTAATGAATTTAATTCTATTCATTAACAGAGTACATATCAAGACTTATTAAAAGGTATTAGGTATTGAGATTTACTCAATTCCTATCAATTTGTTTTAAGTAAAAACTTTAAACTTATTCAGTAGGTATTTTATAACACTACTTTCTAATTTGTGGCACAAAGAAAGCAATAAATATAAAACAAAATCAAAATAAAAGAAAATAAATCGTAAAATTATAAAATTTCCGGTTTTGAAAAAAACACAAATAAACAAAGTGGAGAAAATAGAAAAATAAAACACAAGAAGACGAAGAAGCGGAAGACTTAGGGAAGATGAAAACACAACAAGAGAGTCCATATACACAAATTAACACAAAAAAAAAATGGAAAATATAATAGGTAACTTAATAAAAACTAATAATTAAGAATTGTTTGCAAAAAATACCAGTATTATGTGTGTCTTTGTGTAACTCACCTGAATTAACAGACGTCAAATAATAAAATTTTAACAAATAAAAATATCAATGGAATTTTTTTGCTTGTAATTTGCGAAATACCAATTTTCGATGGTTGGTGAATATCGGCTGTTAATGTGTTTCCTTTTAGTTTGTTATGTTTGGCGAGTAAAGTTAGTGAACCCAATCAAACAATATCCAACTGGGAATGTGCAACACTGCTTAAACAAAATGTTAACCAACGTACGTCATGAGACAACACAAACGTAAAAATACTAAATTAGAAGTTGGTTGTAGAGTATAGGTAGTATCTAAAACACCACAAACGTAATTGTACAACTATTGAGTAGTACCTTTGGTGTTGTTTGGATATGGTAACTAGCAGCAAAAGCAAAGATTTAAAAAATTAAACATAAAAATACAATACGATGACTGAATGAATGTGGCTGGCTAGCTAGCTGATTGACTGACTGATAGACAGACTGCTTTGAAAATTAAAAAAAAAACTAGATGTAGAAGAAATGCTGAAAATAGGTGTAGTCGTTTGCTCTTCCACAATATGTTGGTTGCTGTTCGTCTGCCTTTTTACGATTTGCTCCAATTTAATATTTACTAAATTTACACCCCACGCAATTAAATTTAATTCACAATTTTGATTTTGGTTTGGTTATTCAAATAAAATATAGAAAGCAAATAAAGAATTTTTTACTTTTTCGTAATTTATGGCTGCAATCTTTTTTATTCTATTTTTCTTGATGACACAGCACTGAATGACGTTTTAAAAAATTTTCTTTTATTACAATTTCGTTTTTCTTTTATTAAAAATTGCTTAAAACACTTAATTTCGTTAAAACTTATTTGAGTAAAAAATTGCACATATTATTTAAAATTTATTTTTGTTTTAAATTTTTGAGGGAATAAAAATTTTAACAAAATAAAGAATGTTTTTCCGAGACGCAGCAAATTTGCACTTCTATGCAGTACGAATGTCAATAATAAAATATAATGAACGACAAGAAAAATACTACGAAAAGCGAATAAAGAAAATGGGAGAAAATTTGAAGAGTGCTACCCTATTGACAAAATAATTATCAAAAGTTGCCAGATGAAACTTTAAAAAAATTTTTCAATGCGATCACACTAGCATCGTAAATATAATAGCGGTTTTTACTCTAAGGGTGTGTATGAAACGGTAACAAAGTACTCATGGAAGTAAGATTTTGACATTGTTGAGGTAAATAAAATTTCATTATACATTTTGACATTAGTGAAGAAATCTTTGACAATTTTAATTCACCACAGAACTTTGCTACCGTTTCACATAGACCCTTGACAACAAAATATTGTTACAAAATAAGATTTATGTAATAGGGCATTTACATTACAACGAAATCTATTAGATTTGATTTGCAATCTCTCAAAATCTAGTGCGTTTACATTATGCTTTTTTGACATCAGCGAAATTTTATTTTCATAAAAAAAAATAGCCGACTGAAAGTTTTTTGTGTAACACATACATACGTAAAAAGAATTATGCATTTATTATGCAAAAATTTGCATTACTTTTTATTTGCTGCCAACTTAATTTTTGTACTATTTTAACAACATTTTGAATTTTTGAATTAGCAAATGATTGCCTATACCATACATAGGAAGGTACTGATAGCAAATAGACAAAAACCTTATTGCAGTACCGTCTTCTGAGACATGCGAAGTTGTGAGAAAATTCCTTGACAGTTCTGTTGGTGGGCATCTCAACGTAACGAAACCCATACAGAAGTTAAAACAAATCTACTATTGGGTCAGTTGCAAACAAGCCCTCAGAGGTACAAATAGAGGAAATAGAACACCGCTCCAGCAGTGCAACTTTGGGGAACAATACTTACAAGTGGATTATCAAGACTTCCAAAGAGCAGGAAACGAGCTAAGACCTCTGTCGTGTTTATTCATCAAAGCAAGATGATCGAGTGGCGAATTCGGAAAGGTTTAAAGAAGGCCACTTGGTTTTACTTTTAAATACACAACGGAAGAAAGGTTTTAAGGTAATAAGGAAATAGAATAATGTAGTATATCGAATCCAAAAATATAAGAGTCCATGATAAAAATGAAAGAGAATCTGAGCCTATTCGTGACGGACAGCCTCAAGTGTGGGAGGGACAGTTTTTCGAAATTAGATTTATCTAAGGATTATTTATAGTTTAAGTTATAAGCGATCTTGTAAATTATACTTTTATGTCGTATTAGTTTAAAATTGTTATGAATTCCACTGTACGGAATATTCTAGTAATGGAGCGCCTTAAGGTATATTTAAATTTAAATGTAAAAAAGTTATTTAAATATAATTCCAACAGAAAGTGGAAACGACAAGAAATGGTTATGAACTGAATATAAATGTAGGCTGACTCATAAATGTTTTACTGGAGACATTTAACGGTTCAGTTCGTCATCAACAACAGAGGATACATTTTGTGAACATTATAATTAATTTCAATAAAGTTAGTTTAGTATGTTTATTAATATAAACTAAAAGGTTTATTATAATGGGATTAAACCGAAACGCGTTTTATAAAGTAAAAACGTTTCAATATTCTTTATACCTTAGTAATCTATTAGTATAGTTAAAGTCTTAAAATTTACAACACCGCAACAACAAAATGTATTAAACTATTATTTACTATGTTGTGATTAAAAACTTACACAAAAAGGTGTAGTAACGTGTGTTTAATTTAGCAGAATAAAACAGTTGACAAAACTCTCTTAGCAGATTAATTAATTTACGATACATACGAAAAATACACTCATCCCTTGCAGTATGAAAACGTAAATCGATTCCAATTCTAATAAAAAATCGATTTTTTATATTAATATAAACGTGAAAGTGAAGAAAGTATAAGTTTGTTATACGATCGCGCTGCTACGCAGAACCATGACAACTCTCCAAATAAAAAGGAGCCAAGTATTTCATCTTTCCAAGAATTTGAGGACGAAAAGAATGCTATTTCAGCAGCAGCTATCGTGCCGAATCTTAAACTGACAGTTTATTTAAATTTAAAAAAAAATATTTTCTTTTATGTTTCACATTCTATTACAATCCACATATGAAAAACATTTGAGAATAACGTTTGAAAGCAATTTGAAAATAAATTCATTTCTTAAATATAAAAATAATTGCCCTTGTAATTATGATTTTCTAATAATTTTCAAACGTCTGTCGTTTGAAAAAGTTTGACTTCAAACCATTTTCAATTTTTAGTCAAACCTTCCTGTTCTTTGGGCAAATACAGTTGAAGTTTTAGGTATTCCCTTATTAATACCCTTGATGACTAATAATACCTTAACAGACAGTGAAAAAACAATCATAAACGATGCGTACCAAACCAAATATTTAAAGTGGGCTTAGGCGAACTTAACGGTAATGTCGTAGAAAAACAAAATAATACCAATCTAATCACGAATACATGTACATTTAACACAAAGAGTTAAATCCGCTAATATTTAAAGCAAATTATGGGCTGGTTAATATAGTGTGCCGTATGGCACATTTGTACGGAAAAAATTAGCAATAAATAAATTTTATATAATAAATGTCTTAATATGTATGTGTAACCACAAAAAAGTCAGCGAAGCGAATTATTATCTATCAGGCATGTTCTGAAAATCACGTGCTTTTAAAATCACACGTGTGATTTTGTGGTGTTCTGAAAATCACATCGATTTCGTGTTTCTCAGTGTGATTTCAGTAATAGATAATAACACCGAAAAATACAAAAACGGAACACGACAATATCACACGAGTGATTTTAAAAGGCACATATGATTTGAAAACACGTGCTTTGAATTAAAATGATTTTCAGAACAGGCCTGTATATTTATATTTTTTAGGCACAACTATACATTGTTTAGGGGAGAAAAAATGGGGTTTGATGAAAAAAATTGTAGAAAATATATCTTTATTAAGAAATAAGAAAAAAATTGGATGCTCATACATAAATATATGTATATGCATAAGAGTGGGTTTAAGATTAGTTGAAACCGATTTCAGAAATATTTTTTTTAACTATTTGCTATGCCTCTATATACCGCCGTTTTAGTTTTTTGTACACCTCGCCACTTATGTGTTTAGCAACTGGAGTCCTTTCACAATAATTGAAATAAGCAGAAAAGAGCAGTAAGTCCGCAAGAGTTTTTTATATATTGATAGTTGATACTTCCATTATAATATTTTTACTTAATGCAATATACTAGCACAGAAATATTTCAATTTTAAACTTTAAGCCCGGCACGCAAAATTTTTTATATAATTTTACTTTGGCCGCTTACTGCAAATAAAGTAAGTTACTCTAAGCAGTTATTTTAGTGATGTTGAATTTTATTTATTTTTACCCAATACCAAACATGATTGTGAAGGATAAAGTTCAGATTTTTAATTAATTCTTCCATTTTAGTCAATGTAAGCCCTCTGTGCAACGATATAAGTATGTACTTATATACATACATTAGAAAAAAATATGCATTCATATTTAAGCTATGTTCACATATGTATTTCTGTGTGTTAGGCCCACACACAAACTTTAAACAATCTTCACCTTTGGTTACGGATCTGCAGGGTACTTTTAAGATGTGGAATAATCTTTGGTGAGGATTGTAATTTTAATCGCTCATTTGAGTGATTAAAATTGTAGGGAATTGAGTTCAGTGGAAAGAAATAACAAAAGTTAAATTTAATGATTTCTCTGCCACGTCGTATCGAACTTTAACAATTTCTTTACCTGTAAGGTTGTGTGGTATTTTCCAACGTAAGTAAATAAAGAGCACTAGGGTAAGTATTGATTGGTTCCAAGGTTTATTTAGGCAAATGTGGTATAAGATACTTTAACTTTAGAATTAACTTTGTTTTTAAATATTTTAAGTTAGGTTAGGAATTTAATTTAAGTAAAAAGTTGTACAGGGTACGTTAAACTACTTGCTTCTGTTGCTATGGAAAGAATGAAAAAATACAGAAATTTATTTTTAACTATTAACCTGCCTTCGATTCGCAGATAGCCGAAGAGGTTTTTTTTCCGTTAGTACTAAAGATTTACAACTTCATTTTCATTATAAGATATATTTCAAGTATAAGATATATTTTAAGCCAATGGTTTTTAAACTATAACTATTAATTTAGGAATTACAACTCATACTTTTTATCGTTACAATTCAAATTCAATTCACGTAAATACTTCGATCTATCATTTTCATTATTACATTTTCAGATTACATACATATTTAATTTTAAAGATTTTTAAATTCATTTTCTTTCATGCTTAATTCATTACTTTTCGAGATTTTAGAATTCATTTGTTTCGTTCTTAATCTAATGTTCAAATGTATTTTGAACAACATAATTTGTATTTGTCATGTGGAATGTCACTTTTCTACACACATGTAATTTCATGTGTATGTCAAAATTTAAGTAATACATAATGTTTATAATTTTCATGTTCAAATGTTGTTATGAAAAGTATGTACATTTGACATAACATATCAAGGAAAGCAATCTTAAAACAGCTGAGTGGTTATATGTATGTACAACAATTAAATTGAAATTTGTTATATTTTTTTGTTATAAATTGTTATAAGAACAAATACATACATACTAACTTTTGTTAATTCCTTTTTAATATTTCCCTCCATTTTTAATAATTATTTGTGCATTTTTTATTTTATTATTTATTTACTATTATTATTTATATATTATTAAATTTCAATTCATTTTTGCCGCTACAAACAATTTTGTTAATACGAACCAGCTGTTGTCAGATGCTTTGTCGCTCGAAAATAGAACTCGTTTTAAATCATAAATGCCATATGTACTGCACACAGAGAATTAACACATGATAAAGTTGGAGGTGTTCTGACTATATGTACAAATTTAACATGTGAAAAAGGGACAATCCACATGACAAATACACATTATGTGAACATAGCTTTAATTGATTTAGCTAAATAACTAATACTTATTAACCCTGAAAGCGAACTCTTCATTTTAGTAGAATAAAGCTACTCTTCGTCAAATTTACGAACTTTTAAAACATTTCTAGTGGAACGATTTTTTAAATAAAATATCAACAAAAATTTTTTTAGCTAAGCATTTTATTAAAAAATTATATTAAATAAATAATAAAATATAAAAGTTTTTAATCTCTTTCAAAATTTGATACAAATTTTTACGGACACTTATTTAGTAAAGCAATATACCTATTTATGTAGCTTGCTTACTTTAAAGTTTAAAGTATTTGAACCTTTATTAAAATATCTAGCTAAATATTTTATTTTGGACTTAAATGTAGAATAAAACGAAACAAAGAAATAGTTAAATTTTATTTTGTTAAATCGACACGAAATAATTTTTTAAATAGATTTAAGAAGAAAAAAAATAAGGTTTTTTTTTTGTCTTTTACATATTGGAAATTGAAAGGTTGACAGACGAAGTTTGTTGGAAAGGACGAGCCGGTGTATGCGTGACATACTTTACGTTTTTCCTCCCCGCAAACAAACTACGCCTAATTGCTTTTCTATTTAGATTATATACTTACAAGATTTCAAACATAATCTAGTTATTTTTTTAAATTTTTAAAATGAAGCAATTGCTAAAATAAAAATGAAATATGGCAACAGTAATAACAATATTTAATAACAATAAGGTATCTGGCAATACCTGAATGCTTACATCTCTGTTTCTTGTCAGTTGCGAATAAATTTTTACAACAATTGAATGTGTGTCATTACAAAGTGTGTTTTCTGTTATTAAATAGTGATTTTAAAATATTGTGTTAGATGAAGAAACCCTAAATACCGGTAAGTTTTTATACATTATATTAAACCAACGGCTTAAATCTAGTTTACCGCCGCAGCCTCAAATAAAAAAATTACCTATGGTAAAAGAAAATTGAAAAAATAAAAAAATTGGCGCAAACGCTTAGTTTTCCACAATATTGCGCTCGATTGTACATGAGCCATTTTATTGTGCAGTCTCACGATTGGGGTTTTAAAAAGTGTGAAAATTGGCGCATTTGCGGCAATCGTGTGATCCCAGCTTAAGGAAGTTTAAAGTTTTCATATGATGCGATTTTTCACTATATTTCCAAAAGTATATGGCAAATATTGATATTTGTTCCATACCAACTGAGTTGAGTTGTAAACCGTAATAGTGACAACTATAATAACAAACTTGGAACCACCACTCTTAAAAATTGATAATTTTGTTACAAAATAACATAAATATTGTTATAATGCATGGATTGATACAAGATTTTGCACAAATACGATCTATATGACTAGGTTGTTAAATTTCGTAAAGATAGGTCCATAATATACCTACCATGTGCCCCATATAAAACCTACTCTCGGAAAAGAGTTTAGTACACCTAAAAATGTAGCAAATAATGCTACTGTTATAAAATTTGATACGTCGCAGTTCTAAATGTCCATCTATCATGCTGCAAAAATTTGTGAAGATCGGTTTATGATTTACCATAACCATGCCTGCTCTGGGAAAACCATATAGCACACTTAAAACTGTAAAAAATGATGCAACAGTTATAAAATTTGGTACGTTACAGTTTTATAGGACCAAAAAATATACTGTTAAATTTCGTGAAGATAAAGCCTATAATAATATTTTTGTTGTAGAAATTGGTCTTTCCATTAGCCTTTAAATCACAGAAAATGTCGAGCTGATCGGTCCATAAGTTACCATATTCCCCATATAATGCTTACTCTGGGAAGTTATTTTTATACGCCTAAAACCGTAGCAGATATACATAGACATTGTGGTCAAATTTGGTCCAATTTAGCTTCATATGAACAGAAAAAATACGACGCAAAATTTTACCTCTATATCGAAAGTTGTTCGAACTTAGGTTTTTTAAATCAGAAATAACTCTACAGAAGTTTGCGATGATTAGTCCATAATTAACCAATATAAATTACGAATCATAATTCTTTACTCAAATTAAGTTTAATATGACGAGAAATAAAAGCGTAAGTCTTTTTGATTGTCGGTCCAAAATGTAACATATGCATGTAGGTCTAAACCGCAACCAATTTTAATACTGATGTTCGTTTTTATTAAGATTAGTTAATAATTTATAGACCTATTTAGGGTCGGTAGAAGGTATCAAAGATTCGGCATAGCCGAATATAGCACTTGTTTTTTATATATTTTAAATTTAATGGAATTTACGATTTTTATAATATAAATAATTTATTAAACAATTATGTATGTTCCGATTTAGCCATGTCCGTCTGTTCGTCTGTTGAAAACACGCTCACTTTCGAATATGCAACAGAAAAGAACAAACTTGGTGTAAAATTGCTTTTAGTTATCCTAAGCAGTTTGGGATTGACGCATTTCAAGTTTTTCATACAAAAATCATACGACAACTTCGGTTCGGTAGGATCAGGGCTATGAATCAAAATGTGGAACCAACACCCTAAAAAATTTATAACTTTGTTACAAAAACTAACATAAATGGTGGAATAATGCACGAAATGATATAAGATTTTGCACAAATTTTTATACGCCTGGAAATCATACTGATTAATTTCGTGAAGATCGGCCATTAATTTACCATATACACCCTACTCCCGAAAAACAGTTTCGTAATAAATAATGCTACATAATTAAATTCGCTACGTCATAATTTTAAAGGACTAGAAAACCAGCGTTTAAGAAAACGCAGTCAATGTTGAAAAACTGCCATTTCTTCCACTTCTAGATTTGTCATTTGCCAAACAAGAACGGTTGTTTTTACTTCTGATTCATTAAATGTAAACAGTCGCTGTCAAACAAACTCAAAGAGCGAAAAGTTGTACACATATTTTCGTTTTTTGTTCAACAATTTTTGGTTTCGACTGCAGTTTTTTAAACCCTGTAGAACACTGTCCATAATTTACCATAGGCCCCATATAAACCCTACTCTCGGAAAACAGTTTATTACGCCTAAAACCGTAATATATAATGTTATCATAATCAAATTTAATACTTCACGGTTTTAGAAATCACACTTATAAATTTCGTGATGGTCGGTCCATAACTCACCATAGGCCCCATATTAAGCCCACTTTGGGGAAATAATTAAATTCGCCTAAAGCCGTAGCAGACATAGATATTGACGTACAACTTTTTACAACTAAGATTCACATGGCCAGAAAAATATCATGTCATTTTGTGATATACGGTTCATAATATAACCTTGGATTCCATATTAAGCAGACTTCTGAAATTCACTGTAAACACTAAAACTAATTTCACTGCTGTCCATAATTTACCATGGGTCCAATACAAATTCCCCTCCTGAAAATCGTCTAAAACTGTTACAAATCATGATATTTTATTCAAGCTAGTTCAAATTTCTAAAAAGAAAAGCATAAAACTTTCTGATTTTCGGGCAATAATTTAATGAAGGTCTAAACCGCAAACAATTTTAATGCTGACTGCCGTCCGTTTTAATGAAGATTAATTATTAATATATATGTATCATATTGAGCCCACTCCTATCGGTGGAGGGTATCAAAGATTTGGCAGAGCCGAATAAGCACTCTAACTTATTTTTTTTATTAAAAAGTGATATTTACTGGTGCTATTAAAGTAGTTCAAGACATTTATGCTCTTTGTAAATAAACACGCACCCTTAACTTATAGTTGTTATCTATTATTGTTATTTAATTAATAACAGAAGTAAAAGAAAAATAATAAAAATCGTAGTTCTTAGGTTTTTCCATGCCCTACACGTTTTTGGAACTGGAGGATATCGCAAAGGAAAAAAATCACCCAATGTACATCTCACGAATTTTACGAAATGTAGATTTCACTGACCCACCATTTCCGAAGTAGATTGCCGAACATGTTACTACTAATAAGATATTATTCGTACGTGCTAATGCATTTGATAAATAAATATTGGTTTAAGAATAGATGTTTCATCGTTAAATGATTTTTTCTGTCACGATTGATTCCCGTGTAAATCAGTCGGAATTGTGATTACTTTTAATATTGATGAGATAGTGACCGTGATTGCTATATAAAATTAAAAAATATTTTTTTTTATAAAATGTTCTTATTTTAAAGAAATTTTAGTATTTAACGTGCTCGTGATCCTTTTAAATTTCCTTGTGCGTTATATCATGTTCTTGTTTTTGTGAGCATGGATTTTGTTATTCAGATAAACAAAAAGTGAATCGAAATGCACAAAATTTTGTACTAGTTGTTCCGACAGTTCTCTCTTACTTTTTTTTTTAAAAAAAATTTGCTTTCCTAAACGGGTTTTAAATTATAATTTTTAAAATTTTTATACAAAATAGCAATAAACTTAAAATTTTAAAGTGTTTACAAAAAACAATAAAAAATTCTTCAAGATTTGAATTAAATGTCTATTTATTACCTTCATACATATTACATACATACATATATGTATATATATATATATATACATATATATCCAAGAGAAATACTCAATATCTTAGCTACAAATAGTATGATGTTTAACCATTCTGGTAACATTATAAGTAGTAGACGTAATAAAAGTATCTATCTATCTTTATTGAGACAATACAACTCAAAAAATAAAATTAAATCTTATAAAACTATACAGAACAAAAAAAAAAAAAAATAATTGTAAAAAATCTACTAAAAATAACTTAAAAACAAAAACCACATACAAATTAAGATTCTTTCATTTTCTTTTCATTTAAATATCGTATATTGTAATAATAATCTAAATTTTATCTGGTATACATGGGTATTGAAATCGTAGTTAATAACTTGTTTTAATTTGAAACTTCGACACTATTCCGTTACACAGAGGGCGCACACTAACGCCAATTTGAGTGTAGAGCTAAGGTGAAAATTAATTAATAAAAGAAAATAATTTATACATTTTTAAGGGTTTTCAGGCGGCTCTTCCGGTTGTAGTAGACTTTGGGGAGCATTATCATAGTCAGTTATTAGTTTTGTATGATACTCCTCATGTATTGAATTTGATTTTGAGTCCTCTTCTATGAGGATATCGGGAGGACCTACTAACTCATGATTCCCGATATTAGGTATATATTCCACAGTGGCATATTCCGTTTTAGGCACATTATTGCTTTGTGTATCGACGGATGTATTTGTTGGTATAACCGATGGAGGAGTGTCATCCATATTTAAAACCAAAATTGAGGGTTTTTGAGTAGTAGTGTGATTCTTCAATTCCGCTGATTGTATTTGAAAGTTCAAAGTTTCTTGAGAATAATTTAAGGGTGGCATTAAAGTCGAAACTTGAGGTTCGTTATCGCCGCTTCCCTCATTTTCGTTAAATTCAAGTGCTTGTATTATAGTTTCGTTGTTAGTGGTTTCGTTACCATTTCCAATAGTTTCGCTAAGTTGAATAGATGTTTTTAAAGTGTTCAAAGTAGTACTAGGAGTTTCTGTAGTTGTGGTTGTTGTTGTCGTGGTCGTAGTAGTTGTTGTTGTGGTTGGTTCTAAAATGTGTATGGCTGGTGCCAAAATCAAAGGTTGGATGTTAGCTTGACCACCTAAAGGAGCAAATAACGGTGGTAATAAATTGTCTGCCTTCTTCAGTAGATCCGTGGAGGGTAAAATTACTGGTATAACTTGTTGTGTAAGATCATTTGTGGGCACCATTAACAAGAATTGGCGATTTTTGCAAACATCTTCGTAGGCTTCAAAACATTTTGTGCGCAAACGTATACGTTTTTCTGTATTAGCCATTAAAGGACAATACTCATCCAAAATCATTTTACAGTGGAAAGGATTATCTGTCGAATAAAAAAGAAACTAACGTTAAAAAATGTAAGATTTTTTAAAAATATTTAAACTAAATTACCTTCCAAGTACAATTCCAATTTTCCAGGAACATTATGATTCATACAGTTAGTTTTAGCCACTAACTCATGAGAAATGCTAATTATTTGGTTATTTCTCAAATGGGCTTGACATAAAACGGGTAAACCATGGAAATCTTTATCTAGTATGGTTAAATTGTTGTAATCCACTTTAAGAATCTTTAAGCTGGGAAGCACTGTCTGCAAAAAATGAGTTATACATTTAATAATTATTGTACTCTGAGTTATTTATTAAAAGATATGTACATAGAAATATAAATTTTGCTTCAACCGTAATACCTAAAAGTATGATTAATTTAAAAGTTCTACAGCAAAGAATCAATTCCCCATATCCGACACTTAGGAACGCGATCTAAGGAAAAGTGTCACTTCCGTACATCTTTTAAGCAGTCTTAACGAATTTCGTATCGGTATGTAACTGTTTGTTATATATATTTAATTTAGTAAAATATATTTCTTGCAAATATTTTTTGTAAGATGGAAAGAGTGCTGTAAATAATAAATTCCATTTTATTTGTCATATTGGTGGAGCATTTTAGATGGTAAATGGGAAAGTGCATAGAAATCTAAAACTGAAAGTTCCAAAATTCAAAAAAATAAATAAAAAAATCCCAAAAATTAAAATTTTGCCTTTTCCTATAGTCCACCATGAAGTCATGACTGGGGAAGTATTTTCATAACATATAGGCGTTTCTGAAATCATTTTCCTTTTTCTAATTCCAGCTTTGTTTGCTATTTGAAAAAAAGGAGGTAAAATCAAAAGTTGTATGTTAAAATGGCTAAATCCGAAAAGATCTAGCTCGACGTAGCTGCGTAAAAACTTTTGATTTAAATTTGCTATTCTAATCAACCCTTACGATATAGCTTTCAAAAAAATTATAAATTTTATATCGGTTATTAAAGAAAACAAAAAATTTCGAGATGAAAAAATTACGATAATTTTTTTTGGAAAAATAATTTTTTTTTTTTTATTTTAAAGCGATTCTGTTTAGACCTAACACAGATATCGGTTAAAAATGTTCAGAATATGGTTCAAATTTTTTTCAAAATATGGTTCAAATTTTTTTTTGCTTATCGAAAGAAAAATCGATTAAAAATTACGTCAGATATTTAAAAAAAAATAACTTGCAAACTATGAGAGATAAGTAGCATGTTCTAACATGTTTATAAATTCCAGTGAGGGCTTTCATAAAATATAAAAAATTAAAATCAAATGGTTACACAGAAAAACATTTTGCCTCAATTAAACAATTAATCAAAAATAAAATCAGTTTTAATTAAAAATCTAATCAAGTGAATTAAACGTTTAATCAAGTGAATTAAAAGTTTAATTGATATTATTAATTTGCACTAGTAAACAAATTAATAGTAACAATTAAACGTTTAATTCACTGATTAAACGTTCAATTCACTTGATTAAACGTTTGATTCGCTTGATTAAATTTTTAATAATGCTTTAATTGGGCCAAATTTTTTTCTCTGTAGTAGAAAAATTGGAAGCATAGAAAAATTTCCCATGACCATGGAGTCCTACTTTGAAACCATAGTGCGGCTCCTGAATCGTATGCGGAATCTCTAATCAAAATACTCCTCTAATGTCGATTCTTGAAATTTCAACTCAAGCGGCTTAGACTTTTAGAAATGTCAGATTTATTTTCCAAAAATTTTGATTGTGTCCCACTGTACCGAAACGGTAATACTGGTATTAAGGCAAACATATACCGGTATATTACGCAAAAAAATAATTTCGGTATCGGTATCAAAACCGGTAGAGGTTTAAATAACGGGAGTGATTGCCAACCGTGTTTTTTATTATTCCAAAAACATTTCGGTTTGTCAGCACCGATATGGATTAATATTTTAACTTAATAATATTAATTTTTATTCCTTAACTCTTTCCGGGGGTACTATTAGAAATCGGCGGAAATAAAACAAAATGTTAATGTTATTTAATTTATAAAAGAATTTTCGTGAAAAATATGTATTGGACAATTTTTTATCTATTCAGGATTCTGACCAAGGACTTGGTATTACCAGCGCGCATAAAGGGAATGTTTCATTTAAGAAAACCACTGCAGAAAGATTTTGTTTTATTTAAACAAAGATGCACATTACAAGTGGAACATATCCATTGAGTACGTTTTTGTTGTCCCGCAACGCTGCAGTTAGCAGATCTACGTATTGTGGTTCTGATAGGTTGGTGTGCTGACGAAGTTTTGTATGGCTTGTGTTTGTTATCCTGAACTTTTGTTTGTTTTGAGATGAAATAATATCTAGTTTGAAATCTTTTAGTGGTAAATTCTTCCCCAAAGATTTAGAAATAATAAATGCATTTACAACTGCCACATCAAGAAAATGGAAAAATATTCGGTGACACCATTTCCGGCTTTTTTTATCCAGCTCGTAATGTTTTTTTTTTTAGCTGATCTAGCTTATCGACATTATTCATATGCATGTTATAATCATATTATACCAGGTGTATCGATTTCCTTTAGAGAACCATCGATTGGGCGTTGTTTTATCTTAGCAAATTTGTTTCGGTCATGAAAGTTTGATAAGACTGTGATTGATCTTATGTATGTATTAGGGTGTTCAATTAATCGGCTTTTTTTTGTTCGATTAAACGATTAATCGAATAATCGAATAATTCAAAATACAGACATTTTATAGATTAAGCGATTTTTTCGATAATTTTAGAAAAAATTGGTACTTGAGTAAATAAACATTAATTACAAGTAATTTAATATTTTATTAACAAAAACACAAAACAAACTTAACAATTCATACTAATTGATAAGGCCTTTACAACGATAAAAAATAAAACATGTGTTGAGATCATAAAATTTTCTATGTACAAACAATAGAACTTTTAAAATAATCTTTTAAAAATAAAATGTTGTTTAAATGTTTTGCTTTACTTG
Source organism: Pollenia amentaria (assembly GCA_943735925.1). Classification (NCBI taxonomy): domain Eukaryota; kingdom Metazoa; phylum Arthropoda; class Insecta; order Diptera; family Polleniidae; genus Pollenia; species Pollenia amentaria. The sequence goes on from OX031009.1 coordinate 159,010,329, forward strand.
GAAGCCACACGATCAAGTTTTGTCTTTCATTCTAATTTGCAATACTCTCTCACTTTTTTACTAACGCACTCGCACTTTTTAAATTGACCACGAGACCGCTCTCAATTTTACCTCTCCATTTGTTTGCCAATTTTACGTTCAGTTTAACAACTGACCCCAAATTAACTTTGGAGCTTTCTTTATAAAAAATATATATCTAAAAAAATAAATGTGCTTTATTGAAAAAAAATTGTGTTCTAAAAAATTCTTGTGCTTTTTTTACAAAATACTTTGAGTCGTTTCTTTGAGTTGTTTCTTCGTCGGGGGTATTTTTAAAATAAAATTGATTATCAAATTGAGTGCAAACTGTGACACAGCTGTCAATTCAAACAAGTTTTGACAAGCAGTTTTTGTGAAAAACTTGAAAGTGATTTATTGAACGCGTGGCTCCAGGGTTAAAAATATTTTTTTTTGCATTTCTTTCAATAATAAGTAAAAATGAACGGATTACTGCATTATTTCAGTAATCAGTAAAAATTTGCTGGTTGCTGAAATTTTTTCAGTAAGGACTATGCCCATGTATGTGAATTACTCACTAAACATGACTGTTTTTTTTTAAATTCCAACGGACACATACATTTGGTTTATTTATTTGACTTAAAACTTTAACAAATTATACATTTGACAGAAAACCCATATATGTATTGTCATTCGATAATAGGCATAAATTCTTCGATTGATTCTTTGATCGAAATCAGCAATTTTAAATTAATCGAACAATTAATCGTATAAAATTGTTCGATTAATCGGCTGAACAACCTAGTATGTAGTATGCGTAGTGGTATGCATTTTTTAGCATCAACACTTAACGCTCACAGAAGCTCTATTTTTTATTTTTTTCCACAATTGTTGTCCTACGCATTAACTGATTGGTACTGAGTATATTTAAAACCAGCTTCTGCTAGTAAACGCTTCTGGCACTTCTCTGGCGTATACCATTTTGCTTAGATAAATACTACCCGCCTAAGTTATAAAAAATAAAACAGGTCAATAAAGGGTTTATGAAACGGATTTTGTATGAAAATCCGTTTCATAAGTCATATAGGGTATTCATTCGGTTAACCGTTTATCGGCTAACCGATTAATTACTACCCGATTAACTGATGGGTTAATTTAAAATTGGCTATTTTCGATTAAACCGGAAAATTTCAGTCTAACCGATTAACCGATTTAAGCAAATTTTTATGTTATAAGATATTTTTTGTGTTTTTAATTATTTGTTTTAATCATATACAAAAGGTATGTGTTTAGAAATTTTTTTTTTATACAAACAAAAAAGGTGATCTTTATTTTAAATAACAACAACAGCTTTTGGTTTTACGTGTATGTGTATGTTTCATATGTATGTGTTTAGTTATTTGTTTCTTCTCATATCTTATAATATCAATCTTTTAACAAATTAACCGAAACAATTAGAAGAGTTAAAATTTAAACAGGATTAATTATAATGGCACAATGGAAGATTTTATGCGTTCAGAGAAATCCAGGGAAAGGACTGAGAAATTAGATATTATGTATTATGGGTTGCTTTTCTTCAAGATCTCCAAGATAAGTGAAAGAATTTTTTTCAAGTCAAGTCTTATCAAAACCAAAGAAAAGAATCGCTTAAATTCTAAACATTTAAACTTATTATTTTATCCAAATGATTATTTTATAAGACCTCCTTTAACTATTGAAATAATACTCTGCTATAAATATCGTCATATATATACTAAGAATATTTTCCCCAAAAAAAAAAAATCAGGCAATTTTATTGAAATAACTTAATTTATAAAAAAAACTTTATTAATCGGTTAACCGATCAATTACAAAATTAACCGATTAAACCAACACCTCGGTTAATTAATCGAGCGATTAACCGATTAAAGCGAAAGTCCGATTAAATGAAACTTAAAAATATTTAGATAGGTATGTTTTAAATGCCACCTGTCAGGAGAGAGTTAAAGGTTTTTTAAGAAGAGCTTGTATAAAATATAATTAGCAAAAAATGCAGTAAAAACCTTAAAAATATGTCCTTAACATTTTAAAAAATATGCCCTAAAAATAAAAATTATAAACCATTGCATATAATGCCAAGTAAAAAAGTATAGTCGGTCAACTCCGACTATATGATACCCAATATCAAAATATTTACAAACAAATAGCAGTAATGGACACAACATAACAAATTATATTATGAGGTTAAGATTTATACAAAGTTACTTATGCCGAATATTATCCAGATATAAACAACATGTGAGATTTTTTCGTCTTAAAGTGATTTTAGGGAGACCGAGTCTTTACATATGTGTCAATTCAGGAACTACCATTGGAAAATGTTGTCACTCGTATTATAAAAGTTATTGCAGTCAAATATACAATCTTTTCGTTTATAGTCACATTAACGATATAATAAATTTTATCTTTATTTTCTGCCTCGTAAGTAAATTTACTAGAAAGTATTTACGTTGTTGTCCATTTAGCGATATAAGCACATTTGTCATATATTCCATTATCAGCATCTAGCAAAAGGCAAAAGTAAAGCAAACTATTAGCGTTATAGTAACATTAGCACCATGTACCAAATTCCTTAAAGTTTTCGAAGCCACAAACCATATAAAAGAACTAATAATTAAATCGTTTAGTTTTTGTCAATAACAGGGCTGTGGAGTCGGAGTCGGAGTTGAGGTTTTTGTACCGGAGTCGGAGTCGGAGTCGCAGTACCCAAAAAAACGCGCGACTCCGACTCCAAAATTTTTCGGCATAAAAAATTAAAAAAAATTTCTAATATTTTCCAATATAAAAATTCTTCGAAATTGGCGATGCAATATTTTGCAGATCAATATGAATAAGTAGATTTTAATTTATTTTATGAGAAATAGTTGATTCAAGTACTTTACTATTTAAGTATATTTAGGTATATTTTTTATACGTGCGGGAAAAAGTCTAAATTACATTAGCAAAACTTATACTCAGTTATTGATCTAGTTGAAAAAAGATGTGTGATTTTTTAAATAATTTACTCATGCTAAAAAATGTTAATGACAGGAATTGCCAACAATTTTAATATCAGAATTTTTTAACCATCAATGCTGAAATATTTTCAACATTGTACAGAATAAGTGTTGCTATAGCGCGTAAATACAAGTATGTATTAGAAAAATTGTGACGTAATATTATTTCTCTTTTGTGTAGAAACATCTTTATCGGCCTGCCTTTAATTCCTACCATAACACTCATGTTTTTCTTATGCACATTACGCGGGGATTCCCATAATTCGTTTAATAAAGATGTTTCTACACAAAAGAGAAATAATTTTACGTCTCATTCATTTCGCATCACGGTTAGAGTAGGAGTCGGAGTCGTGAGTCGGAGTCGGAGTCGCACTTAAAAAATTTCAGCGTTTGGAGTCGGAGTCGGAGTTAGTACTTTTTTCGGACGACTCCACAGCCCTGGTCAATAAGTGTTGGTTTACACTCTTCAAATCTAAGCCGTCAGGTCTTGGGGTTTTAGGAGAGAGAGGAAAATAAATGGCATTATCTTAAATATATGTACGAGGGCGGTTAAATAAGTCTGTCATCTTTTTAAATGAAACACAAGTTTTTGGATAAACAAATCATATTATTTTCCAACACAGTCTCGTTTTTTAGCTCCATACACTTTGTCCAACGTTTTCTAATTTCTTTACTCCCTTTCAAAATATAAAATTTGTCCGGTCATTAAAATTGGTATTTTATGTTAGATGATTTATTTCATCGTTGGGGTCAAATCAATATCCGCTATGTCATTACTTCGGGTCTAGAAACCGGAAACGGTAACTGGGGTCTAAGTCTGGGGAAACGTGTGGATAAGAGTGCAATTTGTAGTCGAATTCATAGATTTTTGCCATGGAGTGCTTAATGACCTCAAGGTAGTTTGACGAGGTAGTTTGGCAATTCATATAGTCATAATAATTAAAATTTAATAAAAATAAACTTAAAGACAAATTTCTATATTCTTAAAAAAAATTTTTCGAATGGAGGGTGTCAAAGATTCAGCACAAAGGAATATAATATTTTTCATTTTTTTAACTGTGTCTTTGCAGTTCAGTGACAAAAGCTTAAGAAGATTTATTTTATTTTCATTTTAAATTCAATAAAAACCATTTTTCTATTTAAAATTGAAGTATGTGTTTGGAATAAAGTGAAAATATGTCGTGTTTAGTGAATGAAAAAAAACCATATCGAGAATCAAAATAACCCATACTAATATTTTGGGTGTTTTATTTCTCTATTGATTGGTATTTTAATAAAGGACTAAAACCTTTTTGCCACTAACTCCTTTTTAGTTTAATATGATCCCAGTGACATTTTGCCCACCAGCCAGCATTTACAGGATCTCTAATCATTTAGGCTAGAAATAGCAAATGAAAAACCCACTTGTTTTTTTTGTTGCTGCTGTTTTGGCCTTATCACAAATTGCAGACGTTGGCACAATGTTTCCCTTCCCGTACAATTCTTTAACCAAAATCAGTCAGTTATTCTTCATTCATTCATTTTTATACAAACCAAAATATTTTTTTTTTGTTATTTCATATCGACCTTGGGGCTGACAAGTTATAACAAAAAAAGAATCCTAAATGAAGTAAATTCTTTTAACATAAAAAGCAAAATAACACACTCTTTTCCAAAAAAAAAAAACACATAAAATAATATTTTGTTGGCAGAAAATTTCTATGGAAACTATTAAAAGTATCTTCTTATTAATAGACTAAACGAAAAAAAGTAGAAAAAAATAGACCGAAAATTCTAAAGATGTTTAAATGTTATATAATCAAATAAAAAGGATAATAACGACGCAATATATGCAAATAAAAAAAACTTCCTTTAGAATATCTAATATTCTCTTTAGGACTAAAAAAAAACAATTCAGTCCTTCCAGAGTCTTAAGGATTTTGTTCAAACAAAACGAGTATATATATAAGATCAAAACAAAACATAAAATAAAAGTTATTTGGTTAATTTTAATCCAAATTAAGAAAGAAGAAAATACGTTTCTTCATAAAAATATTTTAAGGAAACTTTTAATGCCTTATAAATTTAATTTTGTTAAAAAATTTTTTTTTGTTATTATGCTAAAAAGGTTTTTAAATATGTATTGTTTCTTTTTAAATGACCACAATCTTCAGCTGCTAAAACAGTAAAAGGCCAATCATATGAACCGTGTGTTTAGTGCTCTTGCCATAGATGATCGATGAACTGTTATGTAATTGCTTCGGTTTCCTTAGCTCCCTTTCACACTCGGCAAGTTACTTGCGCAAGTCTCTTGCGCAGCTCTTGATTTGTTGATGTCAGGGGTAAGATCGCGGTAAGGGGAACAAAATTGAGTACAGACTTTGTTGTACTCGGTAAGTTACTTGCGCAACTAACTTGCCGAAGGGGGCTTAGAGCTGCGATCGCAAATTGTAGATAATTAAACAATATTATAAGCAACATATGTGACCTTCTCCGAGAAGAGGAGAACTAAGTGTTCAAATAAAAAAAGCGATGTCGTCCCTCTCGCCTGGAAGCTTAAAAGCTACTTATTTATTCCTTATATGCCAGTCCTTAGGGAATTTTCTTAATATCTGTGTTACGTATGTAAAAAAAAAAACGCTCAACTGCGTTATCTCAGCCATAGAAGAACGAACCTTAGCAATATGCTCTAGATAGCAACTTTGTATAAAATAACATGGCTAAAGCCTTAAAATGTTAAAGGATTTAGTCTCTTTTTATAAACATTTTTATTTACCCCACTTTTATTAATATTTCTTTTTCATTTCTTTCAGGTAATCAAATTTTTTTCAAAATTCTTGACAGAAATATAAAAAACAAAATATTTGGTAAGATACAAATAAAACTTTCTTTTTAAGATTTAAAAAAACTTGAATAAAAGTTAACATTTCAAATTATACCTCAATTTACACTGCAAATATTTTCTGGTATAATTGTAAAGCTTTTCGAAGAGAGAAAAATGAACAGTGTGAACCAGCACTAACTCTCCACTCGAAACAAATTAGTTTTTGTGTTCGTTTTATTGATGAAGTATTTTATTAATATTTTAACTATTTTTTTATGCAGTATACAACTTTGTTCCAAAACCATAAGCCTGCTTGCTGTCGGTGTAATAATTATGAATTTTTTAGTTTCAAAGTCAACATATGGCTATTTTTTTGAGGGTCGAATTGTCAAAGTTTGTATACAAACTAGTTTTTTATGTAAACAAACGTTTTTTTTTACTGGCAATATTTTTGACAATCGGACCAGAGAAGCAGTGTTGTTGTAGAGTTGACCTCACCTTCTAGTGAATTCGCATTGGTTTCAATATTCACATAAATTTATTATATGTATTCAAATTCGGTTATATGCCTCATAGTGGCATATATGTGCCTTAGGCTTATAGTCAAATTAGCGATATAGTCCACAATTTGGCTGCAACTAAAGTATGTGACTGTAAGCGAAAAGTACTGTATCAATATTAACATTAACAAGGAAGTTTTGTCATTGAAAGTTATTTTTTGGAGTGGTATTTGTATGGGAGCTAAAAAAAATTGGTATGTAATGTAATTTTAAAGTAAAATATTTTCGGGCCGAATTTAGTCTAAATCAATTTAATCCAAAATAAAATTGTAGTTGCATTTGTGAGTAAAAAAGTTAAATTACCCAACTAACCATTCCATAAGCGAGATACTACTGAACTGGAGAATGAGCTTGTTAAAAAAATTAATTTTGTGCTTACTTTTACGTTTGATCATGGGCTTAAATTGTCTTTTTAAAGGTCATGGGTGGTAGCGATCGCCCGTTATCTTAAAAATATGGGTGCTAGCAGTTTATTTTTCTAGTATTATTTCGTAAACTATAAGGAATACGAAAATTTTGTTAAAAGCCTTTATATAGATAAAAATATTATATTATAAAAATATTATAAAAATATTATATACAACTCCCTAAAAAATTTCTGTTCTTAATTGTATGATAACAACAAAGTTATAAAAAAAAATATTAAAAATTTAGTTTTTTTAAAGCGTAATAGCTCTTTTATTAAATTTATAGACAAAAAGATTTTAGGAATGAAATGAATTTTCCCTTTTTCCTAGAAAAATATGGCATAAAAAATAATAATTCATTTATTATGGAATTTTAATCAAAAACGGACTTAATATATTAAAGTAGTGCCTATATTTAGGACCAGGAGTAATCACCTCTATTAATACTTTTGTTTCAATCCCTATCATTAAATTTATTGATTTCATTATGAAAAGAATTTAAATGCCTTTTAATATATACTCTCATCTTTCTTTAAAAGTTTTGTAACATAAAACACATTGAATGTTGCCAAAAGCATCATTTTTTTTTTGGTGGTTATGGCTTGTTGGGTAGTAAAATAAAAAACAAACAAAATATTCGCAATAAATGTGTAATCGTCGCTGAAAAATCGACGACTGAATGAAAGAGATTTTTTAGCTAGCACAACTGAATATATTTGACATCAATGATCTAAATAGTAACACAATAAGAGTCTATTGAGCACAATTACGGGAAAAAGTTTGCATGGAGATCATGTGAAATTAAAGTCCGACTTTGACAATTTTGAATAGGCTTCGTCCTTATGACTATTGAAATGTATGTACCAAATACATACAATTTAAAATTATTTCCAAATTGCTACCTGTACTTTGTACACACAGTTTATATGGACAGACAACTAGATAGACGGGCCGGCATAGTTAGATCGATTCAGAAAGTGATTCGGAGTCGACCGGTATACCAAAAGATTTGTCTAAAACTAATATTTTTATGTGTTACACATCTATGGTTATATGGGTATAAATGTAGGGTGATTCAAGTAGGAGATACTTTTTTCGATAGCCTTTTTTTTGACAGATCACGTGTGAGTCGTGTCATGCTGTCATGTTATTTTTGTTAAGTATTGTTTGACATTTCATAATGGAAAGACTTACGCCTGAACAACGTTTACAAATCGTTCAACTTTATTACGAAAATTCACGTTCTGTGAGGAACGTCTTTCGTGCACTTCGCTCAACTTATGGTCAACATAATCGGCCTACTGAGCGTACTATTCGCAACACCATCACCCATTTTGAGACCCAGCATTCATTATTGGATAATATTCGACCGAATAGACCACGTCCAGCACGCTGTGAAGAAAATATTGTGGCCGGAGCTGAGAGCGAACACGAAGACCGTGGAGAGTCGATTCGGCGCCGTTCGCAGCAACTCGGACTGACGTATGGACTGACTTGGCCCATTTTACGTCGACAAAATACAGCTAGTGCAACAACTGAAGCCGCTCGACCCTCCCAAGCGACATCGCTTCGCTCTATGGGCTCTTGAAAAGTTCCAAGAAGATCCGACGATTTCGAGGCAAATTTTGTTCAGCGATAAGGCCCTTTTCTGGCTCAATGGGCATGTAAACAAACAAAATTGCTGCATTTGGGACGAAGAGGTTTGTGGGCCGGTAGAATCATCGGTCCATATTTCTTTAAAAATGATGCCGGTGCGAACGTAACTGTCAATGGCGACCGTTATCGTTCCATGATAACCGACTATTTGATGCCTGAAATTGAAGCTATTGATCTCGGCGATATTTGGTTTCAGCAAGACGGCGCCACTTCCCACACATCGCATCAATCAATGGATTTATTGAGAGAACACTTCGGTGAGCACATAATTTTACGTTTTGAGCTTTTAGACTTTTTCCTGTGGGGATATGTAAAGTCTAAAATTTATGCGGACAAACCCGCTTTGATTCAGGTCTTGGAGGAAAACATCACGCATATCATTCGCCAGTTACCAGTCGAAATGCTCGAACGAGTCATCGAATATTGGACTCAACGGATGGACAACCTGCGACGTAGCAACGGCAAACATTTGATAGACATAATCTTTAAAAAATAAATGCCAAAGAATGTTCTTTTAAATGATAATAAACATTCCCCATTAAATTTGAATTTTCTGTGTTTTTTTTCTTTAAAAAAGTAGGGAACCTGGAAATGGATCACCCTATTGAAAAGCCATCTGGTAACCAAAATTAAATCCATTACTTTTTTTTCCAAGTGTGGATTAAAAAAATTTTGCAAGTATTAAAATATCCTTATTGAGGTGAAATATGCACTATACACCTAAAAATATGCTCCAATACTGCTCTAACATATGCAAAAATATGCACTAACAAATCGATGCTTAAATTCGCTTAAATTCGCCAAAAGCTTTTAAACAGATAAATATAAAAATCGTTTCTGCTTTCATTGGGCGCACAAGGAAAATTAGGCAATTGCATATTTACGGGTTTCCTGGTTATAAGTGTTCTATTCATTCGTTGGAAATAGATTTAACATGTTGAATAACTTGCGAACCAAAAAAAAAAACACCAATTAGTATTATCTTCTGTTACCACAACGAAGAAAAACCATTTTCAACAAGTGATTTACAATGTGAAATAGCTTATAATGGACCCGTTTCATAATTTGTACTAAAACTTTTTTTTATCCAAAATGGGTTCTACGATAAGGTCATACGTATTAAACGATTTTATGAAACATTAGGGTTTATTTTCTTCTCAAATCGTTCAAATGGCTTGGCGTTACAAACATTATGGGTCCTTATTCATATCTTGAATAAACAGTATTATAGTACAAATTATGAAATTAATCCATTACTAGCGAAAACATGCCCGCGTGCCCAACTCATATTCTTAAATTAAATATAGTTCGCAATTTTACTTGAAACTAATGTGCGGTTTCCACAATACAAGTGATTGAATGTAAAGTAATAAAATTTATATGAATAGCACTTACAAATCTGAGGGCTTTTCATATAAATTTTACTACACGTTCAGTCACTTGTATTGTGGAAACAGCACATAAATCTTTTTAGTTGTGATGATTAAGAAAAATACATGTCTTTGTTATTTCCATCTACTCACCGTTTGCATTTCTCTTAAAGTCAATAGTTTATTATGCGAAAGCTCTAAGATTTCCAACTTTTCCAAACCAATAAAATCCTCTGGCAAAATGCGTTCAATCTTATTATGTGTTAAACCCAAAATACGCAAACTATTAAGACCCATTAGAGCACCATCCAAAGATGTCAACTCATTAAAATCCAAATAAAATTCAATTAAATACGAATTCTTATCGATGTTATTCTCTTGACGACCAGATAATTTGCGTATGCGATTGTTCGATAAATCCAATTGCTTAAGACTCATTAGTCCGCGTATTTCATCCATAGAGAATTCATCAATGGAATTAAATGAAAAATTTGCCTTACAAAGTCTTTGCATGGGCAACAACGAACCATTTAACGATTTTATGTTATTGCTGGCTATATATAGTTCTTCCAGTTTAGTTGCCATTTGGAATTCATCGCGAGCCAATGATTCGATGCGATTGTTAAAGGCATAAAACTCATTTAAATTCTTTGCATTCTTAAGCACACGATCCAGTGATATGAGATGATTGTGCTGTACATGTAATGTCTCTAACTTATCCATTTGTCGCATACGTTCGGGTAAATGTACCAACATATTGTTTTGGGCCATAATCAATTTGAGACGATTCGATTCCGGCAACTCATCTTCCAAAGTGTTAATCCGATTCTTATTGATAAACAACGATTCCAGTTTATTAAGATAGCGCAAGGTTCCATTTAGATTTTCAATATTATTTCTACCCAAATGCAGAGTGACCAAACCAGGCGGAAATGTTGCACGATCGAGACGCGTTAAATTGTTGGTCGGCATAAAGAGATTAGTTAGCATTTGTGTGCCCTTGAAATCGTCTTGCGATGCTGATCGTATGCGACATCTTCCTATATCAAGTGTCTTCACAACCGGCATATGGTTAAGCATGTGTTTTGGAATTTCTTCAAGTTCATTGTCACCAAGACCCAAATATTCAACATTTGATAACCCTCGAAATGGTAATTCAGGCACAGATCTAAAATTAAATTAAGAGAGAAACATTATAAAGTTATTTGTGTCTTTAGGTATATTTGTATGCCTATTCGTTTGTAGTATATCTGTTGATTGTATTTTTTCTGGCATTCGAACAAGAAACAAAAATTTAATACTTGTTCAATATTTCGTCAACATTCAACAGAGCAATAAAATATCAACAGATCAATAGAACATACATAAATAAAGGAAAAAAATTTAATTATTTTTATAAAAATTACAGTATTGAAATTAAAAATAAATCTGCTAGAAATACATCAGTGATTCACAATTTTGTTTACATCTCAAGCCATTCGAATTTAAGTCCACTATTAAAGTAATTTCATAGGTCAAAATATATTCATATCAAAATTGTTATGGTATATTTTTAAAGTTCGTTATAGCCATAATTGGTTAAGATAAGTGTTTTTCATACGGGATTTCAGGGAAGAAAAATCCTGGTATACCGCACGCTTTTCGGGAAAAATCTCGGTTAATTTGTGCGGGGATTCCCGAGATTTTGTTATTTATTTAAATAATGGCAGCAGCATAAAAGACTTTTTGGATTAGATTCTGAAAGTGTAGTAAATACCATTTACTTCGCTTATTCCCAGCTATCATTTGGATGATAATTTTTTCTAAAATCATCTAAATGAGTCTTCTCAGATCTTTTATGATGGTTAAAAACAGATATATCACTTGATCGATTGGAAAAGAATTAATATATGATACCTTAATATGTTAAATAATGATTTCTAAATATTTTTAAATACTAGAGTGTGCCGATTGGTCGAAATTCGACTATAATTATTTATGCAAATATGAAATAAAAACACATATTTGTAAATATAAATGAATTTACATGTTTCGAACATTTGTTTTTTCCGTCCTTGTGGATCGAGTTGGCGAGGGAACAACTTACGGTCCATATGTTATCTTCCCCTCAAGTGAATGTTAAATTTATTATGTAAGTTCAATAATATAAAAAAAAATCAGACAGTACCATTATAAAAAGTACCAAAAAGTCTCCTCTTATAGTTTCTAAATCACTCTGGACTCTTCATGTTGAGTTTTATGTTTTTAGGTTAAGTATTAAGAAAAATTCAAAAAGGACCAGTCTTAGAACGAAAATGTACCAAAAAGATACCTCTTACAGATTATCATTCGCTCAGGACCTTGCATGTTAAATTTTATGTTTCTACGTCCAATATTACCGAAAATTTGAAAAGTAGCAGTTTAAGAACAAAAAGTACCAAAAATTTCCCTCTTATAGATTCTCACCCACTCAAGATTTTAAATGTTTAATTTTATGTTTTTGGGTCTAATATTAACGAAAATTAAAAAAGTACCAGTTGTAGAAAGAAAAAGTACAAAAAAGCTTCTCCTTACAGATTCTTATTCACTCAATACCATGTATGTTTAATCTTATGTTTCTAGGCCCAACATAAAGAAAATTCAAAAAGTTCAAGTTGAAGAACAAAAAAGTACCAACATTTTTCATCTTATAGGTTCTCTTTCACTCAGGACCCTGCACCCATGATTTTATTTTTATTAGTTTAATATTATAGAAATTAAAAAATTACCTTATTTCCCCTTTTTGATTATTTTCTCTCTCCATTGAAATATGAGTGAATGAATAGCAAAAAAATTTTTATAAAAAAGAGTACCAAAAATAGGTACAATTTTCACCTCTTAACTGTTCAAATTTCGTAAAAGTACCAAATTTATATTCTTGTTTTTTAGATAAGTAACGAATTTGGTATACTCTTTATTTTTTTATTTATTGGTTTAAAAGATAGATTGGTTGACAAAAGAAGTTCCAAAATACTTGTTATTACAGGTATTTGTATTTCAAATACAAGAACTTGAAATACTGCCCAAACATGCTTTCAGCTCTCCTTCCACGAAAATTTCAAGAAAGCGATTCTTTGAAAATTTCAAGAAAGCAAATGAAAATAAGCTAAGATGTGTTGTCAATTGAAAATATTCACACGAAATTTCATAATTGTTTCAAATAGCAATTACATTAGGAACTTGTTTTAGGCGTATATTAGTAGATAACGGATATAAGAACGTTTCATATAAGAAAAAAATGCTTTTAAAAAAGTATTTCAAAAGAAACTGCTATATTCGGCTATGACGAATTTTATATACCCTTAACCATGATGCGATAAGAAAAGAAAATTATATAAATACCGTTCTTTAGAAATAAATAAATCTATTCTTTGCCACGCCCACTTCTTTAATCCTGCCCACATTTTCTCGGAAGTTGAGTATTGATAACCCAGATGTTTTGCACCTAAATTGGAAAGTTTGGCTCTTTAGATATAAAAAAAACCAAATTTCGATATTTTATCAGGCTAACTATTTTGTGCTACGCTCACTTCTCTTATCCGCCAACATTCGCATAGTTTCTTATGGCCATTATTACTACTTGCCGTTAGTAAAAGGTAGGATTTTTTCTGCCCGATAAAAAGCTTTGCATTGTTACAACTTCCAATTTTTATTGTTATTATTATTAATAATAATAATATTTAATGGGTAAAAAAATAATAAATGAGGGTTCTATAATGCAGAGCCATTTATCAGTCCGACAAAATCCTGACTTTAACTAACGGTTAGTTGTAATAAACGCCCTTATGCATTCTGTTGTGGCTCTTTTTTGACCACACTGTACATACATTAGAGAAATTACCAAATTTTTTGCCTAGTACCACAAGGTTGGCAATATTGTTTTATTAACGATGTTTGTAAGGAAGCGTATTAAAGAATAATCGTAACAAAAAAGTTAGTGAGCAAAGCTGATCGTTAGATTCAATAATTTTAATATGCGCTGAATGAAGCGCTTTCTATGTCCAAAATGTATTGCTTCAAAGTGGGAACTCGCCATATAAAATTCATGTCTCTCGTACTCGATATGGTAAGCGAAAATCTTACGTTTCTACCTTACATACCTGCTTCGTTGGAAGCTCCATTTTTTATTGGGTACCAGGTAGGATAAACCTTTCTTCATCTTATCGCCCACTTGAGGTTGATGTAAGATTGTTATAATGAACCACTTTTTATATGGCCTATAAAATCCTACCTTTAGCTATCGGTAAGTTGTGAAAACGGGCCTTAGAGTTGTAGGAAAAATTGGCTTTTTCGCTACTGCAAAATTGTGATTTTGCAGATAGCACTATTTGAATATAAACCCCCGATATGTAAACCTATATACGTTTGTACAATAATTTCAAACATAATTTTTTAAAACTAAAAATGTAAATCACTTTAGAAATCGCTTTCGGTGCGAAAACTTTTTTTCAGAACAACATTCCGCACATAGTACTGGAGTGGTATATTGAATTTAAAAAAAGTTATATCTCTAATATACAAATATTATAGGTCATTGAGTAATTCTAAGTTTATTTAGCCATGTCCTGCAGTCTGTTCTATATTTGAGATCCATGAGTAATTCTTAATTGATTTGGACATGTCCTTCTGTCTGTCGTCTATTGAAATCAAGCTCACTTTCGAACGACTTAAATGATATGATAAATTATCAAATAAAAAAATGGTTAAAAAAGTATTTAAATTTTATTAATGTTATAATTGAATCAATTATTTTTTTAGTTGAAAGAAAATTAAAAATGTAATTTTGATTTAATTATTATTTAAGTTGTTTTGAAATAAATGTTTAATTAAAATATTTATTAAATATCAAAAAATATTAATTGACTATTTTGTTTAAAATAAAATAATTTAAACTTGTGCAATTTATGTTGGAAATTGTTAATATTTAATTAAATAAATTAACACATTGTTGGAAATGGCAAAGTTTTTTGATCATTTTGTTAATTAAAATTAAAAATATCATTTATTTAAAAAAAAATATTCGAAATTTTACAATTTTTAGTAATCAAAATAATCATTATGGTAATAGGTGCAAAATCAACAAATTGTTTGGTTGATATTATGAATTTGGTAATTAGAGAACATTTTTAATTTTTTCTGTGTACACCTATTGTCGTAAATTTGGTCTGTCATACTTCCATTAAACTAGAAATTACACCACAATATTTTGTGGCGATCGGTCCATAATTTACCGTAGGTGCCATATAGATTCCTTTCTGAAAATTTTAAAAATTAGTAATCATCGCCTCATAATTTAATATAGATCCCATATAAAGCGTTAAATAAATATAAAGCATCCTTACGGAATTTAACTTTATACGACTAAAACCGCAACAAGTTTTGAATACTGAGGTTCATAATTAGTCATAGTTCTCATATGAAGCCTCCTGAAATATTATTACTCTCAGTGGAGGGTATCAAAGATTCGGCACAGCCGAACTTGACACTTTTACTTGTTTTTAAATCCAACTTTTTAGAAAATAATTCATTAGTATTAAATATTTTTTTTAAAAGCAACTTCTGCGTCGTCTGAGGCCCAAAACAGACAATGAAACGCAACTGCTATGAAACCTTTTTGTAATTATTGGTTTGAAACCAGTTTCAATCTTTTACCACACAATCCGCAACTTAATTGTACCACAATGTGGTGAAATTATCACAATCATTTCCGTTTTCTTTGAGAGCAGATGAAACGCAAACACGAGTTTCCTGCACGCCGGTGTCATGCAACTGATTTAAAGGAGTTTAATGCACAAACTCAAAAATAACTAGGATTTTCAGTTTCATTGCAGTGTCGTTTTACCGTCTGTTCTGGGGTTTTTACTGCACAACAGCTGTGCAAAGTTTGAGTTTTTGAGCACGAGCTTAATTTCAAAAGTTTCATAAACGAACATAAAATAATAATAAAAATGTTATCAACAATAGTGATGACAAATTTTATTGAATATATTGAAACAAAATGGTACAGTTTTCTTATAAATAACAAGAAAAAGCATCAAAAACGAAAAATAAAACGATTTCTTTTGTATCAAAAGTTATTGCATCAGAAAATTAACTGATGCAATATTTGCAAAAATTTGCTGCAGATCTGCGGCATCACTGCATAAAAAAACTTTTGGCCTATGAGAGTGATGCCAAGTTTCTTACAAGTGTTGCTTTTACGAACATTAAACTTTACTGATGCGCAAGTGATGCGCAAAAACTACATTTACGAACGTACCCAGAATTTAGAGTACATACACTTTGTAGTGGTGACCTCAATTATTTCGATATACCAGAAGATCGTTACCACCCTACAATTGAAATCAGCTGCAACATTTTTAGCTCTCATCTTGATCAAAACTTCCATAGAAAAGAAAAGGTGTTTTGTTTTAAAAGACAATTACACCAACCTAAATAAACTTTGAACTAATACAAATTGGATTCAACCAGAAACAATCGATAAAATGATTAATAATTTTTACAGTATAATAAAACAATATATGAATGAATGTACATATCGTTACCTAAAACGCAAAAGGCCCTAACTAACATTTTGAAAGTTTTGCAGAAGAAGCAAAAGCTTTTTAATATGATAAATTTATAAATTGCATTAAACTATTTCAAATAAATTTTTCTTCTATTTTTCTTGTTATGCATATTATGCAAATTGTTAGTTAGTCCTTTTAGCATTTTTCGCGTTATCTTTTGTAGATAGGTCCTTTTGTTTTTGGTAAATAAAATCGCTAATTTTGGTCGAACGATACCAAAATGTTTTGTGGCCATTTGAGTTGATGCAATACATCAGAATCAATGAAAAAGTCGATTTTTAATTTTTTGTTAGATAGGGCCTTTTGCGTTTTAGGTAACGATATACCAAAATTTTCACTATGCTCAAAATCAGGACCACCATGAGCCAATAAACAACTTTCTTCGTTCAAAAACTCTAAAAATAAGAGTTACAAAAAATATAAAAAATCTAGATCCCACTGCGATTACAGCAAATATTCCGTTCTTCGTAAAAAATATAATTTGCTAAATGCTAAATTATATAACGATTATTTGACAAAAATAAAAAAACAACTTAAAACACGATCCAAGATCACTCTATAAATTTGTATATATGAAAAGGAAGACCTCTGGTACACCGAAGGTCGTGATATATATGGGTACGGAGTCACATGATGAAAAGGAAATTAGTGCATTATTCGCTGACTTTTTTTCATCCACACATTCTGAGGCACATTGTGCTGATACTGTCAATTATCCATTAATTATTGTTACTGGTCAAACTATATAATTTTCCCCAATAACCATGGTCCATATCATCAACTGCTTAAAATCTTTTAAATATTTGAACTCAATAAGTCCTGATGGTATTATACCAAGCAGTATTTTAATCAAATGTATGAATGCTTTAGCAATGCCGTTATTAATTCTTATTTCCCCAAAATATGGAAAGACTCATATTTAATTCCTGATTTCAGAGGCCAAACTTAGCGCAATTCCAAAACTTTTTTAAAAATGCATTTTAGATTCATTAGTTAATCAAGTTTCTCCGGTATTAACACCTTTTCAACACGGCATTCGTAAAGAATCATCAACTAAGACAAATATTTTAGAACTAACAACTTTGGCAAATGAAGGATTTGTCAACAACCAGCACACCGACGTTATTTATACCGATTTCTGTAAGGCATTTGATAAGGTTAATCATAACCTCCTTCTGGAAAAAAATTGATATTATGGGCTTCGACAAAAACATCTTCTCGGCAGAAAACAATGCGTAAAGTTTGGATTTTCGACTTATTAGCCCATATTGGTAAAATGCACTGTTCCGCAATTTAGTCACCTTGGACATATTTTGTTTCTGCTCTTTATCAACGACATGCCTAAAATTATTAAACATTTACATATACTAATTTTCGCAGACGATGTAAAAATAGGCTGTGGGAAAAATCGCCCAAAGAAAAATGGCCCAAAAAAAGAAATGAAAAATCGCCCAAATGAAGAATCGCCCAACAGAACATGAAAAATGACCCAAAAAGTTATATATGAAATTTTGCCCAAAAGAAACGAAAAAGGGCCCAAAAAAAATGAAAAATGACCCAAAAAGAAAAAACGAATTTTTTCCCGGTGGCATGTTATAACGTCCAGTGTCATAGTGTCCATGGACGTTATGACACTCCAAAAAGTGTCATAGTGTTCATGGACACTGCGCTAACTAAAGCTTCTCTGCACAGCCGGCCTTCGGCCGGGCGCAAGGATTTTCTCCTCTATGGTATAACAAACACCGGCTTCGCTAACTAAAGCTTCTCTGCATAGTCGGCTTTCATTTGGAAACAAGGCAGATTTTAGAAGCTTTACTTAGCGAAGCCGGTGTTTGTTATACCATAGAGGAGAAAATCTTTGCGCCCGGCCAAAGGCCGGCTGTGCAGAGAAGCTTTAGTTAGCGAAGCCGGTATTTGTTATACCATAGAGGAGAAAATCCTTGCGCCCGGCCGAAGGCCGTCTGTGCAGAGAAGCTTTAGTAGGCGAAGCCGGTGTTTGTCATACCATAGAGGAGAAAATCAAAAAAAAAATGGGCCATTTTTCATACATTTTTTTTCATAATGAAAAATCACCCAAATTTAAAAAACGAAAAATCACCCAACAATAACGAAAAATAGCCCAAAAATTTTAGGTCACTTTTCATATGAATTTAGGCCCAATTTTACATGGAATTTTTTTGGGCGATTTTTCATTTCTTTTTTTGGGCCATTTTTCTTTGGGCGATTTTTCCCACAGCCGTAAAAATATTTTTAAACTTTACGAAAGCTTTAGACCACATTTATCTTTAAAAAGACTTGGATAACTTTTATAATTGGTGTTAACATAACCTAATGGAATTAAATCTGATGAAATGTAAACATATGCGCTTTTCTAGAAAACGTAGTATTTTAAATTACTATAAATTCGGTGACTACAAAATCGAGATAGTGAACTCTATTATGGATCTTGCCATTTTATTACTGGATATAAAATTGGATTTTATTCAACACATAACAATGATGGTCATAACAATGATGGTTGTACTTTGTCTTTTATGAAACGATGGTCGAAAGAATTCAATGATCCTTTCTCTACTAAACAATTTTACACTTCTCTCGTTAGAACAATCATTGAATACGGTTCGCTTGTATGGGATCCACATTATATGGTGCATAACGATCATATCGAGTCCGCTCAAAAATAATTTTTGCTTTTCTGCTGAAGAGATACATATCGAGGATATGAAAATCTCCCCTCATATTCAACAATACACTGAACCAAAAAGTGTTCATAATATAAACGAACAACGTTTATCAAAATAATTTTCGTTGGTTCAATGAGCTATTCGTTAATATAATGGAAAATAAAATTACCCAAATATTTTAATTTACGTACCATTCATTGAATCAATGAACATGCATTTGTTAAATATTTCGTTAACATTTTTATAATGGAAATGCACAATTTGGTATAATAATGAATGTTCTTAAAAATTAATATATCTTTCATTTGGCAAAAGAATAGTTCATTAAAATTAACTAGTTCATATGTCGCCTTAATTCAAATGTAAATGTAAAACATTTATTGAGTCATATTAACACAAAAACGCGTGAATTTTATAATTTATTCGTTGACCCGTGGAACTCGTTAGTTAACTTTAATAAAGTGCTCGTTGAGGTAAGAAGTGATTTAACAAGTGTTTGTGACATGAACGCGCGACAATTCTACGAACTGTTCGCTATCGTAACAAACTTGTACGTTAAAATAAGTAAAGTGTTCTTTCAGTTAACGAACCCTTCATAAAAATTTTTCACACGCATAAAAGTTACAATTGATTTGTTGGCTTAACGAATTAGTACGTTGAAGTCAAAAAAGTTTCATGAGGGTAACGTAACGTTTGTTAAGTTGATTTTTAAAACAGTGTTAGTTAAACTTTTTTTTGGCATTTCGTGTTTTACTTCTAGTCTAACTGGTTCTTTTTAAGATATTATTTGAAAAAAGTGCAGTGTAAAATTAAATTTTATAATAAATTAATTACAATTAAAATTTTCTCAAATTAAATAAAATGGAAAAAGTTAGTTAAATTAAATAAAATGATTTGCTATCTGTGCAAAATAAAATTAATTTCGTTGGATTTGCTACATTTTAAAATTAAGTGACATTTTTATTTACTTTGATGGGATTAAGGCCCTAATCATGTGAAATTTTAAAAAGCAATGTGAATTTCTGAAGGAAGCACCAACAAAATTACAAAATATTTATAAAATTGTTTGTGTATTCAATGTTATTCTTTGGCGTTGTGTTGCGTTTTACATGATTAGGGCCTAAATTTCCGTTTAAAATTTTTTCCGAGCAGTAGATATTTGTTTTAAAATCTTTTATTTATTTAACTTAGAATATCCACCTGCTTATTCCATTTTTTGGAACTTTATTCAAAATTATTTTTATCAATTAAAAACAAAAAATCTTTCCCCAGAGTTCAACTTTTAATTGACGAATTTAAAAATTAAAATTAATAATAATAATAATTATATAAAGCTAATCGTCCCAAAATACTACGAATTTCCTTTTATTTGGCATAATTATTATATTTTTTGAAATATTATTGTCAAAACCGCATTAGGGCTTTTATTTTTGTATTACCATGCTATGAAGCTTCCAAAGTTAGAATTTGTCTGCTTTTGAAGCCCCAAACCGTTGCTTTAGTTTGCAAAAATTTTATAAAAATTATAAATAATAGATATTGGGAATTATTTCTTTTTCATAAGCAACTTTATTATATTCAACATTTTTTTAATAGTCTGGTAGTGTATAAAGTCATTTCTAAAAAAAAATTTAAGGAATAGAGCTATTACAAAAAGCTTTATAAAATACATAACTGAAATTTAACTCATAGAATAAATTCGAAATATGAAAAATGTTGAATTATAAATAATTGTTATAGAATGATATAAATATAATCATATACAATATATATCATAATAAATTTGCAAATTTTTTGTAAAAATATATATGTACATTTCAATTATTAGTTTTTTTTTTGATTTTATAGGGGGTTACAGAAGTGAATTGTGAGGGGCGGGCAGGTGGTATAATGTTGCGAGGGGAAATTTAAAAAAATAATTTATTGAGACAATTTACTGTGTTCGTTGAGCCAACAAATTGTAAAACAAAATTATTCGTTAAATTAACGAAAAGGTTTACTGAATTAACGAATAAATTCATTCGTTATATTAACGAGCAGTACATTAAATTATTTAAATAAAATCTTTTAAAGATTTTCGTTTGCTCAACGGATATTTTTGTTGTCTCCACGTACCTTTTTGGTTCAGTGTATTATCCTTAATACGTTTGCCGACACTGAAAAGTCACATACTTATGATAAATATCGCATTTATACGACTACTTAACTTAATAAATGGAAAAGTATGCTCCGATTATTTATTAAGTAGTTTATCATTTAACATTCCACGACGTACGGTACGGTACTCTAATCCTTTATTTATAAAAACTTTCCGAACTAACTATGCAATGGCAGACCCATTTAGAAAACTGTGTTGTTGCTTTAACGAAATGTTTGAATTTGTGGATTTTTCTCTAGATGTAAACATTGCTAAATGTTATATTATACTTAAGTTAAATAAATAATTGTATTAGGCTGTAAGGACTTATCCATAGACCTATAATATTAAATAAAATAAAATAAAATTAAAAAAAAAAATATTGACAAATTAGTATTTTTTATGGCTACAAAAATATATTTTTTGAAGTCAAAAAGGTATTTTTTACCTAAATTTTTTTTTCATTATCATCCATAAAATTTATTTGATTCACCCATTTTTAAGATAACTGGACTAAACATTTTTTTTATTAAAAAACTTTCCGAACTAACTATGCAATGGCAGACCCATTTAGAAAACTGTGTTGTTGCTTTAACGAAATGTTTGAATTTGTGGATTTTTCTCTAGATGTAAACATTGTAAATGTAATATTATACTTAAGTTAAATAAATAATTGTATTAGGCTGTAAGGATTTATCCATAGACCTAAATTATTAAATAAAATAAAATAAAATTAAAAAAAAAATATTGACAAATTAGTATTTTTTATGGCTACAAAAATATATTTTTTGAAGTCAAAAAGGTATTTTTTACCTAAATTTTTTTTTCATTATCATCCATAAAATTTATTTGATTCACCCATTTTTAAGATAACTGGACTAAACATTTTTTTTATTAAAAAAGTATTCGAATCATTTTGAACACAATACTAAAAATATTGATTTTTTTAAATTATTATAAATGTTAATACGCTTCTAAACTTTTTTTAATAACTTGTTGAACAGTGTAGACAAAATAATCACGAATAAAACAAAGATATAATAAAAAGTAACAAGTATGAAATTTGCCATCCATCGGTGGTGTTTAGGGTCATTGTTTGTGTGGAATACTTAAAAATATGACGAAGTTATTTAATTGAATTTTATTATTACATTCAATCAATGATCAGGAGGCCAATTAGGTCGTGCGACAATTAAATTTCGTATCTGTTGATATAAATGATGAGCTGCACACACACACACACATGAAAATTGTACACAACTACATTCAAAAAGAATATTTTGCATATGTATCATTGATCATTTAACAAGTGTTTTTTGTCCGTACATATTTATGTATGTATTATTTTGTAGATACATTTTCAAATGTACCCCAGTATCTGCCAGAGTGTATTTAGTGATCAAGTTCATAATAAATTCTAGATTCTTTAAATAATGATAAAAATTCTTCTTTTTTTCTTGAGCTTAATTTATTACATCATGTTTCCAGCCTAAACAAAAAAGTATAAATAAAAAAAAAAAAAATAGTGCATTAAAAAATATCCAGAGAAATTCCTTTTCAGACAATTACTTAAGGGGGTTTTTAACCCATGTAACTAAAAATAACTTTAACGGCATTCAAGGAATGTTTAGAAAAACTGTCAAGAAAATCTTCTAAAGGACGTCAAGTTTGTGTAGACAACAACAATTTCTACTATTTGCCACAACAACTTCTCTTACTAGCAACATTCTATTTAACCATTACCAATTTAATAACAAGTTGTTGCAGACACATTCTAGGCATTTGCAGCACTTTTTTTCTTTTCTTTTTCTCTTTTACATTAAGTTGTGACTGAATGGGTTACGTTCGTGTCTTTAAGATCACAGTCATCATCTTCCTTATTACTATGATCACAGTAAAGAAGTGATGTTCATCCCATTATAGATGATTTTAACACATTCTAGAGATTTATGTTGTCGTCTAGGTTCCCATATGAATAATGTATTGGTTGCAACCCGGCATGTAACCAGTAGCAATTTATGTGTATAATATGGCAGTATCTTATCTATGTTTGTAATTCGGTATTTGTGAACATTTATCGACATCCACACATAAATTAGCAAGCATCCTTGTTAAAATTGTGTACACCAGACGCCTTTTAATTGTTTATTGATCAGGCGCCACAAAATTACACAAATAAAATTTACCATTTTATGAGTTTATTTTTTATATAAATTTTTATTTAACATTTATCTAACTTAATGCACCTAAGACTCTTTTTACATGAAATAGCTTTTTGACAAATATCCATTAAGTAAAAAACTGCAAAATTATAATAACCAGGGCTTAGATTTTCATGCGAATGCATATTTGCAGTCGGTAATCCAAAATCAATTTCGATTAGTTATTTTTCCATACCAAAGGATTTGCAGGAAAATGGCATCGATTTTTTTGCATATTTTGTTATAAATGCATATATTTGCATATTTTGTTTTAAGTGCACATAATTTGCATTTTTTATTTTTGTGATGTATTTTAAATATTTTAAAAGAAATTTAAATCAAATAATTAATATTTAATACTTTATATATAGAAATATCTGACATCATTAAACATAACTTGAATCTGTATTGCAAAAAAAAAAAAAAAAAAAAAATATAGGATTTCATGCAATAAAAAAAGTTGTTAGCTTATTTGATTTTAATTATGCAAATAAAATTAAAAATGAATATTTTCCCATGAAACTGGCATCATTCAAATTTGCTCCCTTGACTTCCGTTGACGTTTTGAGCGTATAAAAACTTTTTGCGTCCGAATAGACAGAGTTATGTTTTTGGAACTTTGAAGGAAATTTTACTTGTTCATACTAATAGAAATTTAAATTAACTGCCTGGCCCACAATGTCGACAAGAACATTCCTTTCGTATATTTATATTGAAAACAAAAACAAATTTTAATTTTTTATTATTGTTTTCAATATAAATTTGCGAAAGAGATGTTCTTGCCGACATTGTGGGCCGGGTAGTAAATCTAAGTACCTATTTTAAAAAGAATTAACAAGTGGTTGAAGTTTGTTTTTGGTTTATTTTATCTTAATTTTGTGTATATATTTTAATATACATATATGCATGTTTACGTAGTTACCTGAAGTATTATTTTTGTTATTAATAAATATAATTTAAACAAATAACTTTATATGTTTTTCATATATTTTTTAGTGCATATTTTTTATTTAAAAGCGCATGTTATAAGCGCATATTTTTGATTTTTTAGTGCATGAAAATCCAAGCCCTGATAATAACAGTTAGTATAAAAAGGGTTAAGGCCCAACAATAATATGCATAAGCTTGGTTAAGCTTCTATCGAAAATTAACAAAAAAGCTTCATAAATACATTTAAAAAAAAAACAAAATCAAAAAACATTTGATTCCGCACGGAAAGTCCGATCAGCTTCGCACTTTGCTTAAGAAAATGACGGATTTATCAAACTTAACAAAAAGGTTCCTTCAGTTCAATATATTTTGACACATATAATTTATATGTATTCGCATATGTATTCGCAATATACTAACATATTTAACAAATCAAATTGCAAAGCACGGAACCAATAAATAAAATACAAACAATTTTCTGATTATAAGTCCAAAACATATTATCCGACCAGCCAGCAAAACAGTCCGACGTCTCTCAGATATCTGAGAGAAACGTCGACAAAAAAGTGGAAATCGTATACGAATTCTGTCACACTTCTGACCCAAAAATGTATGAAGTGGTTGACACGAATTCTGGCAGACATGTTTATGGGAAATTCCGGATTTTTTGCCAGCATTTCTGATACATATCTGCCAGAAATCTAATGAAAACGGCATGGGAAATTCGGATGTGTTTGCCGACATTTCTACAGATTTCTAACAGAAATCTAGGGGATGTATTGTACAAATGTGATCGAAAGTTAAACGAGACTTTTATAAATGGTTTTTTTTTACTTTGATACATAAATAAAATTAATTTGCTTTAAATTGACTGATTTTTAGTCTTTTTTGCGTTTTTCAGCTTTACAAACTCTATTCTTGGATAAGTTAAAAATTTTTTTGGTGATGACATCCACGGAGCAGCTTGATATTTTCTCCAAACCAAGATTAAGAGTAGCATATAAAAGATATGTAAAAGTGTCATTAAAAAATCAAATTTTTAGTACACAGATATTTCACATTACCTTGCGATTCTTAGGACTGTTCCACGTTGTTTAGTATAAAAAAACTTTGAAGGCTATAATTTTATTGCAAAATAAAAGTAAATAATTAAAAATTTTACACCTGCACGTACTATTTTTAAAACTTTTTTTTTAGAACAATAACATATAGAAAACGGCCAGACAGTACGTATATTTAATGTCTGACAGAAATGTGAACGAAGTCTCTAAGAACGAAGTCTGACATTTGCATGAACTGTCTGATTCAGACAAAGTCGGAGCATTTTGCTGGCTGGGAAAATATGACTTTTTGGAAAATGTTTAAATGTGTTAATTGTTAAAAATGTAAAACTTCGAAGTGTGAAGATCTAAATCCGCCATTTAAACCTTTTAAGTCAAGTAAGAACCCTTTTTCACATGCAAAGTTTACTTTTCAAAGTTTTGGGTTTGTTGGAAGAAGAAAAAAAGAATGGAGGTGAGTACAGATTTACTTGAACTTTGTGTAATTTTTTACTAATTTGAGGTCGCTGATTCCAAATCTAACCTTCATTTTTCTCTATCAGCTCCAGTTTTAGAGATATACCGTTATGTCCAAAATTAAGGTACTTTCAGCACATATATTGAAATAACATGAAAATGGTGCATCATATTCCCTTAAGAAAAAAAAACCGAGATTCGCTAACAATATTATCTTTAAGAAGTACTAAAATTGTTTTAAATTTGGCCAGTAATTTCAGAGATATTGTTGAAGTTTTTAAAAAAACAAATAAAAATTTAAGAAAAAAAAAAATAAAACATGCAATCAAAAAATTAAAAAAATATTAAAAATTAAAAAGAACACAATCAAAAGTTGTGCACCGATTGCAATGAAATAAAGCTCATTTCATTCGAAATATGTTGAACTAAATGCTTTTAGACCCAAACTGTGACTTTTGTTGCACATTTATTTTTTATGAATTTTTAAAGAACAAAAAAATTTTTTTAATATGATGCACCATTTTCATGTTATTTCAATTTATGTGCTGAAAGTGCCTTAATTTTGGACATAACGGTATATCTCTAAACCTGGAGCTGAGAGAGAAAAATGAAGGTTAGATTTGGAATCAGCGACCTCAAATTAGTAAAAAAATTACACAAAGTTCCAGGCCGCAAAATGGCTGTTCCGCAGTGTAATTTAAAAAAAAATAGAATATGGGAATTTTACTTTCATGTTTAAACTTATGTTAATGATATATTATGACATGGTGTATAATGTCATCGCACTGATAACACTTTGTCATAGCACTGATGACAGTTTGTCATAGCACTGATGACAGTTTGTCATAGCACTGATGACCGTTTGTCATCGCACGGATGACAGTTTGTCTGTACTGATGTCAAAATACATCAGCGTTGTGACTCCTTTTCTAACAGTGTACACAAATTGTGGCATCAAATTGATGTCACTGTAGTCATGGCGTAGATGATGCATAAAATATGACAAAATTTTAGGATGACCTTCGTCATTGGATTGATGTCACTTTTTGCCTCATTGATGCCATTTGAAATAACATTTTTTTTTTTTTTTTTTTCTCATTATTTATTTATTGAATCTTCATATATTAAATATGAACTAACAATAATTAATCAAATCTTATACTAATACTTTATTTTTGTCCTGCCAATGCTAGACGAAAATTTTTCTCCTCACGGTTTCTGTTCACATATGTAGATGTTCAGCGGTTTTCCCTTCGGATGAGTCCTGCGGTATCTCTTCTCCTTAATCTAGAGTGTCCACTGTCATTTAAAATATTTCGAGCAAGTGGATTTGGGTGCAACTCAAGCCTTTTTAAATATTTTGCTGCGTACTTCGTAATAATAGTTTTTACTAATGGCACATTGAGATCCTTGTGAATATTAGAGTTTTTAACATACCAGGGAGCGGCTGTGATTATTCGAAGAAGTTTATTTTGGCGCCTTTGAATTTTTTCGATATTTGAGGCCGAGGCAGTGCCCCATAGCTGAATACCGTAGCACCAGATTGGCTTAAATATAGAGTTGTAAAGTAGAAGTTTGCAGTCGAGGCTAAGAACAGAATTTCTTCCAATAAGCCAATATATTTGAATTGCTTTTAGTTTCATTTGTGTTAGTTTTGCTTCTATATGGCATTTCCATGTCAAACGCCGATCTAGATGAATACCGAGATATTTTACATGCGATTGCTGGGGCACTAATTGATTATTGATTTTAATAGGGGGACATAACTCCCGACGCAAGGTGAATGTTATATGTACGCATTTTTGCTCATTGACCTTTATCCTCCATTGTTTTAACCACTTTTCCAGTTCAAATATATGATCCTGCAAGTAACGGGATGCTTCATGACAGTTTTCGTGTACGCTTAGAAAAGCTGTATCATCAGCAAATGTTGAAGTAAGGGTGTGGTTGTTTGTTGGCATGTCTGAGGTATATATAAGGTATAAGAGTGGGCCCATGATGCTTCCCTGAGGGACTCCAGCGTCAATTGGCTGAGGAGAACTTATAAAATCACATTCTTTAATAATAAACTTTCGGCCGACTAAGTAGCTTTCTAACAGCTTGTGTGTGTTTACTGGTAAGTTTAGCTTCAATTTATGTAATAACCCTTCATGCCAGACTTTATCAAAAGCTTGGGAAACATCGATGAAGAGGGCGGAACAATATTTTTTTTCTTCAAAGGCTTTTCTTATGGCGTTTACTATACGATGGGTTTGTTCGATTGTGCTATGTTCTCTTCTAAAGCCGAATTGATGGTTAGGAATACATCTATTTACATTTATAATTGGGGCTAATTTTGACACTAACAGCTTCTCAAACAGCTTTGATATATTAGACAATAAGCTTATAGGTCTATATGACTCAACTTTTGTAGGATCCTTTCCTGGCTTAGGTATCATTGTAACTAAGGATACTTTCCATTCTTGTGGGTAGTATTCAAGGCGTATAATAGCATTAAAAATTAAAAGAATAATTTTCTTTGCTATGCTGGGTAGCTCTAAAAGCATTTTGTTGCTGATCTTATCAAAACCAGGGGCTTTCTTGGGGTTTAAATTATGAATAGCCTTTTCGATTTCTTTTATCTCAAATCTAAGGGGAACAGCAGCTCTAACAGCAACTGGTGGCAACTCGACTACAATATCGGGAGATGTATGCGGGGTAAATACGTTTTTCAAATGATTAACAAAAAGATTTCCTTTTTCTTCATCATTTCGTGCCCAACTTCCATTTAAGTTTCTTAATGGTGGTTTAGTGATAACTGGTCTATTAAGATTTCTAGCTGCACGCCATAATGAGTAGTCTGATTGAGAAGTTGCATCAAGTTCCTTAAGATATTTTTCCAGGGAAGCCGTTTTCTGAGACTGCAGTAACTTTCTTAGCCTTTTTGTGCACTCTTTTAGTAAATTCTTAAGTTGAGGGGATCTATGCAATTGCCATTCTCTTCGAGCTCTCCTTTTTTCAGTCAAGAGACGCTCAACATCTGCAGAATATATTTTACTATTTTTGGTTTTTTTGAGGGTTATACTAGAATGTTGAACAGCTAGTTTCAGATAACTGTCAAAATTTACAATAGAAATATCCACATTCTCCGGTGTACTAAGCGGAATATTTTCAGTGCAGTGGGTACTGAGATATTTTTTATATTTTAACCAATTTATTTGAGTGGCTGACGTCACTAAGTTATCAGAAATAACATTGATGTCACATTTCTGATGTTGGGGAATCATCAATATGAAGATGCATTTTGCTATGAATGTGAATATCAAATTAACGTTTTATTATTCCCACACCATAATAGTGGAGTGGGTATTATGAGTTTCTGCTGATGTTTGTAACACTTTTAAATATTGATTCTAGACCCACCATTAAGTATACCGATCGACTCAGAATCACTTTCTGAAAATGGTGAGAGTCCATAATTTCGCATAGCCCCCTTGCAAGCGTCTTTTCGCAATTGAGTCTGTGTGCCCATAATCCATCTAATAATGTCGGTATTTAGATATAATTTGGTCCAAACTTGTTTGATTGCAATCTAAATCATCTAACAAAATTTTATTGGAATCGATCCATATATAGCCATAGCTCACATACAAATACTTCTACAAAAAATAGCTTTTAATGCCTTAACTTCCTTATAAATGTTGGTAACGACTTTGTAACTGCCATGCTACAATTGCGCTTAGTTAATTTATACACACATATGAAAATAAATAATTTCATATAAAAGTTTAATAAACATTTTGCCGAACACCGAATTTTGGCCAAACATTTCTTTTTTGGCTGAGCTCCATAGCCGAACCTAAACGTTCGGTCGAACACTACTAATTTTTAACAAAACATTTTAAAAGGGGTCACATTGATTCGTAAAAAGAGGCTCTCAATCATGTTTGTTATAAATCAATGTGATGCTTTTTGATGGAAACTGACATGAACGTGTTAGAATTTAGTTTAGTCTTTAAAAAAATGTCTGCAGCATTTCCATTTATAGTAAGTTATTATATTTCTAATTCTATTTTTAAACATTTTCTGGTTTTCTATTGTATAGATTAAAATAAGTTAGGCTTACATTTATAGACACACTTGTTAAATAAATCGGGAAAATCAGTTGATTGAATGTGAAAAAATGTTAGATAACAGGATGTTTAAATAAGATGTGTTATTTTTGTTTGGTTTTAAGCAGTATAGCAGTTTCTATGCTACAAAACTTTTTTTTAAATTATTAACCCATATCGCGAATAACAAGTGAAATTTTTGTTCCCATGAAATTAGTATTCCCTTCGAAGGGAAAAATTTTATCGTAAAACTGCTGTGAACAATTTTTCGCGCTATCAGTTCCCAGTGAAGAAAAAGAAGAAAGTTTAAAACACATAAAAAATCAAAGAAATTTTTATTAAAAAATATACATGAATATAATATTTCAAAGAATCGTTAAAAAAAACAAAGTAAAATATATTGTATTGTTTGATTTATGTAGTAAAATAATTTCTAAAATTTGGCAGCACGTGGCAGCACGTCTTACGAAAGCTTCACAAATCCCCAGGCAATAGACCTATTGTTTTGCATTTTGTCGTGCAATATATCGTCACCTATTATGCAAAACAACGTATCATCAAAAAATTCGAAATTGGATTTTTTACTACGACATCGATCCCGACAACGACTTTCGCAATGAATATGCTATAAAATATATATCTAATAATATGTTATAATATCTCTATGTACTTAAATGCACTACTGATTGTGCTGCATCAGAATATCATATTTATTTGACCCTGTCGACGCAATCCTAATGAAGTTATTTATTGTGTGATTATCATTTTTATTGATGCATTTAGCCACATTTAAATCAACTGTATTAGCGAAGAATTGCAATTATGCACATCTGATTTCTCTTAATATTTTATTAAACCTGTATTTTGAGAACTGTATTTGGTTCACTACTAGTTTGTGGGGTGTTTACTTATAAGCAGAGTACGGAGAATGCTCGAATTAAACGCGCTCGCGAGCGATTTCTATTCGACATAGTTTTATTTTCAGCAAAAAAAAAAAAAGAATTATTCTTTTCTGCTTGCGAGAATTAAAAAAAAAATAACTCACGAAAATAAATAAAATTTTCAAAGTCAAAAATAAAACTCAACTCGCGAGTCGAGCTGAAAAGAATTGTTCGCGAGCTCTATTTTTGTATTTAATTTTTTTTTAAACTAAAGATATTTTTTTCTTGTTTATTGTTTGTATATGTGGGTAAATGTGCGTATGTATGGATGTTTCATCGAAGACACAGTTATGTTACAAGCATAGCTAATCATGAAGTATAAATGTCAAAGGAAAGGATAAATTTGAAAGAACGAAATCATGTAATACGTTTTGAAAATAAAAAAATTCTATGGAGAAGCAGTTTTCAGTTTTAAAGGGGGAAATTCAAATTTATTACCATTGTGTTAAAGATTAATGTTTCATTATTACTATCAGTGTCGCCAACAGCTGGAGGAAATACAGCAAATCGGTCTTTTTAAAGGGTACATCACACAAAAAGGGCAACAATTCTTAAGATTTCTTTAAATTCAGTTTTGCCTTTTTGGCGCAAAACTCTTCTGTGCGATGGGACCTTCTGCAGTTGGACTTTTTCCATTGCATTTTCATTTTTATATATTAGAGTGTTCAAGGAATTGAAACCTTCTAACTTAGTAATAAAATCACTAAGAATTCCAAATTTCGTGCAAACAAAAGATAAGTGCCCAGGAAACCTTTTTTTTCCCTACATTTTTGGACTCCCGGGAATGCTGGAAATAAAAATCAAATTCCCGGGATCCCGGAATTCCCGCGCAAATTTTTTTGTTTATTTATTTACCAAATTATCCAATCAAACTGATACTTCTTACGGTCTATTATGCTTAAAATAATTAAATCTAGTATCTGTTATATAAGAAAAACGAAAAAAAGATTAAAGCTTTTTTAAGATATTTAAGTGGTTATTTTTTATGCCACAAACATGGTAAAGTTCAGAGCTCATTTGCATAATTAGAATAAAAATATTAAAGTCTAGAGGAATGTCATATCTGGAAAGGCGAAGGCGAAAAAAGCTCAACATAACTAAGTAGGAATCCTGAAACAATTTCACCATTTACCAAATTTAGCATTAAGGAGAAATTAAATTTACCATATTTAATAACATATTTTTTTTATAGTTTTATACCCTTAATCAGTGGTATATCAAGGTATACTAAGTTTGCCATTCCATGTTATTATTTATATTAATATTCCCATAAAGTATATATATTTTGGGCCCTTTAGTAATTCTAAGTCGATTTAGTCATTTGGATTTCAAATTGTTTCTAGTTATTCAGGGATATTTGGAATTGAAATCCAGCTTCAGTAGGAAGAGAGTTATGCACCCAAATATGGAACTACCGTCCTAAAAACTTGACAAAAACTAACATAATTTGTGGCAGAATGCATCGATTGTCATTAAATTTCAACAAAATCCTTTTGTATGTCGCCAAATTTCTTGAATGTCGGTCCAAAAATGACCTACAGCCAAATGTTCAAACCACTCTCGGATTTCATGTAGGTATGGCTAAAAGCGTAATGCTTTTGTGGCGCAATTTAGAATAATTTAATTTCACAAGATTTGAAATGTCTCATATAACATACAGAAAATACTCTATTACGCCATTAATTATATTTGACTATATATATAAATATTTCCCGTCCTACACGTAACCAGTAGTTTTATTAAAAAATTGTTTGCTTTTGCAAAAAGTTTTATGGATCAAACATCATTTAACAGTTTCTTTATTGAATTATACAATTGTATTCTTACAAAGAAATATAACGAAATCAATAAAAAATTTAAAAAATTAAGCTAAAGTTTGATCAATTTGCTGGTCATGCTTTTTTTTGTATTTTTCGTTAGGCCTGAACATGCTTTTAATGATATTGTTGTAAAATTTATCCCACTACAATTTGCTAAGACAATAATAAAATTTCGTAAAGATATCTCTATAATTAATCATAGGCCCCATTGCCAAAAATTAGCTTTATAAGCCTTAGACTGCAGAAAAATTTACCTAAAAATAGCTAATTTGCCATTATTTATTAACAACAGGAGGCTTATTCTGAATTGCGATGCGAAAATCAATGCGATGCGAAAACACATAAATGCGAACAATTGCTATTCTGTATTGCGATATTCGCAAAGTTTTTTTTTAATCGCATTTCAAATGCGAAAAGGTGGCAATTCGGTATTCTACATTGCGAAATCAAATGTCAAATTCGCAAAATTTATTCGACAACAAAATAGCATTCGCAAAGTACAAACATGTAAGTGAAAGATAATATTTTATTTATTAATTTATCATATATTTATTATTTAATTCAGAGAAGCAAGTAATAAGACCATCAAACCGCGTCAATTTGAAATAATGATAGAATTTATGAATAAGCACAGCCAATTGGCAAGAGGCCATTTGAAAACACCAAATGCACGTCCCACGGAATCCATTTTTATTATTTTTTTTCCTTCCTTAATGTTCTAAATAAATTTTATAAACAATTTTCACAGCCGAACACAAACAATTTATTTATTTTTAATTTGACGTTTGTTGACACTGACGTTTATTTGAGCAGCGTTGCCACGATTTGAAATAAATTGCGATTACGAAAGTCTAACAGAATACCAATTTTCTTTCGCATCGCATTTCATTTGCGCATCGCATTGATTTTCGCATCGCAATTCAGAATAAGCCTCCAGGGGCCAATTTCACTGTTAAACGCGCTGTCAAAATCGGATTTTTCAATTGCAAAGCGTTGCCGCCCCGCTTTTTCGGTATGCTTCATACAAAATGTATGGGCATTATAATTTTTAACAGCTAGAAAACGCTTTCCGCTCTTGTTTAGGTATGGGTCTAAAAATAAAACGTTGTGTGCATCGATGGAATGTTCGCTTTGTCAATAAACATGAACAACTCGAAGTTCTTACATAGCTGATACACAAAAATGGAAACATATTTAAATTTTATGAGGTTAAAGCGCCAGTTAGCTAACAGTTACAGTAAAGTTTATGAAAATATTTTTGAAGTGAGGTGTAGTGTTTTACAAAATTACCCCCTTCGTTTCATAAACCGGCTATAAACCCAAATATTTTTAATGAATACGGGGGCTTGAATTATAAAGATTTCTAATATGTATATGGCTTTGTATATTAATGAAATTTAAAACTACAACTTTATTAAAATCCACGGATTCAATTAGTGTAAATTTCTTAGGGCAAACAATTTGCTTAATTTTTCAAAATTTTACATTAAGAAAATGTATTTATAATTAGTACAATTTTCTTTTAAATAAGCAGTAAGATTGATAATCGCAACATAAACGAAATTTGGCGCCATAGTAAAGTAATTTACTACAAAGTTTTTTTACGGTCGGTTTTACGACTAGATTATAATTTTCAAAACAAACATACATATAAATTAATAACGAGGCGTTAAGTCGTAAAAATTAAACATAAACAAATTCTACGCGATAAGAATATTTCAAAAATATTACAAAGTATATAAGTAATTAAAAAGTCTGCAAATTTAAAGGTCCAAATACACTTGTCAAATGCTTGTCATGAAGGCGAATTAACTTAACACAGGGTCTCCACCTGATATAAGATATAAGATTTTTATATTAGCAAACGTCAAATTCAATCGCAGAGAGTATTATCTTACGTGTGGACTCTCAAATAGTGTTAGTATTAATATTATAATAAATGTTATGAGACAGTTGTTATGAGAAATCTTATAACAACTATCTTATAAGATGAGCTGTCAAAAATACACAGAGAAAAAACTAAAAAAAGAATCAAAAACGACACAAGTTTACTGTACGAAAATCAGTAAATTATGAAATCTTATAAGATACATGTTCCCCTTGTTTAAGATTAAGATTAACATGAAGAAATGTGCTCTCTCATTCTGCCGGCGTTCTCTCACATATTATATCAGATATTATCTCAGGTGGAGACCCTGTGTAAGGCCCAAATACAAATACACTTATCAAAATACTCATCAAGCATTGTGGTAGTATTAGTGAAAATGTGTTTGTGTGTGTGACGCCAACGATGATGGATGGAAAATCCAAAAATTTAGATATGACAAGTGTATTTGGCCCTTTACTCTTCTTTGAGTAAGGATATTGCATAGTTTAAGGCGCACAAGCAAGGTTGACGAAATCCAAATCTAATTTTACACGACAAAGCTTTTCAAAAATTTTTAAATGACACAAAACAAACATGGTTTAATTTGTTTTTAACTTTTTTATTTATGCGATAGTTATTAGTGTTTTTTATTTAAATACAGTATGCTACATATTGGGGATCTTTCTTTATTAAATTAAATAAGTTAGTGTTGACCATTTTCTGCTTTGCACATACGTGTTTTTTTTAACATATTTTTTGCTTAACTTTAATAAGCACAATTTCTATTGTAATTTTTGGTTTTTAATCGGTGAATGGTTCTTAGCTTATTAACATACACATTCTTTCTTTCAAATATCCCCAAAGAAAACATGGAAGCTAAAATCGCTTGTGAGTGAAAGAATGCGTTCGCCATTACCAAAGTCATTGAGGCACCTGCAGTATGTGCTATGCATCTTATTGAAACCTAATGGATAGATTTCTACAGCTGGCCTCACACAACTTTCCAACATCGTTTGATATGCCGTTGACAGAGAGTTCTATACCTTCCTGTGCAAAAAATATTATATGGTACCAGATGACAACAATTTAGTCCTCATGCCAGTTTTTTGTTAATTTTAATTTTCTGAAAATTGTTTCCACTAAAAAGATCGAAAGTGGCAGAATAAGGACAGTTATTTCAGTTTAACAATTAGGAAGCAGAAGCTCATTAAGACAGTAAATAATAATGTCTCCAAAACTATTGAACAATACAAAGAAAAAGGTTATTTATCAATTAAAACAATGGTTTAAAATGTATTTTAATTTAATTAATCTGATAATTGAATCAATTATATTTTCATTTGAAAGGAAATTAAAAATATAATTTTGATTTAATTATTATTTAAGTTGATTTGAAATAAATTTTTAATTCAAATTAAATATCAAAAAATATTAATTGATTTTTTCGATTTAAATAAAATAATTTAAACTTGTAGAATTGTTGTTGGGAATTGTCTATATTAAATTAAATAAATTAACACATTGTTTGAAATGGCAAAGTTTTTTTTATCACTTTTTTAATTAAATTTAAAAATATCATTTATTGAAAATATTTTTTCAAAATTTTAAAATTTTTAGTAATCAATATAATCATTTTGGGAATAGGTGCAAAATCAACAACTTGTTTGCTTAATATTATGAATTTGGAATAAATTTGGTGATTGGAGAAGTGTATATAAAAATCTAGTCCTATAATTTCTGGGGTCTTTGGAAAATCCATTTTAACATACACACGGACAGACGGTAATCGTAGAATCAACTTCGCAACTTATAAGGAACCAGAATATATACACTTTATAGGGACTAAGATCAAAACTGAAGAAATTGTTAAAAATAAAGCTAAAGTTTGATCAAATTACTGGTCATGCATTTTTTTTTTGGATTTTTTCGTCAAATATTTGTTAGGTCTGAACATACCTTGAGTTTTTTGTTTTTATATAAAAAAATTACCTCTGTAAAAATACCTATATAATTTTTGTGTGTGTACGGACGTTGGGTAGTGAGTAAGATGCAATACTAAAAGTCGTCAGCTCATTAGTGGTTTGACCTACCGTTAAATTTTTAAAAAAAATTGAGCTAGGTATGGGACATGAATATTTTGAGTACCCCACTTCTGAATCCAAAACCAGTTTCACGAATTTTTTTTTTTTTGAGATATAGCTAGAGTTTTTTTATTCCCGCACTTTTTGGATTCCCGGGAAAGCGGGAAATAAATATCAAATTCCCGGGATCCCGGGATTCCCGCCCAAAATTTTTTTATTTATTTATTTACTTATTTCTCCAATGAAACTAATATTTCTTACTGACTATTACGCTTAAAATAATTAAATCTAGTATCTATTAGGGTGCCCCGGTAGCCTAGCTGATAGTGAGCTAGTCTATCAGTACCGGGGTTGCGGGTTCGATTCCCGCCAGAGACTCTGGTCTCCTGCAGACAAGCAAAAAGCTTCGCAGGATTTAGTGTTAAAAAAAAAAAAAAAAAAAAAAAAAAAAAAAAAAAAATTATATAACAAAAACGTAAAAAATTTAAGATTAAAGTAATTTTAAGATACTTAAGAGGTTATTTTGATGCCAATAGGATCATAGAAATCAATATACGTATATACATTGTCAAATTCAGCGCTCATTTGCATAATTAGAATGAAAGTTTTATAGTCTTAGTGCAATAACATTTCTGAAAGGGCGATTAGGAACCGAAAGCACAACATTACGAAATAGGAATTCTAAAACAATTTTACCGTTAAACAAATTCAGCAGGAAGGAGAAAATTTGTTTAGCAGTGGTGTATGAAGGTGTTTGTCATTCCACGTGAATCTTTTTTTAATATTATTGCGAATCCTTCATTAATTCTGAGCCGATTTAGTCTTATGGGTGTCAAATTGTTTCTAAATCTTCTAGACTGTTTGGGAATGAATTCCAGCAGAATCGCTTCAGTAGGGAAAGAGCTATGCACCCAAATCGTCGGCTAATAATGTAATTGTCGTATGTGAATGCCGATAGTTTCGAGTAAATTGAGTTTGAACACATCTAATTTGAAAATTGCTTCAGCCTATACCACATACGACAAACTCAACACTCCATATCTCGAAAAGCGTATGAGGTATCGAAAAACTGATTACGTCAAATGAAAGATCAGGTCGGAAAACCTAAGGAATCGATCATAACTCAAAACCGCAAAAAATCCAGATACGACATTTAAATTATCAACCGACGAAATGGTGAACTACCTTCCTAAAAACTCCACAAAAACTAACAAATTTGACATTAAATTTCCACAAATTCGTTTTATAAGCCACCAAATTTCGTGAATGTCGGTCCATAATTTACCTACGGCTCCATGCTTAGACCAATCATGTTAATCATTTTGTTGTGCAATTAAGCATATTCTACTTTCATAAGACTCAAAATGCTGCATATAAAGCACAATCTAGGAAAACACTTAACTACGCCCTAAGCCGCAAGACCTTATAATATTATTGTAAAATTAACATTCTTGAAGATAGGCCTTAATTTATCATAACCCTATACAAAGCCCATTCTTAAAAATGAGCTTAATACACCTTAAACTGTAGTAGATTTTAATATTGTGGCAAAATTAAGTTGGATTAAACTACTAAAGGCATACATAGGATTTACTAAAGTATTAAAAAAAGATGTTCTTCAAAATTTCCCGGGAATCCCGCAACTAATTCCCGGGAAAGCGGGAATTGAAAACAATTGAAAATCCCGGGATTTCCCGTCCCAAACAAACTCTAGATATAACGCATTACTTCTGCACCACATCAGCTATTTTAAAGTTCATTAAGTATTACTTTACTCTACACGTCACTGTTTATATAAAAACATACAAAATAAATTTCACTCTTGCTTTGCTTCATTGCCGCAAGAAAAAAGTAGCTTACGAAAAAGCAAAATAAAATGTCAAAAACTCAATACTGTAATAAATTTAGAAAAGTGGCTTGAGCGGCACAAAACAATCATTTTCACTTTCAATAAAATAAATTTTTATTCAAAACATTCAAACAAATCGCACGATGTTAATTGTAAATAAAACAAAAAGGTTTTCAGAGAATTATTTAGTTTTTATATTTTTATGTTTTCGAATTAAAACCGGTTATTTAAAAAATGCTTAACTGAAAACCGGTTTTTGAAAAAGTCGAATAATCGTTCTCCCTAATACATAATTATTTAATTTTATAAATCTTTATTTTACTTACCCTCCAAGTCCATCCATCAATGTTATTACCGGGGACTAATTTTAAAGGATAACCATTATTCCAAAACTAATCTCCTTCCCCTGGAATCAGTCCGGAATCTACTAAAATTGGGAAGGCTTCTCTTGGAACAGGCCCTTTTATGTTATTTTTAAAAACTGTAAACATTTCTATTGAACTATTGATCTCATTGTTATTTTAAATGTGATGCCGAAAAGTAATGAGCTTTTCACCAGGGTTTAAAAAACCAAAATACAAAAATTGATGCACAACTTTTCGCTTCTTGAGTTGGTTTGACAGCGATTGCTTGCATTTAATGAATCAAAAGTAAAAGTAACTGTTTTTTTGGCCAATGACAAATGAAGAAGTAGAAGAAATATCAGTTTTTCAACATTGACTGCAGTTTTTGATACGCTGCTTTTCACCCAATAAAAAAGTAGTGAACAGTCTTTTGCAATGTTAATTGCTGTCTTACTGGGTAAGTCAAGTTTCTGCTGGGCCGTTCTCAATTTAAAATTCAAGAGCTAAAATTATTTTATATATAAAATTTTGCTGGGTTTAAGCTTGAAGTAACGAGTTCGTAGGCATTTAATGCATAATCTTATTCACATTCTTATATCGGCGAATCGCTTTTACAAATGCAAGACATAATGACGATGAAAGAAATTTTATACTATGGAATATTTATATATTTTATTTTTTATAAAATTCAATTCAATGTACTAAAGAGTTATTCACATGTGATTCAATATCAGCATAAAAACAATTATTCAATTGAAATATTTGCTTGTGTATGTCCTGTGTACTGATAAATAAAAAGAAATGAAATATTGAATTACTAGAAAATACAATACAATACGAAAACGTATTAGAACTTATTTAAAATACATTTCTGTGGCATTTTGACAAAACATCGTAAGTCGAGATAAGACAGCAAAACAGTTTTTAAGAAAAACTCGGTGAAAAACTAATTTTAATAAAATAAAACAAAATAAAAGAAAAAATTTCGTGTATAATACAAAATTTCAAAAACGTAAACAAAAACCTTTTTTGAGTGAAAATTTTTATGGTTAACAATATTTTTTCAACTTTTTAAATTTGACTAAAGATGTTGCATCAAAATGCCACAGATTTATATATTCGTACACAATAAAAAACTTTAACATAAGTAGTAGGGTGCCGCGAATATTCGGTTTCGCTTTTGCGAACTATTCTTACAAACTCGTCTTTATAGATTTTTATTATTACTATTTCAAGTATAATTAAATTGTCGAGCCTGAGGTCTGTTTTATCAAATAACTTTAAACGTTAATTCGAACCAATACTTCGACACTCTTTGAGTGCTTTCTTCAGGGGTTTTACTTTCTTATTTTACAAAATTTTTAACAATTTTTATCCAAAATTGTTCCGAATCCATGTTGCA
This sequence comes from Pollenia amentaria, assembly GCA_943735925.1. Taxonomy (NCBI): domain Eukaryota; kingdom Metazoa; phylum Arthropoda; class Insecta; order Diptera; family Polleniidae; genus Pollenia; species Pollenia amentaria. The sequence goes on from OX031009.1 coordinate 159,050,608, forward strand.
AAACAAATTAAATTCAACATTTCACATATCAATTTCACAACTTCAAAAAATATATACTTGTATGCGATTGTTCTCCACTCATACATGAGATCATTGAAGCTTAGGTTAAATTGTTAAGACAATAGTTCCAATTTGTACTATTCTTTTTTTTTTTTGTCCAAAAACATATTCTGGACTTAAGAATTATATACATTTTTTTAAAATTTATTTCGTATATAATGCAATATGAAAAAATATCTACATTTTGGCGAATTTAAAAAAATCAGTCCGATTTTTCCTACGCTCTTATTTTAGTATCACATTTTTGGCAAAACTGGTCCCTGGTCTTAATTCATAATATTTAAAAATAGTTTTGTAAAAATACACATTTCTTAAGGCTTACAGTAAAAGGATTAAAAATATTTTTTTCCCTTTTTACTTTTTTATACACAAATATAACTGAAATCAGGTCATCGGAAACCATAATTGTTGATCAAATGCCACCCAGAGCATGCTTGTAAAAGCTACAGTGGTGTCGAATGCGTTGTCGATACGATGCCCAACGTAGGTGAAGAACGTCAGAGTGGACGAATTTTAATAACAAGAGTCCGCAACGAAGTTCTTCTATCCGTAGCGCCAATTTGGGAGGGAACAATAACGTCAAAAAAGGCTTTGAACTCTATACACAGAAGAAGCTGCCTAAGACTTTGTAGTGGATATAGAACAATTTCGTAGGAAGCAGTTGTTGCTGGAGTTATCCCCAGTGTCGAAGCAGCTAGGGAAATTACAAATATCCAAGAAATCAAGAGGCCTCAAGGAGAGCTATAAGATAGGACGAAATAGAGAGAGAGAGAACTATAATAGGGCGGCACAGATGATGGTACAATTTACCCAAAGGTTGCTGGACCTTTAGATTAATTCTCCAAATTGCTTCTGGTTGACTCCAAGAGAAATTTACCTATAATGTGCCGCAATTCCTTATTGGAAATTAAGCTTAAGAAGCTACTTATATCGCTTTAGACGATATAACTCACCAAGTTGCCAGCAATGAACCGGGGAAGTGCAGACCGCACGGCACGTAACGTTCTCGTGCCCGAGAATTGTAGCCTATCGCTGTAGACTTGAAACTTCCTTAGGTCAAAATTTAAGGCTTGATAACATTGCGGAGGTCATGTTAACATCGGAGAAGAATTAGGTGGCCTAAAATTGTTTTATGGGAGTTTTAATGAAAGCACTACGCGAAGAGGAGAGGATCCGTAATGAAGAGGAAAGGCATGCAGCAGGAATATAATTATTTGAAGAGCAGCAGAAGTTTACCTCCACTGCGAAGTGGTAGAATTGAAGTTCAGCAGGAAGTAAAGTAGGGGGCGTGGTTTTGTTCCTAGGCACAATAGCGAATCATACATGTTTTTCAGTAAGGGCTCAAAACATGTTATGAAGATTCCACGCCTCCAGGCAAAAAAAAGTACAGACATAGGCCAACTTTTTTATGTTAAAGTAAAGCAAATAAGTCCATTTATTACAGGTGCTAGAATTTGATACTTTTTTTGAGACAACCTTGGCACCTAGCACTACCTAATTCGGGTACCCTGAATCCAGCGATGCTAACCGTTTTCTAGGTTATTAGCTCTTGTTTTCGATGTATACCGTTATTTCGAAAATAAAGGAGGTTGGACAATATATATTCGCGTAACTCAAAAACGCTTTAGTTAATTGAATAAATTCCACAATAAAATTTCCTTTAAGAAAGGTTAAACTTTTTTCTAATATGCTCAGTCGTATGTTAAAAGCAAATGATGGGGATGAAAAATAAAGTGGGGTTGGTTGGTCATACATTTGACCCGTCTAAGGGCATCGTAGGCGCTGCAGGAGCTAAATTTAAGAATTTCAACCGGTTTAATGAATTTCTTAAGCTTGTCCCCTCCAGAGCCTATGATGCCCCTAGACAGGTCAAATGCAAGACCAACCCGCTACCCGCTATCTCCATTCCTTAAGGGGGCTCCCATACAAAATTTTCAATACAGACTAAAAATATATTGAAGAAAAAGCCCCATAACTTCAAAGGAGTTGCCCCTAATAAAATGTAGTTTTTTGTTCTTAATATTTTCCCAAAACTTACTTGCTCTTTATCGTCACTTCTTAGGGGAGCTCCCATATAAATATTGCGTTTTATGAATGAAATCAAAAGTTGTAAACATATTTTTATCATTAATGGCTTGTTCTGTTTGTAATTTCGCATAAGTCTGTAAAAAATTAGAATCATAGCTGAATTTTCCGATTTTTTATGATTTTTTAATGAACAACAATTTAGATAATTTTGCTAAAAAATATTTTTTTTTTTTTGCCAAAAAAATTGTTTTTCGACGACTGCGCATATTAGAAAATAAATTAAATTAAAATATTGAGGAACTTTTTTGTTATGTTCAATAAACTAAACCGATTTTGAGTTACGCAAATATATGTTGTGCAATCTCCTCCGTTTTCGAAATAACGGTATATCGAACACAAGAGCTAACATAAAAAAAACATGGTTAGCACCACTGGATTCAGCGTACCCGAATTAATTAAAAGCGCCAGGTGCCCGGGTTGTCTATTTTTTCATCTAGCACAGTGTTATATAGGCACTATTAAAAAATCGGCTCTGTGCGTAGAAATGAAGCAATCGGTGGTTTTGTCTAATATCTCAGCATTCAGCATATTGCTGAATTTCAAAAGCGAAATTCTTGCAACAATTTGTTATGTATAACGTCCTTGTCTTTTTCTTATCAAGGATCTTCGAAAATAGCCATTTCAATAACTTCGCGGAGTATTGTAAAGTTAACTCTCCTACTCCTAATCACCCACCCAGAATATAAATTCTTTATGGTTTACAAATTGATATTGTAGAAACTACAAGCGGTAGGGTATAAAAATACGTCAATAAATATTTAATAATAATAATTAAAAAAAAAATCATGCTACACATGAAAATAAATTACACTAAAAAAGATATAGTACATGTATCGTTTTTAACATCTGGAACTTATTTATTAAACCTCTTTTTTCTGGCATTAAAGTAGAATTTTCAACTTAAATTTGTTGGGAGACCTATAGTAAAATTTTATGACAAATATTTTCGCAGGATAATTCCTGCCATTACCCTTTCTAATCCTGTACTGTAATTTTTAGACTTTGTCTTGTTGTATAGGATAACAATATGATGAATAAATAAATAAATAAATAAATAAATAAATAAATAAAATATTTCAAGTACATACACCCCTGTTTTAAGGTTGATTTTTGCTTTTTTTTCAAAAAAGTTGCAAAAAAGACCCATTTCCAGAAGAGTTAGAGGGCAGAAAAAATTACTTTTCTGTCATTGTAATCGCGGCGTTTAGTATTTGGTACAAACCAGTGATGTTATAGACTTTTTTGAAAAAACCATATTTTCCCTACGGGCACAAAAAATTGTCCCTACAAAAATCCCTACAACTTTTAAATAATAATATATCAATGCAAATAAAACCGTTGGTAATTTTCTAACAATCGTACAGGTGTTTTAAATTTAATTTTCGGTACACTCGCAGTCACATTCGTCTTGTAAAAAAGAGCGGACAATACAAATTGAAAATACAATTTTATGACTAAAGATATTTTAAGATCTAACAAATATTTGACGAAAAAAACCAAAAAAAAGCGTGACCAGTCAATTGATAAAATCTTAGCTTTATTTTTAACAAATTCTATTGATTTACTAAACTTTATTTTTAAGATCGTTATCTGTATTATCATGTGGCAGTGATAAATCAAAGATAGCTAAGATAGCGACTATAGGGAGAAAATTTAATTTTCACTCAAATTTTTAATTTTGGTGACTTTACTCCAAAAGTTTTTGATGCCCATATTAAACAAGTTAAATATTATTGCTCGGAAAAATTAAATTCTTGTAAAAGAGTTTCGCAAATTTACCTTAAAATCAAAGTTGAAATGGCGGCAAGCATTCACCCAAAGAAATTTAACAAATTGTTATGTTGCCGTATCAATAGTTTTATTAGAATTTTGTCAAAAATCGAAAAAGATTGCCAAATCACTTTTGCGACATTTTTGAAAATTCCCTACATTTTAATGATTTCAAAATATCTGTCCTTCTTTTCCCTACGGCCATTTCTTAAAACCCCTATTCGTAGGGATTGCGTAAGAGCGAATGCAAAACACCGTAGCTGTTTTGTTTTCCAACCAGCAACATTCAAAATTAGACTTCAAATCAAGCAAAATTACTCGATTTAACCTTCGCCTTACCAGAGGTTTTTATGTACATCGTTTACCAAGGTGATAAACAGTTTTCGTTATTAAAACACTTTTTCTTTTTAGTTTTTTTTTTTAAAGAATCTAACATTTTGTTCTGTGAGTAAAAATTTCATTTTAAACCAAGCAAATTTAACAAGTTTTTGAACAAAATGAAACCGAACTGGTCCCCAGATGGGTATTGGTAAGGCGAAGGTTAAAGAAAATAACACCTTATATTAAGTCAACGTTTCATTTTACAAAAGGCTTTTACTTAAAATAATAATACGAAAACTGCATTTGAAGGAGATGAATATGCTCAATATCTAAAGAAGGTTTAAAATTTTCATTGCCTTTACTTTGTATACCAGTTTCAGTAAATAAAATTTATATAGTGGTTTCAGACAAATGTGTTAAAAGTGTCGTATTCTGCTGTGTCGAATTTTTGATACCCTCCACCGAGTGTTAGAACACTTTTAAGGAGTGGGATCTGTTTTCAATTATGAAACAATTTTTATTAATCGTGACCTTTTAAATTACGACTGATCTAAACTTAATTAAAATTATCCACACTCTACCTACAACAGTAAAAAATAAACAAAATTCGGGTAATTATCAACGAAGTGACAGCCCTGTGTACCAACAACAAATACACAGAGTTTACGTTAGATTTCATAAAAGAGCATTGCTCTTTTGCAAGACGATTTGCACCAAACACTGAATTCTGATAACATTAAAATATTTAATTTTTAGTAACATCAATGGAAAAAAAAACTTTTAATACTATAAACTTGTTAATTTTTTTTTTATTATAAAATATCAGAAAAGTTAACAATTTTAACTTCTATTCGTGTCAATTCAATAAAAGATAGTTTGGTTTTGGGTTCGGTCTAAAAAAGCGCGTTCGGTCGGACACTACTAGTTATTAACCCCGAGTGCCCAGAGCTAGTCGTTTCGACTAACATTATTTTGTTCTCCCTTCAAAACTTTTTGTTTTCTTTCTGTATCGTTCTCATCGATCAATACTTTAGTCTTGTATAATTCATTAAAGAGGTATGTATGTATATGTTTGCAAAAACATCGTTGCCTTAACGACAATATTTTTTGCGAAAAAATTATTATAGCGAGAATATCTGATGATGAAATTCAAAGAATATTGGATATGACCGATGAAGATAACAACGATTTTAGTGTGTCCGAAAGCGAATAAACCCCAAGTTCATCTGAAGAATTGTTGCAGTGACAATTCTAAAAGCAGCGATCACGATTGAAATATAACACTAAAGGGCGCTGTAACAGTACTGCTCAGAGGTACTAAGTTTATGACAAAGAGCGCACAATTACTATATTCAGTGGTAAATTTAATTAAGTTTAGATTTATAATAAAACAATAAAATATGTTATTATTCGACCTTTCCAATTTTAAATAAATAAAAATTAATCAAGCTCGAGGCCAGTGTTTTTTTGTAAATAAATATTCCTTTTTATTTAATTCCGATATTTCGATCTTCGTTGAAGATCATCATCAGGGATTGTTTCAGTGAATTTTTATTAATACAAAAAATTAAAAATACATTGCGTACGTATCAACATCTAAAATAACACAGTGTTTCAACGAAGATCGAAATATCGGAATTAAATAAAAAGGAATATTTATTTACAAAAAAACACTGGTCTCGAGCTTGATTAATTTTTATTTATTTATAATAAAACAAAATTTGTATGCACAAAATGCGAATAATATATCCAACACGAGTACAAAGTTAAGCTTTAAGCCTTTGGTGCAAAACAATAAAGTACAATCTGTTTTCTATTTTAATTCCCTAAAGTAATGCTGTAATTTCTTACTGACAAGAAGCCTTTGAAGTTTTTTTTAGTGTATCTAATTTATTATTGACTTTTTAATTACACTTAGTATTTTATTATATCAACTTTACTTTAACCTACCCGGTAAAATGAGCTTGCCTTTAACATATTGCTCACTTTAGTTTAAAGCAAAGTTTTAATAGGGAAAAACTTGTTATACGTGGGACAAAATCCTACCTTTAACTAACGGCAAGTTGTAATAATGGCCCTAAGCGATACAGCTAAGACGGAAGGTGAACAAAAAGTAATCTCATTAAAAATAAATCAAATATCAAACCAATCACAAATGTGCTTTATTTTTTTTAAATACCCTCCACCACCACTAGTGGTGAATGAGGGTAGACTAAGTTTGTCATTCCGTGTGCAACTTTTTTATTATACATTTAAGACCCCATCAAGTATATATAGTCTGGCTACTTGAGTAATTCTTAGTCGATTTAGCCATATCCGTCTGTCACAAGGTTAGGTTAGGTTCCATGGGCAGCCATCGAGAGACAGCTCACTTGGGTCCTTAGCGGTCCCTTTGTGATACCCAGCGTCAATTTCCATCCCAAAGAGCAGTTGCTCAGATGGCGTCACTGCAAGGTTGAGCCAATTCGTCTTCGTAATGAAGAGAAGAAGCAATCTTAGTTCTATTTTTGATAGATCCTCCAAACAGGAAAACACCGGTTCTCCCAGGTATTTTTCCCTGATGCCCCGTAGCCCAGGGCATTGACAGAGAAAGTGAAGCACAGTCTCCTCTTCCTCCTCTTCATGACAACTTCTACAGTAGTCATTGAATTCCAGACCCATTCTTCTAGCATGAATCCCAACAGGCCAGTTTCCAGTTATGACCGACACCACGATCCTGATTTGGTTCCTATTGAACCTAAGTAGAGATTTGGTTCTCCGTTCATCATATCCAGGCCAAAGTGCCCTGGACCACCTTCCTTGGCCAGCTAATCTGCTATCTGGTTTCCCGGGCAGTTTGAGTGCCCTGGTATCCATATAAGCGTTAACTCTGAATGTTCAGCAATCTCATTCAAAGACATCCGGCATTCCACAGTTAACCTAGATGTCGTATAGACACCCGCAAGAGAGGCAATGACAGCCTTGCTATCAGTAAATATACGTATATCTCCCGATACGCGATAATACTTTAGCCAGTTGGCTGCCCGCTTTATAGCCGAGATTTCCGCCTGCAGGACACTACATCCTTCCGGCAGACGAAAGGAAACTTTTACGCCCAGTTCCTCTATGTAGAAACCTCCGCCAACTCTTTCCCCCTTTCTTGAACCATCACAACAAAAGAACAAAATTGGTGTCAAATTGCTTATAGTTATCCTAAGCAATTTGGGATTGAAATCTATCAAAATTTGTTCAGTACCATCAGATCTATGAACTAAAATGTGGATCCAACACCCTACAAAATCGATAATTTTGTTACAAAAACTAACATAAATGGTGGAATAATGCATGGAATGATATCAAATTTTGCACAAATTCGGTGTATATGACTTGAAATCATAGTGCTAAATTTCATAAAGATCGGTCCATAATTTACCCTGGGCCCCATATAAACCCTGCTCCCGGAAAACAGTTTAGTATGCCAAAAACCGTAATAAATAATGCCATCATAATAAAACTTAATACTTCGCAGTTTTATAGGACTGGAAATCACACTGTCGAATTTCATGAAGATATGTCCATAATCTACCCTAGTCCCTATAAACCCTACTCCCGCAAAACAGTTTTCTACCCCTAAATGCGTAATAAATAATGCTGTCATAATAAAATTTGGTACGTCGCAGTCGTATAGGACTGGAAGTCGCACTGTCAAATTTAATAAAGATCGGTCCATAATTTACCATATGCCCCATATAAAGCCCACTCTCGGAAAATAGTTTAGTACGTCTTAAACCGTAATTAATAATACAATTGTAATAAAATTTGGTACATCACAGTTTCATATGACTAGAAATCACACTGTCGAATTTCGTGAAGATCAGACCATATAAGCCCTACCGTCGCAAAAACAGTTTATATCTCCTAAAACCGTAATAAATAATGCTATTATAATAAAATCTAATACTTGAAATCATACTAATAAACTTCGTAATGATCGGTCCATACTTTACCATAGGCCCCATATAAAGTTCACGGTGGGAAATTAACTAAATATGCCTAAAACCGTAGCAGATATAGATATTGCGGTAAAATTTGTTCCAACTTAGCTTCATCTGGGCATAAAAAATGTCATGCAATTTTGTGATATACGGCCCATAATTTACCTTAAATCCCATATTAGGCAGCCTTCTGAAATTCATTGAAAAATCATTTTAGTTCAGCTAAAACTGTTCCGAATCATGATATTATACTCAAGCTAGTTCAAATTTATAAAAAGAAAAGCATAAAACTATCCGATTGTAACACTCCTGAAATATTCGAAATGTCGGTGGAGGTCATCAAAGATTTGGCACAGCCGAATATAGCACTCTAACTTTTTTATATAATAAGGTGTACTATATTACATTTTAAACGTTTTTTAAGAGTTATTCTTATCGCCGGTTTCACAGAATCGATATTTCGAGATGTTAGTCGAATCAACTAAAATTGGTCAAAACGCATAAAAAATAGAATTGGACATGCAGGGTTAAGAAAAAATAGTTTTACTTAAATAATACATGAATCCGTTTTCGATTTTATTTCAACATTTTAACAAATTCAAAATAGACGATTTTGGTAAAATCTAAAACAAGGCAGTTTTATTTGCTTCAATCTCGTACAAAAAAATTTTTATGTGGACTTTACTAGAATTTAATAAAGAAATTCATTTTTTAAGTCGTCAGTTAGAAAGTCGTACTTTTGTATTAATTATTTTGCATTTAATTTAAATAAGGTTTTTTTTTTACTTAGACTTCGTTTGTATCCCACGAAAGATTGATAACAATTTTTTTTTAATTATTATTCATACGTTCAATAAACAATACAAATGCCGCAAAATCAGTGACGATAAGATTTTTTATAAAATATTTTTATTTTTTTTGTAGATTTGTTAAGATGATACTTTTGTTTTGGTTGTTTCAGTTTTATTTATAAAGCATGTTTTTAAATAAATTATAAAAATTGTTGCAATTTTTAATTTACGAGAACGTTGCATTCAGCGAAATTTGTTTATAATTTTTGAAACTTAAGATTTGACTTGAAAGCTTTTAAGATTTAGCTTGAAAGCTTTTGAGAGTTTGCCCAGTATTGTTATAATATCCTTAAATTGTTGTGAATACAGTTTTTTTTGCTCGCTCACGAGCAAACATGTTTAAGAAGTTGTTAGAACTAAGGGTGATTAATCGTGAGGTTTTATTTTCAATATGCTTTTTTCAGATCACGCGTGACTCATAAACTGCTTTGTCATTTTTGTTCAGTATCGTTTGGCTAGTCATCATGGACAGGCTCCAAATAATTCCCAATTGGCTCTGGAAAAACTCAATGAAAATCCGGTGTTTTATCGTGGAATTTTGTTCAGTGGTGAAGCTCAATCAAGGTTCTGGCTCAATGGATACGTTAATAAACAAAACTCCCGTATTTGGGATGATGAGCAACCCAAAGAGTATCAAGAGCTACCATTGCATCCATTAAAAACAACGGTATGGTGTGGTTTATGGGTTGGTGGTATCATTGGTCCTTATTTCTTAATAAATTAGGGAAATCAGAATGCTACCTTCAATGGTAACCGTTATCGCATCATGTTAACGGACTTTGTGCTTCCTGAAATTCCAGCGCATGGTCTCAGTGATCTCTGATTTAACAAGACGGCGCTACGAACCATACACTGCGTGAAACTATGACCTTGTTCAGAAATCTTTTTGGTGAGCACTTAACAAAACCTTTGGACTATTTTCTCTGGGGTTATGTAAAGTCTGAGGTCTTTCGGAATAAACCAGCTACCTTTTGGAAGCCAACATTACTCGTGTTATTCGCGCGATGCCAGTCGCTATGCTCGAGCGAGTCGCCCAAAATTGTACCTTATGAATAGACCACCTCAGACGTAGTCATGGCCTCAGACGTAGTCATGGCCAACATTTACATGATATCATTTTCAAACAGTAAATTCCATAAATTGTTCTTTAAATCGATAATAACAATTTTAAGTTCACTTTTAAATTTATGTGTTTTATTTTACATTATAAATCAAACCTCACGATGAATCACCCGATACAATTAATTTCTTTGTTGCTCTTAAGTATAAACAAGTAATTTGAATATGAATTTTTTGTGTCGAGTATTTCGATATCTGCCAGCTTGCATTGACTGTTTGTTAGACGTTTGTGTTTAAAATACATTTTCTAAAAGAATCTTCTGATGATTATCTGACGAGTAATAAAAGCAAAACCATCTAAATTTTTTTTATTTATTACTTTTTTATACATTTCGGACACGCTCGTCTTTTAATCTTGGAATGAACCTTTTGCGACTCTCTGTAAGAGTCATATAACAGTTCCTGAGCTACCTAAATAAATAAGCGTTTTAGAAATGTGAAAATTGTATTGCCAATACAATTTCAACAAGTAAGAAAGTATAGTCGGTCAAGCCCGACCATATGATACCCTACACCACAGTATATAGGAAAAAAATTTTGCAAGTGCACCTATTTGGGACCTAGTTTTGAAAAATGCATCATATCATTAAAATCTGTTAGATAGTTTCGGAGAGGCAGAAATTGCCCCCTATCTCCCTATCTTATTCCGGAAAGAAGCATGAATGGGGCTATATGAAATTATGGACCGATTCGCCCCATTTTCAATAGGCTTGGTGCCAATTACAACCTTTGTACCCAATTTCATCAAGTTATCTTTGAAATTTCGACCTTCACTTTGCGCACAAGTTTACGTGGAAGCCAGCCGGACGGATGTCGTTAGTTCGACTCAGAAAGTCGATCGTTATACTTTAAGGTGGGGGTATGACCAATATTTTAAGGTGTTACACACATCAGCACAAATGCATAATACCCTCTCCACTATTGTGGCGTGGGTAAAATAAAACTAACCGACCTTAGGATTTATAAAATGGAAAGACGCTTGATGACGTTATTTAGGTAGCTCAGTTGTAGGGCTGGACATTCCACGAGTTGTAAAATAATCCCTACATGAGTCTCATACGACTCTTGGCATGCTTTTTGAAAGACTCGTTAGATAGATAATCTACATCCATCATAAACGATTCCCTTTATGATTAATATAAGCGTCTTTCGCTGTGTTATGAAAGAATATCTCATACGGGTAACAGTTGCTCCCGTGCGAGGAATCGTCTACAATTCAAAAATTAGCTCGTCGACGATCAAAATCACTCTTCATGAGATTTCCAGTAGACTCCTAGACTAGAGTTGGGCAAAATCGTCCCTTTTGTGGAATCGTTCCGACCGGTCCGAAAGATTAAAGAAACTAGGTAGATCCTTTCGTTCATCGTTCCCGTTCTTTACTTTGAACAGTGAATGAACGAGGAACGAGAAAACTGCTCTGTCGTTCGTAACAACAGTTTGCATTAACAAACAAATGTTACGGTTTGTTTTCATTTTGTGGCCTCAAAACTAAAGAAGAATTATTATATGTTTTTAAAAATGTTTGTACAAAAAATTACAAATAAGTTTTAAGAATTTCGGATATTTTTATGTTTTAATAGATGCCGTTGCAGGTGGTAAACGAGTGATATATTGATAAAATAATGTAATTGATTCCACAGCGAAATTATTTATATTGTAAAATTTAACTAACGAAAGTCGGAAACACTGATCTCTACACAAAAAATCAATTTTGTTCTAAGCCTACAGAAATAAATGAACGATACACATGTGTTGATCCAACGGATTGCAATTGCGGAACGAGAAACGATAAAAAAAGAACTATTGAAAAAGTCCGCACCGTTCCTATTAGCAAATCGTTCATTGGAACTAGGTCGTTCCGGAACGACACAACTCTATCCTAGACGATAGAAAATGCTAGCTGGGCATTATTTATATGTGACTTTAAGAATGGAGAAACATTTTAAAATTTGAGAGCGTTTACAATTTCGTCGTGTTATTGCCATTGAAGTATTTATTGGTATTGAGCCTTTTACATGTTTGACCTTATACTCCCCCCGGGGGACCAGATATCCTATCTGGTAGCTCGGGAGTCAGTAGCCCTTGGTGGCGATACACCGGACTTACTATTGAATATTGCCTCCGTTAGTATGCTTCTTGCGGGAAATGCTTTCTGTCTTTCAGGAAGATTTCCTCTAAGGAAGTTTTAACTTTCCGCTGAATAAATATGGCTTACTACCCAAAGTCTTCGAAAGGCATACCTTAAAAAATCCCACCAAAGGCCTGATTTTTTACCAACTGTTGGAAAGTTCGGGCTGAGGGAGAACTATCGTTAGGTGCTGTTGGTAGTCGAAAGACGCTGCTATCTTTTTTTCAAATCTGCGGAGGTTAGATACGTCCAGCTCCTAAACAAAGGGCGAGGGTATAATCTGTCCGAACTATGCACTTAAATTGCTGCCTGGGTGTACTAGTTGGGCCGATTGGCAAACACATTGTTGGTTACCCAGTGGCTAGAACCCACCATTGAGTAGGTCCAAGGACAAATAAACATGTGTCTGACACCAAAACTTATTTTAGTTTCGACATTAACATTCTTACAACAATTTATGCAGATTCAAATGAATTTCAGAAACAGATGCTTTATAGAAACCATAATCCTCTAATTACTTTATACCTCTTTAATTGCCAATAAAAACTAAACATTAAATAAATTTTTGCGATCGCTGAAATTAAACTCTTCCAAAATGTAATAACATTAATCAAGTGCTAAATGTGCTTGTAAATTACATTTTATATACTATTATTTAGCTTCTTTACATGCATTTTTTTCTCTCAATATTATTGTTTTTAAAGCTCTGGTTGTATTTACTAATTAAGATAATAAAATAATTGTATATAAATGATTTTATGTCTTGATCATCATTGTGTATGATCATTAAGTAATTAAGTGATGGAAGTAGAAAAGCATTTAAAAATAAGCAAAAAAGCGAAACGATACAAGTTTGATACCTTACAAAAAGAACTAAAAGATGTTTCTTAAAACATACGAGTACTACCATAGGTGGGAGGGGTATTATGCGGTAATACTGACTCAGAATCACTTACACGATGTCTTTTGACATATCTAACAACCCCGTTTGTTTTGTTTGTGGCAATGGGGTTAGAGAAGAAAGATTGGTTGCCAAACAGACACGAAACGAGTTTTCAGGTTTGTTAATATGATTTTTCATGTTTTTCTATATATATAAAAAGAAGATTAGACAATTATACATGAAAACAGAAAGACGTTGTGTAAATGCAAAAGGATATTGATTTAATGAATAAAACAGACATGTCTGAAAAGACATCGTATAAATGCCCCCTAAGTAAGAGACAATTTTTGATTTTTTGAGATATGACAACGTTTAAGGCGAATTCATACAAGTTGGTCTTACTTTGAAAACGGATACAACACTGTAAAATATTTTAAAGCTGTGTCAAAATAATACAACACTGTAGTAAACAATTCAAACAAACTTTTCATTTTGTTTTTAATTTTAAATTGTGCGTTTTGAAATGTAATAATTTAAAAACGTTTTAAGGCCCTTATTATGTAAAACTTAACGCAAAGCCAAAGAATAACATTGAAAGCACAAACAATGTCATGAATATTTTGTAATTTTGTTGTTGCTTTCTACAGAAATTCACATTGCGTTTTAAAATTTCAAATACATGAATTTCTGTAGAAAGCAACAACAAAATTACAAAATATTCATGACATTGTTTGTGGTTTCAATGTTATTCTTTGGCGTTGTGTATCAAAGATAACACAAAAAAAATTATCAGTAGTTTTTTATCAATTAAAAAAATTGTTTAAAAAGTATTTCAATTTAATTAATGTAATAATTGAATCAATTATTTTTTTATTTGAAAGAATTTTCGTTGTTTTGAAATAAATTTTTAATTAAAATAATAAATTAATAACAAAAAATGTTAATTGATTATTTTCGGTAAAAATAAAATAATGTAAACTTGTAGAATTGTCGTTGGGAATTGTCAAAGCCTGAGCTATATTTAATTTAATCAATTAACACATTGTTTGAAATGGCAAAGTTTTTTCATAATTTTTTAAATTAAAACTATTGAAAAAATATTAAAAACTTAAAATTTTTACAATTTTAAGTAATCAATATAATCATTTTGGTAATAGGTGCAAAATCAACAAATTGTTTGCTTGATTCTATGAATTTGGTATAAATTTGGTGATTAGAGAACATTTTTAATTTATTTCTGTGAATAAATAAAAAATTACCACATTTTTTATAATACAAAAAAATATAAAAGTCATGGAACGAAAATTATAACTATTTTTACATTTTTAAAGGGGAAAAGCAACCAAAGCTGAGCCAAGTCAAGCACAACATTTTTATCGTTTTTAAACCTTTAAACGAAGGTAAAAGGGTATTATAAGTTTTTCATTCCGTTTGTAACTTCTGTAGTAATGATATTAGACCTCTAAATTATATATATTCGGGTCCTTATGCGGCGCGAAGTTGATTTCACGATGTCCGTCTGACGGTGTGCCCGTTCAAATACGTTTTCCGGTGACCACAGATACGATGGGGACGATGTAGTTATAGATTTATGTCACATATAGCCCGTTACTGTTTGCTATTGAAATTCAGGCTTATCGGTCCACAAATTGCTGAGATATTAGCTGACTTCATAAACGCATAATTGCAATGCAACATTAAAAGGAATAGCTTCATAAACTGTAAAACTCTTCTGTAGATAAGGCCTTGGGGCATGATTGCATGGTACCGGTATTAACTGCAAAATGATTGCGAAATTTGTGAATTATTTTTATTTGTTAAGCCTTGTCAACGCATTTGTTTTTAGTGATGCTTTGCAATACTGCGTTTATGAAATCAGCCATAAGCATAAATCCCTTGTTGTTTTTTTATTTTTTTTTATGTATATCTGGAGAACGGCAAGAGCCAAAGCTTTCAAATTAGGTAAAATCATCTTGGTTATCAATACACATACAACATCCAACAAAATGTGGGTGGGATTGGAAAATAGATTTATTTGTATCTAAAGATCGTTGTTGATAAAACTTTCTATTCATATCGCAGCATGGTGAAGGATATATAAGATGCGGCAGTCGAATATAGATAGCACTCTTACTTGTTAATATTATTTTCATAAAATTATTTTCATAGAATACATATTCGAATTAATGTAAAAAAGATTTTAAAACTCTTTATTTTTTTTGCAGATAAAAGTCTGATTTTTTTTCGGAAGTAAACATTTACTATTGATTTTTTCCCCAGAACCGTTTCTAAACTCCACTTTTGACATTCTTACTGCATCCGAAAACTGTTAAAAATATTCGAGGCGAAAAATTAAAGTAAGAGCCATATAGAAATTTAAAAATAACTAATATTTCTGCAAAAAATAAAAATAAAAAAATTTGAAAATAACAGTTATTTGTTTCAAAAAATATAAATTTTATAGAATAGAGTATCAAATTTGCATAAAAATTATATTAATATTCTTTATTATATTTTCGAGTTAACTTTTTTTGTGTGCCCCAGTAATTAATTGGTAGTGAGCTAGTCTATTAGTTTGAAAGTTTCGGGTTAGATTCCCTACCGTTTTACTACACCAGACTAAAGGTCTACATTACTATTGATCGGCAAATTATGTTAGAATATAATTAAACCCTCCACCACCACTGTGGTGAATGAGGGTACACTAATTTTGTCATTCCGTGTGAAACTTTTTTATAATACATCTAAGACCCCATAAAGTATATATATTCTGGCTCCTTGAGTAATTCTAAGTCGATTTAGCCATGTCCGTCTGTCTGTCCGTCTGTTGAAAACACGCTCACTTTCGAAAAACGCAAAAGAAAATAACAAACTGTGTCTCAAACTGCTTGTAGTTATCCTAAGATGGAATTGAAATCCAGCAACATCGGTTCATTAGGATCAGAACTATGAATCAAAATGTAAAACCACCACCCTAAAAAAATGATAATTTTAATACAAAAACTAACATAAATGGTTTATTAATGCACGGAATGACATAAACATTTTGCACGAATTCGCGCTATACGACTGCAAATCATACTGTTAAATTTCAGGAAGATCGGCCCATAATTGACCATAGGCCCCATATAAACCCTTCTCGCGGAAAACAGTTTAGTACGCCTAAAACCGCAATAAATAACGCTAGCATACTAAAGTTTGGTACGTCACAGTTTTATAGGTCCAGAAATCACACTGTTAAATTTTTTGGAGATCGGTCTTTAATTTACACTAGGCCCCATATAAACCCTACTCCCGGAAAACAGTTAAGTAGGCCTAAAACCGTAATAAATAACGCTATCATACTAAAATTTGGTACGTCACAGTTTCATAGGACCAGAAATAACACTAAAATTTTTTTGAATATCGGTCCATAATTTACACTATGCCTCATATAAACCATACTCCCAAAAAACAGTTTAGTACGCCTAAAACCGTAATAAATAATGCTATAAAATTGACGTCACAGTTTTATAGGACGAGAAATTACCCTGCCAAATTTCGTTAAGATTGGTCCATAATTTACCCTAGGCCCCATACAAACCCTACTATCGGAAAACAGTTTATTGCGCCTAAAACCAAATAAAGCCCACTTTGGGAAAATAATTAAATTCGCCTAAAAATAAAAATATTAGAGGAATTGCGGGTAATGTGGTATACCTATTTGTTTTTAGATTGACAAATTTTTAATTTTTGTCTGATTAAAATATGATTAACCTATTAACATGCTTCATATGTTAGGCTCCCACGAAGCCATTTCTAAAAAATATTTAACTCACACTTTCAAAGGAATAAAAGAAAATATTGCAAATCTCATTAGATACGTCGTCAAAAAATGTGCTGGTAATGTGGTATAGTGAACTACATTACCAAATCATAGTATTTTCTTTAAAATTAGCCGTGTTATATATAAATTTTTACTTTATTGCAAAAAAAAAAAACAAGAAAACAACAACAATTCATGTAAACAAACAACAATTTCATTAATATTTTATTTGACAGGTAATGTGGTATACTATAACAAATTAGCTGATTTAAGGTATACCACATTAGGCGCACTTGAGGTTAATACAGATATTTATTAATTTTAAATTATTTACTTCAGCTATTGCACATATTGTTCACTAATTTGGTACTTTCCAATTACTTTTGTTATACACTTAAAAACTTTTAAATGCACCTTTACAAGAAAACTTTATTTGTTAACAGCACCCAAAAAAAAAGTCGACTTCGCAGCCAATCGACACTCACACTAAGAATGACTTTCAAAAATAAAACAGATCAAAGTTTTCTTAATTAATGAGAGCGGCAAACCATTTAGATTGGTTTCATTACGCTTGATTTGTTAGTTTAAGAAAAAAGGCACTGTACCACATTACCGCTCTTACTCTATGCAAATTTGTGAAATTTACTGTTAACGCTAAAACTAATTACACTGCTGTGTTGAAATTTATTTTAATTTATTTTTTGTAATACCAGAAATTAGTCTTCAGAATTTCGGGATGATTTGTCCATAATTTACCATCCCAGTAAAAAAATGTGCTCCAAAAGGAGCAGGTTTTATATATGAATTAATACCTCAAATCGCTTCAAACCTGCTGATGGGATGCCTGATTTTTGTATGGAGTGTTCCCGGTTTGGAGGACTATTTTCTGCTGACAATAAGCGCTTCTTTTAACATAAGAAAACATGCAAACAAAACACTCCTAAAGCGTTTTTTAAGGGCTTACTATATTAACATATTCATTATTGTTTTGTTTTTACTTGTTTAAATGCCTTTTTTTCAAGCATTTTCGTAAACCATAATATATTTTTATTTTGTTATCGCTTTAAAACCTTCTTCGTTGTCAGCACTAAAATAGCAGCTTTTTTGTATATTTTATTCATTATCATATCGAGCTCTCTTATTGTAGCGCTCAATTATGCGCTTTTTCTCTTAAGTGCTTCAAAATACACAAATTTTTTTTACTGGGATAGGTCCAATACGAATTAACCTCCTAAGAATAATTTTAGTTCGTCTAAAAATGTTACGAATCATGATATTTTACTCAAGCCAGTTCAAAGTTCTAACAAGAAACGCATAAAATTTTCTTATTGTCGGTCAATAATTTAATTCAGGCCTAAACTGCAACTAATTTTAATGCTGACGCTCGTTTTTGTGAAGAGTAGTTTATAATATATATCGCTCATTTCGTGGAAGACCGTCACAACTCAAAATTTGAAACTTTACAGGAGAGCCTTTTTAAGATTCCAACCTATTATTATTTATTTTATTATTTATTTTATATACAGTTATAAAATCAAATGTTTCTTTTTTGCTACAAAGAAAACCACATGTACAAGAGGAATGCCAACAAAAAAACTGAAATGTGACCTTGTTGATGTTAATTGCTCAAGTTTGTTACAAGAGGTCATAGCGTCAAAAGCATCTGTATTACCGTTATTTTTTCGATAATTCTCTCCGTTCTTAGATCAATTTGTAGAGATTTAAGAGGAGAACATTTCTGCATTACTAACTCGAAAATGCCAAATTTTGAGTTGTGACGGTCTTGCACGAAATGAGCGATATGTATTTATCATATAGAGCCCACTCCTGTCGGTGGAGGGTATCAAAGAATCGGCACAGCCGAATATAGCACTCTAACTTGTTTTTAATTATAATTGTAACATTTTAAAAATATGTCACATTAATTTTTTTTATATTGGCTGTACAAATAAATTCTGGCGAATGTGAAATTTTACATTGTCTGTTTAATAGCTCGGACCCTGTTCTTGAAGACCTACAGTTATTGCTAGCGATTAAGTATCTTTAACCTGTACCTAAAATTGAACTGATATGTCTCTGCTCTTAGAAGAAGATGATGAAAAAGTTACTGCCGATGGCTTATAATTAAGAACGATGGTTTAATGTTATGGAAATGAAGACATGTTTGAACGGATTTTACTACAACACATGACTTTCTCACCCATTAAATAAATAAATCGAATTACTATTAAAAATATGTTGTAATCAAACCTTAATCTTGAGAGCTGCTAATATTTTCCTTCGATCTTTTGAAATATAAAATAAATATGTGATACTTTAGAAATAGGGCTTATAGAATCGCGTTTTAACTACAAATATTAAAACTTACTTTAGACCATTCCATAGCATTCGCAATTTCACCAAATTCAGTTTCATATCCGTAAATGAACGCATTTCCAAATCCTCCAGTTGTGAATGGGTTATTTTTAAACTTATATTAACATACGGTTCAAATTTATTCGATAGGGCATCAACAATTGTATGAAATGAATCGACCTTTTCACATGATAGCTCAACATAGTTGTGGGCGTAGGTGGGTTCACATGTACACGGAGAAATTTCAGGACGCACCGAACAATGAACCGACGCGACATTTGTTATACTCCAAACGGCATAAACAAATGATGCCATTTTGGAAAATGTTTGTAATTAGTTTGTTTGATAAAACGAAAACTTTTCTAAAAACTAACTTAACACACTTTTTCTGATTTAAACTTTACAAAAGTTACTTTATAAAATATTTTAACATAATTAAAACAAAAATAAAATTGTTTGTTTTTCTTCAAATTTCACTGCCAACTTCAGATAGAACTAATTTGTTTTATATTAATTCTGGGGATTTTTTTCGAAATACAGACATCAGCGGTTTGTAGTGGTTTGTTTTAGTTTTATTTTTGTGTATTTTCCTATTTTTTATGTTTGTTATTATTCTAATGAATTTTTACAATTCAATTATTTCTCTTTAGTTATACCTATAAGTATTTTTTTTTCTATTTGGACTTTTGTAACACAGATGTTTGGATTTTCCATAAGGCACTTTTGGTTTTTTTTTATGTTAAAATGTAAAAACAAAAATGACTTTACAATCACTTACAGGCGACAAACGCGGCAACGTAGAATTCCTTAAATATTAAATCCTGTGTACAATAACACTTCAAAGACAACAACAAAATTGTTGTAAAATTATTATGATTATTGACAAAATATTGTACACGTCTGTTTCTTGATTCTCACTTGGTGGAAACTCTGAACGCTGCTATCACTTTATTCTTCGCTATGACTCTTTCACTTCACTTATCACAATCTTTTTTGACAGTTATCACTTTGGTTGACATTTCGTTAATATTTTTCGGTTTTTAAATAATTAAAACAATGTTTTTCTTTTGTTTTTTTTTTTTTTTTTTTTTTTTGTTAGTGAGAGTTCGAGTGATTTTTAATCGCAATCACAATAAAGAGTTTAAGTATGAAATGAAATTCGTGTTTGTGTCGGATAATAACAATAACTGTCTACGAGGGTGATTATTTAGGATCGGTGTTACTGATAGTGCGACAGCAAGAAGTAAAAGTACGAACAATTTTTATGATGATATGTATAGTCAGTCAGTCGGACATACAGAAATACATATGGAGAAGATGTTTATTATTTATTATTGTTACTTATATTTTTTGTTTAAATGTTCATTTATACAATACGAACAAAAGCTGGCATACTGTTGACATTTGACACGATCTATCAATTAAATTAATCTATTAGAAATTCCTCTTCTAACTAAAAACAAAACGAAGAGAAAAAAAAAATTTAAATGAAATCTATTTTATACGATTTATTACTGTCGTCGTTTTGAGTAAGTGTATTTGTTATTTATAAATTATTTTTTTTTTATTTATTCGATTTTTATATGATTTTGAAAAAATCTGAATAATCGTTTAAATTTTATTTTGTTGTTGTCGTTATTTTCAAGATAACTTGTTAATATTTTTCACTCTGTATGAATTTTTATTATGTATTTTGTTGGTTCGTCTCTTTAAGTTTTCTAAATATATTTTGTGTGATAATACGTCTGTATTCCAACACGTTCCGTTTGTGACTGGGAAAAACACTTTGCTGCTGATTTTTTAGTTGGGAGGATCGTTGTCGCAGTAGTCGTTTCAATTTTGTTATTACTGTGTTTGTTAGTGAATTTGTGATAGTATTAGTTAGCAGCAGCAGTGGTATCAGCCTCAGTGGCTTATGAGACAGTTAGTTGCCCGATCGTTTGATCGGTTGTCTCAGCATCAATTTATACAGCCAATATCACTATTACCATCACCATCAGTTTAAATTTTGTTGTTTGTATTTTAATTTAACTAATCGTATTTTTACTTCGTATTCCTTTCCTCTGACTGAAATTCAATGAATGGATTGTTTTTATTTATTTGTATAACTGATCTTTTTCTGAAGTCTTTCTTCAACTTCAAGATCGTTACGACTAATTGTTGTTGATAATTAGTTTTCCTTACCTCAAACCCGGCTTTTTTCTTTAACTCATGTATGGCTGGTTGATCTTTCGATCGGTCGCATAATCTATAAATATGTTTTGCAGTTTTATTCATTTCAATTACATCCATTCTCACTCGTTCAGACACACATTCATTTCTGTAATAAATGTCTACAGAGAGTCCTTATCAACTCTCACTGTGTGGTGGTATTGTTGTGATAATCGTATGCATGTGTGTTTTTGTTGCGGCATCATCTCGTTCTCAATGGTTGCTTGTATGTATGTATATAATTGATAACGGTATTTTTGTATTATAAATACACTCATACAAATAAATGTTCGATTGAAATAAGAGAGCATATTGTTTGCGTTGTGTGTTTTTCCTAACACCCACACTTATTTTTCAGAAAACTTTGTAAACAATTTGATTTGCGCTATAAACGAGTAATTAGAAATAATATAACACTGCTTCTTGTTATGAAATGCTAGTACAATATGTATACCAAACGTACATTCGTGTGAAGAAATGAAGTTACACCTATATCTTTTAAATTTCACAAAACACTTTAATTTTTTTTTTAAATATTTTGGAAATACGACCTTAACAGTCAATTTAATATCAACCGTTATATCTCAATAACTATTAAATGATGAAGTTGAGTGGTTAATTCAGCTTTTTCGGTATTCTCGTCCTGGAACTTCCCTAAAAGGCTTTACCTAACATTTCGTATTGCTGGAAGAACTTATACAAACAAACGTACACAGAAAAAAGTGCTTTATCAATTAAAAAAATGGTTTAAAAAGTATTTAAATTTAATAATGGGATGATTGAATCAATAATTTTTTTAGTTGAAAGAAATTAAAAATTTAATTTTGATTTAATTAACATTTTAGTTGTTTTGAAATAAATTTTCAATAAAATTTTAATTAAATAACAAAAAATCTTAATTGACTTTTTTCGTTAAAAATAAAATAATTTAAACTTGTACAATTGTTGTTGGGAATTGTCAATATTTAATTAAATAAATTAACACATTGTTTGAAATGGCAAAAAAGTTTTTTGATCCTTTTTTTAATTAAAAAAAAAATATTCACAATTTTACAATTTTTAGTAATCAATATAGTAATCAATTTTGGTAATAGGTGCAAAATCAACAAATTGTTTGCTTGATATTATGAATTTGGTATAAATTTGGTGATTGGAGAAATTTTATATTTTTTTCTATATATATATATATATACATATATATATATGTATGCTCAAACGAATTTACTTAATGTCTTATATTGATAACACTATTGCTTATACTTACGATACCAATTAATAAGGCGTTAAATTCTTTTGTAAATTTATTGCTGGACATTAATTTTTTGCATATCTCCTTAAAATATTCTCTTTCGATTTTCGATAATCTCTCCGTGTTAGTTTCCTGATTAGGGTCATATCGTTATTTATTTGCTTTAAATTCTATATTTTTTAAAACTCGTTCTAAGATTCACAATATCCAAAGTTTTTAACATTGATTTTCATTATAAAACGGCCTTAATTTCCTCATCACGGCACAGTCAACGTCCTAATTCCGAGTATATGGTCAGCATATGGTTCAAGGAAAAAGCTAAATTCTGATCCAAAATCCACAAAAAAGCCTTCAAAGAATATATATTTTAACATGGACTCACAAACAGCCAGACGAACATGCTAAGATCTATTCAGGAAATTATTCTTAATCGATCGGTATTAACTTCTAAACAAACAAATATTAATCTTCCCATTTATGGTGGTGTAGGGTAAAACAATTTGAAATGGAGTCATTGGGATCAGTTTTAATAAGGACGCAAAATACGACATTCTTTATCGATGGAAATTACAATATACAGGTATCCCTTGATTTACACGGTACTTCATTTACGCGATTTAAATTTAACACGGATCAAAAATAGTAGCCTTTTTTTTGTAAAATTTTACTGGTTTTTTAGTCAATTCGCTTTGGCTTAGTTTGTTTTTGACTATTTTACAATTGACATAAATTTCTTATATTTTGGATTTTTAATATTCGAATATGTTTCAATTATTTTTTTTATTCTCTTTTAATTTAAATGTTTTATAAAACTAAAATAACAAAGCTTTATACATGGCCCAATTAGTAGGTCTGCTCGAAACTCCTGCTGATTTTTGGTAGAGTTGTGTTTTTATCGTGCATTTGCTTTTGTAGCAATTGTTTTTGGCAACTTGTCCATTTTTTATACAAACAAAAGCATTGGGTTTTGACATCTTTAACATAATTTACACAAAGAAAATGCGTGTTGTTCTTTCTATTGTTGCATTGTTTTAGTTTTAAGTAGACCTACTAATTGGGCCATGGCTTTATACGTATCATTATATAGAAATTTGAATCCTTTAATTTTTAAAAAGCAAACATAAAATTATAAAAATATGTATATGTAATTCTGTGTTCTTGTTAGGCCCAAAAATGAAATTTTGTATGTATCTGATGTTTTGATTTTCGTGATATGTTAAACTTCTGGATCCGTAAACGGAATTTATACCAGTCCTAAACCTTATTTTACGCGCATTCGATTTACACGTGCTTTTTCGGTCCCAACAAACCGCGTAAATCGAGGGTTACTTGTAGTTTAAATGGAAGTTTCAATAGATATCGAATGCCGTAATTTAGATTTTTTTAA
This sequence comes from Pollenia amentaria, assembly GCA_943735925.1. Taxonomy (NCBI): domain Eukaryota; kingdom Metazoa; phylum Arthropoda; class Insecta; order Diptera; family Polleniidae; genus Pollenia; species Pollenia amentaria. Next base: position 159,074,809 of record OX031009.1, read on the forward strand.
AACAAACAAAAGAGTCAATTCTAGGGAATTCCTAATAAACCAAAACACAAAAAGCGTTATTTACTTACAATTATTAACAATTTCGTGACACAAAACCTTAAATTTAAGACAAGTTTTCGTTTTAAAATTTTTCGGAAAGTTTTCCCGAAAAAATATAACTCAAAGTGTTTCGGTAGTGTTCTAAAGAGTTTGCATATAAAGGGTTTAATTGATAAAAAAAATTAGTCCCATATTACGGCTCCCAACCAGTGATGCCAGAAGTGCAGATTTATCTGCATTCTGCAGATTTTATACCCCAAAACTACCAAAATGCAGATTTGAAGATTTTTTGCTTAAAATTGCAGATTTTTAAGCTTGTGAAAGATTCTTTACATTGCCACTTATGTTTGTACTATTTTCACTTCTTGCATTGAAAAACGAAAAATATCCACCATTCTTGGAAGAAAACACTGAACGAAATAAGTATAATAATGCGTGGTTGTTAAGTGTTTATATAAAAAAAGGCATACAAAATTGATTCATTAGTAGGAATTTATTCACAAAATATTAAATAATTTTTAAGATTGACATTGTCTTGACACATTAATAACGCCGAATTCATACGTACTTATGTATAAATATTTATAATAATTGCAATATTTGATCTCTTGTAAATTTTCATTAAGACTTTTAATAGTTTAAATAACATTACAAGCTCTTTTACATACTTGACAAGCAATGTACTTTTAATTGTTTCAAATTATATTTGGATTTAAATTTGGATAGATATTTGAAATGTAAAAATATCCAAAAATCATAAAGAAAACTAATTCGGAATTATTTTTATTAAGTGATGTATTTAACTTAATTGCATCTATCGATAAAATTTTACTAGTACATGTAAATATCTATGTATGCGTATACTTTGTAATCTTATTCTAAAACTATCCAAAAACTTACAGGTATTAAATTAAATACATATATGTTTCACTTTTCCTTAAAAAAACAAAAAAAAAAAAAAAAAAAAAAAAAATTACTTCGTCTTAAGGATTAAATTTTGTAATAAAAAACAATTACTTTTATGTGCCACTATACTGTGCAATCTGTTTTCGTTTTGTTTAAATAAAAAAATATGTTAATATCATATTACAATATTTTAAAATTTATTGTTTTATCCTTTTCTAAATAAACTACATAAAAATGTACTAAATGTTCGTTATGAAGATTTTTTGAAGATTTTCTTGATCTTGACGCAGATTTTGCAGATTTTTTGATGAAAAATAATGGGTTTTTTTGGGTTATTCTTTAAGAATTCTGGCAACACGGCTCACAACTCAACTCAGTTGAGCTGAAATTTCTTAGGCCCTAATCATGTATAACGCAACGCAACGCCAAAGAATTACATTGAAAGCACAAACAATGTCATAAATATTTTGTAATTTCGTGTTGCTTTCTACAGAAATTCATGTACCGTTTAAAAAATTTCAACGTCTCAAGCTATGCAGCGTTTGAAATTTTAAAACACAATGTGAATTTCTGTAGGAAGCAACAACAAAATTACAAAATATTTATGACATTGTTTGTGCTTTCAATGTTATTCTTTGGCGTGCGTTGCGTTTTATGTGATTAGGGCCTTAATTTTTGTATTATGGTTTACAACTTTGCGGCGAACAAAAACATTAAAAAAATTACAACTCATAACAACCAGTTGTTCTAATAACAATTCAACTGAGTTGAGTCATGAACCGTAATAGGGACCTTAAGTTTCTTATTTGGGAACGGCAGCGAATTTCTTATCACTATCTTTAATTATTTTACTCTTTCTTTAAGTCTTTCTCTTTATTTTTAATCAGTACGAACAACTCAAACTGAAATAGAATCGCTTGTCCCAGACAGGGATGGACAATGGCTTTTCTAATTTCGTACTATTAAAGGGAAAAATGGTCTTTTTCTTCCACGACATTCTCAACATTTTTTGTATGCAATATGAATTTGTTTTTTAAAGCTTGATTTATTGTATAATCCGGGAAGGGTACAGTTTGCATGTTTGCTCTACAGATGTGGAATGGCATGGGATCTGCCACATATTTTGAAAAATTTAAAGTTAAAAGTCAGTTCTTCACCGTAAATATTTGATTCTTTTTATCAATACACATTAATAAGGTTAATTCGTCGCTCTCTATCAATTTTTTTTTTGTCGACAGATAATTCCAAATTGTCAAAATTGTCTGCATATAAAATAAAGAAAATTTAACGCAAACATGTTCATTTTTTTAACATGCGAAATAAAAACAACTTTTGACAATTTGGAATAGTGAATACGCCTTGTTCACTCTGATGCATATACTTTTTAAATTTTATTACAACGACTAGTGCTCTTTATCGAGATTTTATTTCTTTAAGTTGCATGTACACGACATGTTTTTTACATCTGACTTGTAAAATTTCCCACTGCAAAATACATACATGTCGTGTGTTACCTTTAAAACATTGCATCTGTAAAAGTCAGACGCAAAATCATCTGACAAAACTCAATTAGAGCGTGCTCTATTTTCTTCTGACAAACCATCTGACATCATATATAAAAAACATGTCGTCTACGGGCACCTTTAAAACTAACGCTAACGCTATTTAATTTTTTCATATAAATTGTATATAAGTTATACATAAAGTTCCACAAATAAAAGTAGTATGTAGCTCGGTAGGATAATTGGTAGTGAGCTAATCTATTAGTGCGGAAGTAGCGGGTTCGACTCCCGCCTGGTCTCCTGCCGACAAGCGTAGAGCTTAGCGGGATAAGATTATGAATTGACAAAAATTTTAAAATTAAAATTGTACCAAAAAATTCGAGGTGGTACCACAGTACCAACAACGTCTAAGGCGGCATTTATACGATGTCTTTTCCGACATGTCTCTTTTATTCATTCTCTTTTAAACACGCTACCAAAAATCATTCGAATTTTCACGGCCTCTTTCTAAAAATGTCTGTTTTAATGTATACAGGCCTGTTCTGAAAATCACTTGATTTCAAATCACGTGCTTTTAAAATCACACGTGTGATTTTGTGGTGTTCTGAAAATCATTGCGCTTTTATGTTTCTCGGTATGCTTTAGGCTATTGAAAATCACACCAAAACACATAAAAAACGAAACACCAAAATATCAAACGTGTGATTTTAAAAGTCACATGTGATTTGAAATCACGAGATTTGAATAAAAGTGATTTTCGGAACAGGCCGGATAATTGTCTAATAAACATATGCATACATATTAAAAACATGGAAACTCATATTAACAAACGTGAAAACTCGTTTCGTGTCTGTTTGACAACCGCTCTATCTTCTCTAACCCGATTGCCTACTAACAAAACAAACGTATTTGTTAGACATATCTGAAAAGACATCGTGTAAATCTGGCATAAAATGTTTAAAAAGAACTATTGTACCATGATTTCCATCGCTGGTCTCAGCTACTTAGCAACTTGCTCTCTGGCTCGTTAAAGAGCACATATGTTATGATTTTTGTTTTTACATGCCGTCCACAGCAGAGAAAATGTTGTTATTGGTGAATTGGTTGTTGTCAATATCACTTTACTTGGCGATGATCTTACAATCAGTTTGATCGAAGATTTCCTCAATACGAAAACAATCCTTATCTGTGTATGGGGGCAACAACAGAAGATGCATCAAAAACACCAACAACAACCAGCAATATTTAAAAGTAAAAAAAAAACCAAGTACTATATTCGGCTATGCCGAATTTCATATACCCTTCGCCAGAAATTTATATAAATACCGTTCTTAAGATATTAATAAATCTATTTTGTGCCACGCCGACGTCTCCAATCCCGCCTATTTTTTTAGAGAGGTTGTGTATTGATAACCCAACTATGTGAATACAGCTTTGACAATTTTACTCTTACCATTCTTTATTACCAACTATGTGAATACAGTTTTGACAATTTTGCTCTTACCATTCTTTATATATAAATAAATATATTTTGTGCCACGCCCACTTCTCCACACCAGCCCATATTTTGTCTGATGTTGTTTATTGATACATAAACTTTGGCCCTTGCCGTTCTCCATTTATACATACATAAAAAAACAACAAGGGATTTATGGGTAGAAAAAGAGGTAGTCGAGGTTTTTTGCTCATATCTCAGCCATTTGTGGATCGATCGGGCTGAATTTCAATAGCAAACAATTGAGGACTATATGTGACACAAGTAAACAACTTAGATCCCATTATAAATGGGGTCTTGGATAACCCAATTTCAACGGATACACGACCAGACGGACATCATAAAATCAACTTCGTTACTCATAAGGACCCAAAAATAAAACATACTGGTGTATATGAAAATACACACAATAATAGCGTCCGGCGAAATTTGTCACACGCGGCGTCTTTGCAATACATTTATTTCTATTTCATTCGCCGGCAAACGACGAAAAAATGAGTACTAGGTGACCATATTTGGTTTTAGTTTAGAAGTATTTTAGTAAATAAAGTTACTTTTTACTTTAATAATTGTTTTTTTTTATTGTATAACATTTAAAATATAGTTATTTACAAAGTATTTTGCCATAAAAATAGTTTTGAGTTGTGTTTTTGTTTATGTTGTAATTTTTAAGCATTATTTTTTTTAATATGGTCACACTATTTCTCTCTCTTTGCACAAACAGCAATCAACTTTCTCAATTATAAAAGCGGCTTGTTATTCGTCGTTATTGTGCTTCATACGACGAATTTACTTAGCGAATTTTTACTGAAAAATTCGTCGTGTTGGGTGAAATTCGTCGTTTGTCCCTGTTGTGTTCATAGCACTATGTGGTCTAAGACCAATATTGTAGACATTACAAACGGAATGAAAAACTTATATAAACCCTTTTACCTTCGATGAAGGGTATAAAAACAGAAAAAATCTTATGTAGAATCAGCATCAGGTCTTGCCTGTAGTCATTGTATTTATTGCCCAGCTGTAAAATAAACTCGTATAAAATAAAACAAATCGTACTCCGCGAACTGCTGCATACTTTCGATTATGACGTTAAATCGATCAATCAATGATCTGGCTAAATGCGGAAAGAAGACACCAATACGGAAAGAAGGCACCAATTAAATTATGGTCATGTGTTTGTAATGATGATCTGTTTGTTTTGTATCGTAGTAGTGTGTTTTTGTATTCTCAGGTTTTATTTTTGTTTTTTTTTTTGAGAATTTGTGCCACTTGTAAAGTAGACCAAATAATAGAAATTATCATTATTCTTGGTATGACGTACAATACACGCGAGTTGTAGTGGGTAAAATACTTTGGAGGTTTTTAAAAGGAGGTGTTTTTGTAGTGTATGATGGTGAAGTCTTAAAAATATTTTTTTTATGAATGGAACTACATTCATATATTAAATTTTTGTGATGATAAAGATCTACTGTTGAAAGAGCTTCTTTCCGTTTGCGTCATAAAATTAAATTCTGGAAGAAATCTGGTGATGTTAAGGAATTTATTTCTTTGAAAACGAATTAAAATTTTTGCGAAATTTTTTAATACTTAAAACAATTACACAAACGATTCTAAATTAATCAGAAAAATTCAGTATGCGAATACAATTTTTATTATTTGTTGAAATCTTTTTTAAATATTTTTAATGGCGCCATCATACTTGTAACAAGTTTATCCATCCCTCTATCGTCAGTTTAATTATTTATTGGAAATGATTGTTACTCCTTTGCGTAAACTGTAGAAGTTAACATGTTTAACACTATTAATACTTCTTTACATTAAGTATTAGGTTGGCCCTATTTGTGAGAAGGTTTTTTCCCTGCGTTCAAATTAATTTTTGGGCAATCAAACTACAAAGTATCCTAATTTAAAAATCTTTATTTGGTCAACATCCTTTAAATTATTACAGATTCCAGATGTGATTCGAGTCGTATTTACAATTTGAAAATGTTATCCCAAAAACTTCAAAAAAAAAAAAATATATACAGATATGGAAAAGATTTACTTGAGCACCTACCGGAGAGGCCTAATCTGATGGTGGTCTTAACCACTGGTTGAAAAACAATGCCAGTTTACCAAATGCCCATGTGTGTGAGAGCAACCAACACACACAGGTAGCAATTTAAATTTATAACATGAAACAAAGAAAACAAGATAGTGCATTTAAATTTAAAAAACATTATTTTTCTGCTCATGTACGTCTTACGGGGCGGATCAATAAGTCCGTGACTTTTTGAATGAAACACAGTTTTTTTTACAAAAAAAAAAAAAAAAAATTATATTTCAACATAATCTCCTTTTAGCTCAATACACTTAGTCCAACGTTTCTTCAATTTGTGTATCCCTTCCAAAAATAGGACTTTTCGAGGTCCATAAAATAGGCATTTGTTAGTCACTGGGGACTAAATCCGGAGAATATGGCGGATAAGATACCAATTCGTATTCCATGTAATTTTGCCATTGAGACTGCACACGTGTGCACCCTTGCATTATCTTGATAAATAACTTTTTTCTTGGCCATATGGGGTTGTTTTTTTTAAATCCTAGTTAAATCGATCCAATAAGTTGGCATAATATTCGCAGTTTATTATGCCGTTTATATGTGGATTATCCCGCGTGCATCCCAAAAAACTGTTGCCATCACCTTAAATTGGCCTTCTTCGGAGCCGGTTCACCCGGAGAAACCCATTGCTTGGTCTCCGGAGTGTTGTAATGGATCCATGTTTCATCCACGTTACAAAACGCCGCAAAAACTAATTCGAATTGCGGTTAAACAACTCCAAACAATTCTTTGAAGTTGTCACACGATTACGTTTATGGTCAATTGAGAGCAAACACGGCACCCATCTTGCAGACAGCTCTCTTAAACCCAGCTGATGATTTAAAATCGAAACCACACTGACATATGAAAGGCCTATGGCATCAACAATCTCACGCACTTTTACTCGTCGATCGGCCAACACCATATTGTGAATTTTTTCGACATTTTCGGGTGTATTGACTTCAATTGGCCGTCCAAAACGTTCAGCGGCATTTGTACATATGCGACCACAACGAAAGTAAGTAAACCGCTTTTTTAGCACTGAAATCGATGGTGCAAAGTTCTTATAGTAATTATCAAGCTTTTCTTTGGTTTGATTCACGGTTTTTTTTTCGCAAAAAATAATGTTTAATGAGCACTCGAAATTCACTTTTTTCCATTTTTAAAAAAAAATCCACGAGGTTGTTTTGTACATGTTTTGAACAGCTGTTAAACGCAAAGTAAATGACAAAACTTGATCAAAACTGGACAGTAGTCTATTAACAGGTGGTACTTGATGGAAGCAGTGTTGCATTTCATATAACTACGAGGGAAGTTCGAAAAGTTCGGACGTATTGATCCGCCCTCGTAGTAGTAAATGAGCACAAAAATGATCACACAAATACGTATATGTGGTATGGTGAATGTTTGTTTACATTTAAATCTCTTTACTACAGTGACGTCAAAATGAGAGTAAAAAGATAACGGACCTGCGCAATGCGCTATCTTGTTTTCTTAGTTTCGTTAGTTTATAACTCGCCAGAATTATTCACTCGCCCCTTGTTGAATATTAACAGCACATATGGAGATACGCCAGAATGCCGATCTTTTCCACAAGTTGTCACTAATCAGCCCTTAAATCAGATTTTTTAAGATCTCGCCTCCTGTCACTTTGGGTATAAACTACAACCACCACGTGATCCCCCAGTTGACCTCAACCGATAGTCAGACCGGAGCCGTGCCTCCAGAGGCTATTTACTCACGTGATACCAGATAGTATCTCTGTTCAGTCGCGATCTGTCAATTTTGAACTCGGCCGAATTCCAGGTAATGGCTACACCTGATTTCCCCAGAGAATGTAATACCAAAAGGTGAAATTTCCTTTAAATTATTCCCTACATACTCCCTAAATATATACGATATTATTTCAGTTTAACATCCATAACATGAATTATGATTTTACCAACGAAGATACTTTTAGAATAGTTTTTTTTCGCAAAAAAATCATTTGTAGTTAAAAAAGTTTTTAAATTATATTATGTATGTATAAATAAAAAGTTTATTAAATTGAACAATAAAATCCTCTGCTTCCATTTATTTAGCCAAATTGTGCTTGCTTTAAAATGATCGTCGCCAAAACTTTTGCAAACTATTATGTAAACTTATTGAGTTCTATCGATCTCTGTAACCAGTTTGCTGTTCATCAACTTTAGTTTTCGGAATATGAAACTACGACATTTTTCTATACATACACAGAGGGAAAAGTTCGGAAATGCCAAAATTTATACCATCCGTTATCAAAAGATAGCCAACTACATTTGTGTTCAATTTGATAAAGGATAGTTTTAATATTTTTTAACCGCTTCGTCGTTCTCACAACAAGCTGTTAATATATTCCGTCATAATGGTGTCATTCCGACAACATGTTGTTTTCCTTTTTGACAACACACCGTTGGTGTATTGCCAACATTCAGTTGACATTTCGACAACACATTGTTCTCAGTCTAATAATGAATAACACCTTCTAAACCCAGCCAATAAAAAACATGATATTTTTCTAATTAAAATTCACATATTTCATAATTAACAAAAATAAAAAATTTATGGTTTTAATTACACTGTGCTTGAAGTTGAAAAAATGTCAAGCGGAGGACCTGACGTGTAAACCTAATTCGAGTATGCTGTATCCAGTTGTGCTAACTAGGGTGTTCAATTAATCGGTTTTTTCTGTTCGATTAATCGATATTTGGCTTTTTTGATTTATTCGTTTAAACGAATATAAGGTTAGAATTAATCGATTAATCGAATAATTCAAAACCCAGATTTTTTTTCGATAATTTTAGAAAAAAAACGGGTACTTGAGTAAATAAACATTATTGATTACAAGTATTTTAATATTTTATTAACAAAAAAACAAAACAAACTTAACAATTCATACTAATTGATAAAACCTTTACAACGATAAAAAATAAAACATGAGATCATATAATTTTATATGTAAAGCGTGATCCATTTCGAGGTTCCCAACTTTTTTTAATGAAAAAACACAGAAAATTTCATATTTAATGGGGAATGTTTATTATCATTTGAAAGAACATTCTTTGGCATTTATTTTTTTAAGATTATGTCCATCAAATGTTGGCCGTTGCTACGTCGCAGATGGTCCATCCGTTGAGTCCAATTTTCGATGACTAGTTCGAGCATTTCGGCCCCTATTACGGTTTACAACTCAACCTAGTTGAGTTGTAATTAAACAACTGGTTGTGATGAGTTGTAATTTTTTGATGTTTTTGTTCGCCGCAATATAGCAAAGTTGTAAACCATATTATAAAAATTAAGAAATTACAACTCAACTGAGTTGAATTTAAAACCGTAATAGGGGCCTTAGACTGGTAACTGGCGAATGACACGCGTGATGTTTTCCTCCAAGGCCTGAATCGAAGCGGGCTTGTCCGTATAACCTTTAGACTTTACATATCCCCACAGGAAAAAGTCACGGTGTGATATCACACGATCTTGGTGGCTAATCGACCGGCCCAAAACGTGAAATTATGTACTCACCGAAGTGTTCTCTCAATAAATCCATTGATTGATGCGATGTGTGGGAAGTGGCGCCGTCTTGCTGAAACCAAATATCGCCGAGATCACGAGCTTCAATTTCAGGCATCAAATAGTTGGTTATCATGACACGATAACGGTCGCCATTGACGGTGACGTTCGCACCAGCATCATTTTTAAAGAAATATGGACCGATGATTCCACCGGCCCACAAACCACACCAAACCGTTGTTTTTTCTGGATGAAGTGGCAGTTCTTGAATCTCTTTAGGTTGCTCTTCGTCCCAAATGCGGAAATTTTGTTTGTTTACATACCCATTGAGCCAGAAATGGGCCTCATCGCTGAACAAAATTTGCCTCGAAAGCGTCGGATCTTCTTGGAACTTTTCAAGAGCACATAGAGCGAAGCCATGTCGCTTGGGAAGGTCGAGCGGCTTCAGTTGTTGCACAAGCTGTATTTTGTACGCTTTCAAATTAAGATCTCTACGTAAAATGCGCCAAGTCATTCCATACGTCAGTCCGAGTTGCTGCGAACGGCGCCGAATCGACTCTCCACGGTCTTCGTGTATACTCTCAGCGTGTACACTTACAGAACGTGTATTTTCGTAATAAAGTTGAACGATTTGTAATTGTTCAGGCGTAAGTCTTTCCATTATGAAATGCCAAACAATACTAAACAAAAATAACATGACAGCATGTCACGACTTACCCATGATCTGTCAAAAAAAGGCTATTGAAAAAAGTATCTCTACTTGAATCACCCATTACAAACAATTAAACAGATCTTTTAAAACAATCTTTTAAAAATAATATGTTGTTTAAAGGTTTGACTTTTCTTGAAAGCCACACAATCAAGTTTTGTTTTTCCTTTTTATTTGCCATACTCTCTCACTTTTTTTACGAACTCCCTCACACTTTTTAAATTGACCCCGAGATTGCTCTCACTTTTACCTTTCCATTTGTTTGCCAATTTTACGTTCAATATAATAGCTTACCAGAAATTATCTTTGGCACTTTATAAAAAAATATTTCTTAAAAAATAAATGTGCTCTATTAAAAAATAATCGTGTTCTAAAACAATCTGGTGCTTTTTGCAAAATACTTTGATTCATGCGGTTTTGAGTTGTTTCTTCGTCGGGAACATTTTTAAAATTAAATTGATTATCAAATTTAGTGCAAACTGTGACACAGCTGTCAATTCAAACAAGCTTTGACAAACAGTTTTTGTTAACAATTTGAAATTGATTTATTGAACGTGTAGCTCCAGGGTTAAAAATATTTTTTTTTTGCATTTGTCTTAATAATAAGTAAAAGTTAACGGATTACTGCATTATTTCAGTAATCAGTAAAAAATTACTGGTTACTGCAAATTTTTTCAGTAAGCAGTACGCCCATGTATGTGAATTACTAACTACCATGACTGTTTTTTTAAAATTCCAACCGACACATACATTTGGTTTGTTTATTTGACTTAAAACTTTTAAATATTATACATTTGACAGAAAAACCATATACATATGTATTGTTATTCGGTAAATCGGCATAAATTCTTCGATTAATCCTTTAATCGAAATCAGCAATATTAAATGAATCGAACAATTAATCGTATAAAATTGTTCAATTAATCGAACAAGAATTAATCGACTGAACGGCCTAGTGCTTACCGTTTTTTAGGTTATCTCTTGTTTTTGAGATACACCGTTATTACGAAAATGGAGGAGGTTGCACAACATATATTCGCGCAACTCAAAAACGGTTCATATTATTTTTAAAAGGAATTGTAAAATAATTTCTGCTGTTAAACATGCAAAATCCAAAAAAAATAAGGCAATATGTTGTTCATCTTTTTGGACACAAAAAATTTTTTTTACTTTTTTTTGGCGAATTCAACTCGAGTTAGGGCTGGGCAATAAATACCGATATATCAAAATATCGATATTTAAAAAAATTATAATCAATATATATCGCCGATATTAAAAATACCCATATATCGATACATCGATATTTATCTACGACTATCGAATTCGATATTTTTAAGATCTCTTTATAATAAAATTCAACAATTTAGCCGTTGCTCAACTGCTTACAATACTGTTTTTTTTTTAAAAATTGCATCACATGTTTTTTAACTAATATTAAGAAAATAAAGGCATTTTTCCATTGTACATTTTCATAGATTACACAGTTCAGTTTTGTCTCGGGTTTTTAAGAGATGACAACAAAAAAAATAAGCGCGGAAAAATATTCTGGAAGGGGTTCCTAGAATAATGCAAAAAATCGCCTTAATTGTGGCGTATTAGCAGCAATAGACTCATGAAAGTTGGAATGTTAATAATAAAAAAAAAATATTTAGTTTTTTTATTTAAGCATGTTCTTATATATTAAAAATATATTTAGATTTCATGTGCCGAATAAATAAAATTTTTTTGTAGAATTAACTGCCGGTCCCTCGATTTCAAGAGGAAACATTGTTCGCATAACTCACCTTAAAAACTAAATTTTAAAATTGGTTTTTGTTTTAAATAAAAGTTAAGCGAATGAAAGTTTCGTTCGAAATCGAGGGACAGGCAGTAAATTTGAAATTACAACAAACAATAAAAAGCTAGATTGGAATAACATGTAATATGTTTGTACATATGTAAATATCTATTGACATAGGTATATAACGTTTCTAAATTTGGTAATAATTTCACCTTAATACGTTCGATACATCGATATATCGATATTTTTAACTAATAAATATCAATACTCTTAAAAAATATCGATACGATATATATCGATTAGGGAGATCGAACGGTTATTATTCGACCGGTTTTAACCGGTTATTTAAGCTTTGCCCAAGTCGGTTATTTTAAAATGTCCATTTTTCGAATATCGAATAAACCGGTTATTTTAGTATAATTAACCGGTTATTTTAGTAATGTGTAATTTATATACATTTTCCTTACTCTTGTTGTAGATGTACCCGTAATTTAAGTATTTTCTAAATGAATATTGGCTAAACTTAAACTTTTTATGAAGAATGTCAAAAAAATGTTACAAAGGTCAAAAATATTATGAACACTGTAAAAACAAATCGCTTATAAAATCGTGAGTTCTTGTAGAAAAAAAACTATTCAAAATACTACAAAAACGTGTGCAGTTAAAAAGTAAATTGTAATTTGTGCAAGAGTATTCTAAATATTAAATATATTTTTATATAAATGATATCTCTAGATATTTTTCGAATGCGATTAAAAAGACAAAGTTAAGTGCTTGAAGTGTCCAAAAATTATAAGTTACAAAGGTTCTTCCATGTCACGACTTATTAATCATCACATTAATGTGATCCAAATGAAACTTAACGCCGTTCGAAGTAGTTCTTAGATGACAAATAATACTTTACTAAAATACGCTGCAAAAAATATATTATTGGGTGAAATATAAGCCCGTTGTGTTGCCGAGGACGAAATGCCCGATAAGGCACTTAAAACTCTTAAGTAGTTCTAGTATCTCTTCATGCTGAAAACTACAACATTACGGCGGAATCAACGATATGGGAAAAATTTCTACCAGTTTTATTTATTAAAACACCAAGAACCAAAAAACAAAATTGAAGAAATCAAACAATGTCATGGAATGTTTTAAATTGTAGTCGACGAATTGACAAATATTTTACACAAAAAAAATGTTCAGTTCACTATTTGTTTCTATAATGCTGAAACAAAATAATTTGAAATAGATAATCCTGGCTTAGAGGTTTTGTTTGCAACAAAAATAAATTTGAGAGAATATTTTAAATAATAACTTTATAAAATTCCTATAATTTATTTGCTTTTGCAAAACGTTTGTCTAGATCAAATATCATTCAACCGTTTCTAAATTACATTATACATATATCTTCTTACAAATAAAGTTTTGTAAATCAATAAAAAAATTTTTAAAATTTAGCTAAAGTTTGACCAATTTACTGGTCCCAATTTTCTTTGATTTTATCGTAAAATATTTGTTAGGTCTGATCTTAGTCATATTTATATATTTTGTTGGTTCCCTACCTTTGCAAATTGGTTTTGTTTTTATTAAAATTAACGTTTTATTTTAAAAACTTATTTGATTTTTGTGTTTTTAAGTATTCGAATTAAAACCGGTTAACCGGTTATTTAAAAATTGCTTAACCGAAAACCGGGTTTTTTAAAATAGCAACTATTCGTAATATTCGAAAACCGGTTATTGAAAAAAGTCGAATAATCGATCTCCCTAATATCGATATATTTTTCAATTTGCCCATCCCAGTCTTTCCTCTGGAAAAATCATTAACTTTTAAGTCCTCGAATATATTTTAATTATCCTATTTATCAGCCATGTCACAGAGTACAATTCAGTTCGGAATGATTTCGTTCGGAACCGAAGAAAACATATGTGTTTTTTGATAGAAAGTATATTTTGATAGCATTTTGGCCTTTAAGATACAGAAAACTCCCATTCCGTTCATAAAACCAAAAATGGTTTTATTTGCAATGTTTTTTCGTAATTTTCTGAAGCACAAAAATATGGAATAAATTCCGTTTCCGAACGGAATTGTACTCTGTGACATGACTGTATAAGTAAATGCCGCTGTTTGATTGTGTTTTAAGAAATCTAAAATATGGCACACAAATTAAGCAGGCGCTACTAAGGGTCACATTAGCATCCTTAATATTAATGTATTTTTATTTTACCTTTTAAACATAGTTGGGGGTAGTGCACTCAATATTGATTTTAATCAGCATTGCACTATCAATAAATAAAACTGCAAAAAAATTTGGGTGTACTATTTTTTACCAGCTTTAGTGATGATTGGTATTTTTTTTAACTACCACCAAAAAAAATTTGTGATATTGCAAATTTCACTATCACTAAACGAAGATTGAATGCAAAAATCTGCACTCAATTAAAATAGTGCAAAATTTGTACTTGCAATCAAAAAAGCTGCATATAAACAGACTCTCACTTAAATTTAAGAAATGTTATTTTGTATGAGCATAATTTTTGATTATTGTTATGATATGCATAAGAAAGGAAATTAAACAACATGTCAATAATTTGTCAATAACATAATATCTCCTGGCTTTAATCATGAAAAAACAAGTTTTTTGTTTGTAAATTAAGTGCAAAGTTTTAAGTTGCACTCAAATGAGTGAAGAGCAAAAAAGTTGCAATAAACTGATGATTGCTTTTTCTTAAATCAAACTATTTTTTTTTTTTTGAGTGCAAATCACTATCACTCATGTTTAGTGTGGCTGCTAAATTCCATTCATCACTCAACATTAACAAAATGATTGCAATAATTTTGCACTATCGCTAACTGTGAGTTGAAACTGCAAAATGAGTGCACAACCCCCATCTATGGTTTTTTTATTATAAAAATGTTTACCCGACTTTGGTGCATTATGGCTTAAAATTGTTGTAATCAAATTGACTATTTATTATTAATTGTAGCACAAAACATCTTCCGAAATGACAATAATTGGTGAAAAACGTTAATTTTTTCATAAGATGCAATTTTTTTCCGAGTACTGATAAATTTTTTGTCTTAAACGAAATATTACTATTCTAACTAAGTATCCCAAAATTAAAAACAATTGATTTCTAATTGACAAAAAAAAAAAAAAAAACTACTGCATCTTACTCGAATTCAGTTGAAAACTAAAGTCACAAATATCATCCTATATTTCACACAACCGATAAATGAGGGCCACCCTTGTGTCCCTTTGATGTAGCTGAATGTATAACCTTAATATAATTAATTTTGTATAAATATCTTTAAGTTGGAAAAAACGTTTTTTTTATATATATATTGCTATCTACTATCACACAAGTCTTTACGTATTTTGACGAAAATGCATCTCTAATCTAATTATCGTTTGAAAATTTTCAAAAAAGAAAAAATAATAACTTAGCAAGAGAGAGTTTTATTTTTTCCAAAATACGTGAGACTTGTGTGATAATCTAAATCAGGGATGTTAAAGTTGTTACAATTGTATTTTTTTTTGGTACATTTTGACCTCCTTAAGTACCGTGGTACTACCGTGACACATTTGGTACATTTTAAAAATTTGTCTTAGTTTCCCCTTTTTTAATTTTTAGTATAGCAAACAAATTATTGAGTCCTTTTCATTGTATTTATTTTTTAATTATTACTATTCTAACTAAGTATCCCAAAATTAAAAACAATTGATTTCTAATTGACAAAAAAAAAAAAAAAAACTACTGCATCTTACTCGAATTAAGTTGAAAACTAAAGTCACAAATATCATCCTATATTTCACACAACCGATAAATGAGGGCCACCCTTGTGTCCCTTTGATGTAGCTGAATGTATAACCTTAATATAATTAATTTTGTATAAATATCTTTAAGTTGGAAAAAACGTTTTTTTTATATATATATTGCTATCTACTATCACACAAGTCTTTACGTATTTTGACGAAAATGCATCTCTAATCTAATTATCGTTTGAAAATTTTCAAAAAAGAAAAAATAATAACTTAGCAAGAGAGAGTTTTATTTTTTCCAAAATACGTGAGACTTGTGTGATAATCTAAATCAGGGATGTTAAAGTTGTTACAATTGTATTTTTTTTTGGTACATTTTGACCTCCTTAAGTACCGTGGTACTACCGTGACACATTTGGTACATTTTAAAAATTTGTCTTAGTTTCCCCTTTTTTAATTTTTAGTATAGCAAACAAATTATTGAGTCCTTTTCATTGTATTTATTTTTTAATTATTATTTCTTTCGTCAGGATTTAAAAATCCTTCTTTTAAATTTTTTATTTATGGAATAAGAAATGCAATCAGAAGATCCTCGAATGCATGTATTTTTACAAAGGCTAACTTTTTTGTTCCGCCAAATATTTAGCACGCAATTTCATAAATAAAAATGTTTTCGATGAATGTTATCGTAGAACTTTACAAAAATCACGTGCCCTTTGAAGAAATTTATTGCGGAACAGAAGTGGATATACATATATATTTCTGCAAATAATATCAATATTGATGTTGTTAAAGAAATGAAAGAAAATGCAAAACAATTTTATATAAAATTTTGCGAAGATTTGAGAACCAAAGTCACCTTAATAACGAATAAATTTACTCCTGAAATTGTTATTTCAGGTAAAACAAGTAGTATTGTACCTCTTCTAGTAAAAATGTTCCCGAATGAATTTGTAAATTTTGGTTCAATCAATAATCAATTTAGAGCTTTAGCTGATGTCGAGCATTTACAGTCGTTAAAAACTGAAAACATTTGTAGTTTTTCGTCGGCAGTAGCTAATTTGCCAAAGGAGCTGAATGTCCATATATGTCCAGACATTTTTAGAGTCGTTGCTGGAATTTTATCCATTCCGCATTTGTCTGCAAATGTGGAAAGAGTTTTTTTTTCAAAATTTAATTAAAACTGAGGAAAGAATCAGACTACATGTGCCAACATAATCAAGTCTTATACAAACAAAGGATTGGTTCAGGTCGATAAATTCATGATGTAAAAATTCAAATAGTTTATTAACTAAACAAATAAGTGCCCTTTTTGATCTC
The DNA here is from genome assembly GCA_943735925.1 of Pollenia amentaria. Lineage (NCBI taxonomy): Eukaryota > Metazoa > Arthropoda > Insecta > Diptera > Polleniidae > Pollenia > Pollenia amentaria. The sequence continues at coordinate 159,091,920 of OX031009.1, forward strand.
ATATTTAAAAGATTTTATGTACCTTATAATGTAACATATAACGTATGCTAATGTTAAGTTTGGTTTTTTTGTGTATTTTTATGAACTTTTTTGTTGTTTTAATAAATTTAAAAAAAAATGGTACCGTGAAAAAGTACATTTTTTTTGAAAGTTGGTACAAAATTTAAAACCCCATTTAACATCGCTGGTCTAAATGTAAGAAATAATTGAAAAAAAATTTACAAATCAAAAAATAAAATTTTATTTGTTGAAACCTTTTAAAAAGTGGTTTAGGGAAAAAGTGGCTGTGGGATAAAAAGGATTTTTTTTTCATAAGCGCAGGAGTTTTTGAAAAAATCTCCTAGCATCACTGATTACACATGACTCGTAAACTAAAATATTATATATATATATATATATATATATATATATATACATACATATATATATTACATCTTTGACATATCGTTGGCTTAACATGGAAACCTGCTAAATCCACTTTTTAAGTAACTTAAGATTTTGATGCCGTGTGGTAGAGAAAGATACGTCTCATCGACCAGCAATTTGAGTCCCGAAGTGTGTAAAGAGGTTTGATAAGAAAAACTTCTCTCAAGCTGTAAATATAAATTATAAGAATATATATCTTACTTTGACTCCCCATATTGCAGATCCAATTGGTGTTATTTGCTTCATTTTTATAACTTTAATTCAAATAAGTCCTTTGTCATGTCAAAATGTGTAGCAACGGTTACAACTTTTATATGTTATTTACCTCAAAAGGATCGACTGCTGGTACCAATCTAATGGCGGTACTTTAAATTACATAAAAGTTTCATCGAAATCATAGCTTTATATGTGTTTTATATAACTTTACTTTTGAAGCCGAAAAATGGATAACCCCTTATAATTTAAAAATAACTATTGATTTAGACCGTAATTGAACATAGATGTCAAAAGGAATTTAAAATTTCATGATTTAAAGCTGTTGTATATATTAGTGTTAAATTGTAATAAAAACAATAATATTGGCGCCTAGAAGGGCACCAACTGTTCCTCTGTATTGTTCTATAATATTTAATGCAATTAATTACTTTCAAATGAAACGAGTAGAATCAAAACAAAAATATTATACAATTTACGTAATGCATAATTAAGCACATGTTACAAGTATCATGCAGAACTTTCCCAAGAAAAATTATATATAAACAAATACAGAAGCATTAAAATTCTGACATTAATCGAAAACCCCATCAGCAAATAGTCAGTAGTTGCAATTGTAGCAATAACAGCATCAACGTCATCATCATTTTCTCTCCTTAATAATGCACTGCAACAATCACAACATGATTTTGAGACGTCATGCCACTGTTATACAACCATACGTATTAATTTATAATACATTCCCATGATGATGCTTAAAATGAATAGCTATCAACATTAAGCATTTTATGTACATATATTTTTTATACTCGTATTTTCAAAATAAGTCAGTCCATTGTACTCTGTCTTTTTGATTGGATAAAATATTAAGGCGCGTGCCATAACGTATTTAATCAACAATAATATTTTTTCCCCAGATTTTGAGTAGGGATCTTTAAATTAAGGGTGATGTTGAGATCTAGACTTGAATACAAATGGTAAATTCATTTGCCATGTGATCAATATTTTCATGTTAGTGTTGTGTCTTCAGATAGTTTTTTTTATTTTGTACACAGAAAAAATTGTAAATTTTCTCCAATCACCAAGTTTATACCAAATTCATAATATCAAGTAAACAATTTGTTGATTTTGCACCTATTACCAAAATGATTATACTGATTACTTAAAATTTAAACATTTTGAAAAAATATTTTCAATAAATGATATTTTAAACTTTAATTAAAAAAGTGATCAAAAAACTTTGCCATTTCAAACAATGTGTTAATTTATTTAAATAAATATTTACAAATCCCAACAACAATTCTACATGTTTAAATTATTTTATTTTAAACGAAAAAAGTCAATTAAGATTTTTTGTTGTTTAATTAAAATTTTAATTGAAAATTTATTTCAAAACAACGAAAATGTTAATTAAATCAAAATTAAATTTTTAATTTCTTTCAACTAAAAAAATTATTGATTCAATCAACACATTAATTAAATTTAAATACTTTTTAAACCATTTTTTTGTAATTGAAAAAAAAACTCTTTTTCTGTGTATGAAAAAATTTCACGATTGTGTAGCGTGTATAAACGCTACCAAAAAGATTGTGGTATGCGCATTTTGTATTTCTGATTGTATGTTAGGTTAGGTAGAAATGGCATCCAGTACTGATTTCATACATTTACACCCAATGGTCCACTGTGATAACATGGCATTTTACTAAATAGAATTTCCACCGTAGAACCAACCCAAACTTCTTACGAAGTGCAAAATATGCTTTGGTTCAAGACCAGAGATATTGTACAATCCGTCGAAGGTAGCTTGTCCCATTTCGGACTGTAGCCTGATCGTCAGTGCAGGACAGTGAAAGTTCTCTTTATTTTCATCGTCAAAGCTGCGGCAGTAGTTATAATAATGTCTACACAGAGGGAAACATACGGTATAAAAATACCAAAATTAATACCATCCGTTGTCAAAAGTGAGCCAACTACGTCTGTGTTCAAGGTGATAACGAATGGTATCAACATTTTTTAACCACCTCGTTGCCATTTTGCCACCATTTGGTCTCATTCTGACAACAAAATGTTAATATATTTTCATCATAATGGTGTCATTTTGACAACAAGTTGTTTTCATTTTTGTTAACACACTGTTATTTTATTGACAACATTCAGTTATCAATTCGACAACACATTGTTCTGCGTGTAGTAAAGCATCATACATTCTAAACCCAAGCAATAAAAAAACAAATGCAATATATTTATTTATTGAAATTTTTAAACATCAAAACAAAGATTGCAAATAAATTTTTAAAAAAACAAAATTGCAGTGCAATATACATACATACTTGTGCTTTTTTCATGAAAAGAGCTTTTCTTTGAGTTCAGCGCTGAAAACTCAGTTTGGTACAGCTTCCTTCACATCTTCTTTATTTATAAACGGCAAGCTTCTATATGTCACATTAGCATCTTAAATAAATGAATTTTAAAATTAACTACAAATTCCATATTATTGTATTTTTACTTACCATTTAAATAGTCCTTAATAACTTCCATATTTATAGATACAAGAAGTTTTTAATTCTTTATCGTCGTCGTCGATTTTTTTTTAAGGTCAAAATTAGAGTTTTCTTCAAAAAGAAAACCTCTTCCGTAGCTACAAAATGTGAACGTAACAGTTTATTATATTTTTTCACTTTCCAAGTTTTATTTTTCACTCATTTAAATTATTTATAAAAATTTCCACTCTTTTATTTCGATAAACTGCGAATAATGACAACATTGGAATTTTTAACATCTTTGCTACCAATTTGAAAACAGTTTGTTAAAAATTTGACAACAGATGTTCTCGAAATATTAACAACACTTTGTTATCATTTTAATGCCATTGGTTGATATATTTAAGGGTGTGAAGTTAAATACGCCAGTTAAATACGTCCCACATTTATTTTAAATACGTTCCACATGCTGTTAAACGAATTGGTAAAGCAAACAAATTTTCTTTTGTTAAACAAAAAACCATATAATTATTAAAATTAAAAACAAAAACATTTTTTCAATAAAAAACAAACTGAAATTTTTATTAAAAAAATATTTTTTTCATTAAAAAAGTAATTTTCATAGAAATTCACATTATAAAAGGGACAAATATAGGTTGATCCAATCGGTATTTCGAGAAGACATGAATCGGGGTAGCGGAAGACTGGAAGTAGCCTAGGGCTAGTAGATTCCAGGACTATAAGTTCTACGTCCAGATTCAGCCCGATATCGGAGATATATAATTTTGAAAATTTGTGTTTTTCATTGACTTAGTATGAAAAATATGGTCGTTTTCAAGTCCAAAAAATAGGTATTTCGAGAAGACATGAATCGGGGTAGCGAAGACTGGAAGTAGCCTAGGGCTAGTAGATTCCAGGACTATAAGTTCTACGTCCAGATTCAGCCCGATATCGGAGATATATAATTTTGAAAATTTGTGTTTTTCATTGACTTAGTATGAAAAATATGGTCATTTTCAAGTCCAAAAAATAGGTATTTCGAGAAGACATGAATCGGGGTAGCGGAAGTAGCCTAGGGCTAGTAGATTCCAGGACTATAAGTTCTACGTCCAGATTCAGCCCGATATCGGAGATATATAATTTTGAAAATTTGTGTTTTTCATTGACTTAGTATGAAAAATATGGTCATTTTCAAGTCCAAAAAATAGGTATTTCGAGAAGACATGAATCGGGGTAGCGGAAGACTGGAAGTAGCCTAGGGCTAGTAGATTCCAGGACTATAAGTTCTACGTCCAGATTCAGCCCGATATCGGAGATATATAATTTTGAAAATTTGTGTTTTTCATTGACTTAGTATGAAAAATATGGTCATTTTCAAGTCCAAAAAATAGGTATTTCGAGAAGACATGAATCGGGGTAGCGGAAGACTGGAAGTAGCCTAGGGCTAGTAGATTCCAGGACTATAAGTTCTACGTCCAGATTCAGCCCGATATCGGAGATATATAATTTTGAAAATTTGTGTTTTTCATTGACTTAGTATGAAAAATATGGTCATTTTCAAGTCCAAAAAATAGGTATTTCGAGAAGACATGAATCGGGGTAGCGGAAGACTGGAAGTAGCCTAGGGCTAGTAGATTCCAGGACTATAAGTTCTACGTCCAGATTCAGCCCGATATCGGAGATATATAATTTTGAAAATTTGTGTTTTTCATTGACTTAGTATGAAAAATATGGTCATTTTCAAGTCCAAAAAATAGGTATTTCGAGAAGACATGAATCGGGGTAGCGGAAGACTGGAAGTAGCCTAGGGCTAGTAGATTCCAGGACTATAAGTTCTACGTCCAGATTCAGCCCGATATCGGAGATATATAATTTTGAAAATTTGTGTTTTTCATTGACTTAGTATGAAAAATATGGTCATTTTCAAGTCCAAAAAATAGGTATTTCGAGAAGACATGAATCGGGGTAGCGAAAGACTGGAAGTAGCCTAGGGCTAGTAGATTCCAGGACTATAAGTTCTACGTCCAGATTCAGCCCGATATCGGAGATATATAATTTTGAAAATTTGTGTTTTTCATTGACTTAGTATGAAAAATATGGTCATTTTCAAGTCCAAAAAATAGGTATTTCGAGAAGACATGAATCGGGGTAGCGGAAGACTGGAAGTAGCCTAGGGCTAGTAGATTCCAGGACTATAAGTTCTACGTCCAGATTCAGCCCGATATCGGAGATATATAATTTTGAAAATTTGTGTTTTTCATTGACTTAGTATGAAAAATATGGTCATTTTCAAGTCCAAAAAATAGGTATTTCGAGAAGACATGAATCGGGGTAGCGGAAGACTGGAAGTAGCCTAGGGCTAGTAGATTCCAGGACTATAAGTTCTACGTCCAGATTCAGCCCGATGTCGGAGATATATAATTTTGAAAATTTGTGTTTTTCATTGACTTAGTATGAAAAATATGGTCATTTTCAAGTCCAAAAAATAGGTATTTCGAGAAGACATGAATCGGGGTAGCGGAAGACTGGAAGTAGCCTAGGGCTAGTAGATTCCAGGACTATAAGTTCTACGTCCAGATTCAGCCCGATATCGGAGATATATAATTTTGAAAATTTGTGTTTTTCATTGACTTAGTATGAAAAATATGGTCATTTTCAAGTCCAAAAAATAGGTATTTCGAGAAGACATGAATCGGGGTAGCGGAAGACTGGAAGTAGCCTAGGGCTAGTAGATTCCAGGACTATAAGTTCTACGTCCAGATTCAGCCCGATATCGGAGATATATAATTTTGAAAATTTGTGTTTTTCATTGACTTAGTATGAAAAATATGGTCATTTTCAAGTCCAAAAAATAGGTATTTCGAGAAGACATGAATCGGGGTAGCGGAAGACTGGAAGTAGCCTAGGGCTAGTAGATTCCAGGACTATAAGTTCTACGTCCAGATTCAGCCCGATATCGGAGATATATAATTTTGAAAATTTGTGTTTTTCATTGACTTAGTATGAAAAATATGGTCATTTTCAAGTCCAAAAAATAGGTATTTCGAGAAGACATGAATCGGGGTAGCGGAAGACTGGAAGTAGCCTAGGGCTAGTAGATTCCAGGACTATAAGTTCTACGTCCAGATTCAGCCCGATGTCGGAGATATATAATTTTGAAAATTTGTGTTTTTCATTGACTTAGTATGAAAAATATGGTCATTTTCAAGTCCAAAAAATAGGTATTTCGAGAAGACATGAATCGGGGTAGCGGAAGACTGGAAGTAGCCTAGGGCTAGTAGATTCCAGGACTATAAGTTCTACGTCCAGATTCAGCCCGATATCGGAGATATATAATTTTGAATATTTGTGTTTTTCATTGACTTAGTATGAAAAATATGGTCATTTTCAAGTCCAAAAAATAGGTATTTCGAGAAGACATGAATCGGGGTAGCGGAAGACTGGAAGTAACCTAGGGCTAGTAAATTATATTTAATTATAGTAAATTATTTTAATAACTGAAGTTTGTAATGGATTTTCATGCAAATGCATATTGGCAGTCGGTAATCCAAAATAAATTTAGATCAGTTATTTTTCCATACCAAAGGATTTGCAGGAAAATGGCATCGAATTGTTTTTGCATTTTTTGTTATAAGTGCATATATTTGCATATTTTGTTTTTAAGTGCATATATTTTTAATTTTTTGTTATGCATTTTTAATATTTTTAAAAGAAATTTAAATCAAATAATTAATATTTAATACTTTATATATTGCAAAAAAAAAAAAAAAATTTCATGAAATAATTAAAAAAAAATTTAAGATTATTTGGTTTTAATAATGAAAATAAAATTGAAAATTAATATTTCCCATGAAATTGGCATCATCAGAGTTATGTTTTTGGAACTTTGAAAAAACTTTTATTTGTTGATACTAATAGAAATTTAAATTAAATCTAATTACGTATTTTAAAAAGAATTAACAAGTGATTGAAGTTGGTTTTTAGTTTATTTTATCTTACTTTTGTGTATATATTTTAATATGTATATATGTATATATGTGGCCCTTTGTTCCTTATAGGAACCACAGGACATAATATATATGTATGTTTACGTAGTCACCTGAATTATTATTTTTATTATTAATAAATATAATATAAACAAATAACTTGATATGTTTTTCATATATTTTTTAGTGCATATTTTTTTGTTATTTTAAATGCATATTTTCCATTTTATAACGCATGTTATAAGCACATATTTTTGATTTTTAGTGCATGTAAATCCAAGCCCTGGTAATAACCATAAATGATGGTTCCAAGGTCTTGGTTATGTTATTGAAGAAAATCAAATAAATAGTTTCATAATTGAGGAGGTTCTATTCAAAACTTGACTATTCCACTTTTTGAGTTTTTGCACAATTTGAGAAAATAGTTTTTTAGAAATGCAACTATGTATTTAAACCGAACTTTTGTTAAATTATTATAGACGACAAGATAAGTCATTGCTTTGTACAGTATTCATAAATTTAGCAATAATACATTTTGCATAAATCCAATATTTGAAATAATCTAGTTTTGACGCGGCTAATTGGAATAATCAAGTTTTGTTATGTGCTCTAGAGCAATAATCATGTTTTTTAATCCAATGTGGATTAATCTTGTCTTGCTAAAACTAATAAGTACCAGAAATCTGATTTTGAATTAAAATAACATGAGGTTAACCTTTAAATAATCGGGATTAATCATATTTTGTTACAAAACTGTATATCTGTAATTGGTAATGTGATTTTGAAGTGGAATAATCTACTTTTGACGAAATCATGCCTTTTATTACTTTTTTCGGGTGTAATATTAGAATTTTTTTCCCAATTTTATTTCCGCAGAATATTAATTTCAAAACAAAAAAATTAAAAACCATTTCTGTCGAATGTGGAATAATCAACCTCTTCAATTTATTATAGATCCCATATAAAGCCTTCATATTTTAACTTTTGCTGGAGGGCAACAAAGGTTCGACGCAGCCGAATATAGTTCTTTTACTTGTTTTACCTACAACATTACTACAAATAAAAATTGGAATTCGGCGAAAGTACATGTTTAGTAATAAAAGGAAGAAACTTTTCTCTCCACACTGAAACAAAAGTATGATATTTGTGGTTTTAAGTGGAAGTTTACTTTGTTGGTTACAAAAAGTAAAAAAAAACCCTTTTTTATTGATGGTTTCTTTTAAATAAGTGTACACTTGTTATTATGCATCGCAATTTTTTATGACCTACAATAGGTCAAATAAAAAAGTACATTACAAACCTTTTTTAAATAATGGTGATAATGGGCAGGTAATTTTAATGTAAAATGGAAATATTCATATGTGGTGCAAACAGAATGTAATCGTTTGTTAAAAAACAGTTTACGTATTTTGACTTATACCTAGGAATATAATAAATCAATTCACAGAGTGCTCTATTACATCGTATTGTTGCATTTGCTTTAATTTTATGAGTGTCACCTTCATAGAATTTTAGCAAATACAACTTATACGACACAATATAGCACTTAGGGAATTCACAATGTGTTCTATTGTGTCATATTGGTTGTATTGGCTATATTTTTATGGATGTCACATTCATAAAATTATAGCATATGCAGCCAATATGGCACAATAAAACACTTTGTGCATTACCTAAGTATTTTAATATGAAAAATAAAACAAAATGTTTGTAACAACCAATATGGCACAAAAGAATGTGTTTTCATAAAAAGTGGAAAACTGACTCGTTTAACTTACATTTTGTGATAAATGTAAGTTAAACGAGTGAGTTTTGTTCTCGTCAACAAAAAACAGACAGTAACTTAAATAAATAACTACAAATGTACCTACATATATTCGTACACAGTTTTTAATTAAAAGATACTAAATAAACCTTAGTTAGTAAAAAATTCAAACAAATTTAAGAGTAATTTAAAAGTAATCTTTATTTACACATAGGGTTTTAAATGCTGTGAATATTAAACTCTTTTAAAACATAAATGGCATGTAAAGTCCTCGTTTGATATATTAATAATATCGTAGTATTTTTGTAAGCACGCTGCATCCACAGTTCGGTTACATTTATAACATTTTGCTGTAGAGAAGTCTTTATGTAAATCACCTTCACAATGTAAGCAAGTATCTGACATATCCTTTGTATATGAAAGCAATTTTTCTTTCATGACTTCGCGATATGTATCGGAGTTTTGTATCTCTGTTAGGGATCGATTTTTTAAAAGTGCTTCTATGAATTGGCAGCAATACACGCCACAATTATACGTGTCATTTTGAAATGAATGTTGTATTTCCTTACTATTCCAATCGTTAATAGATATATCGAACTTTTGTAGCATGTTAAAAAACTTTGTAATTATGTCTTTTCTCGAACATTTACCTCTTCGCATTGGATCTAAATAGTCCACATGTTTTTGAATGCAATTTGCATATACAAATGTAAAATGATAAAAAAGGGTTTTTTTTTACTTTTTGTAACCAACAAAGTAAACTTCCACTTAAAACCACAAATATCATACTTTTGTTTCAGTGTGGAGAGAAAAGTTTCTTCCTTTTATTACTAAACATGTACTTTCGCCGAATTCCAATTTTTATTTGTAGTAATGTTGTAGGTAAAACAAGTAAAAGAACTATATTCGGCTGCGTCGAACCTTTGTTGCCCTCCAGCAAAAGTTAAAATATGAAGGCTTTATATGGGATCTATAATAAATTGAAGAGGTTGATTATTCCACATTCGACAGAAATGGTTTTTAATTTTTTTGTTTTGAAATTAATATTCTGCGGAAATAAAATTGGGAAAAAAATTCTAATATTACACCCGAAAAAAGTAATAAAAGGCATGATTTCGTCAAAAGTAGATTATTCCACTTCAAAATCACATTACCAATTACAGATATACAGTTTTGTAACAAAATATGATTAATCCCGATTATTTAAAGGTTAACCTCATGTTATTTTAATTCAAAATCAGATTTCTGGTACTTATTAGTTTTAGCAAGACAAGATTAATCCACATTGGATTAAAAAACATGATTATTGCTCTAGAGCACATAACAAAACTTGATTATTCCAATTAGCCGCGTCAAAACTAGATTATTTCAAATATTGGATTTATGCAAAATGTATTATTGCTAAATTTATGAATACTGTACAAAGCAATGACTTATCTTGTCGTCTATAATAATTTAACAAAAGTTCGGTTTAAATACATAGTTGCATTTCTAAAAAACTATTTTCTCAAATTGTGCAAAAACTCAAAAAGTGGAATAGTCAAGTTTTGAATAGAACCTCCTCAATTATGAAACTATTTATTTGATTTTCTTCAATAACATAACCAAGACCTTGGAACCATCATTTATGGTTATTACCAGGGCTTGGATTTACATGCACTAAAAATCAAAAATATGTGCTTATAACATGCGTTATAAAATGGAAAATATGCATTTAAAATAACAAAAAAATATGCACTAAAAAATATATGAAAAACATATCAAGTTATTTGTTTATATTATATTTATTAATAATAAAAATAATAATTCAGGTGACTACGTAAACATACATATATATTATGTCCTGTGGTTCCTATAAGGAACAAAGGGCCACATATATACATATATACATATTAAAATATATACACAAAAGTAAGATAAAATAAACTAAAAACCAACTTCAATCACTTGTTAATTCTTTTTAAAATACGTAATTAGATTTAATTTAAATTTCTATTAGTATCAACAAATAAAAGTTTTTTCAAAGTTCCAAAAACATAACTCTGATGATGCCAATTTCATGGGAAATATTAATTTTCAATTTTATTTTCATTATTAAAACCAAATAATCTTAAATTTTTTTTTAATTATTTCATGAATTTTTTTTTTTTTTTTTGCAATATATAAAGTATTAAATATTAATTATTTGATTTAAATTTCTTTTAAAAATATTAAAAATGCATAACAAAAAATTAAAAATATATGCACTTAAAAACAAAATATGCAAATATATGCACTTATAACAAAAAATGCAAAAACAATTCGATGCCATTTTCCTGCAAATCCTTTGGTATGGAAAAATAACTGATCTAAATTTATTTTGGATTACCGACTGCCAATATGCATTTGCATGAAAATCCATTACAAACTTCAGTTATTAAAATAATTTACTATAATTAAATATAATTTACTAGCCCTAGGTTACTTCCAGTCTTCCGCTACCCCGATTCATGTCTTCTCGAAATACCTATTTTTTGGACTTGAAAATGACCATATTTTTCATACTAAGTCAATGAAAAACACAAATTTTCAAAATTATATATCTCCGATATCGGGCTGAATCTGGACGTAGAACTTATAGTCCTGGAATCTACTAGCCATAGGCTACTTCCAGTCTTCCGCTACCCCGATTCATGTCTTCTCGAAATACCTATTTTTTGGACTTGAAAATGACCATATTTTTCATACTAAGTCAATGAAAAACACAAATTTTCAAAATTATATATCTCCGATATCGGGCTGAATCTGGACGTAGAACTTATAGTCCTGGAATCTACTAGCCCTAGGCTACTTCCAGTCTTCCGCTACCCCGATTCATGTCTTCTCGAAATACCTATTTTTTGGACTTGAAAATGACCATATTTTTCATACTAATTCAATGAAAAACACAAATTTTCAAAATTATATATCTCCGATATCGGGCTGAATCTGGACGTAGAACTTATAGTCCTGGAATCTACTAGCCCTAGGCTACTTCCAGTCTTCCGCTACCCCGATTCATGTCTTCTCGAAATACCTATTTTTTGGACTTGAAAATGACCATATTTTTCATACTAAGTCAATGAAAAACACAAATTTTCCAAATTATATATCTCCGATATCGGGCTGAATCTGGACGTAGAACTTATAGTCCTGGAATCTACTAGCCCTAGGCTACTTCCAGTCTTCCGCTACCCCGATTCATGTCTTCTCGAAATACCTATTTTTTGGACTTGAAAATGACCATATTTTTCATACTAAGTCAATGAAAAACACAAATTTTCAAAATTATATATCTCCGATATCGGGCTGAATCTGGACGTAGAACTTATAGTCCTGGAATCTACTAGCCCTAGGCTACTTCCAGTCTTCCGCTACCCCGATTCATGTCTTCTCGAAATACCTATTTTTTGGACTTGAAAATGACCATATTTTTCATACTAAGTCAATGAAAAACACAAATTTTCAAAATTATATATCTCCGATATCGGGCTGAATCTGGACGTAGAACTTATAGTCCTGGAATCTACTAGCCCTAGGCTACTTCCAGTCTTCCGCTACCCCGATTCATGTCTTCTCGAAATACCGATTGGATCAACCTATATTTGTCCTTTTTATAATGTGAATTTCTATGAAAATTACTTTTTTAATGAAAAAAATATTTTTTTAATAAAAATTTCAGTTTGTTTTTTATTGAAAAAATGTTTTTGTTTTTAATTTTAATAATTATATGGTTTTTTGTTTAACAAAAGAAAATTTGTTTGCTTTACCAATTCGTTTAACAGCATGTGGAACGTATTTAAAATAAATGTGGGACGTATTTAACTGGCGTATTTAACTTCACACCCTTGATATATTTAACGTGTTTTTTCGCTCTGTGTAGCTCTTAGACGCTGTGCACGCCTACCTATAAGTCAATGTCCTTTGGTAACAGATACCAAAAGTGATACATTCTTTCTAGTCACCGATATATAGTCTTGGTGCGCCTGTCATTCATGCGGGCCCACAATTGCCAGACAATCAGTGTTATCGGCCCATCTTTCGTTAGAAATATCGATAGTAAATCGCCGAAGCTCGAGCCTGCAGAAAAGCAGATTTACCCCAACGCCTTCCAAATCAAGTGGAACCGTAAGGAAGCGCCAAGTCTAACATGCTTATCCACCCTTATGTTCCCTAGTACATCCCTGTTCCCTGGGACCCAAATGGTCCTGATATCATACTGCTTAGCCATCTCGCTTGGAGATAAGCAGTTGTCAATTACTGTTCTCGTTCTCAGGGAGGGTGGATTTCCGCACCTTACACCTTAATATTTATTTATATTTGTATTGAATATTATTGACTGAAAATTATTTATTTTTATCAATCAAAAGAAATTGTTAATATGACAATTTACAAACAATTTAATTAATTTTTCAAAATACTAGAAAATTGCGGTTGTCGTCAAATTTAAATGATATTGATAATAATTTTAAGCGACTACGACTTCGACCATGACAACGACTCCCGTAATAAAGCTGAATTCCTATAAACACATTTATAGCGATGAATGGGCACGGCACATATGTTGCGCTGTGAAAATATTTTAATAGGTATTTGATGGTTAGTTTTATAAATTGGTTAAAACCGTAAGATGTGGGGCAATTGTTCATTTCATGCTTTTTGCAATCTTTTTTGACTTAGAAAACACGTTCGAATTGATATGAAAACTTATATTAAATGTTACTCACCATGAGAACTAAATTCCCAGATTCTATTTTTTAATTTTATTTAGATTATATTCTTTTTGGGATTAACAGTTCCAAGATGTATCTAAAAAATCCCTTCTGTTGTATTTGCGAAAATCTACTGCGAGTACAGTCTTGATTTTTCCGGGTATAACATTCACCTTTACCGTGGTTGGCGTAGGCGTATTTAGAAGAAAATCCGTATATATACGCTGTCGTGATTAAAAACTTAACAGTTATTGCAACAAATACGCCAACCACGAAAAATTTTTTTTTTGCAAAATAGCCCTCCTAATTTTAGTAAAAAATTATGTAAAAACAAGTAAGAGTGATATATTCGACTTAGCCGAATCTTATATACCCTTCACCATAGTGCGATAAGAACCGAAAGTAATTAAGGTAAATACATACATATATTTATGCATATATGCATGTATATATGCACTAGTGCCATGCCCACTTCGCCAATCACGCTCATTTTTAGAGAGATTGTGTATTGACAGTCAAAATGATTGTTCCTAATTTGGAAACTTTTGCTCTTGCCGTTCTCCAGATATACAGAAGAAGAAAAAAAAAACAACAACAACAACTAGGAAATAATATATTTTCTCGAGAACATGTATTTTTTCTCGAGAACTCTAGTGTATATTTTTAATCAATATTAAGGTGCCCGTAGACGACATGTTTTTTACATCTGACTTGTCAAATTTCCCACTGTAAAATACATACATATCGTGTGTTACCTTTAAAACATTGCATCTGTAAAAGTCAGATGCAAAGTCATCTGACAAAGTTTCAATAAGAGCGTGCTCTATCCATCTAACCATCTGACATCAGCTGTGTCAGAAGAAACCGGCAGCGGCGGTGCACTATTGACGGAATCATTAGCCGGCTGAAGTTAATATTTTACAATACCGATATAAGTATGATAATTTCACCATTGAATAGAAATTATGTTCATATATATGAAAAACACGTTTCATTATAATATCCTAAATTGGTTTCTTCGAATTTAAAGAAAAAAATGTTAAGATGGCTAAACTCTTTTACGGCGCAAATAAAATTTTTGTGACGGCAGCACGCTATTTTGAAACCGAGAACTACTTTGGCTTCTGCAATTACTATGCAAAAAAATAAAACAAAGACAATATCAGAAGCAAATTACATGTACGTGTGTGACCAAATATTATAAACCTTTTGTAAAACAGCAATTTTGACAGACATGCACAATTACATGTGACTTGAAAAGTTGACAAGTCAGATGTAAAAACATGTTGTATACGTGCGGCTTTATGATTGTTCGGCTTGGCATAATCGGATTAAGCATTCTAACTTGTCTTAAACTGTAAACTTATGTACTCAAAACGTAAAAACAAATGCAATTTTTAAATGTTTATTGGTTACAGAACTCACTCTTTGAAAGAAATTAGCCATTTATAATTTTTTAACCAACAATCCCACTGTGTCATTTCATCGTAAAGTATTAAACAAAAAATCCCTAGAGCATGTGAACGGAGTTGTCAGACGTGGCAATTTCTCGCCAAACGTGCCGATTTTAAAAATTATTGTTCGTCCTAAATTTCGATTTGGCGACATTGCTATTTTTGATAAGCCATGAATTTGTGTTGATAATCGTTAAAGTCAATACGAAATTTTTTTTTTTATTCTGGTATTTTTATGAATGAAATTTCAGGCATTCATATGTATGGTCAGAATATTAAACTGAATTAAGTAGATAATGTTGAAATGGCTGATGAAGATATAGAAAATTTTTGAAAAGATTGATTTTTATATTTAAAGATGCTCTTTAAAGAATATTCATAAAAAATATTTTA